>CM068962.1:47991801-48024763 GCA_035128595.1 Eptatretus atami
AATTTGGTGATTTCAGATGGAATGACTCTAATGGGACCTCTTACCTTTGGCCTCTTGACACCATAATCGAATCAGTTCATCTTTGCATCATTATACATACTTGTACCAAGTTTGACTTCAATCTCTTCAGCCGTTATTAAGTTATCGCGGCAACAAAAACCTTTCACGCAGGCACGGACGAACGGACAACACAAAAACATAATGCCTCCTGCGACTTCATCAGCGGAGGCATAAAAGGTGTAAAAATGCATCCCCGTAAATGGAGACCTATCAGCTTACTTCCAATCATCAGCAAGCTCATTGAATCCAGTTGATATGAAATAGTTGTTTTTCTCCAATAACCTCATCTCAGATCACGAATTTTGTTTGAGACCAAGTTATTCTGGCTTGGACATGCCGATTCCACTCACCCAACAATGGATGAAATACCTCAATGTCAGACATATCAGGAATGGATAGCCAGCTCTCTGGACATATCTTATGCTTTTGATACAGTCTGACATCCTGCCTTACTCTTCATAACTCTGCCTATGGCATCCAAGACCAACTCCACAAATGGCTGACTTCTTCTACTCTTGTAGCCAACATGTGGCACTCAATGGAATCCTTTCATACCCCCATGTCAAGGCTGGAGTGCCCCAAGGCAGTATTCTGGGCCCAGTCCTATTCCTGATCTTCATAAATGACCCCTCTGACTCTCTGGAAAATCCCCTTTATCTATTTTCTGATGACTCCATCCTCTGCTGTGGCATTCCTCATCCTTCAGTTAGGAAGGCTTCAGCCTCTTCCCTCCCTTCAGACCTTGACAAAAATCACAAGCTGGTCAAACACTTGGAATATGTCCTTCATTCCTGACAAATCTCTCTCTAACCAACTCTCTCCATAAGGACAGTCTGGCAAACCCCTTCTCCCACCCCCCCAAAAGTACATTCTTAACAATCTCTTGAGGAAGTTCAGTCATTCAAACTCCTGGGTCTACCAGCCATGTCTTTCTTTGGCAAACCACATTTCAAAGTTGGCATCCAAAGCCAGACACCACGGGCATTCTCCGTCCTCCTTGGCAAACCTAACCTCCTATCCACCAAAAAGGCCTTCACTCTCAGGTCTATGAAGTACTGCTCTCCCTTCTGGCTGGCGCATCCATCTCACACCTTACCCATCTTGATGCTGTGGAACCAAGGCCTTAAGATCATTGGAATCTTTCACAATTAAGCTGAGTCTATGGGGCGATCACTTCACCTTCGCAGACAGGTCGGTGGTGTCTGTCTTCCATCACCTCCTTCTTGGTCTTGCAACCTCTGCTCTTTCTTTCTGTGCTTTGCCACCTCCCCCCCCCCCCCCCCAGGTTTCTGAAAGGCTCACATGGTCCACCATCAACCCTGTTCTGGTGAAACTCCCAAAAAACAGCATCACTGTTGCCTCCACTCATTTATTCTTGCCTTAGAAGCAACTTCCACATCACCTTCAATGTCATTCTTCCCTCCAGGTCTTCAGGACACTGTTCACCATCTAAGATCATCCCCGATTCAAAACCATTATTTTTTTTTCACTCCGTTAATGTCCCCCCCCCACCCCCACCTTCACCCCACCCCAATCCATTGTGCTTCCCAATTTCCAGTAGTTTCCTTCTGTATCATCTTGTCCACCCTTTCTTCCTCCCACACCCATTGGTTGTTTAAGCTCCCTCTATCTTGGCTTTAACTATGTTGTTTGTGTGTGTGTGTCCCACCCCCCCTTCTTCTTCAACTATTAGTTTTGTCCTGTTACATCCTGAACCGTTCAGTCTTCCACGAGCCTCAACTAAGGATACAAAACAACGTATTGTTTGCTATGATTTTAGTAAGCACGAGGTTTATCGCATGACCAATAGCATGGCCCTCTCCTAGAATAACTTTATTTGACAACAAATGACTCATGGAGGTAAGTAATGTGCCTCAAGCACGAGAAGGTTTTTACTCCTTAATTACGCCAACCGAGTCACGCATGCTATGTATCGAGGACATCCGCACTACCAGGTCCCGCACCTCGGCTGCGACTCACAACATTCACGGCATCACTGTAGCAGTTGATTCGTATCGCCTCTTGAGCAGGCGCACGAGGCTCTCCACGAGATCTCCACCAAAGTTGTAGTTGCGAGCGTGAGCAACCCGGCCAGTGTGCTGTTATACGTCAGCTTCTCTGGCAGCAAACGGGCACTGTCACGTGCAAGATCGGGTGGATGAATGGGAGACTCACGGAAAAGAACATCAAACACCATCATGAACCCTGCATCGAGGACAACAAATTAAAAAAAAAAATCCCCAAACATACCAGCCCTCCTCATACAGAGGGGTTTCAGTACCCACGATGCGTGCTCTTACGCCGTGTTGGTTGGCCAAACCTAACAAGACCAAAGAGTGTGTGCACCCTTCCATTGCAGTAATGAGAATAACGAGATAAACGTGCGAGATTGTGGAGCTACTGATGACATCGTTCTAGGGAAGTCAATACAACCAAGCAAGGCGGTACGCACGCATGATGGGATAGCTCTGAAAAACCTCGACACTCTAGGTCTCACGACCACAGTGCACATGCGTGGAGGGTCTCACGACCACAGTGCACATGGTGGAGGTCTCACGACCACAGTGCACATGGTGGAGGTCTCACGACCACATGTGCACATGGTAGGTCTCACGACCACAGTGCACATGGTGGAGGGTCTCAGACCACAGTGCACATGTGGAGGTCTCACGACCACATGCACATGGTGGAGGGCTCACGACCACAGTGCACAGGTGAGGTCACGCCACAGTGCACATGGTGAGGGTCTCACGACCACAGTGCACACCTGGGAGGGTCTCACGACCACAGTGCACATGTGGAGGTCTCACGACCACAGTGCACATGGTGAGGGTTTCACGACCACAGTGCACATCGTGGGAGGTCTCACGACCACAGTGCAACATCGTGTGAGGTCTCACGACCACAGTGCACATGGTGGAGGTCTCACGACCACAGTGTCACATGGTGGAGGGTCTCCACGACCAAGTGCACATCGTGGAGGGTCTCACGACCACAGTGCACATCGTGGAGGTCTCACGACCCCATGACATCGGGGGGTCTCACGACCACAGTGCACATCGGAGGCTCACGACCACGTGCACATCGTGGAGGGTCTCACGAACACAGTGCACAGTGGAGGTCTCACGACCACATCTACATCGTGGAGTCTCACGACCACAGTGACATGGTTGGAGGTCTCACGACCACAGTGCACATCGTGGAGAGTCTCCGACCACAGTGCACATCGTGGAGATCTCACGACCACAGTGCACATCTTGAGAGTTCTCACGACCACAGTGCACATCGTGGAGAGTCTCACGACCACAGTGCACACGTGGAGGGTCTCACGACCACAGTGCACATCGTGGAGGTCTCACGACCACAGTGCACATCGTGGAGGTCTCACGACCACAGTGCACATCGTGGAGGGTCTCGCACGACCACAGTGCACATCGTGGAGGGTCTCACGACCACAGTGCACATCGTGGAGGGCTCACGACCACAGTGCACATCGGGAGGGTCTCACGACCACAGTGCACATCGTGGAGGTCTCACGACCACAGTGCACATCGTGGAGGTCTCACGACCACATGCACATCGTGGAGGGTCTCACACCACAGATCACATCGTGGAGGGTCTCACGACCACAGGCACATTGGAGTTCTCACGACCAACAGAGCACATCGTGGAGGGTCTCACGACCACAGAGCACATCGTGGAGGGTCTCTGGATGTATGTTCGTCTTGAGAGCCCCAAACCACGCAACTCACACTGCAGTGAGAATTCGTAGAATCTTGCTCTTGTAGTTTGGTAGATCTGCCTCCAAGACCCCAGCAAGACCTTCAAGATTGCTCTCCAGCGAAGACGTGCTCTGCGGGAACATTGGAGGACGAAATACAATCCTCGGTAATTAGGAGTCTCTGATTTAAATGAGACAACACCACATGATGGACATCGATCATGGAAATGGCGAAACATCATGGGACGAGGTGTCACACAGCCCCCACCTTCTCTCCGACACGACAGATTAGAGACTCCAACCGGTCCTCGATATCGACCGCCTCGGACGTGCGGCGCCGCTTGCTCGCCTGTGCCGCTGTAAAGACCATGAAGCAGGTCCATCATCGATTAGGACACGACCAAAAGGACACAATGGAACACACAACCCGCATCAACGCAACAGATACCTCCGGCTCCATCATCGTCGCTCCTCCTTCTCCTCGACATGTCAAGGGGGTGCCTGAAGATCCAAGAAACACGAGGAGATAGACAAAGACGGACAAAACCACCGACACAAAAAATCAACGCTCAAAGACCAGGCGTCAGATTTACACTTCCGGGTCAACTTTCACACGCTTCCGATTTGTTCTTCTGGGTCAGAAGTAAACACCACGTTTCCCGAGCCACAAAGCTCGAGTGCAGTGTTGTTTTTCTTACTCTTACTTGATGTACATATCCTCATACTATAATACTAAAACCTTTTAAAATCCACATTGTCGTGATGTGCACAAGTCGGTATGTCGGCCGTGCATTTGTTCGCACTAACTTCTTCTTGTACCTCGTGTGGGATTTAAATAAATATTAGCGGAGTACCCGCCCGACTGGCGATCTTGTTCCAAGCATACAACACGTTCATCTGAAGCGTACCTTTATTTCGGCGGTGTATATGCAACTGACAGCAGCCTCAATCGCTCCCAATTTTTTTTTTTTAAATAACCCTGGTTACGTGCATGAAGCAAAAACATACCTACTGCTTATAATTCAAAACACCTCACTGCACTGGAAAACGTGGGGACAGGAATACTGCACTGTAAATGGTGGAGACTTATAATACCCTCCCCCACCTGGTTTAATAAACAACAACAACCATAAACATTTGACCACATGGCGTACCGAAGTAAAAAAAAAAAATTAATAATAATAAATGATAAAAGGTGTTTCTCGGCACGCTTAAACAGGATACATCTTCTTTATCGTTTGTCTGTTTCTTTCTGACAATTTCACCTTCTCGGTCTGTCATTGGTCAGTGTTCATGAAGGAAACCGGAAGTGACGTCAAACCCGTTTCCACTCACACGATTTCTGCCTCCCCATTGATGTTGTATAATTTATTTTCTCTTTGACCCACCCCGTCCAGGTTTCGTCCATCCTGATTGCGCATGGAGAGGAACAAGATCGTCAACCGTGTCCGCATTAAGCGAAAATCACTACCTCGTGTCCGCTTGGTGAGTGCTGTTAGTGGGGGGGACAAGTCGACATGATGATCGAATCCCTTTGAATGTTGCATTTCACTGGTTTATTCCTTCCATTTAATCCATCAAAAAGTACATTCAAGGAAAGTCAACGTCATTAAAAAAAAACAAAAAAAAAAAACGCTGTTACACTCCACATGTATACCGTCGCCGTGACACCGCCCAAGTTCGCTTTTGGCATAAAATTAAATAAACACAATCGCATCCGTGTCCCAAGGAAGTGGTTTGGTTTGTCATTTTTAATACAAGATATTGGACAAATTAATGTATAAAATAAGGTTGTGAAATGCCCGTACGTGCAAAAAAAAAAAATAATTTAACGTGTACCAGAAACAACAACCACACAGGCCGTCCTTCACTCTCGTAAACGGCGACTGGATTGGGACATTGTGTTATCAATAAATGCGCATAATAAATCGAGAAATTATTACAATACACGAAGTCATCACTATCCGAAGTGGTGCGTGCCCGTACGGAATGTTCACATGCATTCCACGAATTATCGCTTGCATTGAAGTAACAACGAATATCAAACGAAGAAGAAGAATTGTGACGTCAATTGTGATGTCATAGCACCGTTTCCTGTCATTGGTTTGGTAAATAAATGGCCATAACTTTGGAACCACTTGTCCGATTAATATCAAACCTTGAAAAGGCACATCCTCAGGTCCCCAGCAATATTCCTGCAAGTTTCAATCGTGCAAAAGAAATAATAAATAAAATAAATAAATAAATAACATTAATTGTTATGTCATTCGTGATGTCATAGCACCTGTCCTTCATGGTCGACAGATAAATGGCGTAACTTGGAACCGCTCGTCGTTAATATCAAACTCTGAAAAGCACATCCGCGGGGGCCCCGGTAATATTCCTGGCAAGTTTCAATCAGATCAGACCGTCGATCGTGCAAAAAAAAAAAAAAAAAAAATAAATAAATAAACATTAATTGTGACGTCATTCGTGACGTCATAGCACCGTGTCTGTTTAATTGGTCGACAGATAAATGGCCGTAACTTGGGAACCGCTATCCGATCGATATCAAACCTCGAAAAGCCACATCCGAGGTCCCCGGCAATATTCCTGGCAATTTCAATGAGATCGGACCGCGCGGTCGTCGAGAAACGGCCGCGGTCGTGGCAGACAGAACCAGACAGACACACACACAGAGATTGCTGGAATTATAGATAGATGAAACAGGCAAAGCCGAGAAATGAACGAAACACAATGGGGTGAAAGACCTTCTTCTTCACATATTATGACGGCCGGATGGAAGGGAAGGACATTCCAAATATCGAAGCGGCTTCACCACTTCAAAATAGAACCACGGGGTCCTGAAGCTCACCTGGATCAGGAGCAACAGCCAATGACGTCATAAAATATCGAAATTTCGTTCACGCGCAGAAAATCTGGTCACGTGATGGGTCGAATGGAAGCCCTCTCGATGCTGATGACAGCTATGTACATGTTTACAGGTCATGTTTTTTTGGCTGAGGGCATTGGCTGTGCTGCTGATGCAACGCTTCCCTATCTGTTAGGGAAGGAATTTTTTGGGGGCGTTTTTGGCCTGATTTCAACCCATTAATGAGCGCAGATTTCGATACACCTTCGTTAGGCATCAGATTATGAAACTTGTGGCCAAGTTTCATCAAGATCGTGTGTTCGGTTCAAGCGATAATGACTGAAGTGTTTACGGACTCGCTCACTCACTGACTGACACGCTGCTCGATCGCATAAGCTCACCAGACTAAAGTCGAGGTGAGCTAAAATGGATAATTACATTGTATCATAATAAATCCAGAATGTCTTTCCATACTCGCTTTGCAGGTCTTTGCAAAGTTGAAAGGGGTTCGGTGGTTGGTTTTTGATTTGTTGATACCTCTTTATTCACCCACGCATGTGAAACGAGAAGTAGGGTTAAGCAATATGGCACTTTCAAAATGACGTAATCTACCCTTGATTGCTGGTGCGCATGTGCAGAGAACCCTGAGTAACTGAATAAATTGAGGCGGCCTCGACACCTCCCAGATAAGGATTATAGAATGAAACGACTTTTAAAAAAAAAAAACTTTTAAAGAAGCTGAAAGTACTTGTAAGCGTACCTGCGAGAAAGGGTTGTGCCTCTGCACAATGAAACGGTTGGAGAACTTCCTGATCAACTCGTCCAAAAAGTTGATATCTTGCAGTCCGGACTGCAAAATCTCCTGATGATGTAACGCCAAAGGTTTGTAGATCGGTGGATTCTAACCAAACCTTCATGCTTCTTAATGCCAATGGGAAGTTCGTATCTGTGCCTGTCGATGCACAGGGTACGTTTAAAATGATGATATTTACTATTAATCATGTTTGGGAGGAGGGGGATGGGAGTTGGATGGGCTGAGTGTATATATATATATATATATATATTGAGTGCCCCGGACTCTGTATAGAATTGATTGATGAATTTTGTGTGGACAGTGGCGTGAAAACGGAAAGCAGGGGGGGGGGGCGAAAAACACCTCAATGGATAGGTTATGAGCTGTAGTTGTGCACCTTGACACTGGTTTTTGACAGACATGAAGATGCGAGGAAAAAACGGTATTTTTAATCGCGCTAATATATTATATTGCGAGATGCCAACCATGATGACGCTGCTAAACATCCACTCGCCTAGCGGCAGCACCTGCCGCTGGTGTATCTATTCATGGCCGCCACCTGGTGGTCCTAGGGGACTCATATGTTCAAAAGAACATACCCTTATATTTATTATAATAATGTTTATCATTATTATTATTATTATTTATATCATAAATAATATTTATTTATTTCATATTATTTAGCTCATTATTGTAACAGGAAATTGTCGGAACCCAACTCCTATCATCCACGGATATGTGTCGTACTTCTATATTTCCACGAGTGTGATTTGCATTCAGGAACACGACAATTGTGGTTATCCATTTTGAAATTGCCACACTTTCGTCTAAATGCTGAAAATTGTGTTTAAAAGACTATTTCATTTCCAGATTTCGCACTGACAATGGCAAGTTAAAAATGCTCTATCAACCAAACTTTAAAAAAGTGTGAACACACAGTGCATGTGCAAAAGGCCTCATTTAGCATTCATACATCCTTTCAAATGTCCCATATTGGTTCAGTTTGTCTCTGTTTGTCTGTCTGGCTGTCTGCAAACGTCAGTTTATGATCGAGGAACAACTACATTTCAATTGAAGGTTATATTTTGAACACAAATAGGAACATGAATCAGAAAACAAACCTGGAGTTTAGCATTACTTTGGCTCTGAATTTGACCTGATCGCACATGTGCAGAGAGAGCGTGAGATAATATTTTACTCTGTCTGCCTGTATGGCAGTCAAACAAAATTGAAAATCATTCCAAACAGGAAACTTACTGAAAAAGACACCGTAAAGGACACAAACAACAGGCACTAATAACTAATGTAACGTGTTCAATAAGGTGCTGTATGAGACCGTGCATCAAAGGCGGTAAAATTCCGAAAAAAAATATTTCTCCAACCTTTAAAACCCTTATTTTATTTCAATCGAATATATATATATACAGTATATATATACTTGAGCACTGCAGAACACAAACCGCCTTTTTGGCACTTTCAAAACCCTTCCGTTTTGCAGTATTACGACATGTTACGTCATCAATCAATCAATTTGCTGCTCGCAGACCCCACCCATGTCCTTGTTTCTCTATACTGCTCACGATAAGCTTTTCTATGAACTCTCTACTTGGTACTTTTTCTTGCACAGCATGCTCCATGTATAGCGTCGGTTCTACTGAAGTTCCATCATGGACAGTTCGTCATTTGGACTGGATACTTGGCTGAGTGAGCATTAATTACCTCCATCGCTGAAAGTGGACGGAAGTTGTGTTTTCACCCCTGAGTGTCTGTCTGTTTGTTTGTCTGTGAGCAGGATATCTCAAAGTTTGACACGGATTCAGATGAAATTTGGTGGACGGGTTGGGTGTGTGACAAGGATCAATTGATAACATTTTGGTGAATATCTGAATCCAGATCTGAGAATTTCTTTAAGTGATTCTTCACCATTGAGTGATAGGGCTAAAATTATATATATATATATATATATATATATATATATGTATATCAGAAGGTTAGGATGGATTTGGATGAAACGAGGTGGACAGGTTGGGTTGTGTGAGTAGCACAAATTGATTCGATTTTGGTGAAGATCCAATCCATGAACTTTTTACTTATGAAGTCTTTAGATTTCGTAAGTATATTGATGACTTCCGTCCTCTGTTTGTGTGTTTGTTTGTGTGTGTGTTTGTGTGTTTGTTTGTAGGTACAGATAACTCGAGAACGGAAGAAGCTACCAATGTCGAATTACACCACGTGATTCAGGAGGGTGATGGCTAGCGCTGATTAGATTTGGTCAAAATCGGTCAAAGGTCAAGGTCACAGTGAGGTCAAACATAATTCCGTAAATTCACGTGGAGAAATGGAGTATTTTTGCTTCGGTCGACGTTACGAGTTCGTTTTAACTTCGATTTTAATTTTGTCTTCGGTTTTTGCGATCGCTTAGGACGCTTAAAACTCGGTTGTCGAAATTCTGGTAAAATCGGATGTTTTGGAGACGTTTTAAGATTGTATAAAAAATATTTCACTCGCCGCGTCACGGCTCGTCACGTGGTGCAAGCGCTCGAGCAGAGGCGTCGTTGAGTCACGTAAAGGTTTTGCGTGTGCGCGCTGACGGTGTTTTCGATAAAGATGGTGTTTAAAAGTCATTTTTTTATCCCAATAAAGGTTATCGTCGCATGCCTGACTCGCTAAGCCGTCGGATTTGTAAAGATTGTTGGTGGATGGCGAATATTACGGTTTTGTGACTTTGATAAAATAATATTAAATAATTGCGTGGAGAAATGGAGATTTTTGCTTCGGTCGACGTTCCACTTTTTGATGGTTTGTACAGAATCATCGTAGAAACTCTGGTTTGCGTCGCTACCTCTCAGAGACAGCTTTTATTAGACAAGGTCAGAGGTCAAGTTGACGATTTCGTAAGTACCAGTCTATGACTACTTGTTAAAATATTCAAGTGATTATTGACCATTGAGAAATGGGCCCAAAAACGATATACAGTAGAGCATGATATTTCATAAAAGTTGTGACAAAACAAGGTGGATGAGTTGGTTTGGTAATGAGAACAAGCCGAATAGATTTTGGTTCAAGTCCGGATACAGATCTGGCCTATCGGTGGGATACAAAATGTAAACAGTTCAGCCTGGTGGAAGCATGTGCTCTACCGAGTGCCGTTCTCGTTGATAATGTGTTCAGGGTGCTGGCAATACCTCACCTGCTCTTTTCATACGACACCGTAGGATCTTTAGCATCCGCAATGTAACGACGACAGACGGGACACCCATATATCCGATTGACCGTGCACACATTGATGCCTCTCTCTGTATGCCGAGCACTAGGTTGACCATTTTGCTGAGTCGAGATTCGAGCCCAGGTTAGACAGCTCAAATTGGAGTGCGCATACCTCTTGGCTATCCTGACAACCTTCCTCCTTGATGAGCACTTTATAATTAAAAGCAATGTAGCTGGAGTGGTAGGAAATGGCCTCGCTTCACATCTCTTGAATTGAATGGTTATCTTAAGTTACCTTGCAAACTTACCTGTGCAGCATTCCATGCTATGTATGAAGTCCACAGCTCTAATCTACGAGCAAATGACTTGCGTACATTTGTATCTTTTCTTTTTTTCTGCACGAGTAACTTAAATATACCAGTGTGTGCGTGGCTTACTTTCCTACTTGCAAAAACAAAGATTGATCACTGTGCTGATCTCCAAGATCGAGTAATGAGTTGCTACACAGATTAGTCACTCCTTGCAGACAGCACATAGATGCATCACAAAATGTGCAGTCTCTCAGATGTACATTCGGCTCGGCTTCCTGTCTGCAATAATTTGCTGTTGGGTGAATTTGTACGCGGTCTTTCGCGACGAGTCGGTGAGTTAATCATCACAACCTCAACAAATTGGAAATTCTGTTTCTGACTCTCGTTGAGAAGGCAATGGACACAATGTAATATCTGCCGCTGTGCTGCTTTGACTTTGATGAAAATGCTGTTGGGGAAGGAGGAAGGGTGGAGGGGGATATAGAGAGGGGGACAAAGTGACACAGAGAGATTGAATTATTATTGCCTCCGCCACCAAAGGTAGACGGAGGTTATGTTTTCACTCATGTTTGTCTGTCTGTCTGTTTTTGAGCAGGATATCTCAAAAAGTTACGGACGGATTCAGACGAAAGTTTGTGGACACATTGGGTGTGACACGATAATGAATTGATTCGATTTTGGTGACGATCCATATCCGGATACGAGAAATTTTCAAGACATTGTGCACAAAATGATACATAGCACGATATCTCAAAAAGTTGTGAACAGATCATGACAAAATTTGGTGGATGAGTTGGTGAGGTGACAAAAACAAGTCGATTTAGATTTTGGTTCAGTTCTGGATGCAGATCTGGCCTATCAGTGAGATTTAAAAAAAAACGAAAACTTCAGCTTGGTGGCAAATGAATGTAGAAAATGGACTTTCAATCATTGCTTTCATTAGCTGATACCAGTTGACCATGAAGGTGTCACATTGTGGGTAACGCTCTTCCCATACCAGGATTCTTATTCAAACTTTCGAGTTTCTTTCTCCACACCTCCTCTTGTTTCCATACAGGCATTTTCTCAGTTTGTTTCCACACTAAGACAAACTGATGATGATGGGGAAACCGAAGGCTGGATGTGCTGTGGCCAGACATTTTCGCACAGGTCTGACATCAACAAACATGTGGGGACTACACATTCTGCCGCCATTGCCAACTGTGCTTTGAAGTTTGGCCAACTGCAAAGCAACCACACTGACCGGTTATCAAGTGATGGTGACAACACTATCAAGGTTTGTGGTGACTGCCAGGACACAGGATGTTGCTTTGGCAATGAGATGCTATTATGGATTGTGGGTACACAAGAAGCAGCAAAAGTTCTTGCAATGATCGTGCTGCCAACAAGCGGTTCCCTGTTTGTTGTGAACAGCCTGCACATCGCCGCTGTTGCTGCAGCAGTTATGGTAATGAAAGCCAAACGCCACTTTTCGGGACGGTGGAGTGCTGTCTTGTGGACAGTTGTGATGCGACAGACACATCACTTGATGACCTTGGAAGTGGGCTTCTGCGTCCACTGCTACTGGACAGCTTGCCTGACATGAACAGGTGGAGTACGACCTCGATTATGGCAGCAAAATTTACACCCACTGGTTGCTTCCCAATTTCTCCAGATATTACCTTTCTAAAAGGCCTGGTGTGGGGTAACAGTGAAGGTGGCTGGCTTAAGATCTTAAAGTCTTGAGTTCACGCTCCTGTCATGCTATTGAATTAACACCAGGTGGGTTGACTCAGCATTTCATCCTTCCGAAGTCGGCAAAATGAGTAGCAGTGTGCTGGTAACAGGGGCACTGCATCAGTGGCACAGCCATGCCCCCAGAAAATGATGCAGCCAAGCAGCCACAGGCTGCATACAAATAAATGGCTAAATAACCGATCAAGCAAGCATTTTCTCACACCCCAAATCATCTGTATCCTCCCCTGATAATTAATTATTGGTGTTGCTTGATGAACTCCCCGTTCCCTGACCCATTAAGTATTATAACTTTTCATCTCCAACCACCACAACTTTTTTCTCTGTGGTCGAGCTTCCACCCCTTGTCCCCTCCCTCCCCCCCCAACATCTCCCAGCTTTGATGACTCCAGATATGATGTTCTTAGTTCAAACCTGGATTCTCGATGGCCATTCACCAAATCTCTTTTCTGAATCTGGTGACTTGAATGATACCTCTCCCCACCCCCCTCTTTCCCTGGTTGTTTTCAGAGAGCCATCAAGGTGCCTCTGTATTTGGCAATTCATCTGGGAAAGATTGGCCTGGCCTGCATTCCACGCTCTCCTAATGGACTAGTTCGTCATTCTATTGGTTTTGAAAATTGAGAGCCTGGAACTCCTTCATCAACACACTGCTTTTCTCTCTTTTATTAGTTAAATCCTTAATACCTCCAGCCTTGTTGTTCAACATGCTGATGCTGGGACAGTAATGTGTGCGATGAGACAGTAACTAAACAGAAGCTTGTTTTCTTTACCTGGAAGGTAACTCCATTCAGATGGACACAAATTTCTCAAGTCTCTCATCATCCTCCAAAGCATGGTGGCAAATCGTCCAACCCCTGCCCCTCCCCTACAACTGTCTGCTGACTACAGCATGTGACCTCTCCAAGGAAGATAGAGACGTTCAAAGTCAATATTAACACCTCAGCAGCTGGACCCAATGGTATTGGTGCTCCAAACCTCAAAACCCTTGCTTTTGCCCCCATCTTCTCTTTTTCTTTGTAAGTCCTCAGAAGTTCACCTGCCTTCATCTGGAAAAGTTACCCATGTCCTTCCATATACACAAAGACTAATGGCCTCAACTACAGATCGGTTGGCCTCTCGATATTAAGAAAAATGATTGCTGTCAGCCTTGTGAGATTGCTTATCCATCCATCCATCCATTAGGACCATACTCTGTGCAGAGTGTTGGTGCTGCCTGAGCAGTCTGCTTGGCTGTGGGGTGCAATCCTGGACAGGTCGCCACTCCAACACAGGATACCAGCAAGCTGGTACTCATTTTGCCGACCTCGGAAAGATGACAGGCAGAGTCAACCCCACCTGGTATGAATTCAACAGCTGAGTGGGATTTTAACTCAGGATCTGAGGGTCCCAAGCCCACCACCCTAACCATTAAGCCAACACCAGGCATAGATTACTTATATCTTCTCCAAATCTCTTATCTCTGATTATATATCAGTTGTGTTTCTAACCTGACTATTCCACTCTGGACATTTTTACATGCTACCTCCGTGCGCCGAAGTGAGAGCACCAGTTGCGCAGAGGGGTAGCACGGAAGAAAAGCTTTGTGGACCTCAATGTGTCCCGTCAATTGTTCAACAGGTGAAACCAGTGTACGACACGAAACAGAAATACATTTAATAAGTAATATATTAATCCCAACTCTCTACCTTTCAAACATAGATACCATTTAAGACATTGATTTTAAAAGTAACTGTGGGTCATCCTGTTGGAGGCTGTATCTTAACGCACTCTTAATAAACAAACTGCAATTCCAGGTTGTATGTTGTTGTTCGTCTTTCGGCTGCTCCCGTTAGGGGTCGCCACAGCGGATCATCCGTTATGATCCGCATACTGATTTGGCACAGGTTTTACGCCGGATGCCCTTCCTGACGCAACCCTGGTCGCCTCTTACGACACAGGGATAAGGATTGGGTTTCGCCATGATTCCCGGCTGCCCTACACCCTCTCATAGCGTGGCCCAGCGCAGAGCTCCCGTCCTCAAGCGATCCTCCAACCCAAGCCTCCGAGTAGCCGGATTACAGGCGCACGCCACTACGCCCGGTCCAGGTTGTATGTATGTATATATATTTAAAATATATAATGAAAGTAGAATCCAAAACCAAAAAGATCGCCACTGGTGTCCCTGGGCAGTGGAAAATAAAATCGGCATACAATAATTACCTTTTAAAAGAGTAAAACGATGAATTTTGGAGCCAATTTATCTCAGTTTCGTGGAGGCTATTATTTAATTTTATCGGGTTATCATGAGAAATGGACAGACAGAATAGAACATAAATATATTTTTGAAAATTATGGGGCCAGGCCAGGAATTGAACCAAGGCCCTCCAGCCCAGCTGTCCAGCAAACTGTACCAGTGCTCTGCCATCTTTGCTATCTGGGTGACCCACCAGCTGAGTAACGCAATTTTCCACATATATGTCAGTGCCACTCTCTTTTCCCCCACTGCTTCCGGGGCACTCGCTGCCAACCATAGGAGCAGCTAGGGCCTGCTCTTGAGAGGGACATGGATGTGTCCCCCTCCACGGGGGAAGACCCTCTCGAGAGCAGGCCCGAGCTGCTTCTATGGTTGGCAGCGAGTGCCCTGGAAGCAGTGGGAGAGAGAGAGTGGCACCCGTATATTTGGAAGAATTGCGTTGCTCAGCCAGTGGGTCACCCAGATGGCTCAGATGGCAGAGCACTGGTATTGTTTGCTAGAGGACCTGGGTTCAATTCTGGGTCTGGCCTTGTGGTTTTTCCACATATATTTATATATCGGATTAGAAAATAAAAATCGCTTTTTCCGAATCTTTTTTCCCATTTCTCTCCACATTTTGACATTGTTAATTGTTATTTAGGCCATGAGTTCTAATCGTCAAATACGGAATCAGATTTCGAATATCAGCTTTTAATAAGCCTATATGAAACATTATTCAATCTTGCCAGGAGCCAATCATATTGTGCCTAGCCTCCTCGCACAGCCAATCAGCGTGAGCCACAAATGGACAGCCATCTCTGTCTTCTTTATACAGTACGAGCAAATACCACCCATCGCTTCTCCAATGGGAATACTAAATGGAAGGAGAGAGAAGGAGGGGTGGGGGAGAGAGAGAAGGGGGAGAGTGAGGAGGTGCAGAGGGAAGGGAAGGTAGCATGAGGTGAGAGGAAGAGAAGGCAGACGTGTGGTGGAGCGTTAATTACGATTCATACCGTCTCATCAAAATGATTCTGCATAGAATAACAGTGAAGATGGAAACAAAATAATGTCTGAAATCTATTTTCTACCGGTCATATTATAAATACCACCCGGAGACAAACACCGCCTGGACATGTCTGGAGACAATCATCGCCTGGATACGTCCGGAGACAAACTCCTGTCCAGTCATAAGCACTGCCTAGACACGTCTGGAGGTAAATACCGACTGGACACATCCAGAGACAAACAAACACAGCCTGGACAGGTCCGGAGATAAACAACGCCCGGACACAAACTCCGTCCGAAGACAAACACCATCCGGACATAACCACCGCCCATACACATCCGGAGAGAGACAGATATACAAACAGACAGACAGAGAGAGAGAGAGAGAGAAGGGGAGTTTGTAGAGAGAAAATGTTATGCTTTATGAACAACGTACGCAGATTGGAGTCGGTGTGTTTACCAATGACAGTACGTACTGTATATAACCCAAAAACCTGGAGTCACTTTCACCCTTGTTTTGGGGGAATTTCAATCAAATAAAAAAGAAACAATGTTTATTTATATAGACATTACAAAGAGATGTGCATAAACATTAATCTTTATAAACAGCTGCGTGTGATGGGTGGAAAAAAAAATTGGCTCGGTAATTTAGAAAACGCGTTAATATGGCAAACGGCTCGGAAATCGGGTTTTCTCAAATACATTTTATTTTGAAACTCACAAAGAGAAACCATATAACCTTTGTAAAGCACACCCAAGTCATATACCCAAGTCATATACCCAAGTCATATAAAATAACCAATTGCTTTAGAAACAGTCACGAGGCCAAAGGAAAATGTGATCGCTCATACGCTGCTGAAGTTAAAAATGAAAACTTCCACTACCCATCATCATCATAAGATACGGGATGAAACTTTGCCACCACGGCGCCCGTAACCAAGCATGCAGGCATGCACACAGTAGTGAAAAAACACAGTCCGTTTACACATCCAAATCGACCCATATGGACCACGTCTGTGTGTGCTGTATACGTACCTCGACCTTGTATTGCAACTGCCAAACTGTGCATCCCGATTGGGACACAAACTGTACCGTTATCGACTCTCGGGAGCTCGGCAAGTGGGATTAAGCACTCATGCAAGCACTCCAATTAAATGGTTGCTAAGGAACAGCTGGCTTGGCAAGCAAGACAAAGCCGATTGGTAATGGCACGTACCCGCAAAAAACTAAACATCGCTGATTTCTTAACATTTTCATATTTCACTCCAGATTTCGAGTTATTTAGACCACGTGATCTGATCCCCCAAACTCAAATTATATTTTGATTATATACTTTAATTAGTCGGTGAAAGTAGATCGTGGAAAATTGCACCACATTTATAATGCATGAAATTGCTCCAAGCTCCTCATATGAAAACTATAACACTTAGAAAAGCGACGTATACAGTGATTCATAGGTATGTACCGTAGATGAGGTATTCGATGACATGAGTGAGGAAAGTGAAGAAAAACGTTTTGAGCACTTTATCGTTGATAAACCGTTGCGGCCTGTTCCAACTCAAGACATTGTTGAGCAGGCCGAACAAAATGGCGAATTAATAACCCAGCGAGGTAACCTAGGATGCGCCTGATGAAGGATATAATTAAATAAGGCCGTTAATTATCTTCAAAAGGGGTGTTTTAATTAACCCAAACACTCAATTTTCACTCTTGCACTTCCTTGAAGTTTTCTTAGTTTGAATTGAAAGTTTTAGGCTGCTAGGTTTCATGGTTTTGGAGTTATGGAGGACACACACACACACACACACACACACACACACACACACACTGACATTTATTTGTATATTTGGAAGATGCGTTGTTCAGTCTTCAAATGTGTGCCAGATGCCTGAAGCCAAAGGCACTAGGCCTTATGCAGTGACCAAAATGGCAGACGTATGATTTGATTTTTTTGAGGTTCAATTGTGGGTGGGGTCAAGCCAGCTGTCCAACCAATGGGTGTAAAGGGAGAAACAGATGAATGAATCTGGCTACTTTAATAATAGCATGAATAAGTTTTGTTTTATACAGACGGTCAGTGCACGGTGTGCTAGATTGACCTCAAAGTTGCTTGGTTGTTTGAACCTATCCAATTAATGGTAATACATGTGATAGTGTGGCACTCGCCGGAGGGTTTGGCTTCACTGTGCCGATCTTTGGAGGCACGTCTTAACCTTAAGAGCACTCTGTGTATCGCCTCAACCTCCAGTCACATGACAATGTGAATGCATTACTAAATGGATACTGGTACCGAGTACTTCTCATGAACGTAGATTGGTAGATGCAACATATGCAATCCATTTAAAGGTTTTACAGACATGTAGAATGTGAAACCAGGTTTGTTTAGAACTATCTTGAACATGAAACCAGCTTGGAGAAATGGTTTAAATGGCATGCATCTCTTTCTCTCTCTCTCGCTTTCTCTTTCTCTCTCTCTTTCTCTCTCTCTCTCTTTCTCTTTCTCTTTTCTCTCTCTCTTTCTCTCTCTCTTTCTCTCTTTCTCTCTCTCTTTCTCTCTTTCTCTCTCTTTCTCTCTCTTTCTCTCTTTCTCTTCTCTCTCTCTTTCTTTTCTCCTTTCCCTCTCTCTCTTTTCTCTCTTTCTCTCTCTCTCTCTCTCTCTCTCCTCTCTCTCTCTCTCTCTCTCTCTCTCTCTCTCTCTCTCTCTCTCTCTCTCTCTCTCTCTCTCTCTCTCTCTCTTCTCCCACCGTTCTCTCTCTCTTCTCTCTCTCTCCTCTCTCTCTCTCTCCTCTCTCTCTCTCTCTCTCTCTCTCTCTCTCTCTCTCTCTTTCCAGGAAAGAAGGTGTTGTTCTCCTGTTTTATTACTACTGTGACTTGGCTGATCCCTGTGTGGCAAAACTATGGCAGGTTGACCTTTGTAAACATCTCGGGCTCACTGGCAAGGTGAATTTTATTGCGGCACGAGCAGATGCACCTTGAAAGATGATCTTTCTACAATGAATACTTTATTGACCCCATGTCACCTTATTGTGGGGTCAGCCACAAAAGGAGTTTCTTTCTACTGGGTGTTAATGAGCTCTGAGTGATTGTATAATTTATTTTCTCATCCCTTATTAATTTGAGAAAGTGAATGTTTTTGTTTTTTTCTGACTTAAAAGAGGAAAATATAAGGGCCGTGTCAGTGTGTCTGTTCGGTTCCCGACTTCTGGTTGCTAATTTATTGGGGGGACGGTGTAGGTATCATGCTTATGTTTTGCCCCGATATACGTATAATGGCAGGTGTTTGGAATTTTCGAAGGCTACCAGCACGTCATGGCCTTCACCTTGTCTAAAGCTACGGTGGGATCGTTAGTATGCACAAGCGAATGCTAGCAGATGGGACAGCCGGTGTCACGTACTCTCCGAAGTATTGTGTACTCATTGATGCCTGCGAGCGACAGGATGACAGGTTAACATTCAGGTTGGGAATCGAATGCAGACGAGCCAGCTCGACGGTGATGCTACCTCCGAGCCATGCTCTGTCCCCACTGAAAAGTTGAATTGACACGTGTCGGCTGTCGCACCAAGAGGACTACCATGTTCTTAAATTACGTCACGTGGGTTAATTTTTGGAGGAGGGAAGGGTCATCTCAAAACTATCACAAAAAAAAAGATCAGTAACATGTATGCATTTTGTGGTTAGAAAAACGTTGCCAAGAAATTATTTGTGGTTGAACCAAAAACATTGAAGTCATTGAAAAAAACAGACATCGGAAACATTTTCTTTTAATGTTACACCTGAACCTGTACAGGATGTACGGTGATGATTTTCCTTCTCAGGTGCGGCTGGCAACAGAAGGCATTAATGGCACTGTTGGAGGGAGTGTGGAAGCTGCTCGACTCTATATGGAGGCCACGATGGCTTACCCACCATTCCGGGGCATGACCTCGCAGGACTTCAAGGTAAATTTTTATTTGTGTCAAGATGTGAAGTTTCTTTCCACTGATTTATCTATTATTGATGGTTTTGTAATCAATTTAAAAGTACATTGATACAGGCTGTCAGGTGCCTCATTGTATCATCGCTATAAAATGAGTTTTGTGGTACCCAGCCAAGAACTGGATGATTTTCTTAACTTCTGTCAATTCAAAGGTGTAGATTTCGAAAATTGATGTTGTCAGTTTCAGGTTTTGGTACAACGGGGTGAAAATTGGTGTTAAACATAGAGTGGCCGTGCAGAATTGAGGAACATGATAAGACACCTACATTATGATGAATGGCCAAAATTGAGAAGAAAAAGGTCCAGCAATTAAGTATGTATACATTATTCCTCAGTGATGAAAAATGAGTGCTTGATCATTGAATGTTTTTCTTAAAGATACCATTTCAGAGTCAAATCTATCACATGTCAACATGGGGTTCTAATTAATTTGAATATCATGATAATTATTCCAAATACATTTTTACAGCAAAGGATGGATCAAAATGTAATGCTGAATAAGTTGACCATGGATCTTACAGATATGCAGGTACCTCGCAAATAGTGCAGGCATTAAGCATCGATGTCTGAGTCGGCACTCTCACGAGCGTCCTCTATCAATGACCGTTCTGTTATCGTGGCGTTTGTGATGGTACAATGCTCACAGCTACATAGTTCGGTGCACGGAAGACTGCTGGAACGACATATATGCGTGAAGAAATGCTCTTCCTGCCTACAAATGATGCATATTGGTGGTAGAATATGGCTCGACCTATGTGCTGCTCATGTTGTCACTGGAGTCGGTTTATCAGAAGAATACAAAGCTCTCCATTTATTTATTATTTTCCTCCTCTTCCCTTTATAAGTGGTGAGGTCTGATGGCACCAAGCTTCTGTCCTGCCTTGATGACAATACCCTCAGCCAACTCTCTCCACCCTCCAACCACACCTAACTTACTGATATCCCTCCTCACACAATCCTCCCATCTCAACCATGGTCTACCTCTTTTCCTCCTACCTTGCTCCCTTAACCTATCCACTCTCTTTGCCATTATCTCTTCCCCCCATCCACACTAAGTGTCCAGCCCATCGCAGCTGGCATTTCACCAAACTCATCCACACGCCAATCTTCTCCCTCAGTTCATCCATCCTCCTTATATCCACCGTCTTCACTCCCGCAATCCTCCTGACCCAGATGGTCTTGCAAACCTGCAGCCTCTGTTGTTGTCTCTCTGTCAGTGCCACCGTTTCCAGACAGTAAAGATAAGCCAGTGTTACACATGACATCAGAAACTTCCCTTTAAATTTTCTTCATATCATTCTGTATGCCATTACTCCCTCCACCCTCCTCGACGCACCCACCTGAATCCTCCTCCGCACCTCTGCCTCGGACTTACCGTCCCCGGTTACTGTTTCCTCCAATATACTCAAACCTATATCCCTGCCTGATCCCCTTTCCCTCTCACCTGATATTTATTTTCTCTGCTGCCTGACCCACATCACTTCAGTCTTCTCCATACTCATCTTCAGCCCATGTTTCCCAAATGTCTCCTTCCACTCCCCCTGTACTTCCTGCAACTCCTGCTTTCTGCCACAACAGCCAGATCATCCATACACAACATACTCCCCAGAATACTCCTCATGTTCACCTTCCTGCTTACGAACTCCATCACCATGATAAACATGAGTGGACTGAGAGAGCTTCCCTGATTCAAACCGATGAACTCCTTTGACATGCTAAGACAAACCACAACTCTTCCCTTCGTTCCCTTGTACATCCCTTCCACCAACCTAACTTCTGCTTCCAGCACTCCCATCCACTTTGGTGTCGCCATCACCATCTCTCTCGGGACAATGTCACAGGCCTTCTCCTTGTCCACAAATCCCAATGCCATCTCACCTTGCACATCCAACCTCTTCTCCAATAGTTGTCTCAGTGGTTGCCTGACACTTCAAAAGGACTATCATCGTCAATTACACTGCCGTCGATGACACCACTCGTGCATGCAATGGCCAAACTGGCTGCATGCTTGTGACGCACTGATGCCCTCTCCAAACTAGTTTTGTTGTTGAAGCATGCATACCTGTCTATGGTACCCCAAATTTTTTTGAATTTAACAAATGGCACTGACCAGAAAGAATCATGATATCATTCAACAAGCTTTCTGTTCTCTCCACATAAAAACTGCCACTTCTACGCACAATCCTTGACTCTAGGCCAGCTGGTTTCAGTAAATCGTGTGATATTCTTCATAGTTAACCTCACCAATATGTAGCAGACATTCCATTTTTAACAAGTCACAAAAGTACTCGACCTTGAATTGCACGTCTCACAGATTTTCGCAGGCATAACTTAACAGGTGGATAGAGCACGATTGATTTGCATGAATTTTTATGACATCCTTTCCGCTATGGTTATTCCGCTATTTCCGCTATGGTGATGTTGAGTGTATGAAAGTGGACGCGTACATTTCATACAAATTAAAGTGTGCGTGTCCATAACGTCTTTAAAGTGTACATTTACATCATAAATATCTCTCTGGAAATTCCCCGGCCTCCCGACTAATTAATTACGGACACGAGTATTTCAGGACCAAGCCGATTTTAATGTTTATTTACTTCACATCATATTACATGCCCATCCGTTTGTTTATAAGCCTTTAAAAGTTGGGCGAAAACCAAAAATGGTTTTTTAATGAAATATCACGATTTTCTTTCCTCTGCATTTGAGAATCAACGTATCTTCATTGGGCGGTGACTATTAGACAGCTGACACGATCGCTGTCGACAAAACATGAATTACCTCGTTCGAGTTGAAATCAAAATGTACCTTTGTTTCCTCAAAACGGTATCTTCATTTAATGATAGAAGACACGTAGTTAAGTCTTCAAATTTAAATCAGAGGCTAAAAACAATCAGAGCAATGTGGAGCGAAAAAGATGGCAGCGATTTCTTGACGGCTGGAGGGAAAGGAGTGGCATGGCTAATGGATGGTGCATGAGATGCTCGGGAGAGAGAGGAAGGAGTGGCCTGGAGAATGGATGGTGCTTGAGATGCTCGGGAGAGAGAGGAAGGAGTGGCCTGGAGAATGGATGGTGCTTGAGATGCTCGGAGAGAGAGGAGGAAGGAGTGGCCTGGAGAATGGATGGTGCTTGAGATGCTCGGAGACAGAGAGGAAGGAGTGGCCTGGAGAATGGATGGTGCTTGAGATGCTCGGGAGAGAGAGAGAGGAAGGAGTGGCCTGGCTAATGGAGGTGCTTGAGATGCTCGGGAGAGAGAGGAAGGAGTGGCCTGGAGAATGGGTGGTGCTTATGACAGACCCACACTCCCACCCATGCGACAGACATGAACTCGGCTTTATATATGTCTATATGAGATAACACTTTTCTCGACACACCCCGGAGAGCAGTTTTGCTTCGTGCAGCATCGCCGATAAAAATCGTTTATTTTTGGGGTTTTTTTTGGGGTTTTTTTTGCTTATTTGTACTAACATCTCAACATGACAACAAGTGAGTTAGTCTTTTCCTCACTCCAAGGAACATGCTCAGAAATAATTGTGTTGTTCTCAGATGAGTACCGTGAGACTGCAGGATCGAGGTATCCGACGGCCTATTATGTCATTGTCATTCCCCTCACCGAAGGAGAGGGTATTGCATTTGGGTCCGTTTGTCTGTCTGTCTGTTTGTTTGTTTGTCCGTACAGAACTTTAGTGTTTTTCTCTGCAACTGCTTGTCGGAGTGAAACAAAATTTTCAGCATAGGAGCGACTACTCTTGTGGAGTGTTGTATTGATAATTATGACGTCATAGGTCATGTGGTGTGACAGCCATGTTGGAAAAATGGAAAAACTTTAGACCTCTGTATCTCTGAAACCGCACCAAGGAAAAAATTGAAACTTGCCACATCACATGGCAAGGACTCCTCATGGAGAATAAGTGTGATTTTTTATTTATTTTTTAGGACGTCATCGGTGCCTTTGTTATGACATCATAGTTGCATATGTAGAACGCTACATCTGATCAGTATGAAAAATTTTGAGGGTCATCTCGAGATACAATTGTCCATAGAAATAAAAGTTAATGACATCATCAGTCACGTGATTCGGAAGCCGTATTGTATTTTTTTTAAAAAACACCCTTCAAAACTCTTCTTCTTTGAAGTGGCTTAACAGATTGAGGCGAAACTTTGCAAGTATGACCACCTATCCATGAGGAACAAAAGGTTCCTCTAAGGTCAGAGGTCACATGGTTTGGCAGCCCTATTGGATTGAAGAAAATATAAAATAATGTTTTCTCTGGAACCGCTTGATCAATCGATGTGAAACTGCACATTTATAATCTAGTATTGATGGGGAATACATGTTTTATATTTCAACTTGATCGGACGCATGGTCAGGCAGCTAGAATTATTTATTTTTTTGATCTGGGTTCTTTTTGATGTTTTTTTTGTTGACTAAGGCTCACTTGGCAGTGCCTGGATGGGTTTGAGGGTGGAGGAGTAGCAGCTGAAATGTGAATCCTATCCAGGTCCCTCCTGATGACTTCATCTTTACTTTTTGCTTGTTCGGGTTCCTTCTGATTACTCCAATGCAGGACCGTAACTATTTGGTGTTCCAGTTGATTTAAATTGAATTTCTTTTAATCCCATTCTAAATTCAATTGAATAACAATAAAATAAAAAAAACGTCATGGGTCAGGGTCAGGAGTCCGATCAAAGCGGGGTTGCATCAAAGTGGGACGTCTTGGTACCCAGTCATCTAATTAATTATTAATGATATGACACCAGTACACAAACGCCACACAAAACAAGTCCTGACGAGGGTTTGCAATCTCTGCTCTTTTTCTTGTTGTTATTAATTTTAAGTAAATTGCTATCCCGCAATGTCCTTTCCCATGTATGTGATGTATGCGAAAGGTCATCCATGAACCTTTGACGATGTTGGGGGGATGGGGGGGGGGCATTATTTTATTTACTTTTTTTTTAACGTTGTTTAATATAGTCATTGATTCACAACAGGGAAATGAATCGACATCTGATATTTCTTTCAACAATCGGCCAAATAAATATATAAATTTCTATCTCTTCTCCCACCTGGAATCTCCTCCCTGAATCTGTCCAGTTGTGTTCTTCCCTCGACTCCTTTGAAATGTGAGCCATCGCCATCTCGTGATTTTCCTTTTTTATTCCTGATATTTTTTCCTTTATTTTTACTCTCACTAACTCTCTTCTCCAGTCCTCCTGTCATCCTTTCCATATTTACACTGTTTTTCTTTAGCTAATACTTGAGTTTTGAAATGATGTGTGAATGTTAAATGAGACCTTATGTGCTGTGTGCGCATTTACACTGACTTGGTTCTGCTTGCCGGGCACTTTTAACCTGCCGTTGCAAGTGCAAATTCTGTAATTCAAATCATCTTTTAAACATAACTTTCAACATGCAGACAAAAGAGTGGCAATTTCAAAATGGTTATCCATAATTGCGCTGTTCTTGAATGCAGATCGGACTCACGGAAATATCCGTCTGAGTGAGAGGTGTCAAGTTTGTAAGCCATTTGCTATGTCCTATTAATACAAGCTAGCAGAAGGATGTGGTTATAACATACATACACACACATACACACACAACACACAACACAAACAACACACACACAAAAGGACATTTTTCATTTTACCAATAGATGTAAAAATATAGTACAAGTGTAATTTCTCTTATGGCTCCAAAACCAAACAAATATATATATATATATATATATATATATATATATATATATATATATATATATATTATGTCGCCACTCGTCGTTCCACCTTCCAACATGATAGTAGTAAATATCATCATTTTAAAGTTGCCGTGTGCAGCCCCATATATGCCCTTCTCGTCGGTGTTCAGAAGCACCTAATCCAGATACATAGTCCATTCACTGGTAGTGATCCGACGGGGTTTTGTGGAGCGCACTCACATCTAAATGGGCCTTGCACTGACCCAAATGGTCTGGAGTTTGTACTCCAAGCAGCTGCCCGTTTGGTGAGCTGAGAAAGTTCTCAAATTCCTTCATTGTGCAGAGGCACAGCCCTTTCTTTCAAGTACCTTTCCAAGTATTTTTTTTTAAACTTATTTGAGAAGCTTTGTGAGCCATTTCAGGTAATGATCCTCATCCCGGACACACAATATATTTTATTTCGCCCCGAACACGGCAGTTTCTAGGACTTTCTGCACATGTGCACTGAGCATTCTGGGGTGGATTATGTCCTTTTGAAATTTGCGTATTATTACCCTGTTAACTTTGTCTTGTCCATATGTCCTTACTTATGTTTCCTGTCTATCCATTTCATGCCTGATTACCCACTACTTGTCAGACAGTTCCCCTTTGCTTCATTGTTGTCAACCTCTCACCCCTCTATTGTTCAGCTTTTCCATCAGGCTCGAATTCCAGAGGTAACTTTTTTGTTGTTGTTCAGAAATTTTTTCATGTGTTCCTTTCTGTCACGACAGATGACCTTGATGTAAATGCTTTGTACACCCCAGAAAGCAGATACAACAAAGTGTAATACCCATGGATTGTCTTGTAGAGAAGTGCTGGAGGAGCAGAATGTTTCCCAGAGCTGCGGGTTGGAGTTTATCAAGAACTAGTTCCCCTTGGCATCGACCCCTGCCTGGTTTCCTTCAAAGACGCCGGTGAGACCTCACCCAGTCACACAATTCCAGCTTTTGAAGACTTATTTGCTGGTCAATGTCCACCTAAATGTGATGCCCATCGTGCGACCCTTTGCTTCTCCCCCGAAAGGGCCCTACCTTACCCCAGTGGAGTTCCACGAGGAGGTAGCACGGCTGCTGGAGGCACCAAAGGGCTCTAACGCACCACTTCTTCTGGATTGTCGTAATTTTTACGAGAGCATGATCGTGAGTGCTAGCTATGCGTGATTGTTGAGTTGCTTATCAGTCAAGTTGCACGTCGGCAGTCAAGTTAATTTTTTTTAATTTTCTTTTCTTTTTGAGGCATATTGCTTCATGAAGCTTTGATTGGTTAATTTTAGAGTTATAATCACAGGTCTCAGTCATACAGACCAAACCTGCACCTGTGGTGTATTAAATTGAGAACGCTGCATGGAGAGTGGTGGGATAGAGGGATGCAGTGTTAAAGTAGGCTGGTGGGATAGCCTGGAGGTCCACCCACTGACCTCTAAGCTGTCTAGCCTGGGTTTGAATCTCAGCCCAGCTATAAACTCTAATTCGGGTGTTTCACGGGCAGAGCGATACATCAATGTGCGTGCCATCCCTCGGATGGACGTTAAATTGAGCATCTATCCTGGCATTACGTGGTGGACGTTAAAGATCCCATGGTGTTCTTCGCGAAGAGTAGGCAAGCTATCACTGGCAACGTGAACAAATTCAAATTCTGTCTGACTACTTAGTTGAAGGTCAGGCCTGGCCAGCCGGTTCATGAAAGAATATGGCAAAAATTTCCTGCTAGCCAACCCACAAGTCCCTGCTGATGAAAAGCAGCTACATAACATGATGCTGCACCACCATGCTGGACAGGGATGGTGTTGACTGGGTGATGTGCAGTGTTAGGCTTGCGCCAGACGTAACGCTTCGGATTGAGACCAAAAAGTTCAATTTTTGTCTCGTCTGATCACAAAACCTTTCTCGACATGTCTGCAGTATCATTAAGATGCTTTTTCGCAAACTCCTTTTGAGCTTTTTTGATGCGTCTTTTTCAGTCATGGCTTTTTTCTTGCCACCTGTCCATGGAGGCTAACTTTATGAAGGGAACGGGATATCGTTGATTGATGAACACTGACCCCCATCTCAGACAGAGCCTTGCAGATTTTCAAAGTCATTGTTGGATTTAGAGTGACATCCCGAACCAGTTTCCTGCTTGCCCGGCTGATGAGTTTGGATGGGCGACCTGATCTGGGTAGAGTCTGGGTGGTATGATACGTCTTACACTTCTTCATGATGGATTTCACCGTACTCAAAGGAATAATGAGTGACTTTGAAATATTTGTTTAACCCTCTCCTGAACGCGGTGCTTCTCCATCACTTTATGTCTTAGTTCTTTGGAAAGATCCTTGGTCTTCATGTTTGCCTTGTTCTTGTTGGTTGACCAAGTGATTTGCACCTTAAAACTCCTTAGATAAGTGGGAGAGATTAATTTTTAAGCGACACCACTGATTACATCCAGGTGAAACCTATTACACTTATTTTGTAACCTTTCAAACAAATAATTTGCTCCTGAAGTGGTTTAGGGTTAATTAGGCAAAGGGTTTTGAATACTTACACAACTGAGAATCATCTGATTTTCTCTGTTAATTCTCTCGAGAAATACCGTTTATTTATTTCATTTTGGTAACATTTCTGAAGGACCTGAAAGGTAAAGTTGAATTCAGAGCTCTGCACAACTTTTGTGAAACACATTGTAAGATTTCTGGTGTTAATTTATATATCTGCAAAAGCCCTTTTTTTGTTTCATTTAATGTTATTGTTCATTAATTAGACTCGTATTTCTGTTTGCTTACCTTTCTGCCATACTCTTCACTCCACCCACCCCAACTCCCCCAACTTCCTCCAACTGCCCCCACCAGGGCCGTTTCCTCGGGAGCGTGACTCCAAACATCCGCAAGTTCAGTTACTTCCCGGAATATGTGGAGAAGAACCTGGCGCTATTTCGCTCACGTCGTGTTCTAATGTACTGCACAGGAGGAATCCGCTGCGAGCGTGCTTCAGCCTTCCTTCGCAGCAAGGTTCTCGAAATCTGTTTATGATGAGCCGGGCATAAGTAATGATTTTTTTTTTTCCTTCCACAGTAAAAATAAAAATATGTCTCCACCCACCCAAATGAGTACACAAGCAGACACTGAGTTATGAAGCTAATCAGACCAAGCTGATGTGATTTAAATGTAATTGCATTGAAAATGAGTTGGGCCAAAACAATGGGGATCGTCTCCTGTGGCCTTCTTTCCATCCTTGTGCATGGCATGACATCAGTCATCTTCTTTCATATGTAGCACAAGCCTGTCTGGTATCACTGATTGGCCAGGATGCCAGCGATCGCTCACCGACTCTTCACAAAGACCACTGGGATATTTAACGTCCACCGACTAATACTGGCAGATGGGACTCCCGTTTAACGTCCATCTGAGTGACGGCCTATGAAACGGTTTAAAACATATTGATGAATCATCCTGCCTATGAAACACCGGGATGACAGTTTATAACTGGGTCGGGATTCAATCCCAGGCTACACTGCTTAGAGGTGAACGTGCGTACCTCCAGGCCATCCTGGCAGCCCTATGCCACCAGTAATGACCTGCATTCCCGATTCCACTGACTGTTGTTCTGTTAATGCTGGAGGAATTCTACCATCATTCCTTAGTCCGTATTCTGGGTTTTTAACTTGCATTGTTGATCTGCAAATGAATCGGCCCACCAAACTATTCCAGAAGGTGGAGCTTTCACTTCATTATGATACCAATACAAAAGGAGTGACAGAGTGGTTGAAAGTGAGCATTGCTATGGATGGTTGTGAGTTTGCAATGGGATTTGTACTTTAAACACATGACATGGTCTCATTGAAGGTCTTTATCTGCTTTGAGGTTCACATACTCAAACCTCAGGTCTGAGTGTGCATGATATGGAGGTGTCCAAACTGATCAGTTAAAAACAGAAAAGGTACATGAGTAAAAATTCTCAGGATATTCCTGTAGCTCTTAGTAAGCAATGAGCACAACTTTTTGGCAAAAATAATAACAGATGGCCTGAAACCCCAGGTTCTTATTAGACATTCCTTTAACAGGGTGTTTGCACTGAGGTGTGGCAGCTCCACGGAGGGATCCATCGGTACTTGGACGTTTTCCCCAATGGGTTTTTCTGTGGAAAGCTGTTTGTGTTCGATGAACGTTACGCCATTGCAAGCAACGGCCGAGTGATTGGAGGTACGTTTGCACCACTAACCCTGATGTCAACTGCCATTGTACTAACTGTTGCACCATCCTGAAATCTCCCTGCTCCTGATTCCACCTCTGATCTTCTTGACAGCCTGCAACCACTGCAAAAAGCCCTGGGATCAGTACAATCTGTGCACAACTCCAGGTTGCCGCCAGCTGGTTCTCGCCTGCACGAGCTGCCAGACCGAAGGCCACACAGTGTGTTGCGGTGTGTGCTGGGCCAAAGATGCCAGCCCAGCTTTGCTGAACGGAGAGCACATTCGGGAAGAGTGCGAGTGCACGAAGGGCAGGGAGAGGGTTCCTCTGGAGCCTGAAGGGGGGACATCACTGTGGTCGGATGAATTGCTACTGAAACAAATAACTGAAACTACTCCTTTTCAGGAGGGCAGTTTCAAATGATTTTTTTTTAAATCATTCTTTTATTATTTCGTTTGTAGCCTATGGCTGCTTCTTGCAGCTGTGCCACTGATGCAGTGCCCCCTGTTTCCAGTAAGCTGGTACTCATTTTGCCAACCTCGGAAGGATGACAGGTTGAGTCAACCCACCTGGTGTTATCCAACAGCATGACCGGGGCTCTAATTCAACACTTAAAGATCTTAAGCCAGCCACCTTAACCATTAAGCCAATACCAGGTTTAAAATCTTTGTAGTGTGGTTTATTGTCCTTTGATTTTACTCCTCATTTAACAACTTCTTCTTTCATGTGCAGCACAAAGCTGTGCTGTGGCATCATGGACTGAGCGTGTGGCTGTGCCGCTGATGCAATTCACTCTGTATGTTTGGGCAGGAATCTGTAATTGGGCCAGTAAGCTGGCGATAGCTTGCCTACTCTTCACAAAGGACACCGTGGGATCTTTAACATCCACCAACTAATGCCGGCAGACAGGATCCCCAGTTTAATGTCCATCCGAGGGACGGCCACACACATTGATGAATCACCCTGCTTGTGAAACACCATGATGACAGTTTATAGCTGGGTCGGGATTCCAACCCAGACAAGACAGCTTAGAGGTAAGTATGCTTACCTCTAGGCCATCCTATCAACCTCTCCTCATTCAATGATGTGCTAAGATGGATCTCAACCTCTCCTCGTGTTTTGATTTCCTCTGCACACCATGTTTCCATAGCTGCTCAGACAAATAATGGGCATTGAAGCAAGTGACTGAAAGTGTTTTTATTTTTAAAAGAAAAGTTGTTTCATCGTCATTTTTCATTCACAGACTCAAAAACTCTGCTTGATGGATAAATCAGTGATAATAAAAAGTTTCTGGAGAGGCTGAACGTGGTTTGATGTTGCACTAGTGCACGCACTGCATTGCAAGTACATACTGTGGGGCTTTGGAACACGTGATTTACACTTGCAAGCATTATAAAAAGAATCTTTTCAACATCCTCCACCATCCTTTGGGGAAAAAGAAAAACTAAGGTGACGTCACGTTTTACAAATCTAACCCTTCAATCCCCAACTCTTAAAATCGCACCTCGGACGAGTCTTGGATTAAATTGGTGAGTTTTGCTTACTGCTCGTTCTGATTGAGTCTCGGTCTTCCTGTTTGAACCAATGAAGGTTCTTGATTCTTCACCTTCATCATTTACCTGTGGAACTATGTTGTGTTGGGTAAGTGAGGTTTGGTGCAGTAACTCTCAAAATCATGCCTTTGTGAACTTCTCCAGGCGTTTCTTTCTCACTGTAGGGAAGAGACAGGTCATCCATCATTTCTTGTTGGATGACAATTTCACCCTTTTGCAATAAAACTGCTTTTCTTAGAGCATGTTGACAAAAGTGTTCACCTGTTACCGACGCTTTAATTTCAAGCAGATATCTTATAACCAAGATAGGCCCAGTCGTCAATCTAAATGGTTTTACAATGATTGGCTTTTGAGTCCTTGTTATAATTTGGCTTCTTTTAAGAAGCTGATTTTATTATAGTTCATGTTAACTTTATTACCTCCGCTACCGAAAGTGAACAGAGGTTGTGTTTTCACTCCTGTATATCTGTTTGTCCGTCTTTGAGCAGGATATCTCAAAAAGTTGTGGAGGGATTCAGCCGAAACTTGGTGGGCAGGTTGTGTGTGACGAGGACGAATTCGATTTTTGTGAAGATCCAAATTCAGATACGATCATTTTTTAAGTGATTATTCACCATTGAAAGACGGGGCTAAAAATGATATGTGTAGCACAATATAATATCTCAAAACGTTATGGAGAGATTCGGATGAAACTTGGTGGATGGGAGTTGGGTAGGTGACAAAAACAAGCCGAATCAGATCCGAATCCCAGGTCTGGCGTATCAGTGGGTACAAAATGTAAACTGTTCAGCCTGGTGGAGGTAATAACTCTAACGAGTGCTGTTATAGTTTCCTTGTGGGATTTGCTTCCCACGTGATCAGTATGGATGTTTCAACCCACGATGAAGATGTTTACATTGAGAAGAAACAGTCTTCATATTTTATGTATCACCAACATATTTGTAGAAGAGATCACATCACTAGTCACCTGAGCATCATTTTGCATGAAAAATCATTGGGAAGAACAATTGTAATAAGCTTCAGCACAAATGCAGCTTAATTTGATGGAAAACTGCAGCTATCCAGGGATATTCATGTGGCTAAACACTTAAAACCCTTTCCTGATACGTACCAAGGTCGTTATTTCTTGTGATGGCATTCGTTACACGGCTTCGAGGTCCTGGTGAGGAGAATTGGTAACCAAAACGCAGCAAGGATTTGTTTCCTTCCACCATGGCAGCCATCTCCATCTCGACACGGTTTCCTAGTTGCTGCCGCTGTAACAATTTCATTTGTGTACATGAGACTTACTTTTTCACTTTTTGCATTGCATTTCCCAAAACAGGTCACTTCTTCAGGTCAGGTATGGGCGCATGCACCAGAGCAGCGTGTCGCTGCGTCCACTTTCTGCCGGTACTCCAGGGGCCTCCGTCTAGCCATCCCCCAGGCAAATGCCTGGCCCCTCCCCATCTCCTTGAGATGCTGATCAATCTGATGCAACCACGAGGCATGTGGTCGGCCCATTGGCCTCCTCCACTCACGAGGCTCCCTCACTGAAAGAATCTGGTGAGCAGGATCAGCGTCAGGAAAATGAGCCACATGTCCATACAGCTGCAGCTCACACTCACAGACTATGCAGGTAACAAATCGCATTT
>CM068962.1:48032098-48046587 GCA_035128595.1 Eptatretus atami
TTTCGTGCTGTAAAGGCACATAAGACTGCCAAGGCAGTTTCATTGGCAAGGAGTACAGTCCTGGACGCGTTACCACTCCGACGCAGGTTACCCCAAATGGTTATTACCCCAGTACACTGGTACTCATTTTGACCAACGCTCGGAGGATGACAGGTTGAGTAAACCCCACCTGGTGTTAATTCAATGGTAGACAGAGACTTGAACTCAGGACTCTAAAGTCTCAAGCCAGTCACCTTTAACTGCTAAGTCAACACTGGGCTTCTTCATAAGCATACGATTTCAAAAATAAATCCCATTTCTCCACCTTCGGTCGTAAAGATGATTTTAGCTCGTACCTTTCCACGACTATCTGCCGAAAGTGCTGCCACCACCAAAATAACAAATATCTCTTGGTGGATTTCTTTACTTTTTTAAACACTGCAGTAGCTATCATAATTTTGTGAAAGGAGCATTTTCCACCTGCCAGGTCACAGATCTCAGCTTCGCTCGCGTTGGCGAGGGCCTCTTCCAGCTCGGGTTCTAGGTTCACGCCACCCCCCACTTCTTCTGCAGGCAGCTCTGCTCCTGGTTCTGCCATTCTTGAGGCCACATCCCTAGGCACCAGCTTTGCTGCCTGGACCTTTGGAATGTATGGTGTGCCTGTATAACCCAGTTGTGAGATGAAGAGAGGGGAAGACGGTCAGTGGACAGATGATCACTGGAAGAGGAGATGGGTGGAGTGGTAATTCATGGTGCTAATCACGTTACATAATATGTATCCTCACTCTCATGCAAGTAATATTTAGTTATTACCATGGCTACGACATATTGACAAATCAATTCAACGTTCTGTTAACCAAGAAGAATAATTGGGATGAAATCACTGAAGTTCAGGCCACAGAACCACACACTTTAGCCAACTCATGATGGTCTGCGGGACCAATTTGAGAAAGCATTTAAGAGAAACACTACTTGTCCAGAGACCTGGCCCACAATGGGCAACTATTTTCTGATACAAGGCACCATGGAAACCATGAATATTTTGGCTAAGTATAATCAGAAAAAGTAGCCAACATAAACATTCCCTCTAAATGATGATATTGTGATGGGTTTTTTTTAGATCACGGGGAGACGCATACATTATACATAAAGGCACCTGAGTGTAGTTATCTCCAGAGTAGATCGTGTCACTAAATTACCTCTCCCCTGTATCAGTGGAAAGGGAATTTGCATTGTGTTTGTGTAGAAGACCTGATCCCCATTTTGACTCTTCTCTTTTCCATCTATCTCTCTCTCTCTCTCTCTCTCTCTCTCTCTTCTCTCTCTCTCTCTCTCTCTCTCCTCTCTCCTCTCTCCACACTGCTGCAGCACATTCATACATGCTTTGCAACACACTCCATGAGAAAAACAACAACCAAATCTCACATTTCAAGTCAGTGATACATGTTAAAAAAAAAACACGTCAAGACCCGTCAGATGCAGCCGAGCAGGACTAAATATATGCCTCATCCCGCTGTGCCAGGCTTGGAGGAGCAAATGAGTACTGCCTTGAGACAGGGCAGGCCAATGGGAAGGCAAATCCTTGGCTAGACCGAAGAGGAAGCTGCTCTTCCACAATGCCACGACTTCTAAAATTTCAGAGAGAAGGGCATATCAGGTGAGTTGGTGCGTCTGGGATTCAACACGAGCATCTGGTAGGACGAGAGCAAGTTGGTGGCCAGAGGGCTGATGGAGAATGCAATCCAGCAAGATTCTGAGCCACGAACGGGCAGCAGGTGGATATTTCCCAGACACATTGGCCATGACACACTGATTTACACTAACTTTTTCTTGCTTTCCCTCCTATTTTGTTCCCTTTGAGAGAACAGATCATCAACGAGAACCCCTTATCCTTTTAAGGGTTGACTTACTGACTCGCACTTCATGCTGCTTCCTTTAAGACATACGCAGTCACCATCCATACCTCTCCCTACACGTTACATAACACTATCTACCCTCCTCTTCTTTCTTCCCCTCCCCTCTGTTTTGTTATGACCAACGTAAGCCCGCTGGCTTGCATTCGATGAGTGAGAGGTTGCAAACATGCCTCAAACTTTTATTCTTCTCTCTCTGTTCCTTGTCCTTACCTCATTTCCCCAGAATGACTGAGGCACCTGTGTTGTAGAACTGTGATTAAGTGATTGAATAAGATTGGGCTTCTGTACTAAGGGTAAGAGCTTTCCTTCTGTAACACTGCTTGTAAATGCGTGCTTCTTGTGGACATTACAAACCGTTTGTCAAACTGTCCAATTTTCCATTGGTTAAAACATAGTGTGTGAGTAGTAACAGGGAGTTCACCCCCGCTGTTTCGTTCTGATCAGCCATTAGCCAACGTTCCACTTTTGGTGTTGCTTGGCCATTTTTGGTGATCAGAGTGGAGCGTTGAGAGCACTGTACTGTATCGGGGAGGTCTAATTTGCCGGAAAGATAAAGCAGAGTTAGACGCTGGACCCTGCCTGATTTAAACTTCTTAGATGGTGTCCGTAGTTGCTTAGCAATCAACCATGCCACGGAATTGTCCACGGTTCATCAGCTTACAGGATCGTCAGCCAGATAGTGGGTTCGAGAACACCCTTCATGATCCCGACCGAAACCGAGTCTGCAACAATATACCGTATTCGAAAATGCTACATTGTCAAAATGGATCCTCAGTATGGTTATGTCAACTTACATGCATGGTACTCGTAATATATATAGTAGGCTGGCAGGGTGGCATCGAAGTACGCATACTTGCCTCTAAGCTGTCTAGCCTGGGTTTGAATCCCGACCCAGCTATAAACTATCATCCCGGTGTTTCACAGGCAGGATGATTCATCAATGTGTGTGCCATCCTTCGGATAGACGTTAAACGGGGGGTCTCATCTGCTGATGTTAGTTGGTGGACGTTAAAGATCCCATGGTGTCCTTCGTGAAGAGTTGGCGAGCTATCACCGACACCCTGAACAAATTCTAAATTCCTGCCCAAATATACAGGGGGCACTGTATCAGCGGCACAGCCACACTCTCAGCCAATGATGATACTCTGCGGCCTTACATTGCACACGAAAGATTAAGAAGTACTCATAGATACAGGATATAAATTGAGAGAACACAAGATTTAAGTATGAAATTACACCACACTAGCTTAAAGTCCTTAATTTTCACCTCGTTTTTCCCTGGTGAATGGCACAAGATCTTCATTCTCCTCGGTCTCTAAAGCTTCCTTCTCGAGGAACTGGAGCAGGCTGTCTCGCCGAAAGGGTCCAGTCGGCACCTTCGTGGTCTGGTCTTTTTGCCGGAGGCCAGCGGGCAGGGCAGCGTTCTGTATCGTCGAATCGAGTATGTAAGATGATCGTCATCAGTGGGTCTTACTCGATGAATGTGGATTACAAAAACAAAATCTCCCACGATGTGACCATTGGGCCATGTACGCCTATGATTTACATTTTATGCTTAACTAGCTCGGTAGACCCACCTGCCGGGTCGTACATTTGAGCGATGCGTGCACACAAATTGATTCACCTTGGGGTCCAGCTCGTCGAGATCTATCTCGAGCTGAGCGATCTCCTCCGGGGTAAGCTTTTCCAGGAGTGCATCGTCGTCCGACTCTCGGCTCGCCTCGCCGGCTTTGCTCAGAGACATGACCGGGTTGGTGTACCTGCTTTCGGACCACAGAGCACAAACTTCACACAAGTTGAGACAATTTCTACCTTATCGGACGTCACAGTTTGAGAATCTGTATTATCCACATCGGACAAGATTTTCTCATGATATACAGACAACGAAACATCACAAGGGCGAAAATAACCAGACACTAACAGGTGTCACGGATGCTGGAAACCCAAATGGCTGCCCGTTCCGGGTCCAACCGAAGAGCCTCGGAGTGCGGCGGCAAGTGACAGCTGCGACTGCGCTCCCATCTCCATATTGAAATTCCACATTTCTATTTATACACCCACTATTTAAGGTAACAAAGCATCTATACCATTCCTGGCAGTGTGTTCGACCATTGAGAGTGCGTTAAAATCAATTAACTAACGTACAAAACGAACGAGTGACCCACGCAGTGGATTAGTGATCGGAGGCAAAGAGTGACTGTGAGTCGGAGGACATCTGGCTGGGAGGAAGTAAAAAGTGGGGTACCTTGGGATTAGTACTGGGACCAATATGTTTCATAATTTAGTGGGGTTAAGAAGAGGATTTACTAATTAGCAAATGATGCAAAGCTTGGAGGAAAGGTGGATAACAAGGAGGGAGTTGATCAGATTCAGGAAAGTCGAGATATTTTCATAGATTGGGTGAAAGATTGACAGAAATGGAACAGGATTAAAACTACAACGGCACGGAGTGTAGAGCACATACAGTACCTCCGCCAGGCTGAACAGTTTAAGTTTTCTATCCCACTGATAGGCTGTATCTGGATCCGGACCTTAACCAAATCTAATCGCTTGTTTTCGTCACCAACCAAGTCATTCAACCAAGTTTTCTCAAACTCACCCACAACGTTTTGAAATATCATGCTACACATAGTTTAAACCCCAATCTCTCAAGGATGAAGAATCACTTTAAAAATTTGTTTAATCTCCTCTCCGGATCCGGATCCAGACCTTCAGCAAAAATAACCAATTCGTCTTTGCGACACACTCAACCTGTCCACCAAGTTTCGGCCGAATCCGTCCACAACTTTGTTGAGATATTGTGTGATATATTGTTTTTGGCTCTATCTCTCAATGGAGAAGAATCCGTTAAAAAAAAATTGAGTGTCCATATCTGGATAAGATAATTTCTTTTTTAATTCTTAAATAGACTAGTATAATTTGAAACTCTACTAGTCCATGGATGCTCCTATCTCAGCAAAGGATAGAGACCCTAAATCTTAAAGAAGAGATCTAGACCGCCTCCCTGGATATATTGAGGGCATTTGATACATTCTGACATCCTGCTGTACTTGACAAACTCGCTGCCTCTGTTATACAAGACTCTGCCTTCATTCCTGATTTTCTCACTTCCTCCACTCGAGCAGTTAACTCGTTGTTATCGATGGAACAATCTCTTTTCTTCTTCCAGTGGAGTCTGAAGTGCCCTAAGCCAGTGTTTTAGGCCCATTCGTGTTCCTCATCTACAAGAATGACCCACATTTTGTTGTACAGTACCCGATCCCACTGACGTGCAGACAGCAGCTGCGTCCGCCAGTCTCATTTAATCTGGAATTGATTAAATGGTGTTGTGAGTAAATCTCACAGTAACCGGCAGCAATGACATCCGGAAGGATCATCTAATTAAATCACCGATATATTAATATGGTCAACCAGTGAACCACATTTAGCTTCTTCCACTTATTGACTGTTCCATCCCACTCTTCCCTACAAGGTTTCAAGCAAGAAGTGCACCGCCACCTCATGTCATCCCCCATGCTGACCCACGTTCTTTATTACCCCCATCAATCCTTCCTAACCCAACCTTATTACTTGCACATTACTGTGATTCCTCCTTTCCTTTGTCTACTCTTTTCCTGTTTGTTCACTGCCTTTTGATTTTTGCTCCCAACTGTTGCCCCACTCACTGACCACTGTAATTTTGTTGCCCTTTTATCTTCTGCCACCTTCCATGAGCCTCCATCTTATTTCAATAATAGAAGTACAATACTAAAGGCTATCATCAGGTGGTGGACACGAGCTGTTTTTCCAGTTCTGTTGGACTCTCAGTCCACAAAGTCCAGAATTTTATGTAGCTCAATTGTGGTGCCTCTTGCTATGAAGATGCTTGAATTAGTTGGCAAAGTTGTTTACCCAGCTATAAGAGTTGGAAAAGATTTCACACAATCTATCCCTTTACCAATTCGTTATCTTAAACATCTATATCATACCAAATAATAACAATGAAGAACAATGAAAATAGAGATTACAGGATGCACAGTTGTGAAAGTGAAAAACAAACTGTAACTGAAACAGTTGGAGGGGGAACCTTCTGCGCACAACAACCTTTTAATATAACTCCTCCGAAGTTTTCTCCTTAATTATTGTTTGCCTCCCTTTGTGTTGTCCACATCATTGTTGTAAGTCGGAAAAGAATGTATAATAGGTGATTCATGTTTTGAAAACTTGTTCTGCAGAACATGGGTAATGGAGCCTCTGGATGATTGTTGAGCCATTGTCTTTTCAATCACTAATCCTTGTTGATTTTAACGATCGTTAAAAAAATAAATCCGGATGTTTGACTTCAATCGTGGGGAAGGTGTTGGAGACATTAATTAGGGACCAGATGAGGGATCATTTAAATAATTACGAACTGAATAAAGGTAGTCAGCATGGGTTTTCCAAAGGTAGGTCTTGTTGAACAAATCTTTTAGAGTTCTATGAAGCAGTGTCTGATTGGGTGGATGAGGGAAAGGCAATGGACAGAGTATATCGAGACTTTAAGAAGGCATTTGATAGTACCACGTCGGGGTTGTTAACCAAAGTGAGGGCTTGTGGAGTGGCTGGTCAGGTAGTTAATTGGATTGCAAATTGGCTTAGTGGTAGGAAGTAAAGAGTGGCTGTGAGTGGCGGATGTCTTTGGGAGGATGAAAGTAGCGGGGTACCGCAGGGAGCAGTACTCGGACCATTACTATTCATTATTTACATCAACGATTTGGATAATGGGTAAAGAGTAAACTTTCCAAATTTGCAGATGACACAAAGCTTGGAGGTGAGGTGGATATCAGAGAGTGGTGATAAGATTCAGGAAAGTATTGATACCGTACTTGCATAGATTGGGCGAAAGATTGGCAGATGTAATTTAACCTGAGCAAGTGGAAGGTGTTGGGAATGGGAAAGAACAATGACAATAGAGATTACAGGATGCAAGGGGTAGTTTTGGAGCGTGTCACACAGGAGAAGGATCTGGGGTTAGTAATAGATACGGGAGGTAAGCAGGCAGCACAATGCCAGGTAGCTATAGGTAAAGCAAATAGGGTTTTCGGTTGTATTCGGAGGGAGATCATTTATAAATCAAAAGAGGTGGTGTTAACATTGTATAGAAATTTAGTGAGGGCCACATCTAGAATATTGTGTGCAGTTTTGGTCACTACAACTCAGGAAGGACATAGATACCGTAGAGAGGGTTCAGCACAGGGATACTGGATTGATTCTGGGCCTAGCTAGACTCGGCTATGAGGAGCGGCTGAAGGAGACAGGGCTTGATACACAAGAAAGGAGGCGGTTATGAGGAGATATGATAGAGATGTTTAAGATAATGAAAGTTATAGATAAAATAAGTGCAGATGAATTATTCAACACAATAGACAGTGATAGGAACAGGGGCCATAGCCTGAGAGTAAAGAAGAGGAGAGTTAAGACGGTACAAGGCAGGGGTCTTTAAATCAGAGAGTAGTTAATGCATGGAATGGCCTCCCTGGAAAGGTAGTGGCAGCAGAAACGGTAGATAAGTTTAAATTGGCATTAGATAGGTACCTGGAAGCATTGCATGGAGAAGGGTATATAGGTAGGGATATTGGCAGGACTTTTAGGTAGCTTGAGTACAGATGGGTGAATGTGTGCATCTGTGCAGAGTGATGTCTGCAGGGGTCTCGTCAAGGTGTGAGCTCATGTTGTGTGTTTCACACCCAAGAACCCCTTCACCACCCCCCAAACTCCGCCCCCTCCCAGAAAGAAAAAAAAACACATAAAAACATTAAAATTGAGCCTTTTCCTTTTTTTATTTAAATAATAAAAATTAATATATTTCCCCATTTTTATTTTTCCACCCTTGGGATATCCTTGAGCAGGCCACAATGTCTCATCCACATTTCTTTCCTCATTCCCCCAATGGAATTGTGTCTTTTTGATGGATAAAATTGGTCCGGTGTTAATGTGGTGCAGGCATGATGGGCTCATAGGCCTCCTCCTATGTCTAGTTTCCTTGTGTATCCTTGTGAAGTATATATTGATATTGAAGTAGTCCAGAAGCAGTCCCAAGTACCACCCATATACAGCACACACCCCATTGAACCTTTATTTAAATTGAAGTGCTGCAAAACTGGAGGTTCTTGGAAGTGACAAGAAGACAATTCGTGTTCTGCAGTGTTCAAATACATCATATAATTAAATTTAAATAAAACAAAGATTGTAAATGTCAGATAAATACATTAATTCAGGAATTTACCGCCATTTTCCCCAGTGTCTATGACATCACCCTATATAACAAGTTACATTAGTTATTGGTGTCTGTTGTGCGTGTTCATTATGACGTCCTGAAAAACAGTAAGTTTTCTGTTTCAAATGATTTTCCATTTTGTTTGACTTCAAGGCAGGCAGAGTAACAACCTTATCGCACTCCTCTCTGCACATGTGCGATCCGGATGAATTCTGTGCCAAAGTACGGTAAAACGAAACACTTGTCTTCTTATTCAGTTCAGATTCATGTTCAAAATATAACATTCAATTTAAATAAGCTGTTCCTCGATCATAAACTTACGATCATAAATTGATGACAGACAGACAGACGGACGGACATTAACCATTTGCTTAACCCTGCATTTCGCTTCTCGTGCATGGGGTAAAAAATGTGCAAAATCATTGTGAGCAATGTTTTGCAAGCGAAAAATATCGTTGTTGTCTTGCATTTCATTGATGGTGAAGTTATGACGTCATCACCATCTACCATGTCCTATGTAGAGTGTTGTTGCTACCGAAGCAATTACTGGGCTACAATCCTGGTCAGGTCTCCACTCCTACTCGGGTAGTTAGGGCAGGAATTTGAAATTGTTGAGGGTGCCAGCAATAGCTCACCTACTCTTCACGAAGGACACCGTGGGATCTTTGGTGTACAAGAGCTAATGCCTGTCAGACTGGATGCCCAGTTTAACATCCATCCGAGGGACGGCACACACAATGATGAATCACCCTGCCTGTGAAACACCAGGATGACAGTTTATAGCTGGGCTGACATTCAAACCCAAGCGAGACAGCTTGGAGGCAAATGTGCGTACGTCTCGTCTAGGCCATCCTGCCAGCCTGTGATGACATCATTAACGCTAAAGGTACTGCATAGTGAAGCACCATGGTGTCTGGAACGAGATAGGGTAATTATTCATGAGGTCTTGCTTATGCCTGGTGTTGGCTTAATGGTTAGGGTGGTGGGCTTTGGATCCTCGGGTCCTGAGTTCAAATCCCACCCACCCATTGAATTAATACCAGGTGGGGTTGATTCAGCCTGTCGTCCTTCCGAGGTTGGCAAAATGAGTACCAGCTTGCTGGGATGATTGAGCCATTTGAGTATCCTGCTTCGGAGTGGCGACCCATCCAGGATTATGCCCAATAACCCAGGAGACTGCTCTGACATACTCTGACATACTCTGACACTGTACAGAGTATGGTCCCCTTGGATGGAATGGATGTAGGTCTTGCTCAGACCCGATGTCAGACAAACGACACTGGCTTCTTGTACAGTATTCTGGTAACAATGGCACCATCAGAGAGGAAATAAGTGATACATGTTGCACAAATGATGTACAATGTGTGACATTGATTGGGCAGGAAGTGGACTACTGTTAGACACTGAACTTCCACAAGTCCAAGTAGGAATGAAGTATTGATCTATGGTCTGTATAAACATCAAAAACAAGAAAGATGTGCATAGCTTGAAACTTAAAATAATTGTTGGTTGAATTCAGTGACCAAATATGCAAATCCTTATCAAATTTCAAGTCAATCAGATGAAAATTGACAATTTTTGAAATTTGGCCGGTGTCGACTTTTTGGCATATTTTGACCTTTTGGCCAATGTTGAGTTCAGTGACATGATATGCAAATCTTCTTCAAATTTCAAATAAATTTGAAATAAAAAACTTGGTGTTGGCTTACTGGTTAGAGTGGTGGCTTGGGATCCTAGGGTCATGAGTTCAAGCCCCGTTGTCCACTGAATTAACACCAGGGGGTTGACTCAGCCTGTCATCCTCTGAGGTCGGCGAAATGAGTACCAGTGTAGCAGCCAAAAAACGCTGCACATGAAGGGAATGGGTATTGATGGATTTATTAAATATGGAATCGGTGTGGTGCAGGCATGATGGGCCAAAAGGCCTCCTCCTGTGCATAATTTCCTTGTCATCTTTGTAATGGAATGAAAATTGAGGATTTTAGAAATTTCACCTTAGTTGTTGACCTTTGGCCTATGTTGACCTTTTGGTCTATGTTGACCTCAAAAATAGTTGGTCGTTGAATTTAGTGATCTGAAATATAAATCATCTTCAAATTTCAAGTCAATCGGATGAAATTGAGGATTTTATAAACCTCACATAAATTGTTGACCTTTGGCCTATGTTGACCTTTTGACCTAAAAACAACAACAAGCTTATTGCTTATGATAAACTCTACCAGGGGGTACAGTTTTGTGAAGACCGGTTTAAAATTGTGACCTGCAGGGGATTGAAATACAAACAGACAGACAGACAAACAGACAATGAAAAATCACTCATAGAGCGACACTTGGCAAAACAGAACAATGTAGAATGGCACTCTGTAGAGTGCATACCTCCGCCAGGCTGAACACTTTCCGTTTTGTGTCCCACTGATGGGCTGGATCTGAACCAAAATCTAATCGGCTTGTTCTTGTCACCAAACCAACTCATCCACCTAGTTTTGTCATAACTCGTCCACAACTTTTTGAGATATGATGTATATATATATAGTTTTTGGCCCTATCTCTCAATTTTAGAATTTGGGCCTATGTTGACCTTTTCACCTTAAAAATAATTGGTAGTTGAATTCATTGACCTGATATGCATGCAAATCCTGTTCAAATTTCCAGTCAATCGGATTAAAATTGAGGATTTTAGAAATTACACCTTAGTTGTTGGCCTTTGGTCTGTGTTGACCTTTTGGCATATGCTAACCTCAAAAATAATTGGTGGTTGCATTCAGTGAGCTGATATGAAAATACTGTTCAAGTTTCAAATCAATTGGATGAAAATTTACAATTTTAGAAATTTTGGCCTATGCTGACGTTTTGGCCTATGTTGACCTCAAATATAGTTGGTTGCATTCAGTGACCTGATGTGCAAATCCTCTTCAAATTTCAAGTCAATCGGATAAAAAATGACAATTTTAGAAATTCGGCCCATGTTTACCTTTTGGCCTATATCGACGTCAAAAACAATAGGTGGTTGAATTCAATGACCTGATATGCAAATGCTCTTCTAATTTCAAGTTAATCAGATTAAAATTGAGGATTTTAGAAATTTGGCTAATGTTGACCTTTTGTTGACCTCAAACATAGTTGGTGGTTGAATTCAGTGACCTGATATGTAAATCCTCTTCAAAGTTGAGGTCAATCGGATGAAAATTGAAAAAATTGTTGACCTTGAGCCGATGACCTTTTGACCTCAAATATAAATAGGAATCTGTCAGACCACCAACTCCACCATTTGTTTCATGAAGATCGGTTTCAAATTGTGACCTGTAGGCGATTAAAGGTGAGCGGACAGACAAACCAACGGAAGCGATTAACATACTTGTCGAAAAAAAAAAAAAGCCGGGAGTGACGTGTTCGCGCCTCGCGGACAACTTGAACAATGCCACGATAGTACAATTGAGTTAGTGGAATTTGAGGAAGCCCTACCGTTAAAAAAACCTATCTCTCTGTCAAAATTGACCAAATCAAAATCAGAATTTTAATATGTTGTACTTATGGACATTTATGCACAGCTTGTAGGAAATGAAATTGCGAGAAAAAAATCGAGAAATTAAATAAAAAGTAAATTAAAAGTTCAAGTGGCGTTGCCTCCGCCCACAAAGGCGCATGGGACGCCCATCATACAAAAAGACACAACTAGACCATGATATCTAGCATGTGTCCAAGTTTCATCAAATCGCCATCAAACGTACGGAGCCTATGCTCTGGAAGAGAGTCACAGACAAGACAGACAGGACGACAGATAGACAGACACAACAAAGATAGTGGTCACTGCTGGCGCCTACGAACCAAAAAATTGCCAAGTAATAACGCACACGACCAACCAATATCCTTGAAAAATCTTCGATTTTCACAAGCGACAAATCAAAACTTTAATTTTCTCTTTGCTGTTTGTTTGTTGTGTTTGTGTTGTTTGTGAAGATATAATTGGACGGTTTCTTCCCTCCAGAAGATCAAAACACCAAAGTCCTTCTGGAGTGGAGCTTCAAAGGCACCTGTTTGGAATGGAGTTATATTGACCTTCTGAAAATAAATTGCCCTTTATCCATCCCAACTCGTAACTTCCAGGGAATTGTCAGATGGGGTGCCAAATGGCCAACTGCTGTGTCAAATGTCCTTGTGCGTGTGTCCTTGTTGGGTCGAGGTTTAATAATAATGGAGGGATGTTTTCATTGAACCCAAAGCCTTATCCGCCATGTAAACCGCTGCGCTCCACTCCACCCTTCTCACTCTAATCACGACCGTGCACTCCTGCGATAACAGTTACTCCTTGGAAAGGGTAGAGGGTCCTTGTGGTAAACCTCTCGATTCTATAATTAACCCGGGATAAAGGTCAGCCCCGGAAAAGAGTTATTAAAAAAAAAAAAAAGCAGGGAGGGGGACGTTCTTTAGGTGGTCCAGCTGGGTCTTGGAGTCGATCATGCTGATGGAGATGCGGCGTCGACGGGTCTCCATGAAAGGTGTTTTCGGGTCAGCTTTGAGCGTCACACTCATTGGGAAATGACTTGAATATGGAAATACAAGTGTAATGAGTCACACCTTGGATAAGGTGATTATAAGGGCGAGTCGTGTCGTGTGTCATGGTGGAATAAAAGTGTCATCACTGTACTTACTGCAGGTGTTATTTGTATCGGTGAATCCAGGTGTTCGCGAAACGATTAACCACCGACACACGATCAACACAAACTTCGCTTTGAACACGAACATCGACTTGTTTGCGATTATAATCGTGGTCGAGCAACATTTCTTGTCGGCCTAGATTAGAGGGTGTGCTGAAGTCAGACAGAGGGATTTAACGTTCATCTTTGATTATTTTTACATACGCGACCGAAGGTGTGCGGAGGTTATGTTTTCGCCCCCTGTTTGTCTGTCTGTCCGTTTGTTTGTCTGTGACTGCGACTGTGTGCAGGATATCCGAAAAAGTTGTGGACGAATTCGGACGAAATTTGGTGGACAGCTTGGGTGTGTGATAAGGAAGAATTGATTCGATTTTAGTGAAGATCTGGATACGGATTCGAGAATTGATTTTTGAACCGATTGTTCATCATTGAGAGATCGGGCCAAAAACGATAAATAAAACGATATCTCAAAATGTTGTGCATGGATTTGGACAAAAACTTGATAGATGAGCTGGTCAAGTAACAAGAACAAGTTGACTCGATTTTGGTTCAGGTCCGAATCTAGATCCAGCCAATCAGTGGGATACAAAAGGGAGACTGTTCAGCCTGGTGAAGCTTGGAGGTATGTCCTCCACCGAGTGCCGTTCTTGTTTCACCTTGAAACATGGACATTGAAATACTTCGGAATCCGTTTCACACACGATGCTGTTCAACATTCCTTCACTGCATGTCCACATGCATCTTGGAGAAACGCACAGATTGGAATTTTCTTTTGTATATCAAGTCGAGGCTCCTGGATGAGCTGGAACACAGAAAGGAACAAAATATAACTGAACAAGGTGACATAGTCCAAGGAGGGGGGGACACAGAAACAGCTTGGTAAAGTATGGACATGGGGAGGAATGAGATCAAGGAGAGGAAGATTGAAGGCATATGGTGTGAACAAGTTGGAAAACAAGCTCAAACTCAGCAAGCAACACGAGAAAGGGAAAAACTGGGGATGAAACAGAAATGGGCCAATAAACTAATGGGAGGGTGAGTGAGAACACAACCTGGACTAGCACACAACCCGGACTAGCACACAACCCGGACTAGCACACAACCCGGACTAGCGCACATCCCAGACTAGCACACAACCCCACCAGCATACTCTTGCGAATCTGGAAGCCGTGAGCACTCAACATGCAGGTCCTATAGAACAGTTATATCGGTAAGTATGTGTCTTTAGTTAGGGTCCCCGTCCCTCGTTTAATGGGTGAATAAATGTACTTGCGCTGTGAGTTACTTTGATAGTCAGAGTTTTCTTTCATTTTTACACCCCTCATAACTACAACAACGCCAGCATCACCCTCATCCTCACCTCGCTCTGGCCGATGCCATGGTGGGCGGAGTTTGAGGAGCCTCACGGCAGCCCTCGACCAATCAGCATGCTACGAGTGAGGTGGCCGCCGCTCAACCAATCAGACCCCGCGGCGGTGAGAAAGGCGGTCCGCGTGACATCACCACGCCCCGGGCCAATCGACAGACTTGCCGCTCATTTTGGCCAGTGACAGGGCGACGAGCGATTCTGCATGCCAAAACCGTCCAGTGAGGGAGAGCGGGGAGGGCGGAGGCGTCCCCTCCCCCCCTGGGACAGGGTGAATAAGGGGGCGGCGCGATCGGGCGATGAGAGATCCTTCCTCGACAAGAACCGCAAGTCGGTTG
>CM068962.1:48055590-48074065 GCA_035128595.1 Eptatretus atami
TGTTTTTTTTTCTCTAGCAGGTTGCTCATCAACACCTGTTTTTCAATGGTACCTGCTGTTGCACCATACCTCTATTTCGTGATGTTTTGTACTCATTACCATTATTTGCTACCGTACTGTATATAATATTTATTGCATCATGTTCTGTTCTTTATGGGCCAGGGGCATGCCACGCAGCTTCACACAAAGAAAAACTGAGCAGACTGATTGGCTGAATTCAAACCGGTCGCTGGAATGGGAAAGTGAACACACGTTTTCTTTTCTACACTGGCGGGACTTTTCCTGCCAAGATGACAGAGCAAGAAGGTAAGCTCCCAAACAATTTAACAAGAAAAAGACGTCGTGCAGAGCACGATACTTGCAAAATCCACCCCCCCCCTTCTCTTAAGGTTGCCGTGGATGCATTAAATTGACCATTTCATAAGAATTTAACAATGAAATGTAATCAAAGCTCAGGTCATTCTGATGAAAATGTATTATTTTCCAGATTGAATTGAATGATTTCAGAAGTTTGAAAATTGTGTTTATTGACCTTTGGCCTTTTGACCTCAAAAATAGTCAGTTTCCCAATTCAGTGATGCACGGTGCAATTGCTGTTTAATTTTCAAGTGAATCGGATGAAAACTGATGATTTGTCAGAGTAAAAATTGATTTTATGTTTGACCTTGAGTTGACCTTTGACCTTTTGACCTCAAAAAAAGTTGGTTTGCCAATTCAGTGACGCAATATGCAAATCCTGTTCAACTTTCAAGTCAATCAGATGAAAAATGACGATTTTAGAAATTTGATCTCAAGATGACCTTTGACCGTTGACCTCAAAATCAATCGGCTTCTCAGTTGAGAGTACCTCTACAACTTGGTAAAGATTCATGACGATCGGTTTAGAATTGTGACCTGTAGGGGATTGACAAACAAACAGACAAAAAGAATAACAAAATCAACTCAATATAATTGAAAAATCTTCTATTTTGCAAGTAATAACAATTCTAAGTAGAGAGATCATAGAACAAGCGGTTACGCCATGTGGTCTTTGAGAAACGGCAGTGTTGCTAAATTTTTTTTTAAAAAGCAGTCATAGACTGGTGATACTACGAAATCGTGCAACTTTTGTGACCGTCTGACCTTGTCTAATAAAAGGCTGTCTCTGAGGAAAGGTTAGCGAACGCAAAACCAGAAGTTTCTAAACGATGATTCTGTATCAAACCATGCAAAAATCTTAACAGTCGACCGATTGCAAGAAAATCTCCATTTCTCCAAGCAATTAATTTAATATTATTTTATCAAAGTCACAAAAACCGTAATATTCGGCCATCCAACCAACAATCTTATACATAATCAAGCGACGGCTTAGCGATCAGGCAGTAGCCGACGATAACCTTATTGGGATAAAAAAATGACTTTTAAACACCAATCTTTATCGAGAAAACACCGTCAGCGCGCATCATACGAAGACCCTTTACGTGATCAAGACGACTGCCTCTGCTCAAGCGGCACTGCCACACGTGACGAGCTGTGACGCGGCGAGTGAAATATTGTTTTATACAACTTAATAAAACGTCCTCCAAAACATCCGATTTTTTACCAGAGAGTTCGACAACACCGAGTTTTAGCGTCCTAGAGCGATCGGCAAAAACGCGAAGACAAATTAAAATCGAAGTTTGAAAACGAACTCGAAACGTCGGAGCGAAGCAAAAAATACTCCAATTTCTCCCATGAATGTAACGGAATTATGTTTTGGAAGCCTCAACTGTGACCTTGACCTTTGGACCGATTTTGACGCAAAAATCTAATCAGCGCTAGCCCATCACCCTCCTGAATCACGTGGATGTAATTTGGCAATTTGGTAGCTTCTTCTGTTCTCCGAGTTATCGTGCCTAACAAACAAGCACACATACACACACACACAAACAAACAAACAAGCAGTCAATAGAACTGGTACTTTACGAAATCGTCAAACCTTGACCTCTGCCTTGTCTAGATAAGCCTGTCTCTAGAGAGGTAGCGACGCAAACCAGAAAGTTTTCGCTACGATGATTCTGGTACTAAAACCATCAAAAATCGAATGTTTGACCTAGCCGTGACCTTGACCGTTGACCGATGTGTTGAAGCAAAATCTAATCAAGCGCTAGGCACATCACCCTCGCTGAATCACGTGGGTGTAATTTAACATGGTAAGCTTCTTCGTTCTTTCAGAGTTATCTGTACAAATCCATCGAAAAATCGCAATAATTGACTCAACCGTGACGCTTGACGCGTTGACGCGATTTTGACCAAAAATCTAATCAGACACTAGCCGATCACCCTCAACTGAATCACGTGATGGTAATTTGACATTGGTAGCTTCTTCGTTCTCAGGAGAGTTTCGTGCCTACAAACAAACAAACGATACAAACAAACACAAACAAGCAGTCATAGAAATGGTAACTTAACGAAAGATCGTCAACTTGGACCTGCTGACTTGTCTAATAAAAGCTGTCTCTAGAAGAAGGTTAGCGACGCAAAACCAGAAGTTTCTACGATGATTCTGTACCAAACCATCAAAAATCGAATGTTTGACCTGCGACCGTGGACTTGACGCGTTGACCGATGGTTGATCAAAATCTAAATCAGGCACTAGCCATCACCTCCTTAATCATTGGTGTAATTTACATTTGATAGCTTCTTCCGTCTCTGAAAATAAAGGGGGTTTATCTGTAGGCGCAAACCCATCAAAATCGAATATTTTGGACCTCGACTGTGACCTGACCCTTGAACCGTTTTGATCCAAAATCTAAGTCAAGACACTAGCCACACCGCTCGCTGAATCACGTGCTGTAATTGACATTGGTACTTACTCCGTTCTCGAGTTAGCGTGCAATACAACAAACAAACAAACAAACAAAACATACAAAGGCAACAAACAAGAAACGGGAGTCATGACATGTTACCTGTGTACGGAAATCTTAAACCAAACATACCAAAACAAACAAAACAAAACAAGCGAGTTCTGAGAGCTGGTACTTACGAATCGTCACTTGACCTCGTGACCTTGTACTAATAAAAGGCTGTCTCCTAGAGAAGGTAGGACGCGAAAACGACGAGAAGTTGTCTAACGCATGATTCTGTATCGCAAACCATCACAAAATTGCGATGTTTGAGATGTTGTGACCGTCGACTGGTGACCTTGATGGTTGAGCGCGATTTTGACAAAATTAATCAGCGACTAGCCAGCACCGGTCCTGAAGTACACGGTGGGTGTAATTTTGACATTGTAGCTTCTTCGGTTCTCCCGAGTGTAATCTTGTAAACAAACTGGATTGAGATGCTGGTTGAGCCTCACGTGACCTTGAGCACTTGACGGAGAATTTTGACTCAAAACTAATCAGTACACGAGCCCATCACCTCCCTGAAGTCAGTGGGTGAATTTGACATTGGTAGCTTCTTCGCGTTCTCCGAAGTTATCTGTACCAAACCATGCGAAAAACTCGAAGATTTTGACCTCACTCGTGACCTTTGACCCTGTGACGCGGATTTTACCAAAATGATCTAATCAGCACTAGCATCAGGCCGCTCGTCTGAATCACGTGTGTAATTGGACATTGGTCAGCGCTTCGTTGCCGGTTCTCGGAGTTATCGGTGCCTAAAACACAGAACAGAACAAACAATAGCAAACAGAACGAAAACAATAGGAATTTAGATCGTATACAACACACGAAGGATCACAATGATACTGTACGAAAATCTTATCAGATTTCTTAAGTAACAAAGCCAGTCATAGACTGGTACTGTACGAAATCGTCAACTTGAACCTCTGACCGTGTTGTCAATAAAAGCTGACTCCAGAGAAGGTAGCGACGCAAACGAGCGCGTAAATGGCTGTGGTCTTACAATCCACCTCATTAGCATTATCTTCAGTGCATAATACCGATCAGATAGCGCACCACGACATAAATGCCTCATAAAACATCCGATTGTTTTACCAGAGATTTACGACAACAGCGAGTTTTAAAAGCGTGCCATGAAGGCGTCGCAAAAACCGAGACAAATTAAAAAATCGAAGTTAATGAACTCGCAACGTCGAGACAAGGTAGGCAAAAATCGGCATTGTCTCACGCAATTATTTAATTTATTTTATCAAAAGTGCACGAAAACATAAATATCGGCCATCCACCAACAATCTTTACATAATCCGACGGGCTCGCTGAGTCAGGCATAGCGACGATAAACCTTTATTGGGATAAAATGACTTTTAAAACAAAACCATCTTTAATTGAAAAAAAACCGTCACCGCGCACAACTGGAAAAAGGCGTTACTGTGGACTCACCCGACGCGTCTGCTCGAGGCGCACGTGCGCACTCATTGGGACGACCCGTGACGTTGCCTGACGCACTGCATGCAAATGGGAACGCCCCTGTTTAGAACGCTATCGAGTGAATCATATTTTTATTCAATCTTAAAACGTCTCGCAAAACATCCGATTTTTAACGCCAGAAATATTCGACAACCGAGTTTTAAAGCGGTCCGAAAGCCGATGCAAAAACCGAAGACGAAAATTAAAATCGAAGATAAGAGACTCGTAACGTCGAGCGAAGCAAAAATACTCAGCATTTCCTCCATGTTAATTTACGAATTATGTTTTGACGCTCACTGTGACCTTGACCTGTTGACGCGATTTGACCAAAATATAAATCAGCCGCTAGCCATCACGCGCTGCCTGTTTAATCACCTGAATGTAATTGACATTGGTAGCTTCTTCCGTTCTCGAGTTATCGTGCCTACAAACAAACAAACAAACAATACAAACATACAAACAAACAAAGCAAGACGAAACGGAAAGGCATCAGTATACTTACGAAATCTTTAGATTTCGTAAGTAACAAAGCAGTCATAGAGCCCTGGTAATATACGAATCGTCAACTTGACCTCAGTGACCTTGGTCTAATAAAAGGCTGTCCTCTAGAGAAGGTAGCGAACGCAAACCGAAGTTTTTCTACGATGGATTCTGTTTCCAAACCATCAAAAAAATGCTGGTAACGTCGACAGCGAAGCAGAAAATCTGCGCATTTCTCCACGCAATTATTTAATATTATTTTATCAAAGTAGCACAAAAACGCGTAATATTTGGCGCATCCCACCCAACATGCTTTCATAGATCCGACGGCTTAGCAAGCGAGTCAGGCATGGCGACGATAACCTTTATTGGGATAAAAAATGACTTTTAACACCATCTTTATGCGAAAACGCCCGTTCAGCGCGCACAACGGAAAACTTTTACGTGACTCAACGATTGTGGGTCCTGCTCCGAGCGCACTGCAGCCACGTGATCGACGCCGTGACGCGTCGAGTGAAATATTTGTTTATACAATGCTTAAAACGTCTCCAAGAACATCCGATATTTTACGCAGAATTTCGAACAACCGAGTTTTAAGCGTCCTAAGCGATCGGCAAAACCGAAAGGAAAAAGATTAAAAATCGAAGTTAAAACGAACTCGTAAACATCGAGGCGAAGCAGAAAATCTCCATTTCCTAACCACGCAAATTATTCAATATTATTTTATCAAGAGTCAGCAAAAAGCCGTAATATTTCGGCCCATGCCACCAACGATTTTAATAATCGCGAGCGGCTCAGCGAGTCAGGCCATGCGACGCATAACGGCTTATTGGGATAAAATTGACTTTTAAACACCAATCTGTTTCGAAAAACACACGTCAGCGCGCACGACGGAAAACCTAACGTGACTCAACGAACGCGTCTGCTCGAGCGCACTGCATCATGGGACGACCCGTGAGCACGTTCGAGTTGAAATATTTTTTATACAATCTTTGAAAACATCTACCAAAACATCCGATTTTTACCAAGAATTTCGACAAGCCGAGTTTTAAGCGTCCTAAGCGATCGCAAAAACCGAAACAAAAATTAAAATCGAAGTTAAAAAGAAACGAACTCGTAACGTCGAGCGACGCATATAAAATACTGCATTTCTCCACATTAAATTACAGGAATTATGTTTGACGTCACTGTGACCCTTGACCTTTGACCGATGTTTGACCAAAATCTAATCAGCGGCGTAGCCCATCACGCTCCTGAATCACATGGTGTAATTTGACATTGGTAGCGTTTCTTCCGTTCGTCTGAGTTATCGAGTGCTACAAACAAGATCAAACAAACACACAAACAAACACACAACAAACACAGAAACGGAAGTCATCACAATATACTTAACGTAAATCTTTAGATTTCGTAAGTAACAAACACAGCGAGGACGGAAGTACATAAATATACTTACGAAATAATTTAGAATTTCGTAAGTAAAAAGGACACGGACATGGTCTTTGTCAACTGTTGTATAACATTTTTGCACTATGGCTACAGGCACTGGTAGCCACCATATTTGTCTGAATGCTGAATCTCACAGTTACTCTGCCCTCAGGGCATGATACAGCCTAAATATTTTTCCAAGTACTGCTAAATGGAAGGTTTATGAAAGTGTTCTACAGTATTCAAGGATATAATTCAATTTAAATATAATAAAGGTTTTAAAAGCTGTAGAAAAAAACAACTTTTTCAGAAGTTTATAGCCATTGATGCACCACCATCCATTACACAATCTTATTTAACACGTTTAATTAGTCCTTCATGCTTGTTGTTTGTGTCCTTCATAACGTCCCTAAAACAGTAAGTTTCCTGTTTGGAATGATTTTCAATTTTGTTTGACTGTCAGATAGGTAGACAGAGTAAAAAATTTACCTTGGTGAGCCTCTGCACATGCACGATTGAGATGAGATTTCGTACATTTTGCCAATTTCAGAGCCAAAGTCTCTAAAATTGCAGTTCATGTTCCGATTCATGTTCAAAATATAAAATTCATCAGTGGGTCATGCTCTACAGCAGCGTTTCTCAACCTTTTTACCCTTGTGGAACCCTTGAAATAGTTTTCATGTCTCAGGGAACCCCTGCATAAAATTATTATATACCATTATTAATATCTAGCTCTTTATATTTTATCGTAGTTCACGTGGTAAATATAATATATTTTTTTCGGATACCTGGTTTAAGGAAAAAATGACCCCTTTTTGTCAAACTTATTGGCAATGGAAAAAAAAACATACTGCTCGTTTATGAGACCTCACGTCGAGGTTTTAATTCAGAAAAAAAAACTTATTCTTTTTTTTGTTTGAAAACGTCATTTTTGAAAGTGTTTGTCAACCCCGGGTCTGTTTGACAATTAAAAAACACACCTCATGTAACTTGATCAACAAAACTTAAACAAATAAAGCTGAAGCAATAAAGGTAAACAGAAGAACTAACCTTGAGAGAGAGAGAGAGACTTCGCGCTAGGAGCACAAGAAGATAGATGGACACCGTGCATGCGTCTCGTACTTGAGTCTCACTCAATGATACACAATCCGCGGCGTACAGGACGTCCACTAACCAGTGAGGGAGGTTTCACACTGGCGCCATATAGACATCGTTAAATACATTCCCTATGGTTGTTATAATTGTAAATAATATAGGAGTTGAAGCTCTATTATAATAACCAAGGAGTTTCCAACAATATGCCGTACGTGTATAGTAAAATTACGATTGCCTGGTGTTGGCGTAGTGGTTAGGGCAGCGGGCTTGGGATCCAAAGGTCCTGAGTTCAAGCCCCATTGGCCGCTTGAATTAATACACACCAGGGGGTTGACTCAGCCTGTCATCCTTCCGAGGTCGGCGAAGTGAGTACCAGTGTACTGGTCCGGTGTATGCCCTGGTGAGAATAGGTGTACCATATCCCTGTGTCGTAAGAGGTGACCAGGGTTGCGTCAGGAAGGGCATCCAGTGTAAAAACTAAGCCAAATCACTATGCGGATCATACGGATGATCCGCTGTGGCGACCCCTAACGGGAGCAGCCGAAAGAAGAAGAGAGTATAGTAAAATTACGAATATTAAATCAAACAAAAACTACTCAAAAATACATCAGCCTATTTATTACTGTTTCCCGCGGAAACCCTAGCGACCTCTTGCGGAACCCTAGGGTTCCGGGGAACCCCGGTTGAGAAACACTGCTCTACAGTGTTCAAAATATATAATTCAATTGAAATTAAGTTGTTCCTCGATGATAGACTGAACTCTGTAGGCAGACCGATGGCCCATTTTGTCAACAGAAAGTGAAACAATTGCTTAACTCCACTTTTTGCTTCGTGCATGGGGTAAAAACCCCATAGCAGAAAGAAAATGGCACTGCCTCGTGCCCCTAGGCTTGGGAGAACTCGTGCATGATGTGCTTGAGCTCGATCGATCTTGGAATGTCTTTCCACGGGGCCTGTCAGCCACGCCAAGACTCTCAATGGTGCTACTGGGCTGGGGTGTGGATTGACCGGAGTCCACTGCCAATGATTTGTGCCACTTTCCGGACTGGACTGCATACGCACCTCGGCTCCAGTTGATGCCAATTCCATCTGTTGGGTCTTCCCTTGCTGCCAAATCCATCTGTTGGCTCTCCCCTCATGCAAAATCCATCTGGTGGCTCTCCCCTAACGTCAACCTACTGGTGGCTCTTGTCTCACACCAACTCTATCTGGAGCTCTCCTCTCACACCAACTCTATCTGGTGGCTCTCCCTCATGCCAACTCCACCTGGTGGCTCTCCCCTTGTGCCATCTCCACCTGGTGGCCTTCTCTCATGCCAACTCCATCCAGTGCCTCTCCCCTCATGCCAACTCCACCTGGTGGCTCTCCCTTCATGCCAACCCCAGTTCTGGTGGCTCTCCCCTTGTGCCATCTCCACCTGGTGGCCTTCTCTCATGCCAACTCCATCCAGTGCCTCTCCTCTCATGCCAACTCCATCTGTTGGCTCTCCTCTCATGTCAGCTGGATGTCGTTTATCTGAAATGAACCTTTTTTTTCAATGCAGTGGCCCAAGCATGCCAAAACACATCAAGTTGCAAACACCCCCAAATTGGCTCGGGCATCATTGAACTCTATTGACCCAATTCCCCCACAGACTGTATCACATTAAACCCGTAATATGAGAACATATTACTGTATGTGTGCTGTCACAAAAAATATTTATCTGAATGGTCTTTCAAACATCCATTTGTATTTCATTTGCACTCATATAGTGATACAGTAGTGATGTTGTCCACAAGTGGTAACCAAGCAATATAGTATAGTGTTGCCGTCTACAGGTGATGACAAAGCGATACAGTTGTGTTGGGGTCCACATACGGTGACAGCGATTCCCTGGTGATGGTTTGTACGTGCAGCAATGAATGGAAAATGATGCGCTTTGTTCATTGTCGGCCTGCATGTACTAGCCCTGTTTCCCAGTGTCACGTTGCATGGAGCCCACGTCTCCTAAAACATAAAAAGAATAGCCCCACAATGCGATTGCCTGTCATTCATTCGGCATGATTCAAGCATCGTGGGATGACAAAGTAACAGCTTTCCCTCACAGGAACCTCTGCAGATAAAATCATTCCAAATGCAGCAGTGGGAGGTGTGGGTGGAATGCCGGAAAGGGGGTAAAGGGATGGAGAAAGATGATGGGAAGAAAGACCAATTAGACCATTGTAAAGGAATGTCCAAATGAAAAAGTTTTCAAAATTTCAGATTTGTCTTGCTTTCCATTACAAACGTACTTCAGTACACAGAGGCAGCCATTTTGTGACGCTTACTTTGTTGGTTGTGACACTTCAGATTATTTCCAAAATTGGTTTGTAGGTTTATGTATGTCGATGTATAAATTCAACTGTCTATCATTCGATACTTTTGGGTTATTGTGATAACAAAGAATGAGAAACACCGTGACCAACACAAAGGTCTCACTCCAATTTGTTTACAAGCCTCAAGTATCAACTCAAACGATCTCAGGTTTGTCGACGTGACATGATGATGCCTCTGAATTCTCTGGTCTAAGTTCGATTCCTGGCCTTCCGATAAAACTGTTCATTGGTGTTTTGCAGGCAGGGTGTTGCATCAACGAGTACGCCTTCCCTTGGAAAGATGAAAGTTTTCAAAATTGCTGCACAAGGACCCATCTGTTAGCTTGAGCTGGTGGATGCTAAGGATCTCGTGGTGTCTTTTGATGAAGAGTTGGTGAATTATATCACTGGTGCCTGCTGGTATTCCAAGTTATTGCTCCAACTACCACTGGGAAGGCAATGACACACGATATCCAGTGTATTATTTCCATATCTAGAAACTGCTTCGGTATCACAACCCGAGACTGTATTGATGTCGATTTGATGATGATGAAGTTTCTCGAGTCGTTCGTTTGAAGTTTTTCTGTTTCTTGTTCGTTTTGTTATAGATAGGGAACTTTGCCACAGCCCTTTGTTATTCAGTTGTGAAATGATTACCACCATCGAAGGTGGACGGAGGTTATGCTTTTACTCCTGTCTGTGAACAGGATATCTCAAAGAGTTGTGGACTTGGTGGACATGTTGGGAGTGAGACGAGGACAAAATTATTAGTTTTTGGTGAAGATCCAAATCCAGGTACTGGAATTTTAAAAAGTTATTTATTTATTTGTTTGTTTATTTGTATGCAGCCAGTGGCTGCTAGTTGCACAATTGTTTTTTTTCTGGGGACACAGCTGTGCCACTGATGCAATCCCACCTGTTACCAGTAAGGCGGTACTCATTTTGCCAACCTCTGAAGGATGACAGGCTGAGTCAACCCACCTGATGTTAATTTAACGACACAGGGGCTTAACCTCAGGACTCTAACATCTCCAATCAGCCACCTTCACCATTGAGCCAACACCAGGCCTATTTCATAAGTGATTCTTCATTATTTAGAGATGGAGCCAAAAAGATATGAAGCACGATATCTCAAAAAGTTGTGTCCGGATTCGGACAAAACTTGGTGCACGAGTTGGGTAGGTAACAAGAACAAGCCCATTTGATTTTGGTTCAGGTCCAGATCCAGATCCGATCTATCGGTGGGATACAAAACGTAAACTGTTCAGCCTGGCGGAGGTATGTGCTCCACTGAGTGCCGTTCTTAGTTGGGTTTTTTTTTTCATCCACATGACGGAATCGTTCTTGGGAAATGAAATGTTCATTGAACTTCACTGTTTCAGAACATGGTGTCGTCATACCCAAAAGTTGAGATGTGCAGTCATGCAGTGCAGGTAATGTACTCCAGAACAAAATTAATCGCCGAGAGCCCTAGAGGTACGCACACTCGCCTCTGAGCTGTCTAGCCTGCGTTAGAATCCCGACACAGCTACAAACTATCATCCAAGTGTTTCACAGGCAGGGTGATTCATCGACATGTGTGCTGCCCCTGGGATGGACGTCAAACGAGGCGTCCCGTCTGCCGGTATTAGTAGGTGGAAGTTAAATATCTCATGCTGTCCTTCGCGAAGAGTGGGCGATCTATCGCCGGCACCCTGATCAAATTACAAATTCCCGTCCTAACCACAGCTGGGAAGGCAATGGTAAACATGCCAGTGCAATACTGGCCATCAGGTTGCCTTCTTTAAGCAGAGCAGCACAATTACATATAGATACAGTGTGACTATCTGTGGATGACAAATGCTGTTCTGTTCTTTTCACTCATTGAAGTACAGACTTTTCAAAGCTTGAGCAATGCTTGGTCATCTCATTTTATAGAAGGGAGGATGCAGTGACAATCCAAATCCCAGGACGCATGGTTGTTGTGTTGTGGAAGGATGCTCCTCATGGTAACCACAGTGACAGGATGGACGAAGCAGAATCGATCGAAGATGACCCCAGATCTAAATGTCCCTTGGACATGACCAGTCCATATACAATCCATACCTTGAAAGCGTGATCACGTCTGATCGCAGCAATCATTGTTGCAGGATGCATGAAAGAGTTTGGTATTTTTTTTAAGAGTGGCATTGAAGGTGTTATCTCTTGTGAGTGGCCGGTTAGCTCAGTTGGTTAGAGCGTGGTGCTAATAACGCCAAGGTCGCGGCTTCGATCCCCGTACGGGCCATCAATTTATTTTACCAAGCAGAGGTGCAAAGGCCGCACAGACCTAGATAGCATCTGGCCATCAGTTCCAAGCAATCATCCAATTTGCAGCAGCAACAGGCAACAGTGAATCGTCAACATGGAGGGAAGGTCGTTGGTGCCCCCCCCTCCCTTTTGTGGTATCTCTCTGCTTATTGTACATCATAAAATGAAGAACTCTTTTTTTTTCACTCATGAAGGAAAACACCAAATTCAAATGGTTGAAGTTCATAAAACGCTGACGTTTGGCTCCTTGCCCCTTCTTTTTCTCCGATGAAAGGCAAGGGTTAAAACGTCAGCTCTTTGTGATCTTTTCCGGTGGATAACTTTAACCATTTTATTCCTGAGTTGATATCCTCTCTATTCGTGATGACATTGTAGACTGCTATTGTGTTTTTTGCTTGAATAAGCGACTGTCTTTGCTGAAAGCGAGTGTTGTCAGCGATTGAAGGAGAGTCACAGGCACAGGCAGCTCGTGTGTGGGCTTCACCCCACACACCACACCTCCTCAGGCACACAGACACACCCTCCCAGGAAAAATCCCCATCCAGACCTTATATTCTTTTGCATACATCATTAAGGCTCATGGAAGAACTGGAACACAGAATGGATCAGGACACAACATAAAAAAGGGAGAAGGGGGAAATGCCAACAGCAGGGCAGAGGGATAAAATAGACAGACGGACAAACAAGGAATGCAGTTGATGATGAGGGGTAGAGGAGAACACCAAGGGTGGACAATATGGATACAGAAGCAAAATTTTGGGAGGGGTGGGAGGTGACTTAATGGGTGGAGAAAAGATCATGGTTTTGGATGGGGAATGATTTATGATGGTGTTGAACAGCTGTCTTGAAGACCTGGAGGGAAGAATGAGATTGAAGAGAGTGTGAAAGTTGGTTCCACAGGTGGGATAAAAAGAGGACCCAGAGGGAGCAAGATCTCTTACCCCGAGCTACACTTCAGGTGCCTGCGTACTCCATCATATGGCAACCACGGCTTGTCCCTCAGCACAGCCTGAGCCGGACCCACCAACTCTGTGGAGAGCCGCCCTTTGTGGCAATCACCGGCTACTCTGGCGATCGTGCCCCTCTTCCAGCTCTCCCGGCAGAGTCCAGCAGATTTGTGGCCTTGCACACCTCGCACCTTACTGCCACCAACAAATGCTGGCGCCACCTCTTCTACACCCTTTATTTGTTCTTCTGGCACTTTCTCGAATCTCCTGGATATCTCTTCATTTCTGATTAGGTCTACTGGCGCGATCTCTTGTTTTATTTTTCCCTCTGCTCTGGTTCTGTTATCTCTTCAGCTCTTTGTGGATTGCTCTGTGCTCCTCCTACTCATAATTATCCCATCTCCTAGTCTGGCTTGGCTGGATGCCATCACTCCATTCTGAGGACACAGAGCTGGAAGGAAGTCCGCAACTGGCTCCGGTCCATGTTCGCCCTCGCAGCGCTGACATTTCCTCTTTGATTGGTGTCAATCCACCGACTCGCTCCACCACTCACTCGTTCGACTCACCAACTCCTTTGACTCACTAACTCTGCACAGCTCTCACGGCACAGATTTTATAGCCTCTTGTGACCGTGTCCAGCTGGGTACACTGATTGGCTGCTCAACAACATAGCTGGTAGCAGACGACAGACCGTACACGGGGAATGACAAAAATACGCATTGTGCAAAATGCAAGTGGTACTATGGAACGCCAAGACTTCCCAAACATTGTCGGCATGTCCGTTAAGTGCCACAGCAATTTCACAGGGATCGTGTGACAGTGAGCCGAGTTTTTAGTGTGCAAGCTTGGTATTATAATAGAGATTGTTACGGATCTGGAAACCATTTGCATTCAACATACAGGTCCCAAAAGTCAGTTATCCCATTAAGTACATGTGCAGTCAGATCCCTTTCCTTTTGTCTAGTGGGAGAATCAAAAACGGGTGTTGCGACTTCTTTTAGTTAGGTTATTAAATCTTTACATCTAACAACCAACAAGCCATTTGCATGACCCCTCGGCCCGTCACGATCCACCGCCAACCGTCTGCACCACCAACATACCGTTGCAGCGTTATACTGTTACTCATCAAGTTTGACCCCGCGTGGAAAGAGCGGTTGGGGTTTCCCGGCAGGGGCCAAGGCCCCGCCCCGGAAAGGTGGGCCGTAGGACCCTGTCCAATGAGGGGCCGACATCGAGGCGTTTTTCACCAAGAGCCCCTCCCCGTGGTGGGAGGAGATATATCTCCGAGACTCTCTGAGTGAGGAGGAGTTTTTCACGGTGGCTGGGTCCGGCCGAGTTTGTTCGCGGAGGCTGAAGGTGGTCGGTCCTGTTTCACGGTGGCTGTTGCGGGGAGTTCTGGGCTGCTTTGACCCTGACTGTTTGCCACGCGAGCGCCGCCATGAGCCACGAGTCCCACACATGCAACTGGGACCAAACCGACGACCTGTTGGCAGGTGCCACATTACAGAGTACTCCTTTTCCTTCAACGACCAGGTACCCACGAACTCTGACCCCCAATTTGTCTCTCTTCACGGCTGCGAGGGTCAAATAAAGCCTCTGGGGTTTCTTTTCTTTTTGTGGTGTGTGTGTGTCTGCGTGTGGGCCCGTCTGTAAGTAGAATTGTTTAAGTGTTTTTGCTTATTGTAAATATTTTCCTGCTTGCATATTCGCGTCAAGTCTTGCCTTTGTCTTTATTTACTGTTAATAAATGTATTAGAAATGTTCCCAGTCCGTTTCTGTCCCTTCTTACATTGGTCTAGCATAGTCCGGGTCTGAGTATAAGCGGGGTTTCATCCCGATAATCCGTTCATTCCAGCCGGCAGGCTTTGCAGTTTCCGCTGGCTGCACCCGAACTGGAGTTGGCAGTCGAGTACTCTACCGCAGTCGTAGAGTGACCCGGTTCGAGCAAGACGTGCCGAGGGCCGTGCGTGTTAATAAGGTAAATTGGTTCGAGACAAAAAGACCCTACGCTACGCGGTTGAGATATTGGCGCCCACGGTCGGTTCAGCGACCCGCCGGCTCACGGAGTTATCCGAGAGCGACGGCCTACAATTCCGGGGAGTCTGGTGGAGACGACGTAACCTCCCCCACCTAGTGGTCGTTCTCGTGACCGACCCCGGCCCGCAACAATATATATATATATATATATATATATATATGTAATTATAATCCATTCTCCAACATGCAACAACACCATGATGTCACCACATTGTTCCTTACTCCAACCCATTGGGAGCATCTTGCAATGTGAATCAAGCACGATGGGCAATGGTTCAAAATGCCACAAGCTGAGAAAATAGCACAGCATAGCTGCAGATGTTTCACCCTTATTGGAGCTCAGCAGTACAGCATAATGCTTAAAATCGTCTATTTCTGCTGAACTTCCAATCGGAATTTATCATTAAAGGCCCCCTAACTGTGTATAGTAAGTAAAAGACAAATTGTGTCCTATTACAGCCATTGCTGCATGGTAATAAGGATTACGGGTCAGGATGGGGGAGAAAAGAGTGGAAAAGAACGGCCTCTAAAATGCAGTTTTATAGACGGGAGAAGCGAGGAACAACAGAGTTGAAATGTGCAGTCAGCTTGGATTTTGGAAGCTTAACTGAAAGGGAGTTACTGGACGAATGCATGTCTCCTGGAGTTGCTGTACAGGGTCAGAGGACTGACAAAGCAGAGGGAGCATTATTGGAGAATACATAAGAGAAAACAGAGAGACTACCGACCTGCCTTCAATGAGAAAGCAACAGACCTTGTGCTTCAGCCTCATCGCAGGAGATTAGAATAATTTTGAGAGCTTTAGATTCCACAGAATCCAGAAGTGACAGACATTTAGCTGGAGCACCACCCAATAGCATAGAGCAATACTCCATTGAGTTATGGAAAATGGCCTTGAAGACTGTGTATCTCTGATCTTCCAAGGAAAAATTTCGATTGACGGAGGATGCCCAGTCTGTGGCTGGTTTGGAGGCCAGCTTTGCCATGTGGTTGGCCAAGGAGAGGTCATGGCTGGTTGGTGAGGTTGAGAAGTTCAAAAGACTGAATCTCTTCCAGTGACTGACCATGAAAATAGACAGGTGGGTTAGTTTGACGATCGAAGGACAAGATGAGACGGTGAGATTTTCCAGGATTGAAGCACATGTTCCATTTATCAGACTAAAATCTAATCATTTTCCAGATCAGCATGGAGTAACGCATCTGCAGACTGCCTATCAATTCCTTGTTTCTCCATACCTGAGCGATTGAGTTGCAACATTTTGAACGTTTTTCATAATTTGTTCGCCCACTACTCATTGCAGATGTTATCACAGGGGGTTCCTCTTTATTCACTATGTTCCTTATTTTACTTGTCTGTCATTTTACACAAGGATATGTGAGGGGGTTTGAAAGCACAGGAAAGTCCCCTTATCCAATTTCACTTAATATATTGTTCTTTGTGGCCACCTGGGTACAAATCCAATGGTCTACCTTTGTGAAAAATACATTGGTGTATTCAGCAAACGTTTATTGACATTTCATCCCATTTCTTACTTATTTTGTTAATCACTCACCATTACAAGCCCTAAAAGTCAAGACTAAAGAGGCAAGTAAATCATCTGCCATTCTATGGGCGTAAACAATGACGTTTTGCCTTTGTCATGCATACAAACGGCCACAAAATCACATATACCACGGCCACGAAATCACAGCTCCAAACTGCTCAAAAGGTCGCAACACTTGGCATGGCTTTAGGGTACAATTACGACTGAGTCATTGAGGTCACCACCGAAGGACGGCGAGCTAACAATGAAGCATCTTTGTGTCATGGTGGGTAAAGCACCAGAAAAGCGATTTTATTTGAATTCTGCTCAATTAGGGCAGACCCATGAGGCAGGTCGTTCAGGAAAAGCTCATGGATGTCATGGGGCTGGTATTCTATATTCGGGATAAACTTTGAAACGGTTGAGACAATTTCAGTGGAAAAAAACACTCGTTGGGTTTTATTGGTTTGTTGATCTAGTTTTTTTGTTGTTTGGTGCACCTGACGTTCCAGGCTGTGAAAACACTAAGGCTATACTTGGCAACACAGTTCAGGAATCCATGCAGATTTCACTCCATTTAACCGGCATCCCATCTCATCCTTCTTATGTGACCTTGTGCTGGCTTTCGCGTTTGCAGCGAATATGATACAATGGCCCCGGGAAGGTTTCAGGTTACCACTGGGGTTGGGTAGAGAGTTAATCATGGTAACCCATAAGGACACAACCTCCCACCCAACACCGACCCATCCGTCCCTCACTCCCGCCAAATCCAGGCCAAAAGTGTGCTCAACTTGGCAAATGCAGTCCTCCTCGTCAAAACACACCCTCCCCTCTTTCAAAATTGGGGTTATGCCAAACGATGGCAACCAGAAAACCCTCACTTCATTCATAATTTTTACGACATCAGGTTTCACGTTGTATGTATTTTAGAAAAAATTTGCACTTTGCTTGAAACACATTGAGGTGAAAAATAATGTGAAAACAACTTTTTTTCGTCTTTATAAAGACATGCACCTGCGGGACTGTGATCTCGACAGCAGTGCACAGCTGGTGGTAAAATGTCACATTCCACAATTGTCCCTTCCCCACAGATTCATCTCTTTCTTTTTATATCAACACATAAGCATTATAGCTTTGGTTATATGGTCTCTCACCCCTATCCCACCCCTTCCCTCTCTCCCCCACCCCTATCCCACCCCCTATCCCCTCTCTCCCCACCCCCTATCCCTCTCTCTCCCACCCCTATCTATCTCTCTCTCACCCCTATCCCTCTCTCCCACCACTATCCCTCTCTCTCTCCACGCCTATCCCTATCTCTCTCTCTCTCTCTCTCTCTCTCTCTCTCTCTCTCTCTCTCTCTCCACCCCTATCCCTCTCTCTCTCTCCCACCCTATCCCTCTCTCTCTCTCCCACCCCTATCCCTCTCTCTCCCAACCCCTATCCCTCTCTCCCACCCCCTATCCTCTCTCTCCCACCCCCTATCCCTCTCTCTCCACATCTCTCTCTCCCACCCATTCCTCCCTCTCCATCCCTTCCCTCTCTCTCCCACCCCTATCCCCCTCTCTCTCTCTCCACCCCTAACCCCTCTCTCTCTCCACCCCTATCCCTCTCTCTCTCTCCCACCCCTATCCCCCTCTCTCCTCTCCCACCCCTCTCCTCTCTCTCCCCACCCTATCCCTCTCTCTCCAACCCTACCCTCCTCTCCCACCCCCTCTCTCTCCCACCCCTATCCCTCTCTCCCACCCCAATCCCTCTCTCCCACATGTTTGAAGAACTATATCAATTGAATTCACTTCTTTGATTTTTAAAATCTGTGCTGGAATACAATTAATCAAGGTGTTCACTAGAACGGCACTCGGTACAGTGCATACCTTCGCCAGGCTGAACAGTTTATGTTTTGTATCCGACTGATGGGCCGGATCTAGATTCAGACCTGAACCAAAATTTAATCGGCCTGTTCTTCTCACCGAACCAACTAATCCCCCAGGATTCGTCCGAATCCATCCACAACC
>CM068962.1:48074075-48087950 GCA_035128595.1 Eptatretus atami
CGCACAAACAAACAAACAGACAGACAGACAGACAGAAACAAACAGACAGACAGAGAGGAGTGAAAACATAACATCTGTCCACCTTCAGTGGGCGGAGATAATTATAATCATAACAACCTTGAATACAGTAGTTTTCATGTTAAACATCCGAGTACTACTGGCTGCTGAGTACTACTAGCAAAAGCAACACATCTTTAAAGTTTTGGCAGAAATGATCAGAATCAGTGGAATCATGGTTATATCGTGTCTGTTCTGCATTTGGGAGATTGTTTGTTTCATTCTGGCCTTGGCTGAATCCTTACTGTTTCAGCGTGGAATGAAAAGACGTCCGAGGCATTCGGAATCCGTGTCAATCCTTTATTCCAACTTTACCAACCAAACCCCCACTTGTCACTTCCTGTTGCACCCGGTACATAAAAACCTGAGATAAACCTGAGATAAACCTGAGATCAAGCATATTTATATATTACCACGTGAAAGAAAAAATGATGCCGCTACAGTACTCCCTCTCCTAGTGCGTTAATCGAACAAAAGGAACAAGAAAAGAAGAGATGTTGACTGTCCATGTAAGAAAAATAAAAGTCATAGCCAAGCCAAATGGTCAACAGCAAAATGGACTCTCATAAATATCTTGCTGGGAATTACATGGAACCCAGAGCAAGTCGTATAAGATGGTAAGGGTACTGTTGTAGTAAGCGTCGACCCACCGGTCAGAGGGAGGGTCAGCTTTGGTGTTGCATCAAGAAAATATGGCCTCAAGCAATCTATGGAGATCGTCTCATGGCCACTGTTAATGTCGAGTATCAAGGTCTTCTCGAAGCACTGTAGAACTTTGTAAGGTCCTTCATAAGGTTGTTGCAAGGGTTTCTGGATAGGGTCACACCGTTTGAATACGTAGGTGCATGTAGAAAATTCCTGGGGAACAAAAAAGTGTGACAAAATCGTACATGTTGGTGTCGCCCGGAGGCCCTGCATTGCCGTACAAAGTTGGTTGGCATAGTTGCTGGCGTTGGGAAAGGTGTCATCAGACGGTGAGAAGAATTCTCCTGGGAGAAGAAGTGTTGCACTGTGCACTAGCTCTGCAGTGGAGCATCTAGAGTCATCTTTCAGAGCAGCTCGCGTACCAAGAAAGACCATATAGGCATGACGTCCTTTAAGTGCACGGAGTTGTCATGTGCTTTCAGGGAAGACTTGAGTTGGTGGTGGAAAGGCTACACCATGCATTTCGCTGCTGGATGGTAAGCGGTGGTTAACCACGGTTGGTACACAGGTGTCGAGTCAGCTTGCGAAATAGAGCAGATTCAAATTGGCGACAACAATCCATAGTGATGGTTGATGGAACACCAAAACGTGCGATCCAGGTGTGGACAAAAGGCCTGGCAATTGTAGGTGCAGTGATGTCAGCTATCGGTGTGGCCTCCAGCCAACAGGTGAAACGGTCAGTACAAGTCAGCAAATAGCGGTGCTGGTTTGATGGTGGTAGGGGACCAACAATATCCACATGGACCCTGTCTAAACGCCTATCTGGTGTAGAAAAGCTCCCATGTGGTGCGACAGTATAACATTGGATCTTGGAGCATCGGCATTGAAGACATTGCTTGGCCCAATGGCACACCTCAGCGTTGATGTGTGGCCAGACATAGTGTGTGGTGATGGGTCGCTGGGTTGCTTGAATACCTGGATGCACGAGTGAGTGAAGTGTCAAAGACTGTCTGACGGAATGCTGCAGGAATGAAAGAGCATGACTGTCCCATCGATGTATCACACACGAGGGTAGTGTTTGTCCCTGGGAGCATTACCTCACGAAATGTAAGCAAACCGGTTGCAGACTGTAGATGCTGGAGTCCCGTGTCCTCCCGTTGCACTTCTGATGGTGCATTAAAATCGATGGCTAGTGTGTTGGTGGAAGACAACGTCAATATCTCAATGCATGAGAGTGTCGGTCATCGAGTTCACAATTCCTTTGATGTGCCAGATTTTGGTGGTGAATTGTGAGATATAACTGAGTTGGTGAAGTGTGTGAGGAGAGTGAGAGTCCGAATGGGTGGACAGAGTGAAAGTTAAAGGTTTGTGGTCAGTCAGGACAGAAAATTGTCTGGCCTCGAAGACGTCGTGGAGATGCTTGATGTAGACTGGAGAGGTAACTTATACAGCGAGTAATTCCAAGTCGTAGGCAATGTATTTGCACTCTGGTGGCTTCATCGTTTTCGAGAAAAAGGCCAATGGATGCCAGATGGCATCAATGAACTGGTGAAGGGCTGTGCCCACCGCAACCTCAGACGTGTCTACCATCAGGCATGTTGGCGCCTCTAGTTTTGGATTAATCAGGAGTGAGGTGTTGGCCAACGCTTTTTTGACGGTGTGAAAGGCTGACAAGCTAGGCTCCACCCATTAGAGAACTTCAGGGTGCTTACCAGCTGTGAGTAACTCATTCAGCGGCTGCAGTGCTGTGGCTGTGTTTGGAATAAATTGGTGGTAAAAGTTGATGAGGCCCAAAAACTCTTGCAGCTTGCCTTGAGATGAAGGTATAGGGAAATCTCGAATAATCTGCACCTTCTCCTCGAGCAGACGGATGCCTGAGCGGTTAACACAGTGGCCAAGGAAATTTAACTCTGGGACACCAAATATTCACTTTGTGGGATTGATGACGATGCCGAAATCCTTCAAATGGGTGAAGACGAGATGTAGGTGTTCCTGATGTTCTTCTGTAGTTGCGCTGGCAATTAGAATATCAGCTATATACATGTCACAGAAGTGTCATCCCTGGAGCACCTGATCGATAAAACGGTGAAATGTTTGTGCGATATTGCGAAGGCCAAACGGCATCCAAAGGAATTCAAACAGGCCAAAAGGTGTGGTGACTGCTGTCTTTGGGATGTCATCTGGATCCACAGGAATCCGATGGTATGCACAAACAAGGTCGACCTTGACGAAGATTGTGGATGTAGTGTAGCGGCAAAATGTTGAATGTGTGGAATGGGGTACCAGTCTGGAACTGTCGCATTGTTTGAGGTCCGGCAATCCCCAGAAGGATGCCAATCCCCAGGTGTCTTTTTGGGTACCATGTGTAGCAGTGAAACCCAATTGCTAGACGATGATCTGTTCCCACATTAGAACACATACTCAATCTCGTGGTCGGTGATACATGATTTATTAGGTGCTCATCGGCAAGCACGCATGAAAACAGGGGTCCCGTGGTCTCGATGTGACGGGTGTCTGGTGTTTGATGGGCTGGATTGTCGCCGATGGGTGCATTTTAGACGGGAAGTCATAAAGTACCTTCTGGAAAGGGCATGTCAGCATGAATGGGAGACACGTGATATTAAGTGACAAAACGGTGGATACTTTAACAAGAACACTAAGCTGTGTTAAAGTATCCAATAGACAGCGATGTTTGACATCTACGAGGAAATTGAAACGACGCAAAAAATCTGCACCCAAGATAGTGTATGTGGTGTCGGCAATAGGAAACACCCACATAAACCCAAAGCAAGGCGGCGGAAACGTTCTCCAAAAGAAGCAATAACACCGTTAACGGCATGTAATGGATATTCCTGTCGATTTTTCCATTCAGCGGAAGACGGCAGCACTATGCTCACCTCTGCCCCTGTATCCACAAAAAACACGGTCTGCTGGTATGATCCACAAGGAAGAGAAGGTGACTGATGCATGGCCCAGGTGAAGTCATCACCATTAGTTGTGGGCCTAGTCATTTCCCTGCGGCTAGTATGAGCATGGTGCTCTACACTGACGAGCATTAGCACTGAAGGACATGTGGTGCCAAAACCAATCTGGACTGTTAATGGAAGGTGAAGGTGAAGGGAAGCACGAAGTACAGCATTTCTCTCTGTCCCTAAAAGGGAAGATGGACACGATTGGAGTTGCGCAGCATGAAGCTCCAGGACAAGATCCTTAAGGGCCGCAATTTCAGGTTGGAGTTGTGCGATGTGCTGTGATGGAGGTGTCACATTAGCCACGGTCAGTGTAACGATGTCCATGAGATGATCAGCCAGATGTGCAGTGGATGGTAGTGCCAGCTCTGCATTAGCTGCAAGTATCTTGCGGATGTGTGGTGGAAATCGTTGCAAGAAAAACTCATGAAGGAGCGACTGGTCGAAGGTGGCTTGACAGTCACCGAGAAGCTGTTGCATACGATGCAGTAGTTGTGTGGCTTTTCAATCTCACAAATCCTCAGTTGTGAGTTGTTGAAATTTGCGGTGCTCAGAGGGGGTTGTGTGCTTTATGAATGCCGTCTTCAAAATCGTGTACGGGTTGTTCGTTGGAGGTTGTCGTAAAATATCTCTCACCTCAATCACCTACTCTGGTGACAAGGAGCAAACAATATATTTGAGCCACATCAACTCGGTAGTAAAGTTCTGGGTGTCTAATTGGGCTTTGACTTGCGTAAACCACAGCTGCGGGTCATTAGGCCAGAATGGTGACTGCTTTATCGAAACCATTGCCACGGATGAAGCTGGTTGAGCGTACGGGAAGGGCACGGCTAGTTGGTCGTTCCCGGTGGCTGGTTGTACGCTTACAACCTTTTATCCATTCATTTGGATCATGTCGGGGGTCACCAATTTAGCATAGAAGAAAAGGTGTCTGAGATGTCAGATTCCAATCAATTATTTTATTCAACCGCAGTGGTAAAACCCTTCAAAACCCCTGTAAGGAAACCCCGTTAAACCAAATCTAAAGTGTACTGTATTCACATATTACAAAACCAAAGGCCAAATTATGCCAAATTCGCTTTCTGCCCGTGGCTAGTAATACCCCTCCCTCAGTAAGCAATGTGCACTGTGCCAAGCGCACAGGCGAAAATCGAAAATCATCAATCCACAGAGGCGGGGGATGTGGAGGGGGAATTGTTTTGTGCCCATGACCTGACCTTGCGTACCCCCAGCACGGACACAAGATTTGGTGGAGATCGGCCAAGCCATTTTCGAGCCTGGAAGTGAACAGACAGACAGACAGAAAAACAGACATGCCTAATTTTAAGATGATAAATAATTAATGTCGGTGCTATTATTTTGAATATTATAACCTGACACAGGCAATATGCTTCACAGAAATACTACCACGAGATGCTAAGAAGAGTCTGGATTGTCACATGACCTTCTCATTAGCTCCAATATCTCCATCGGCAGCCTCCCCAAGGCATTCAGCATACCAGGAGAGATATGGATAGACAGAAGCCTGGAGACAGATGGTTGCTTGTGAATGTTATTTTTTTGTAAATGTCAACAAGGTTGATTATGATTACATTTCAAAAGACTTGAAAACTCCTGCCAGTATAATTTATTTCAGAGTGTATGTTGTTAAATGGAAGGTTAAACTCTCTCTCAAGTGTATTCCCCTTTCTCTGCAGTGTTCCGATACGGGATAAACATGAGACTGCCAAGCCAACCTAGCAACAGACGGCCTAGTTTTGATAAATGCTAATGAAGCTTTGGCTCGTACATGGGATGTGCGGTGGGCACGTAGGCCTTCATGATGAGAGTAATTTCCACAATGGATTTGGAATTGAGCCCAAAATGGTAGATATTACTCTTTACATCAGCTGAGTTCTTGCAGGGAATTCTGATTTTCTTTGTTTGCAGAAAAACAGACATAACTCAACCTGATAGCTGTGTTCCACATATATATATATATATATAGGGATTAACTTCAGAAAAGGCACAAACAACCTTTGCTTACATTTGAGTTGACTTAATGCAAGCTTTTTCAAATTCCAAATTGAAAGTTTTCTGGTGGTAACCTGGGCTGTAAGTACCTCATATTATTTGTTGACAACAGGAAAACTGTTGCTTTTGTTGTTATCAAAATGGTCGGGACGCACGGAGGAGCTTTTACGCGCAACACATTTAGGCCGAGGAAATAATGACACAATGGTGGGAGCAACAAAGGACCTCGCGATTAACCTCAGGCATGCTTTGGTATTTCATTATATTCTATACAAGGTCTCGGCTCGTGGAACAGCTGGGACACAGAACAGACGAGGACACAACATAACAAACGGAACAGCAGGAGAAATGCCCTGAGATGGTGGTGGTGAACAGCTGTCTTGAAGACCGGGAGAGATGAATGAAATCAAAGAGAGTATGGAAGGTGGTTCCACGGGTGTGAAAAATAGAGGAATAAATGAGTGGAGGTGAGCAGCGATTCTGGATTTAGGCAGGTTCACTAGGTTGGGGTTGCTGGTGGACTGCGTGCATCCTGCAGATACCTGGGGAGGTGATGGGACAGAACACGGAGAGGAAAGGGGGTTCAAGACCAGAAATGAGGTGGAAGAAGACAGAGAGACCACTGATCTTTCAGTGATGGTGAAATTATAGGCCAACAACAATATGTGAAGCAGGGGAGCTATCCCAAAGGGGAGAGCAGCACTCAATCAAGCTGTGGATGAAAGCCATATAGGTGGGTAGGAGCTCAGGTGTGCGAAGAAAGAACTTCGCATGACAGAGGATGCCCAGCCGGCATCTGGCTTTGGAGGCCAAATTTGAAATGTGGCTTACCCAAGAGAAATCATAGCTGAGAGTGAGACCCAAGAGTTTGAGTGACTGAACCTATTTGAGAGGGTTGTTGAGAAAGAGAGAGAAAGAGAGAAATTTATTGAGGGATTTCTCAGGATTGAAAGACATATTCCAACTGCATGATCAGTTTGTGATTTTGTCAAGGTCTGAGGAGAGAGAAGAGGCTGCTGTCTGTCTGTCTCCACCACTGTGACTATCACATACACCACAAGGCCACAAAAGGCTACACACAAGATCGATTTTTAAAAACTAGTTCATTTATATACGTATTTAAAAAGCTAAAAACCTAATAATGTTTTTATTTTTGTCATTTATACATTGTTACTGTCACTCGGGCCTTGAAGCCAAATTGTGAAAAGTTTACAGGACTCTGCCTCGTCTTGCTTGTGTAGAGTGTCGAGGCTCATGGAGAAGTTAGAACACAGAACGGAATAGCTAGACATAACAGAACAATAGCAAAAGCAGAAGGAGAGGTAGAGGTGGGGACACACACCAACAGCAGGGTCAAGGGACAAAATAGAGCGATACTTGGAGAAATATTGGATGTGGGGAAGAATGTGAGCAAGGGGAGAACATAGGGAGTGAACAAGATTAGCCGAATACAGGTGAAACGGGTGTTATTGACACACTACGCGTATGCCCTGTAGAAACTTGGGGAATCCAAATTGTGTCTGAGATGAGGCCATTTGGAGAAAAAGAAGGATTCGATATCCACTTTGATGATGGATTCCATGACCTTGCTGATGAATGGAAGTAAGCTAATTGGTCTGCAGATAAGGGGATCCATTTTGCACCTTGTTTATGTAACGCTGTGATAGTGGCTGACTTCCAAACAGATGGAGAATGACCTCGGTCAAATTTCAGATTGAAAAGGGCAGAGAGAGAAAGTGCAAGAGCAGCAGAGCAAGTTTTTAAGGACACGTGAGCTGATGACGTCCGGGCCAGTTGCAGAATCAGAATCGAGGGTTACCAGAAACTTCTCCACCTTCTCAGGTGAGAAAGACACAGAATGCAGGAGCAGTTGAGTGCGATTGGGTTTGGTGGGTACAGACGGTGAGGGGTTGGGGAGAAAATATTTGGAAACGTACTCAGAATTTAGACATTTGGCCTTCTTCCGAGCAGTCAGCTGTGGTGTCATTAGTGTGACGTCATTTATTCATGTTTCCATCCTATGTACTTAGTGTGACGTCATTCTCTGAATTATGTCATAATGCCATAAGCTTTGTTTAAAATTAAATTGATGGACCAACGTCAGATGGAAGCATGATGTAATCCTTTTGAAATGGACGTGATATATATATTTCTGAATAACAAAGGCATCATGTGTTCTTCATTGGACATTGTATGGTTAAAACACTCCACAGCACAATTACGAGAAACACACAAAAGGCCAACAACGATTGATATAATATATTCTCCCTCTTTTACAAGCTTTACACCCTGTAATAAAACAATTTTACATGTTTCATAACGCCATCTTGGATACTCCATGGCACCGTAACTTTTACGCAAGCACCATTTTGCCTTGTAGAGTCAAGGTGCTGCATCGTGGAGCATGTCATCATGTGACCAACACTTTCCAGAACAGGTTAGAAGTGGAAATCCTCTTCTCGATGGTAAGACGTAAGAATGTCTCTAAGACCTGGTGGAATGATCCGTTTCCATCTGCTGGTGGATGCAAAGTACAATAATGAGATGTGGATGCAAAATGAGAGAGAGAAAAAAAACGAAGGAAGGAAAACAAGCTGTTCGGGTTCGGGTTGCAAACTTGTAAAACCTAACAGCTTGGTTGTAAATAATTCTGCGGAGCCGAGTGTGGACCGGTCTTCCGATTCCCAACTCACGCGCCATGTCGTGGCCTGCCATAAAACAGCCCACACCAAATAACAAATGATTTGTGTTCACAACCTTTGGATTGGCAACATGATAGCAACAAAATAAAAACGTTCATCGATTAACGTATAGATATTCTCTTTGCGGATGATCCACTTGCATGACACATCCCTCCCTCTCAATGTTTTGATTCGAAGAGAAACGACATGCCGACAGCAATATGAATCCTCGATGTCACAACTTATCAGTCGTTTACAATTCTGTTCCAAGAACCAAACGCGTCATCACGTGTATTGTATTCAGTCCAAGGCTTTTGGTACATTCCAAGAAACTGCCACGTGATCATTCAAGGGACAATTGGTGATTTTTCTTCCTCTTCAAGTCTTTTCTCCAATCTTATCCAGCAGTATACATCCAGCAAGATGAGAATATGGTGCAAAAAACGCTTTGAAACATCAAAATTGTGTTTGGTTCAAGCGATAATGACTGAAGTGTTTACGTACACTGCTCGATCGCATAAGCTCACTGGACCAAAGTCCAGGTGAGCTAAAAATAGGACCACTGGACCAGTAGCTTATCTGGGCCCTAGCCTAATGTTGTAACCCAAATTTTGTAGCATTCTGACTGGAGGTTTTGGAAGGAATTTACACGATTTTCCCAAAAATAGACGAAGTGTGGCATTTTGACACACTTCTGGTCACGTGATCGACATGACCTCTGCAAATTAACATCCCTACCCTGTCTGACTGGTGGGTCGAGAGAAGAAGATTTTTGAAGGAATTTACACGACCACCATTTTGACACTCTTCCAGTCATGTGATAAGCTTGGCATTCGCGATTAAACATCAGCACTCTGTCCTAATATTGTCACCCAAATTTGGTAGCATTCTGACTGGTGGGTCTGGAGAAGTAGATTTTTGAAGGAATTTATGAAGTCCGCCATTTTGACCTACTTAAAGTCACGTGACCAGAACAAGCTTTGCAATCCCTGCTACCAGTCAGGAGTGGAACATTCCTGCCAAATTTCAGCCAGTCGGCCCAGCGGTATGCCCAGAGAAGTCTAAATAGGAGACGGACGGATGGACGGTGCACGATGACAATACCTTATCTGGAATTCCAATTCCAGGTGGTGCAATTAAAAAGGTGCATAAACTGATCCCCAGATAAGCTAAAAAAAAATACAGACATATTAACTTTCTTCCAATCATCAGCAAGGTCAGGGAAATATAATCCATCACCACAGTCAACATCAAATCCTTTGTTTTCTCCATCCAATGGCTTGATCTCAGACCATCAGTTCGGATTTAGACCCGGTTACTCTACCTTGGATATGCTGCTTCTACTCTCCCAACAATAGATGGAGGCACTCAATATCAGACATGAGATCAGGGCCATCTCTCTGTATATCTCGAGCATTTGTACTGTCTGAAACCCTGCCTTGCTCTCCAAAGTCTCTGCCTATGGCATCCAAGGCCAAATCCATACATCGCTTACTGACTTTCTCCACTCTCGTAGTCAATGTGTGGCTCTCAATGGGGTCCACTCACCTCCTCTCCCTGTTAAAGCTGGATTCCCCCATGGCGGTGTCTTGAGTCCAGTCGTGTTCCTAATCTTCAGTGACCATCTTTCTGACTCTAGAAAATTATCTTTCTCTCTTTGTTGATGATTCTACCCTCTGCTGTAGCATCCCTCGCTCATCACATGGGCATGCAAAAGTATTTTCCCTCTCTGGAGACATTGATAGAACCATGAGCCGGTCCAACACATGGAACATGTTTCAATCTTGACAAATCTCATACTCTCACTCTGTCTGTCCAGAAGGACTGTCTGGCGAACTCTTCCATCGACAGTACCTCCTTAACAAACCTCTTCAAGAAGTTCAGTCACTCAAACTTTTGGTCCTCACCATCAGGTATGATCTTTCTTGGGCAAACCATATTTCAAAGTTGGCGTCCAAAGCCAGCCACTGGGCCAGCCACAAAGTCCTTCCTTGGCATACCTGAACTCCCATCCACCTACAAGGCCTTCATCCACAGCTTTATGGAGCACTGCTCTCTGCTGGCTCTCCTGTCTCACACCTTGCTCGGGTTTAAGCCATGGAAACCACGACCTTAAACATCAAGATGAAGCTGAGTCTCTGGGCCAATTACGTTCACATTACAGACAGGTCAGTAGTCTATCTTCTGCCGCACTTGAACTGCATTATTTCATTAATTGTCAGAATCCATTGGCAGAACCAGTCTGTCAAAGACGTCCTGTTTTCCTCCAAGTGCTTGGAAGCAAAGTCATTTTTTAGTTTTCTGTCCAAAAATTTGTATGCAGAATACAGGTCTGACTTTTATACCCTCCCTGGTGCCACTGTGAATGTTGATGAGTTGATCCTCTTCGTCACCCATGAAGGAATTCGAGTACACATCAATTTTTTCATGATATTCTGAACACCCAGTTCATCATTATTCATTCTCGAATTCTGCAGCTCTAGTTGTGAAGATGAGTCAGTCCTTTTGGTAGACATTGCCCAGTGTGCATTTGCAATTTGAGCTCTTGCTGGGCGGCTGAGAATCCGTCTTTGTACTGCTCTTTTGTTCAAGATAATTGTTGGCCACAGGCAACACAGCAAATCCTTGTAATCATACCTCTGGACTGCAAAGCCTCACCATTTGTCAACCGGAGCACAGACGGAAGGAATATCATCTCAAAGTTGCAGACAGATAGTTACCTGTACATAACTCTTCCATCTGCAAAAGTCCAAAGTTTAATTTTTTTAAACGACAATCAACAGATGATGAGTGAACAACAACGGTTTTCTTTTACATCATCATTGATAAAGGTACTTTGTGTACAGTCTATGACAAGTAAATGTGTAGTATTTAAAGTGATGTGAATATGGCAGTCAGGATTGGACAAGAGGTGTCTTCCTGTCACCTGTATACAGTGCAACCAACAAGCACTGGGATAAACCCATTTGCCATATTCGCTGTACCTGTTTGTAAAGGACACCTTTGGAGTGATCGTGTGAGTTTAACTTTGTTGTTTTAACGTTGTGATCGTCAGCAATTAGCAGGAATGAACACAGCATTCCAACAAGGTACGGGACATGATGTATTCAGAGAGGCACAGAGGACATACGTAAACAGAGGCTATTATTATCTCAATTAAACATAGACAAAAGACACATACAATATTTTGTGGTAAACAAGTCAAAGCACTCGGTTCATGAATCGAGATGAAAACTGGAAATGATTTCTCCTGATCCTCTGGCTCTCAACTAAAATGTAAGCGCATTGGTGGAATATATGACAAATGCAAAATGATGGGGTGGGGGACAAATAAACAAAATAATGAAAAAAAGATGGGGAGGAGAAAGCTCGGAATATAAAATCGAGGGGGGTAAGGGAGTGTGGAGGGAAAAGCGAGAAGAGCTTGGGAAGCTTATTAGATCATGAAAGTGGTCAACAAGAGGGATCTGAATGGAAGGGAAGAAGGATTCAAACCACTGCTCTTCAACTTTGTGCATTACTTTCAAAACAGACATTGGCAATGATTCATCTCAAGGTGTCGTGTTTGGCATTTTCATCTGAACCCCTGGTACGGCTAATGAAGTAGGATAACTCAGGTTCAAATTTTATACATTTTACATTTATCTATAGTCTTCTAATGTGCTTGGAATTACTAAAGTACATTCATATCTACCAATGTCTTTGTCCTGCATCAAAAGTATCTTGAGAGCTACTCCATAAGTCAAAGATCATTGAAAAAAAATTTCTTTAATGCACAATTGATTATTTTAGATAACTGGTGTCTTTCATAAATGAATTAACCTCCACAAGGTTGTATTGTGACAGTGAGCCTACAATGAGTTATTCATTGTTTCTGTGTCTGTCTGTCTGTCTCTCTCTCTCTCTCTGATGATGTGACAATCGGACAAAACTAACGTTATGAACCCACTGTTTGGAGAGGTTTTACAATAAAAGGGTTGAAACCGATGATGGACGGTACCCACCTGTTGCTATATGGTTGGTCATTGAATCACAGGCATTCAATAAGCTGCAGGAAATCTTCAGACCTCTGTCTGCTCCTCCTCCTCCTCCCCCCGCCCTAATAAACAGAAGTACAGTGCAAATGAATAATCATTTTGTTTCATAATAACTAGGCATGCGTACCCGTCACTTCACTGATGGATTTATTAAATCAAAAGACAGCATGTTGTACTTCACAAACATATTGCATGTCATCTACGAATCTCAATGAGGATGGAAAATGAAGTGAAGCACATGAAAAAAAAAAAATGGATCTTTTATTACACGTAGTAGTTGATGCTGCTGTCGTGGTGGTTTTTGTTATTGTTGTTTGTGTGCTCCTTCCACGTACCTTCAAAAAAATTTCTATCGCTTAGAGAAATATTACTATATATAATTTTGTGTGCTCCTTCCATGTCCCTCTTAATGAGTCCTGTTGTCTAAGAATAATAAATGCAAATATTGGAACCACTGCATGAAGCTCCCATCTCCCTTCTTCTTTCAACCCAGAAAGAGGGCTTTTAAGACAGGCATCTTTATGATGAAACGGACACGAATTTTTGTTCCAAGTAAATCGATTGTTAGCTTTCCAACCAAGTAAATCGATTATTACCTTTCAAAAGGTACCATTTTTATTACCTGACGACAGCAGGAACCCTTTAGACGAGAACAAAGTGTGACACATGGGTGTAGGGACGGATGCTTCTCGTTTTAGTACTACATGCTACATTCATCGAAACAATAAGTTCCAGGAAGTAGAACGCAGTAATATAGCACTTATTAAGCCGATTATATCCTCACACCCACCCAGGGCGAGTAGAGTAGCTATACCTCCAATTGATTTTCCCACACCCACATTGTTACGCAATTCCACAGTTTATTGATAGAGAACATAGTCAGGTCAGGTCAGGTATGGGAACATGCACCAGAGCAGCGCGTACTCCTCTGCGTCCACTTTCCGCAGGTACTCCAGGGCCTCCGTCTGGCCATCCCCCAGGCAGATGCCTGGCCATCCCAATCTCCTTGAGATGCCGATCAACCTGCTGCAACCACAAGGCACGTGGTCGGCCCATTGGCCTCCTCCACTCACGAGACTCCCTCGCTGAGAGAATCTGGTGAGCAGGATCAGCGTCAGGAAAACGAGCACATGTCCATACAGCTGTAGCTGACGCTCACGGACTATGCAGCTAACAAATCTCATTTGAGTCTCTCTCAGCAACCGCTCGTTGGCCACAATTCCAACAGCGATAGCCAAGGATCTCCGAAGAGACTGGTACCAAAAGAATTAAGTCTCCGTCTCAGATCCTTCGTCAGAGTCCAAGTCTCGCATCCATAGAGCAAGACTGGAAGCACAAGGGGACACTGAAGACTCGGACTTTCATCCTCCCGCACAGGTACCGGCAGTGCCACACCCCATTATCCAGTGAATCCATGAATCCCCAGGCCCAACCCAGACGTCTATTGACCTCTGACTCACAGCCAGCAGACAT
>CM068962.1:48087960-48105444 GCA_035128595.1 Eptatretus atami
CCCGAGAATCCAGTCCATACAAGTGCTGAAAAGTGTGGGGGACAGCAGTACACACCCTGAGAAACTCCAGTAACAACTGGAAATAAGTCAGAGATGGTACCACCACATCTCACAGCACTTCTCAGTACCAGAGTAGAGTTCAGACATCAGATCGATCAGTTTTTGTGGCACCCCACGAAGATGAAGAATCCTCCAGAGGCATCCCGATTCACTGAATCAAATGCTTTACAGAGATCAACATAGGCTGCAAGCAGCCCCTGCCAAAACTCTCGTCCGCGTTCAGTGAGGACCCGAAGAGCAAGGATACGGTCAATCGTTGACCTCTTTGGTGTAAGCCTGACTGCTCTGGACGCTGGTGCTCAAGCAGATGGTGGCGAACACTATCAAGAATTATCCGAGCAAAGACCTTGCCCGGCACTAGAGACGCAGCCGTCCCTCGGTAGGTTGTTGTTGCAGTCTTGGCGATCACCTTTCCCTTTCCAGAGAGGACAACAAGGCCCCTCTTCCAGTCAGTTGGGATGATGCCTGTGTTCCAGGCAGAGCACAGAACTGCACATGCAATGACACGAGTGCAGCATTTCACCAGCCTTGAGAAGTTCAGCATGGATGCCACAGATCCCTGGAGCTACTTACCCTATTTCAACCGGTTCACCGCAGCCTGTGTTTCCACAAGTGAAGGTGGACCACAGTTGATTGGAGGGTTCAGTAACAGGATTGTAACACCCTACGTCCAACTCGACAGCTGTGGATCAGTCTGTGTACAACCGCTCAAAGTAAACCGGCCCAGCGGGCCTTCACTTCAGATCTCCCTGTCAAAGAGCCTACCTCACCCTCTGCCTCAACTGCAGTACACCAAGGGATGGGCTTGGATGAACGCCAATGCGCGAATTCCCCTGGAAGCAGGACGGAGAATCACTTTACCACAGGTGATGCTCCACCCCCTCACAGATTCCTCGCACATAGGCCTCCTTGTCCACCCTTAGCGCACGTTACAGTTTTACGCCTCAGCTCCCTGAACAGCTCAGCTCTGCCATTCAGCCTGGCCCTGCGACTCTGGTCAATGGTATCCAGTGTCCCTGTGAGACAAAATTCTTCTTTGCTTCGGTGAGTCCAAGACATCCACCGGTGTGAGGCTAGTCCGAAGAAAATCAACCGCACGCGGCAACATCCAAAGAGCACAGGTGGTGCATTGAGAAGCACATCCACCAACGTCGCTGTCCGGTAGCTCCCCAAGAGATGCACACACACCAGACGACCCGCCATCAACCAAATCTCCAGCTCAGTGGTGAGTTGTACTGCCAACTCCTCCAACTGGCGTACCCTCCTCATCCTGAGAATTGGCCAAGACATGACCAGAAACCCAGAGCTCGGCAGCCGGTGGCCCAGCCTCGAAGGCGATGACGCGACCACGGTACCAATTCGGATGCTACACGTAGACGTGAAGTCAAGTACAACGTACTGCACCAGCGCGGCGAGAGTTAGCACCAACAAGGGCGCGGCGGTGAAACTAGTATTGGAGGAACTGAGCACTCCTGGGGTCTCAACGGGTAGAACCCTTGCGTTCTGGATTCATCTCCGAAGCGCAAAGAGCACTGCAAATCAAGAGAGCACGCATACCGAGACACATCAGCTGTATCACATCTCATTTGCCACACCTTGCCAAGGACACGGTGCCGTCCTAGCGCACATCGACCATCGTCTCACCCACAGAGCCTATGAGCCACCTGATGTGGAGGCCTTCGCTGAAACACATGAACCAGGCCGAGCACCTTACCGACCAAGACTTCCCTTGCAAAGTCCAAGGAAAACCCACTACTCCCAGTGCTTTCTCGGTTACACATAAATCCATCACACCCAACCGAATGAGACCAGACTCCCACAACTGCGTCTCACTAGAACCCAATACCCATATCCAAGTTCCAAAGGTCCGATGCCGATATGACTCCCAAAAAGACAACGACAAGCGCGCTGTGCTAGTCTCGTCTGGACCCAACCGACCTGACCGACACGCATCAAAAAACAAGGCACCTGATCATAACACCAAACGAGACCTCGAGCGTGCCGTAGAAAATGCATGCCGCTGAATAGCAAACCGGTGAGATCACACCTACCCTCCAGATCCCGCGCGAGATAAAAAACAAAACGAGGCCCGGGAAAATAAATAGACAAGCCCCAAGGAAGTGAACAACGCAATCCCTTAAACTAAGCTATCATACGCTCGTTAGAATTGGACGCCCAACAAAACAAAGCACCGCGTACACCCAGGCTACGACTACCCTGACTCACAAACATTGGACGTCCAGCCTTGCCTGCAACACAATAAAAAACACCGAATTAACAGCAAAATCCTGAGAGTAATGGGACTCACCTATCAGAAGCGACAAAGACAACCCACAAAATAGTAGGTGTAAACCACCCACACCAACTCTCGACCACAAACAGAGTCCAGATCGCCCGAGTCTCCTCAAACCCATACAAGAGAGTAGCCCTGCAAAACCCCTCAAAAATAAGAACCAAGAATGTACCAAACGCCGTTAGCGCACAGATACAGAAGAACAGCTGAATCATACCTACTCTAGAGCAAAGAACAGATAGGTGCAACATTACCAAGAAGAAGCATGCACACCCAGACCTGACACACTAAGGGAAACCAACTCAGGTTGAAACAAAGAGAGAAGAACACGCCCGAATGCCAGAGAGTAGGAAAACGACACAAGCGTACGCAAACGAAGCCACACCACACACACTCATACGCCAACAACAATACAACTAATCCAGACACCCACAAGATCTGCACCCAAGGGATGTTTAACCCTGTGGAGTTCTCCATCAACACACCCTATAACAAATCAAAAACTCTGGAAGTTCACCACCACCACCCAGAGACGAGAGACATCAAGTCAGCCGAAGAAGACAACTATTCTGCCCCATGAAAAAAATTCCACCAGGCAATACCGGATGAGACTCTCCCTGCCGAAGGGAAGCTGGCACAGGACGTCCTCCACGGAGTTGCATTTCAGAGTTTCTTTGCATTTTTTGTTTTGAGGAATGAAAGGGTTTACCGGTGGCTGGAGTGCAAATCCTGCCACCAACCTCCTAATAAGAAGTAACCCAACTGCAGGAGGACGTCCCAGCACCACAAGTTGGCACAATGGATATGGATGCTGTTGGCTCACAAGGAGCTCCTCCGCCCTTTGACAGGTTTTGTTTTTAATCCTGCTGGTGGTCCATATCCAAACACCCTCCTCACCAAAAAACCTGGTGGGGAGACGGTTTAGTCGCCAGCAACCCCAACCATGAACAGGTATACAGGTTTGCAATAAGCAACAACTGGTAAACTGGCGCGCAAGCACACGATACTATCTAGACCTGTCCCCGACCAGTACTCAGCCTAAAGGAAACATAAATATCATTGAACATAGTGAAGCCGAAGGAAGCATAAATATCATTGATTGCTCAACTGGGTAAACCAGAAGGTCAGCTGAAAGAAATGTCTTCACATTGCTGCAACAATAGATTTCATATCAACAGCTGACACATCGTTTTGATCGTAAAGCGGATGTGCACTGCAGAAAACGTGTGTTCGAGGTAAATTATCCAAGAGTGCAACATGTGTTTATTATTTATGACATCACAATTATTCATTAATATTATGATAAACCCTGGTGATGCATTCACTGCAATCTGCTCTGCTGCCTATTTCTCAAGGTAATCATAATTATGCTAACTCTTTATCAATATTGTAATGATTGATCATTGCACAACAAATCCCAGCCACCAAAAACAGTTCCTCAATGATAATTCATCTTGACAAAAAAAAAAATTCTTCCTTAAAAGATAACCAACAAAGTTAAAGGAGTATGTACTTTACAGATCTAGAAAGGGTTCTCCGAGTGTTAATGAAACATGAGATGATTCTCAGTGCATTCACGGTTTGCTTTCCCAGCCTTGTAGAGACAGCTATTAATTCCCAACCTCTCTATAATAAAATCTGTGTACGTGGCAGCAGTTTAGATTTCCTCAACTGTTCCTTTCACCATCCATTCAAGGAGGTTCTCAGAATATCCATCCACATGGCGACCTTCTGGGTTTGTCTACCGCTGCATAAAAAGAACATCCTATCAATGAAAGATAATAATTGAGTGTCAGCATTTCAATGGAGATTCCATGGATCATGAACTGGATGCAAAACTTGATATGTTATGACTGAGACATGAGGACGCAGAAGCAAAAAAATAGGAAGTGAAACAGATTTCTAGAGCAGCGAATTACTGCATCTGATCACAATAAAAACAAAATGCACTTTACATCGTTTATGAAAAAATAGCAGGGGCTATTACCTTCTGGTTACCTTCTGCCTGCGGGCTGGTGGCATCACTGCCTGACCCCACATCCCAATATACACTTTATAGTGGCCTTTGGTGGCTTCAAAATGCACATCGAGGTCAATGCGCACAGTAGCTTAAAACAGTGTCCAGATTCTGCAGTAAATTTGGGGCGGATAGATGTTACAGTTTGGATGTGAGAGAACAACGTACAAACACACAAAGGCAGAAACAAGAAAGATGTCGTGCATTGCACAATACTTGCGAAATACATGAAACAAATTTCTCATTAAAAACAATTGGTGGTTGAATTCAATGACCTGATATGCAAATCCTGTTCAAATTTAAAGTCAATCGGTTGAAAATTCAGGATTTTAGAAATCTGACATTGGTGTTGACCTTTGGCCGATGTTGACCTTTTGACCTTTTGACCTCAAAAACAAAAGGCTTCTTGCTTATGATGAACTATATCAGGTGGTGAAGTTTGGTGAAGATCTGTTTAAAATTGTGACATGTTGTCGATTGACATACAAACAAACAAATAACTAGAGGGGCACTCGGTAGAGTGCATACCTCCGCCAGGATGATTAGTATACGTTTTGTATTCCACTGATAGACCGGATCTGGATTCGGATCTGAACTAAAATTTAATCGGCTTGTTTTTGTCACCTAACCAACTCATATACCAAGTTTCGTTCGAATCCGTCCCCAACTTTTTGAAATATCTTGCTATATATCATTTTAGCCCGATCACTCAATGGTGAAGAATTCTAGGATCAAGGATCACCGATCACTTTAAAAATGCTAGGATCCGGATTCGAATCTTCACCAAAACCTAACTATTTCGTACTTGTCACACGCCCATGCTCTGCACAAAATTTCGACCAAATCCGTCCACAACTTTTTGCGATATTTTGTTCACAAACAAACCTGGGTGTGCTCTGGCTTTCAAAAGGAATTAGCCACTGTGGCTAATCCAGGTTTAGAATGATTAGCCACAGAGAAAGGAAATAGCCACATATTTTATTCAAAAGTTTTTTTTTTAGCAATATGAAATAATAAGTTAATTTTAAGGTGGATGTGTGAGTTTGATGGTAGGTTGGTTGGATGAGTGAGTTTGACTGTGAGATTGGTTGAATGAACGACCATCAGGGGAGGTGGTGATTGTGAGGATGGTGGTGGTTGTGTGATATGTGATGTGTATGTGTATGTGTATGTGTATGTGTATTGTATGTGTATGTGTATGTGTTGTGTATGGTCGTTGTGCCTTTAGTAGGTGGTAGTGGGATGGGGGTGGTTGCTGGACATTGGACCAACCTATGCCAGTCAAACTCACTCATCCAACCAATCTCACACATCAAACTCACACTTCCAACCAAATCTCACCCATCAACTTCACTCATCCAACCAACCAAAGTCACCCATCAAACTCACTCATCCAACTACAGGAACTACTACTGATTGTGTCAAAACTCACCTGGCAACCACTGACCCAACGAAGCATGTAGCGCCGAGTAGCGCCGACAATCATTCCGGAAAAAAAAAATTTTTTCAAAAAAATTAAAATAAAATTTTGAGACGAGAATCATGGGAATCATGCATAATTTCGGTCGATTTTTTTTTACTAGAAACCAGTTTAAAACTACTCAAGTTAGTATATATAAGCTTGTACGAAATGACGCGTGATTCCCGTAATCAAAACATACAAAATGGTGGCCGTCTCGGCCATCTCAACGAAGGTTGAATTTCTGTGCTAAAATCACCCAAAATTCGTCTAAAACTGGTAAAAAAAAAAATCCACTAAAACATGGATTAGCCACAGTGGCTAATGGGTGGTTTAAAATATTAGCCACAGGAGGGGGATCACCCTGTGGCGACGTGGCGAGCGGCAGCGCACACCCAACAAACAAACAAACAGACAGACAAGGGTAAAACATAACCTCCATACACCTTTGGTGGTGGAGGTAAACAGACAGACAGAGTAATGCACAAGACCAACTAATATACTTGTAAAATCTTCGATTTTCGCAAGTAACAAACACAAACATTTTAAATATATTATATATATATATATATATATATATATATATATATATATTCCAAGCATTTTTACCCGTCACTTTGCTGATGGATTTTCACCGTATCATTTCCCCGATGACATCTTCCATTTGCTTGGAAGTCAGCTAACATCACCTTAGCCAGCCTACTTCTTCTTTTTCTGAAAGGCCACGATAATTCCCACGTTTTTGCAGTCTTTCGACAGGAAATTTGGCTCAAGTCTTTCTTGAACCGGCTGGTCAGGTCTGACATTCAACTAAGGTTAGGGCAGGAATTTGTAATTTGGCTAGGGTGCTGGCAATCGCTTGCATACTCTTCGGGAAGGATGCCAATATTTAATGTGCACCAACTAACACCGGCAGACGGGACTCCCAGTTTAACGTCCATCCGCGGGACAGCACACACGTTGATGAATCACCCTGCCTGTGAAACATTGTGATGGAAGTTTATAGCTGGGTCAAGATTCGAACCCAGGTTAGACAGTTTACAGGTGAGTGAGTGTCTACCTCTTGGCCACACTGCCAGCTGCATCTCACCATGCATAAATACCGTTTTTGGTATACAGATCACCATAACATTGCCTTCTTCCTTTGGACTGATTTCAGAAGCCATTGCACTGTACCTGCTATATGGCATAACCTTTGGTGCAGGCCAATTGCTCAGTGAAAATGTTCCTTTAAAAATACAAACAAAAATAGAAATCAGTAAATTAATGTTCCAAGGCTTCGGTAGAGTAATGGTCAGAGCATCTGCTCTGAGTCTGGAAGGTCGACATGAAGCCTGGTCGAGTCATACCAAAGGCTTTGAAAATGGTTTGTGCTGCATCCTTGTTTCATGCTCAGCATTTAAAACAGATAGGGTACACACATTGATGCCTTGCTCTGCATGTGAAACACCAAGATGAGAGTTTATAGCTGGGCTGAGATTCAAACCAAGGCAAGACAGTTTAGAGGTGAGTGTGCACACCTCTAGGCCATCCTATCATCCATCTTCATCAGCCATCCTTACTAGTTAGAGTTATATAAGGTGCCATTAAAAAAAACAAAAAAACTTCTACTTCACAGTGAAGCTCATTTTGTTTGCTTTGATTTTAATCTCCACTTAAAATGAGCAAAATGAAACATTTTAAAAATATTTAATTATTTTCAATCAGATTTCAACATCACTGTAAAGCATATTGTGAAAGGGGAACCTAAATGTTCAGACTACCTTGACGGTAATCTCTCCCTTGATACCCGACAAAATAGAGATGATGTGTCTTTTTCTGATTTCCAATTTATAAAGTGGGTAATTTTGCGATTAATAGTCGAAATCTTCTTGTTCACACTTTCACGCAGTGACATCGCGCAAGGAAGTCCACCGCCAGATTCGTATCGTCTACACGTTACATCGCAGTACGATTTAACTCAGACGGCAAATCATTTTAGATTTTCCACAAATATGCCGAGTCAATGCGTCCTTGGTAGTTGTACCGGATAGTAATACAAACCGAGATGGTTTCATGCTTCACCATCTCCACCGAGCTACCATCATTTGTACACGGACGATTTTAGTGGTGTGCCCTGGTGTTGGCTTAATGGTTAGGATGGCAGACTTGGGATCCTTGGGTCACGAGTTCAAATCCTGCATATGTGTTGAATTAATACTGGGTGGGGTTGACTCTGCCTGTCATTCTTCTGAGGTTGGCAAAATGAGTACCAGCTTCCTGGGATGATTGAGCCATTTGAGTATCCTGTGGTGGATGGTGACCTGTCCAGGATTGTGCCCAATAGCCCAGGAAACTGCTTTGACAGCACTAATGCTCTGTACAGAGTATGGTCCTGATGGATGGAGCTGACCTTTGAATTACTATCATAATTGATATAGCTATCTGGCTATCCTTTGTAACCATTCTTGCTTGTTATATCTGTATATAGTGTGAGCAATCATGTTGGATTATTTGGTTTTTTAAACCTCCATTTAAAATGGTGAAATGAAACATTTTGAAAATTTCGAATTATTCTCACTCAGATTTCAATATCAAAGTAATCAGTGATGTTTACATTTCTTAACAAAGATGATGATTCTTAATACCGGCTGACCACCGGGGTGCTATACAATATACATTTACATCGAGAGGATTGGGTTTTCCCCCAGATATGCTGCCCCGACAGAAGCCATACTTGGAGTACCCTTTGGCAACATGCAAAATTTGGTTGGATTTGGTTCAGTACTTTTATAGTTTTTGAAGCATTTACAAAAATATATATATAAACTAGAACATATAAACAATATACGGTAAGTACAATTTTAACAAGAACAGCACTCGTAGAGTGCATCGTCTCGCCTCGTGCGTTCATTCTGAACAAAAATACCATCGTTAACTGAACACGCTACTATTATGGCCCACTGCTTATATAGCCCACATACCTACATCATCCATGCACCCTATTATGTCACATTATTTATTGACATGGGTTATGAATGTCATCTTACTATAATTCACCGTCCGTCTGTCTGTCTGTCTGTCTGTGTGTTCCCAGGTACCGCAAAAACGGCTGACCCGGTCGCAACCATTTTTTGGGTGTGTAATCCTGGGACCGCTTGGAGTAAAATAGGCATAAATATAATGACATGAACCCCTTGACGGCTCCCGTAGGGAGCAGGTGCTTCTAGTAAATTTAATTATTCACTCACATGGGGTCATAGATCAGATATATGATGTTTCAGATGTTTTTTGTAAGAATTTAAATTCAAACAATTATGGCTGGAATACCACTTATCCGATGATGTCATCATTATCACCCTATATATATACCCCAATGGGCAGTTGACATATGCCAAGTTTCAATTATTTTCGTTGAGCGGTTTTGGAGAAAATTATGATCAATTTTTTCCCTTTAATCCAATATGGCTGCCATGCTATGTGACCTATGGTGTCAGTGTTAACAATAAAATATTCTCCATGGGGAGTTCCTCCTATGTTTCGATCGGACAAGCGGTTGCGGAGAAAACCATTTTTAAAGCAAAAATATATAGACATGGACAGACATACACATAGGTGCATTGCAATAATCTCGCATCCCCTTTGGGGTGAGACGAACAAACAAATAAATATAAAATAAATCACTTTTATAGTACATATAAAGTAGCAAATTCAACTTCAGGGAATTTTACAGTCATTCCTGTCGAGGGAGCCATGGTATAAAAGCATGGGCAATGTCACAGGTGTGTTTCACAGGCAACTGCAGACAACACATAACTGTACAAAATGCTGTTATCTGCTATTACTGGAACAGCTGCAAATTTTTTCCACCTTATCATAGGATCGGCCAGGGAAAGATTTTGCCCAAGTCTTTCATGGACTACCTGGCAGGGCCTAGCGTTCGCCTGAAGGTGCAGGAAGTTGGAATATGGCCAGGTGTCAGTCATAACTCACCCACTCGTCGCAAATGATGCAATTGGATCTTTAAAGTTCACCAAAAACCAGTGCATTCTTCTGATGGACGACACACAAATTTATATCTCGCCCTGCCTGCGAAACAACACGATGACAATTTATAGGTGGGTCGAGATTCAAATCCAGGCTCGACAGCTCAAAGGGGAGTGTACAAATCTAAGGTATCACGTCAGCCCAAATGCACATCTTGGTAACCCAAGATAAAATTCCATATGTCGTCATGATTTGTCAACTTTTTCTTTAGCCGAAGACATTCTTAAAATAAATTCAATGAATTTACATTTTCTGCTTCAAATGATTCATGTTTTGACAAAATCCTGACCAGATCGAGTTATTCGAAGTTTTTGAAATGAAACTTTTGTATCACTTTTAAGAACTAGTAAAGGAGTTATTTTATGATTGTTTTTTCTTTCTCGAACTGAAGTGATTAGATAAGTTAACTCGACCATTTGCCATGTGTTCAGTATCGGATACAAGCAATCCACAAATACCCACCTTTGCTGTAACACATGATAGAATGTTTAACTTGTTCTGTAATCCAAAGCTGAGGATGTTCAGTTTTGCTGGGTGGTCTTGAATTTTAGAGATAGCATCAAACTGCACTATTTGCACCCCTGTTAATATTTAACTTTCCACAAACCAGCATTTCAATTCAGCCAATCATCATTTGCCTGTCCAGGAGCCATGCCTCACATCTATGGGATCGTGTGGGCAACATAATCGAGGTGTACTTTGTCCTCCAAAATGGCATGCATTAAAAAAAAATTTTTTTGCTTCAACAGGTTCTTGTAATAGCAAGCTAATATTGGTAGAAAAAGCTATATATATATATATAGACCCACCCACATCTCTCACCTGTGAATGGAGGGGATAGCCAATCAGCTCTCACCTAATCGATGACACCCAGGTGGCTAGGATTATATAAATGATTGACCCCTCCTACACTCCTCCAGCCAAAGTAGCTGCATAAAGCAACCCAAAAAGACTTACACAAGGTAAGTGCCAATGCTGTTTCAAACCCTTCCCAGAGTTCCTCAACTATAAAGATATTCACACATAGTACACACGTGAGAATCCCAATGCTACACACCCCCTCATCTACCGGACTGGTTTCATCGCTTATTGGTGAATCATCAGTGATAGCGAAGACAGAAATGCATACCAATGAGGCTCCCAAGCATGTACCACATGTGAACATCAAAAGCAGTGAATATATAAATAAAGACTCACCCACATATCTCACCTGTGAATGGAGGGAATAGCCAATCAGGTCTCACCTAATCGACTACACCCAGGTGGCTAGGATTTCCATAATTATCCCCCATGCATACAATGGGATTCTTATGTATATGCTACTTGTGAATAAAAGAAATGGTATTTTCTAATTCCAGCACAAATTAGGGGTCTGCATGGGTTATTGTTATTTCATATGCAGCCTGTGGCTGCTGGTTGCATCATTTTCTGGAAGCACAGCTATGCCACTGATACAGTCAGTGCCCCTGTTACTAGTAAGCTGGTACTCATTTTGCCAACCTCAGAAGGATGATAGGCTGAGTCCACCCACCTGGTGTTATTTCAACAGCACAACAGGGGCTCAAAACTCATGACCCGAGGATCTTAAGCCAGCCATCTTAACCATGAAGTGTCGGTGGCAAATGATGGTAAAAGCAAATACGTGGTTGTTGATCCTACTTGTGAATGTCTGCAGTAATATATAATGATGACGTATTGGTTCATGTTTAATTTCAGACACCACTAACGCAACACTGTGCTTGGGGTTGGTCTGTTCGTGTTCCCATCTGAACTTCTGCCTCATGATACAGTGAATCCAACTTCAAATCCTCTATACGAATACATACATTTTTCCATTGTCTACTAGAATTGATGTAAAAGGGCACTGATGTCGAGGACAGTCTTTGTCTTGCATGTGATCAAGTTTAAATTCCTCGACAACACTGAGAAAAATGTAAAATAAATAATTGTTCACTGACTAAGAGATCGCTGTCAGGAAACATGAACTCGGTCTCATCGCTACACTCCACTGGCTCCATTATCTTTTACAATTCAGGAAAAAGCATAACCGACAATTACCTTCTTACCTGTATACAAGTCGATATATGAAACAGGAATATCTGAGCCAAGTGCTTATTGCTTTGCATTTGGCAAGCCTCCATCAGTGTCCACAGTTTCTTTACGAATGATTCCTGAAAATTCAATTAAAACTCCCTTTCCAATTTAGCACAAATAATCACCTCTGTACAAATGGGCACCTGTCAAGCTCTATGTGAATTTGTACTTTTAATTTCTGGCATAATCATTCGATATAACTTGCCTGGAGCAATTCCATATGTTCTTCGATAATAATAATTGAAAGAAAAAAATTTGATCACATTTTACAATCTATAATAGGGTGTGTTGAAAACCTTCCCTGCTATCCGGGTGTGCATAGAAGGCAGAAAATATTGAATGATCATCATTTTGTCATTATGATCACCTGTCAATGTGACATCCTGAATCAACCACTTTGTGTTTACTCATACAGTTCACATCGTTTGCTGCCTTTTTGGCTGCTGGTTGCATCATTGGTTAGGGAGTGCCACAGCTATGTCACTGATGCAGTGCCCCTATTACCAGTGTACTGGTGCTCATTTCGCCAACCTCAGAAGGATACCAGGCTGAGTCAACCCCCTGGTGTTAATTCGGTGACCAACGGGGCACAAACTCAGGATCTTAGGATCCCAAGCCACCACTCTAACTGCTAAGCCAACACGAGGCTATACTCATGCAGTGAGCCATAAGGTTCCCATACAATACAACAAACAGTTCATAGACAGTCTGCCATTAAATTCCCGAGCAAGATAGGATGTACAGTTCTCATACAGCATGCCATAAAGTTCCCATTTATGGGCAAAGTCCCTACATGTGACAATGTACAGTTATTGTACAGTGTGACGTAAAGTTCAAAAAAAACTACGAGCATCTACAGTTCTTGTAACTCGAGGTTGAATGGTCTACAAGGCCTCTTCTGGATATGTGTGTTGTAAAAATACACCACACGTCTCTTGTTACACCGAAAAAAAAAAACTTTTGACATCCACCTCATATGTCAGAGACCATTGCTAATCCGATTGGACAATAAGAACCAGGTTTGGAAAATAGAATTCACATTGTGCTTTGTCAGAACTATTGTTTAATTGTGGCATCAAACTTCCTCCTGGGAATGGAATCAATTTACAATTTGAAATGGCGTTGAGATTGGTGGACCTGGACCTGGAGAAGGCCGACAACACTGTCCTGAGAGAGATGGTGATGACAACACTGAGAAGGATGGGAGTGCCGGAAGCAGAAGTTAGGTTGGTAGAAGGGATGTACAAGGGAATGAAAGGAAGAGTTTTGGTTGGTCCTGGGATGCCTGAGGAGTTCAGCGTGAAGATTGGTTTGTGGTAGGGAAGCTCTCTCAGCCCACTCATGTTTATCATGGTGATAGAGCTGGTAAGCAGGAAGGCAAACATGAGGGGTAGTATGTTGAATGTGGACGACCTGGCTGTTGTGGTAGAGAGTGGGAGGGGGATGCAGAAGTACTGGGGGAGTGGAAGGAGGCATTTGGGAAACATGGGCTGAAGATGAGTAAGGAGAGACTGAGGTTATTTGGGTCAGACAACAGAGAAAATAAATTAATATCAGGTTAGAGGGGAAGGAGATCAGACAGGAAATAGGCTTAAGTATCTGGGGGGAACAGTGACCGGGAATGGTAAGTCAGAGGTAAAGGTGTGGAAGAGGATTCAGATGGGTGTGAAGGCATGGAAGAGGGTGGAGGGAGTAATGGCAGACAGGAAAGTATCGAGGAAATTGAAAGGGAAAGTTTTAGTGTCTTGTGTGATGCCGGCCTTTCTCTATATGTGCAGAGCAAAGACAGAAGCACATCGACAGGTAAGAAGGGGAATGGATAAGAAAAATGAAAATAGAGATTACATGATGCAAAGGGGTAATTTTGGAGCGTGTCACACAGGAGAAAGATCTAGGGGTGGCGACATAGAAGGTAAGCAGGTACATTACAGTGCCAGGCAGCTTCAGGTGAAGCAAATAGGGCTTTAGGTTGTATTCGGAGGGGGAACAATTATAAATCGAAAGAGGTGGTGTTAACACTCCATAGGAATTTAGTGAGGGTTCATCGACAAAATTGTGTTCGGTTTTGGTCACCACAACTCGGTTAGGATGTAGCTGCCATAGAGAAGGTTCAGCATAGGGTTACGAGATTGATTCCAGGGATAGCTACACTCAGTCAAAGTCGATTAGAAAGAAGTTGATTACGAGGTGAACTGATAGAGACGTTTCAGATAATGAAGGGTGTGGACAAGATTGGGTGCAGTGAAGGTTTTCAAAAAAATGCAAACCACATCCGAGTCCGCTTCGTACTGAGCGAAGCTACAAACACTTCAACGAGTACAACAAACAACTAAAATAGAAAAACAAGGAAAGTTTATAAAATATTTTCTCCATATTCTCATAATAAAGGTTTGTTGAAAATTTCATGACAAAAGCTCAAATGGTAAATAAAGTTATGGCCTGGAGCACACACACACACGCTGGATGAGCTAACTAACAGTAAACCACTGATGTTACTCGGAATGCAATGTGGACTGACTGAGCAACCTCCTAGAACATCCTCCATTTATTCAAGTCATATTCCTTGAGGCTTATAGTATGGGATGTCACCTCGAGCGTATTAACAAGAGAGAGATCAGGCCTTACGTACGATAGCCTGAGCACACTCAAAGGAAGGACGGTAGATCTGGAAAGTATTCCGTCAGGTTTATATTGCGTTTCCTGTATGTATTTTGTAAGAAGAGAGTCTTATTTGTTCAGGGGGGTAGGACTTTGAACTGGTGAGTTTCTCCACGTTTCCACCTGACTGTTCCTGTTTGTTCGTCCAGGTCAGATTCGTCGAGTAGTCGGTTTTAGTTTCGAGTCACACAAGCTTTGGTACTGTCCTGGCAAATCGATAACTGTCGTCAGTATATTGACACACGGATCTGTACTGGTTACCACGTCTATGTGCTCCCATTGTGGGAACAATCTCCTGGTGAAGTAATGGAAATAATCGGGGGGGTTGATGAAACAGAAACACCATCAGTGGATGTAGCGATATCGCTTCCCTCGACCGTAAGGTGTTATCGACCTCCAACGGCGTGGAGGTTATACAGTACTTTGGGGGTCTCTCGTAAAAACATCCATTTTAAGCATTTCCTGCGTTTCCAGCTTCAACCCAAGTGATGGACTGGGAGCAGTTACAGGGTTAACATTTGTTTCACTATTTCCGCTGACAAGGATTAGGGTTAACATTTACCAAAGTGACAGCAGGATCATCACTAGTGGTCTGTGTATCACCGTCATGGACTTTCCAATAGGAGAGTTTTTAACGAGTGAAACAGTTTTCTTCATTGCAATAACAGGTTAAAGTGGTCTCTGTAAGGGAGACGTCTCTGTCCTCACCGGAAAGTAGGCTGAACTTGTTGGTCGTAGGTACCGGGGTCCGGGTCCAATTCCGGTCCATATCCGGTAGGCCTTGTAGAGTGACGTAAGTCACAAGTGCAGGAACATCACCGAACAGATTCCTCGTTTGTAAATGCTCCTTTCTTCTGGGTTAAACGACCATCAGGTAAAGTCTTTTCTCTTTCTTGATGAAACGAATGGTGAAAACCATCCAAACATTCGTTTTGCTGTTTAGACTATCGGGCTGAGAGGCCTGGGGCTTATTACCGGGCACGGATTCGCTTCCTTCACAGTCGAAGGAAGAAGAAGAGAAGACGTATTCCTGTTGACGAGGTTTGTTTCATCGTTCGAGACGAGGTTGACTTGTGGGCAAGAATGCGTTTCAAGTGTCAGAAAATTACCACATTTCGAAACATTTCAAGGGTGTCAGTGGTTACGTAGACTTGGTATCATGATTATCAATTTTGAGTTTTAAAACGATGTTTTTAAGGGTTCTTTCAGCGGTTAGAGGGAGGAAGCACACACAATAAGCTTGTCTCCGAAAAGACATCAATGGCTTCGTCCGATCGTCCTGGCTACTAAAGGTAACATGGTGATTGAGAAACCACAGAACCATAACGAGATAGTTCGGAGATCAGCGTCCTGATTCTTCACGGAAAGGAGGAGCGTTCGAGATCATGACCTCACGGCCGGTGTGTCGAGAGGGGAGACGAGCACGAAATGTCCGTCATCTGTTGATAGTCCCGTCGATACGATTTCGTGAACCCAGTTCTGTCTCAGACCACGAAGATTACCACAACGTTTGTTCATATCGTGAGGCTGCACGAACTTTGTCAGTAACGACTATGTTCCTGTGGCAGATAACGAGATCCTGCGACGCTGACGTCGTCGGGGTGCGACACACGACGCAATGTTTTCTTGTTAATAGCTTCAAATGCCCAATAACGGGAATAAGAAGTCATATTAAGGAGGGGGAGGAAGGGGCGATTGCTCTCGTGTAGTAATTATAAGAGCCGAGACAGGTTTCCAAGGAAAACAAACACAGCTACAGTGAGGAAAAAACCGATCAGTTGAAGGCGCCAGGATGGGCCGCCAACTAAAAGCTATCCACAAAGAAGCTGTGGGCTCTTTCTCTCTCTATCTCTGGGAAAAAGGTATGCGAGGAAAAAACAGGGAGGATGGGGATGGGGATGGGGATGGGATGAACCGAAGGCCAACCATGAAAATAACAAGGACAGATGGGCGGGGTGGGGTGACGACGGCGCGAGGGAAGGCCGGAGCGCGAGGTTTAACGAAGAGGGGAGGGGCGGGAAGCACAAATAACTGCGTAGAAGGAAAACAAGGAGGGAGGTGAAAACGAATGCGAAAGGGGATAGAAAGGCGAAAAAAGGGCAGAATCACAGCTCACCAAGACCACACAGCCGCCATGACACTCACTCGACTCACCAACAGCCAGCAGGGGGGGGGGGGAGAGAGAGAGAGAGAGAGAGAGAGAGAGAGAGAGAGAGAGAGAGAGAGAGAGAAGAGAGAGGAGGAAGAGAGACGAGACAGAGACAGAGACAGAGAGAGAACGAGACAGAGACAGAGAAGAGACGAGAGAAGAGGGGAGGGGAGACTGAGAGAGGGGAGGGAGAGACAGAGAGAGGGGGAGGGAGAGACAGAGAGAGGGGAGGGAGAGGGAGAGACAAAGAGGGGGGGAGGGAGAGACTGAGAGAGGGGGAGGGAGAGACTGAGAGAGGGGGAGGGAGAGACTGGAGAGAGGGGGAGGGAGAGACTGAGAGAGGGGGAGGGAGAGACAGAGACTGAGAGAGGGGGAGGGAGAGACAAGAGAGGGAGAGACGAGAGAGGGAGGAGGAGCTGAGAAGAGGGGAGGGAGAGACTGAGAGAGGGAGGGAGAGACTGAGAGAGGGGAGGGAGAGACTGAGAGAGGGGGAGGGAGAGACTGAGAGGGGGAGGGAGAGACTGAGAGAGGGGGAGGGGAGACTGAGAGGAGGGGGGAAGGAGAGACTGAGAGAGGGGGGGAGAACAAGGAGGACGAGAAGAGAGGGGGGATGGAGAAGACAGAGACAGAGAACAGAGACAGAAGATTTGCAATTTTTGGGCGTGGGTAAGGCAAATAGTAACAAAGTGGGCAAACAAGTTCAAGAACAATGATGGTACAAAGTTTAA
>CM068962.1:48152536-48178927 GCA_035128595.1 Eptatretus atami
CTTTCGGGAGGGAAACTCAAATGGCACTCTTCGACATTGCGACGTCAACAGATATGCTCCGCCTATGTTGTTCGTCCTTCGGGTTCGAAGATGACCATGACTTCACTTTCAGTTGGAAGATTGGTGACTGTGGGTCCAGAAGTGACTGGTGAGCAATCCGGGCCGGAAGGCACACCCATGTTGGACATAATGGATGGGTGCTGCAGTGGAAGTAGAGGTAGCCCGGGCCTTGCGGCGGTGCGTTTCTTCTGGCCTCTGCAGTGCGTCTGTTCTCTGCTGCACGGGCTCCTGTGGTGAGCTTGCTACGCCGGGTGGACGATCCAGAGCAAGAGATTCCCAAGTGCTGAGGTTGATGTCCAAGTCTTTGAGGGACATTGAGGCAGTCCTTAAACCATTTTCTTCTGTCCCCCTACTGAGCGCTTACCCTGACACAGTTTTCCAACAGAAGCTGTTTTGGCAGTCGACTGTCGGGCATTCTAACGACATGACCTGCCTATCTGGCTTGGGCTTTTCGTAGAAGGTGTGGACGCTAGGGATTCCGGCCCGTCCAAGACCTCTGTGTCGGAATTTTGTCCTGCCACCTGATGAAAGGAGTCTGCGTAAGCAGCTCAGGTGAAAGTGGTTGAGCTGTTTGGCGTGTCTGCTGTAGACAGTCCATGTCTCACTGGCATAGAGAAGAGTGGTGAGTACCAACTGCACGATTAGACCTTCAGCTCCGCCTATTATTATACATCATTACACTACTTGACCAAGTTTGATTTTAATTGCTGAACCCAGATTCAAAATATTAAATAACTCTGGCTCGCAGACCATGTGACATATTATTATGTGAACACCCTAGTATCCTCATGGCTTGGGAACATGTGGGTGAGGTTTCCTCAATCTGTCTAGCTGTTCTGGAGAGAAGAGGTTTTTTGTTTATTTTTTCAAAAAATCAGAGCTGCCAAACCATGTTCCTATGATGTCATAGGCGGAGAACTTTTTGTCCTCATGGATAGGCGATCATTACCTGTAAAATTTCACCTCGATCTGTTCAGCCATTTCAGAAAAGATGATTTTTAAAGATGGTAAAAAAGATGTTAAAAACAATATGGCTGCCGAAACCATTTGACTGATGAGGTCATCAATTTTTTTCCCCCACATACAATTTAGCCCGAAATGACCTCAAATTTTCATACTGATCGGATAAAGTGTTTTAACGTATGCAATTATGACATCATTACCGAAGATACCTATGACGTCATTTTTTTTAAATCACACTTGTTTCCGATGGGAGTCCTTGAGATGTGCCAACTTTGAAGTTTTTTCCATGGAGCGCTTTCGGAAGACAGAGATCCAACGTTTTTCCTTTGTTCCAACATGGTTGCCACACCATGAGCCTATGAAGTCGTAATTGTCATTAAACATTATTTCATGAGGAGTCCACACTATGGTGAAAATTTTGTGTCAATCGGATAAGCGGTTTCAAAGAAACAGAGAAAATTAGCATGGACGGACATACGTAGAGACAACCCCAAACATAATGCCTCCGGTGATTTTGTCAGCGGAGACATAACTCCAGAGTCCAGGAACAACCTTACTCCACGCAGTCTTGAGAAACAAGGACATGGGCGGAGTCTACGAGCAGTTAAATTTGATTGATCGTGATGACGTAAATGCTGTAATATTTTGTCCAAGCCCTGTAAACAGAAGGGTTGAAAGTGCAAAAGCGATTTGTGTTCCCAGTGTTTAAGTATATAATTAATTGAAATAAAATAAAGATTTTTAATGTTGTAGAAAAATTTTTCCAGGAGATTACCATCGTTGATGGAGCTTCTTTTACACCACCTTATTTAACAGGTTACGATAGTTTCCGTGCCTTGTTGTTTGTGTCATTATGGACGTCCTTAAAAACAGTAAATTTCCTGTTTGGAATGGTATTTCAATTTTGTTTGACTTCCAGGCAAGCAGATAGCAAAAAATATTATCTCACTCTCTTCTGTGCATGTGCAGTCGGGGACGAATTCAGAGCCAAAGTACAGCTAAACTACAAGTTAGCTTTTTCGATTCATGTTCAGATTTGTGTTCAAAATATAACATTCAATTAAAAATCAACTTGTTCCTCGATCATAAACTGTCGTTCGTAGACGGACAGACAGGTAGATAGAAGTGAACAATTGCTTAACCCTGCTTTTCGCTTCGCATGAGCGGGGTAATAACAATTCCATTCCATATCAAACCAGCAATCTGTATTGCACATCCACATGTCCTCTATTTTCCCACTGATCACACCGCATTCTTCGTCTTCCAACACTTTGGAAGACAATAACTGCCTTGAAGCATCGCCCTTGGGTGTGGTTTTTCATCACTTTGGCATTGAGAGCTTTTCTCAATGCTTTCATCCCGTTGCTTGTTTTCCACCCTACAACTTGGGAGCTCAAAAACCCGATTATATCATCGGAAATTGTCTTCATTACACCTGAGCAATCGCATCTTGTCTTCACAGATCTTGGCAATATGTCCAAGTGACTTGTATTCGAAGTGGATGCAAGGAAAGATGGGTATATTGCCACTTGAGTACTCTCGAAGGGAAGGTGACATCTGTTTGAAGTTAAAACTCAGCAATAGAGGAACTTCGTTTTTTTATCTCGAACCGTACGCCTCAGTCAAATGTTTAGCACGTGGACTCCAGCTCTGCTGAGTTACGTTTCCATCCTACCGTGAGAATGGCCAGAGCCACTCGATAGATCTTCTTTTTTCGGATGTTGCACAAGGTTGCAGGGTCGCATAATTGGCCGAGGTTGGCCGTGCCATGATGCAACACATTCTGTAGGTTTCGACAGAAATTTGTCATTTGGCCATTGATGCCAGCAATAAAGCTCACCTTACTATTCACAAAGGACACCATGGGTCTTTACGTCCACCAACTAATGCTGGCTGACAGGACACCCAGTTTAACGTCCATCGAAGGGATGGCACACACATGATTGAATCACCCTGCTGTTGAAACACCAGGATGACCGTTTATAACTGTGTCGGATTCAAAACCCAGGCTAGACGACCGAGAGGCGAGTGTGGGTACGTCTAGGCCATCCTGCAAGCCCACACCAAAGATGAGTCCTTGTGACCTTCAAGGGCTCATCAAATTGAACATGAACCTTGCTTTCCCCCAACAGTCACTGACAAGACTTTGCTGCTGCCCCTGTGCTCCATAAAACAACTATTACAATCCCTACTGTGTATTTCTTTACCTACTTCCTATTTCGAAGCACCTATCATCATGGACTGGGCAGATTCCTTTCTCATAAATAATGTGAACAATGTCCCCTGTTACAAAACAAACATGATGACAAACTCATTATACCTCCGCCATCGAAGGTGGACGGAGGGTATGTTTTCACCCCTATTGTCTGTTTGTGTGCGGGATATCTCAAAAAGTTGTGCACGGATTCGGATGAAACTTGGTGGACAGATGGTGTGTGACAAGGAAGAATCGATTCAATTTTGGTGAAGATCTGGGTCTGGGTCTGGATCTGGATACGAGATTTATTTAATTTCAAAAGCGATTCTTCACCATTGAGTGATAAGGCCAAAAAACGATGTAGTACTGTATAGCATGATATTTCAAAAAATCTATTGATTGGCCCGATCTGTTCTCGTGGATCAGGCATTACATGGTGGAGGTATGCGCTCCACCGAGTGCTCTTCTAGTATTTCTTCATTCCATATGCAGTTTGTAGAATGCCTCAAAAGCACAAAACCATGAAACATTTTCTTCTTATTTATCGTACTTTTCCGTGATCTCCATAGATGGGAAGCCCTGCCATTCCCAGGCAAGAACATCTCTCTCCCGCAACACAAATCTCGAGACTCTCTGCAAGGACGGTCCTGACGCCATAGAGTCTGACACATCAGTAGATTCTCTATAAACCATGTGTCCCCTGATGATCTAAGTCAATCCTATCGATTACCTCTAGCACAAAAATATCTTCAAACATTGCAGATGGAACGTCACAATCATAATATCTCCCTATTCATCATTACTGTATTGTCTGTACAGTGGATACAGGATATGTGTGTGTGGTGTGTGTGTGTGTGTGTGTATATAATAATTACTATATTATATTTTATATATATATATATATATATATATATATATATATATCTGATACTGCATATTGTCATTTGATGAAGAAATCTTCACTCTTCACCATTGTATTCTGCTTCTACTTTCCCTACTATACTTATCTCCCTTCTCCGATTGTAAGTTCTTCCTTGAAGCACTCTGCACCAACAAAACTGTCAAAACTGCTCGTTGCTAAGAATAACATCCCCTCCGCCCAAGGCACAGAGACTGCCACCTCTGTTGTTGCTGACTCACCAACCCTGAATCTGGCGCAGCCTTCTCATCAGCCTGGTTCCACCCACTTCCCATTGGTAGACTGGCGGTTTCTCGGCCTCGGCCCAAAATGTTGACTTTCAGCCAACTTTAACTGTGCTTTGTGTGTCGACTCTCTGGTGTTCGTGAGGCCCACAAATTATCAGTGAAATTATAGATACACACAAAACATTAATTCAACTTATTCAGTTATAAAGAAAAAAGCAGATTTACACATTTTTCCATAAATGGTAATGAGAGTAAAACTGAGTGTGAAAGTCGTTTATAACATAAGTGTAGTTCAATAGTATTATTTACTACTAGCAGGGGCTAACCGGCGCTGCCTGGTTGGGTGAGCTTTTCCCGGCAGATAGTTTGGGGTGTATCGGACATTGAAAAGCTGTGAGTTATCGGCCTCATGGTGGTTACCCTTCACCTGCGGGCTGGCATCACTACGTAATTCCATATCCCAATATACACTTTATATGGCCATTGGTGGCCTCAAAACGGACGTCAAGCCAACATGTGGTGGCTCAAGCCTTGCACAGATTCTGAATTACCTACACCCAAAATTTGGGCCTCTCGGTGCTACGGTCAGCTGTGAAAGAGTAACAACACAGGAAACAAACCACAAACACACACACACCATAAACACAAACACACACACACACACAAACACCACACACAAACACACACAAACAACACACACACACACAAACACACACACACCACACACACAAACACACACATAAACACATACACACACACACACACAAACACATGCACAAAACACACAAACACACACACACACAAACACACACACACACAACACATACACAACACACACACAAACACAACACAAACAACACATACACAACATACCAACACACACCACAAAACACACACACACAAACACCATACACATACACATAACACAAAACACACACAACAAACCATACACAAACACATACACATACATACACAAACAACACACACACACACACACATACACTACACATACACAAACCACACACAACACACATACACAAACACATACAAACACACACATACCACATACACAAACACACACACAACACATACACACACACACACCACACAATACACATACACAACACAACACATACAATTACACACACACACAAACACAAAACAAACACATACACAAACACATACACACATACAACATACATACACATACACAACACACACACACACATACACAAACAGATACATCAAACAACCATCGCATACACATACACAAACACAGGCACACTACGACATACTACAACACACACACACAACCATTCACAACGACATCTAACACAACAAGCACACCCACATACACATACACAAACACAAACCACAAAACAACAATAACAAACACAAACCACATAACATTGTTCGTCCTTCGGGTTCGAAGATGACCATGACTTCACTTTCAGTTGGAAGATTGGTGACTGTGGGTCCAGAAGTGACTGGTGAGGCCAATCCGGGCCCGGAAGGCACACCCACATGTTGGACATAAATGGATGGGTGCTGCAGTGGAAGTAGAGGTAGCCCGGGCCTTGCGTGCGGTGCCGTTTCTTCTGGGCCTCTGCAGTGCGTCTGTTCTCTGCTGCACGGGCTCCTGTGGTGAGCTTGCTACGCCAGGTTGGACGATCCAGAGCAAGAGATTCCCAAGTGCTGAGGTTGATGTCCAAGTCTTTGAGGGACACTTTGAGGCAGTCCTTAAACCATTTCTTCTGTCCCCCTACTGAGCGCTTACCCTGACACAGTTTTCCAAACAGAAGCTGTTTTGGCAGTCGACTGTCGGGCATTCTAACGACATGACCTGCCTATCTGGCTTGGGTTTCCGTAGAAGGGTGTGGACGCTAGGGATTCCGGCCCGTTCCAAGACCTCTGTGTCGGGAATTTGTCCTGCCACTGATGAAAAGGAGTCTGCGTAAGCAGCTCAGGTGAAAGTGGTTGAGCTGTTTGGCGTGTCTGCTGTAGACAGTCCATGTCTCACTGGCATAGGAGAAGAGTGGTGAGTACCACTGCACGATAGACCTTCAGCTCCGCCTATATTATTACATCATTACACATACTTGTACCAAGTTTGATTTTAATTGCTGAACCCAGATTCAAATATTAAATAACTCTGGGCTACCAGGACCATGTGACATATTAATTATTTGTGAACACCCTAGTATCCTCATGGCTTGGGGAACATGTGGGTGAGGTTTTCCCTCAATCTGTCTAGCTGTTCTGGAGAAGAAGGTTTTTTGTTTATTTTTCAAAAAATCAGAGCTGCCAAACCATGTGTCCTATGATGTCATAGGCGGAGAACTTTTTGTTCCTCATGGATAGGCGATCATACCTGTAAAATTTCACCTCGATCTGTTCAGCCATTTCAGAAAAGATGATTTTTAAAGATGGTAAAAAGATGTTAAAAACAATATGGCTGCCGAACCATTTGACTGATGAGGTCATCAATTTTTTTTCCCCCCACATACAATTTAGCCCGAAATGACCCTCAAAATTTTTCATACTGATCGGATAAAGTGTTTTAACGTATGCAATTATGACATCATACCGAAGATACCTATGACGTCATTTTTTTTAAAATCACACTTGTTTCCCATGGGGAGTCCTTGAGATGTGCCAACTTTGAAGTTTTTTCCATGGAGCGCTTTCGGAGAGACAGAGATCCAACGTTTTTCCTTTGTTCCAACATGGTTGCCACACCATGTAGCCTATGAAGTCGTAATTGTCATTAAAACATTATTCATGAGGAGTCACACCTATGGTGAAAATTTTGTGTCAATCGGATAAGCGGTTTCAAAGAAAACAGAGAAAATTAGCATGGACGGACATACGTAGAGACAACCCCAAAACATAATGCCTCCGGTGATTTTGTCAGCGGAGACATAACTCCAGAGTCCAGAGAACACCTTACTCCACGCAGTCTTGAGAAACAAGGACATGGGCGGAGTCTACGAGCAGTAAATTTGATTGATCGTGATGACGTAAAATGCTGTAATATTTTGTCCAAGCCCTGCTAAACAGAAGGGTGTTGAAAGTGGCAAAAGGCGATTTGTGTTCTCCAGTGTTTAAGTATATAATTAATTGAAATAAAATAAAGATTTTTAATGTTGTAGAAAAATTTTTCCCAGGAAGATTACCATCGTTGATGGAGCTTCTTTTACACCACCTTATTTAACAGGTTACGATAGTTCTCCGTGCCTGTTGTTTGTGTTCATTATGACGTCCTTAAAAACAGTAAATTTCCTGTTTGGAATGATTTTCAATTTTGTTTGACTTCCAGGCAAGCAGATAGCAAAAAAAATTATCTCACTCCTCTCTGTGCATGTGCAGTCGGGACGAATTCAGAGCCAAAGTACAGCTAAACTACAAGTTAGTTTTTCGATTCATGTTCAGATTTGTGTTCAAAATATAACATTCAATTAAAATCAACTTGTTCCTCGATCATAAACTGTCGTTCGTAGACGGACAGACAGGTAGATAGAAGTGAACCAATTGCTTAACCCTGCTTTTCGCTTCGCATGAGCGGGGTAATAACAATTCCATTCCATATCAAAACCAGCAATCTGTATTGACACATCCACATGTCCTCTATTTTCCACTGATCACACCGCATTCTCTCGTCTTCCAACACTTTGAGAAGACAATAACTGCCTTGGGAAAGCATCGCCCTTGGTGTGGTTTTTCATCACTTTGGCATGAGAGCTTTTCTCAATGCTTTCATCCCGTTGCTTGTTTTTCACCCTACAACTTGGGAGCTCAAAAACCCCGATTTATATCATCGGAAATTGTCTTCATTACACCTGAGCAATCGCATCTTGTCTTCACAGATCTTGGCAATATGTCCAAGTGACTGGTATTCGAAGTGGATGCAAGAAAGATGGGTATATTGCCACTTGAGTACTCTCGAAGGAAGGTGACATCTGTTTGAAGTTAATAACTCAGCAATAGAGGAACTTCGTTTTTTTCATCTCGAACCGTAGGCCTAGTCAAATGTTTAGCACGTGTGACTCCAGCTCTGCTGAGTTACGTTTCCATTCCTACCGTGAGAATGGCCAGAGCCACTCGATAGATCTTCTTTTTTCGGATGTTGCACAAGGTTGCAGGGTCGCATAATTGGCCGAGGGTATGGCCGTGCCAATGATGCAACACATTCTGTAGGTTCGACAGAAATTTGTCATTTGGCCATGATGCCAGCAATAAAGCTCACCTACTATTCACAAAGGACACCATGGGGTCTTTAACGTCCACCAACTAATGCTGGCTGACAGGACACCCAGTTTAACGTCCATCGAAGGGATGGCACACACATTGATGAATCACCCTGCTGTGAAACACCAGGATGACCGTTTATAACTGTGTCGGGATTCAAACCCAGGCTAGACGACCGAGAGGCGAGTGTGGGTACGTCTAGGCCATCCTGCAAGCCCACACCAAAGATGAGTCCTTGTGACCTTCAAGGGCTCATCAAATTGAACATGAACCTTGCTTTCCCCCAAACAGTCACTGACAAGACTTGCTGCTGCCCCTGTGCTCCATAAACAACTATTACAATCCCTACTGTGTATTTCTTTACCTACTTCCTATTTCGAAGCACCTATCATCATGGACTGGGCAGATTCCTTTCTTCATAAATAATGTGAACAATGTCCCCTGTTACAAAACCAAACATGATGACAAACTCATTATTACCTCCGCCATCGAAGGTGGACGGAGGGTATGTTTTCACCCCTATCTGTCTGTTTGTGTGCGGGATATCTCAAAAAGTTGTGCACGGATTCGGATGAAACTTGGTGGACAGGATGGGTGTGTGACAAGGAAGAATCGATTCAATTTTGGTGAAGATCTGGGTCTGGGTCTGGATCTGGATACGAGAATTATTTAATTTCAAAGCGATTCTTCACCATTGAGTGATAAGGCCAAAAACGATGTAGTACTGTATAGCATGATATTTCAAAAATCTATTGATTGGGCCCGATCTGTTCTCGTGGATCAGGCATTACATGGTGGAGGTATGCGCTCCACCGAGTGCTCTTCTAGTTATTTCTTCATTCCATATGCAGTTTGTAGAATGCCTCAAAAGCACAAAACCATGAAACATTTTCTTCTTATTTATCGTACTTTTCCCGTGATCTCCATAGATGGGAAAGCCCTGCCATTCCCAGGCAAGAACACTCTCTCCGCAACACAAATCTCGAGACTCTCTGCAAGGACGGTCCTGACGCCCATAGAGTCTGACACATCAGTAGATCTCTATAAACCATGTGTCCCCTGATGATCTAAGTCAATCCTATCGATTACCTCTAGCACAAAATATCTATCAAACATTGCAGATGGAACGTCACAATCATAATATCTCCCTATTTCATCATACTGTATTGTCTGTACAGTGGATACAGGATATGTGTGTGTGTATATATATATATATATATATATCTGATACTGCATATTGTCATTTGATGAAGAAATCTTCACTCTTCACCATTGTATTCTGCTTCTACTTTTCCCTACCTATACTTATCTCCCTTCTCCGATGTAAAGTTCTTCCTTGAAGCACTCTGCACCAACAAAACTGTCAAAACTGCTCGTTGCTAAGAATAACATCCCCTCCGCCCAAGGCACAGAGACTGCCACCTCTGTTGTTGCTGACTCCACCAACCCTGAATCATGCGCAGGCCTTCTCATCAGCCCTGGTTCCACCCACTTCCCCATTGGTAGACTGCGGTTTTCTCAGGCCTGCGGCCCAAAAATGTTGACTTTCAGCCAACTTTAACTGTGCTTTGTGTGTCGACTCTCTGGTGTTCGTGAGGCCACAAAATTATCAGTGAAATTATAGATACACACAAAACCATTAATTCAACTTATTCAGTTATAAAGAAAAAAGCAGATTTACACATTTTTCCATAAATGGTAATGGAGAGTAAAACTGAGTGTGAAAGTTCGTTTATAAACATAAGTTAGTATCAATAGTATTATTTACTACTAGCAGGGGCTAACCGGCGCTGCCTGGTTGGGTGAGCTTTTCCCGGCAGTAGTTTTGGGGTGTATCGGACATTGAAAAGCTGTGGAGTTATCGGCCTCATGGTGGTTACCCTTCACCTGCGGGCTGGGGCATCACTACGTAATTCCATATCCCAATATACACTTTATAGTGGCCATTGGTGGCCTCAAAACGGACGTCAAGGCCAACATGTGGTGGCTCAAAGCCTTGCACAGATTCTGAATTACCTACACCCCAAAATTTGGGGCCTCTCGGTGCTACGGTTCAGCTGTGAAAGAGTAACAAACACAGGAAACAAACACACAAACACACACACACACACAAACAACACACACACACACACACAAAAACACACACACAAACACACACACAAACACACACACACACACACACACAACACACACATAAACACATACACACACACACACACACACAAACACATGCACAAAACACACACAAACACACCACACACACAAACACACACACACAAACACATACACAAACACACACACACACACACACAAACAAACACATAACACAACACATACACATACACAACACACACACACACAAACACCAACATACACATACACATACACACACAAACACACACAAACAAACACATACACAACACATACACATACACACATACACAAACACACACACACACACACACAATACACATACACATACACAAACACACACAACACATACACAACACATACACAAACCACACTACACACACAAACACACACACACACATCACATACACACAACACACACACATACACATACACAAACACACACATACACATCCACACACACACAAACACACAACAAACACATACACAAACACATACACACATACACATACACATACACATACACAACACACACACACACATACACAAACACATACACAAACACACACATACACATACACAAACACACACACACATACACATACACACACACACACACACACACATCACAAACACATACACAACACACACATACACATACACAAACACACACAAACAAACAAACAAAACAAAACACATACACAAACACATACACATACACAAACACACAAGTAATATATATATATCGGTACTGGCATGAAAAGGTGACTCATAAATATGCTCGTGAACTCCACCTGGATACCTGTTAGCACAGATGGGGATTTTTTTTTCTTTTATCTCTGTTGTGTAAATAAGGACACTGTACCTTGAGGGTCACCTTCGGGTTTCACGTTACACCTGAGGGTTCGTTCGACATGCAATGAAGGAACTCTGTAACACACAAACACCTTTGGGAATCTCTTGCACATTTCACAAAGCTTCTCGCTTGGTCTGTTTTCCTTTTTCTGTTTGTTCGGATCTGAGCATTTGTTGGCTCCTGATGCTGTGACCTCAGATTAAAGTCCCATGATGCTCGATTGCTTTGTTCTAGTCATTCGTGAAGAAAGTTCAATGCTATCTATTAATGTCCTTGATATTCATTGGGAAGTATATTGCTATCTCTTAATGTCTTAAGTCATTTGTTGAGAAGTGCATTGCTGTCTCGCAATGTTGGGTCAACCAAATTGTTGACGTTCCGATTGGCCATCTCATTGTACCGTTGGTTCATAATGTTGAGAATTCCAGGTTCAAATCCAATATGTGATGTGTTTGTCTATTATGAATGAATGAATGTCCTTGTACTGCATGGAAAAGTACACTGTCTATCGAAGTCTTTGTCTTGCATGTGATTTATGAGCTCCTTGAGGAGCCTGAGATTATTATCATTTTTATAAAATTATTGTAAAACTGCATCAACATCTCATCATGTCTGTGCTTGCTATTAACGTGACTCAATAACCTGCAAGATGGTTTAAATACAATGAGTGGGGTAAATGGGGTATATAAGACAGCAGTTAAGGATGGGGGATACAGTGAGATGGTGGTGCACTACCTAAGAAGCCCTTGAACATCCTCAGAACGTATGTAGTAAGTACACCTGGTGTCACATGACTTTAAGTATGTCAAAATGGCCGACTTGGTAAATTTCTTCAAAAATCTTCTTCTTTAGATCTACCAGTCAAAATGCTACCAAATTTTGGTTACAATATTAGGCCTGCTGTTGAATTAATACCAGGTGGGGTTGACTGCCTGTCATCCATCCTTCCGAGGTCGGTAAAATGAGTGCCAGCATACTGGTATTCTGTGTCGGAGTGGTGACTTGTCCAAGATTGTGTCCAATAGCCAAGGAGACTGCTTTGGCAGCACCAACGCTCTGCACAGAGTATGGTTCTAATGGATGGATGGATTAGGCCAGAGCACAGATAAGCTACAGGTGTCCAGTGGTCTTATGTTGGTGCCGGAGGCATTATGTTTCCGGGTTGTCCGTCCGTCCGGATTTTCGTTTACGTGATAACTCAAGAAGCAAATTGTAGAATTTCATCAAACTTGGTAAAAAGGTAAAGTAAGACAGGACAATTAAGTGATTAGATTTTGGGCCAGATGTGATAAAAGTCAAGGGTCAAAGGTCAAGGTCAAACTCTGAAATTTTACTGTTTACACCCTAACTCAAGAAATATTGGACAGAATTTCATCAAACTTGGTACAAAGGTAAAGTTAGACAGGGCAATTAACTGATTAGATTTTGGGCCAGAAATGATAAAGGTCAAGGGTCAAATATGTTAATACTCAAGTGTTTGTGCGGGAGAGCGGAGGCATACCCGTCAACTGCGCGCAGTTAAATTACTCCAGTTTAATTTTTAAATGATTCTTCACCATTGAGAGAAAGCCTGATGTTGGCTTAATTGTTCAGGTGGCTGGCTGAAGATCTTAAAGGTATTGAGTTTGAGCCCCGATCGTGCTGTTAAATAGCATCAGGTGGGTTGATTCAGTCTGCCAGTCTTCTGAGGTTTGCAAAATGAGTACCAGCTTACTGGTTGGAGGGGCACTGCATCAGCGACACAGCTGTGCTTCCAGAAATGATGCAACCAGCAGCCATAGGCTGCATACGACTACTGCAAGAAGAAGTAGAAGAAGAAGCATTGAGAGATGGGGGCAAAAACTATGTATGGTATGATATTTCAAAACGTTGTCATAGATGGATTATGACAATACTTGGTGGATGAGTTGGTTTGATGACGAGAAGAATTTGGTTCAGGTCCGAATCCGGAGTCAACCTTTCAGTGGAATACAAATTACGTAAACTCTTAATTCATCCTGGCGGGGAGATGCCCTCTCCCGAGTTCCGTTCGAGTTTAAAAGTGCATTGATATCTCTTAATGTCCTTGCCAATCATTTTATAGTCCGTTATTATGTTTATAAATCCACCTTGATGTAATTATTTAGCTCTCTCTCTTCCTCTCTCTCTCTCTCTCTCTCTCTTCTCTCTTCTCTCTCTCTCTCTCTCCTCTCTCTCTCCTCTCTCCTCTCTCTCTCCTCCTCTCCTCTCTCTCTCTCTCTCTCTCTCTCTCTCTCCTCTCTCTCCTCTCTCTCTCTCTTCTCTTCTCTCTCTCTCTCTCTCTATTATTCTGACGCACCATACTCTGTCACAGAGCGTCGGTGCTGCAGAAGCAATTCATTGGCAAGGGTTATATGTACACTTACACTGGGTGGTTTGCCATTGCCTTGCCACTTCACAGCAGAGGAATTTCCAATTTGTTCAGGGTGCCGGCGATAGCTCGCCGACTCTTCACGAAGGCCAACGTGGAATCTTTAACGTTCACCACCGATGTCGGTACACGAGGATCGTCTTAATTAGCGAACAAAACGTTTGAATCCTTGAGTGTACCCGCCATGGGAATCACGAGGTGCTGACGTTTCGGCTTTTACCCCCCCTCGTCGGGGACTGTGCTCCATTGGATGAATGTTTGTTTTTTTCTTGTTCGGTCAGAGACGAAGGGTAAAGACCCGAACGTCAGCACCTCATTGGGGTCTTCCACGGCGGATAACTCATCTTTTTTATTTTATTTTTTATTGTTTTGTGCTTGTTAGACTTTTACCTCAGACCGTGTAAGACCGTGTAATGTCGCCTCGTTGTCGATGACGACGATATTGGTGAAGAGCACGTGTGGTGTTTATTGAAGTACGGTCGGTGTGTGAACAGGTTTTACATTTGACACGTTTTACTGTTCGTTTCCTCATTTTAATACGGATTCCTGTCAGCCGAAGCGAGCTCCCTTCGTTCACATTTCCCGCTCGTTCGAAACGCTCGTTATTCATCCGCCGAGTTTCGCCACAAGGATCACAAGAACTATGGAGTTTAACACTGGTGTGAGAAACCAAAGGTCCATTTAATCCTTTATTCACATTATAATCTCTTTGAGACCCCGAAGCGCCGACGGAACAATGTTCTGTGGAAATATGTCGTCGTAGCAAGAAACTGATGCTTTTAAAAACATTGTATGACGTCAAAAGGCGTCAGAATTATTTTTATTATTATTTTATTTTTTTTTAAATATTCGAAACGTTCGAAAACGCACTGCGGGTCCGACCTGAGTTCACGCCATTTGTACGATCGAGATATGGCAGCGTAATGACATATTTGGAAACCCCATTCTCATTCCGTACGTGATGACGTAGACGGATTGCGTGATGATGTCGATTGTCGACGAGAATGGCGGGGCCGGCGTGGCGATCGGCGTTTGCGGACACCGAGTCCGCGTCTTTGTGTCGCTCCGACGTCGCTGCGAGACTTTTCTCTGCCACCGTGCAATGTAAGTGTGTGGCGGACAGAGCGCAGGACTGGGACAGTCAGTGCGACGGACCCATCGGTTCGTGTACAAGAGACTCTTTGGTGGACAAAGCGAAGATGGTTCAGAGAGCGGGAATCCCAGGGGCGAACGGGAAGGCGTTTCTTCCTCATGTCTCACTACTTTGTACATGTCGGTGTGCCAGGTCGCCCGTCCGAGTGTGTGTCCCCAACGGTGTGTCTGGTCGCCCGTCCGAGTGTGTGTCCCCAAACGGGTGATTCTGTGGCCCGGGTCGCCCGTTCCGAGTGTGTGTCCACAACGGTGTGCCCGGGTCGCCCGTCCGAGTGTGTATCCCCAACGTGTGCCCGGTCGCCCGTCCGAGTGTTGTGTCCCCAACGGTGTGCCCGGTCGCCCGTCCGAGTGTGTGTCCCAACGATGTGCCCAGTCACCCGTCCGAGTGCGTGTCCCCAACGGTGTGCATGGTTGACCGTCCGAGTGCGTGTCCCCAACGGGTTGTCTGGTCGCCCGTCCGAGTGCGTTTCCCAACGATGTGCATGGTTGACCGCCGAGTGCGTGTCCCCAACGCTGTGTTAGGTCGCCCGTCCGAGTGCGTGTCCCCAACGATGTGCCAGGTCGCCCGTCCGAGTGCGTGTCCCCAACGATGTGCATGGTTGACCGTCCGAGTGCGTGTCCCAACGGTGTGTCAGGTCGCCCGTCCGAGTGCGTGTCCCCAACGGTGTGCATGGTTGACCGCCGAGTGCGTGTCCCCAACGGTGTGTCTGGTCGCCCGTCCCAGTGCATGTCCCCAACGATGTGCCGGTGCCCGTCCGAGTGCGTGTCCCCAACGATGTGCCCGGTCGCCCGTCCGAGTGCGTTTCCCCAACGGTGTGCCCGGTCGCCCGTCCGAGTGCGTGTCCCCAACGATGTGCCCGGTCGCCCGTCCGAGTGCGTGTCCCAACGATGTGCCCGGTCGCCCGTCCGAGTGTGTTTCCCCAACGGTGTGCCCGGTCGCCCGTCCGAGTGCGTGTCCCAACGATGTGCCCGGTCGCCGTCCGAGTGCGTTTCCCCAACGGTGTGCCCGGTCGCCCGTCCGAGTGCGTGTCCCCAACGATGTGCCCGGTCGCCCGTCCGAGTGCGTGTCCCCAACGATGTGCCCGGTCGCCCGTCCGAGTGCGTTTCCCCAACGGTGTACCGGTCACCCGTCCGAGTGCGTGTTCCCCAAACGGTGTGCCCGGTCACCCGTCCGAGTTGCGTGTCCCCAACGGTGTGCATGGTTGCCCGTCCGATGTTGCGGTCCCCCAACCATGTGCCCGGTCACCCGTCCGAGTGCGTGTCCCCAACGATGAACCCTTCCATGTGCCCATGTGCATGTCCCAGGATCTCCTTTCATGCGCTTGTCTGAAACAATTGAGGAGTTTCGTGTGTGTGTGTCTGTGTCTGTGTCTGTGTGTGTCAGTCAGCGTCAGCCATTTGAGGTTTTGTCGTCAAGTTTTAAACAAAGCTTTATTTTGAAAATATGGAGAACACTAAATAATGTATAAATATATTTTCCCTCTCGTTTTCATCAGGTTTAGTTTGAGTACAAAGCGGACACGGACTGGCTTTGTGTTTTGAGATACATTCTATTTCTCGCTCTTTGTGTAAACCCTTACTTGGTGCTGGCTCATTGGTTTGTCCCTCCGGTGGTGACTGACTCATCCATTTATTGACTATCTCTATGCTGTGCCAAATGATTTTTATTATTTGGTGTCTACCTGTTTGTCTTCATTGTTCCTTGCCTGCCTGTCATAATGAGTTTATTGTCCCCGATTCATCTGTGCCCTGTTTTTGTTCCCCATCTCACAAAATTGACTCACTCTTGTGGTGGCATTTTTGGGAAATGATGGTGAATTCGCAATTCTCGGAAAATAGTATGGACGAGGGTAGCAGTGTTGTGTGGACCGTTTTAGCTGTAGTCTTAGTTTAGGGTGGAGTGTCGATGGCGTGAGGTTGGAAAACGAGGAGGTGGAGGAGGGGAAAGACGACGAGGAGGAGGAGGAGTCAGGGGAAGATGAGGAGTAGCAGGAGGAATAATAATAATAATATCATTATTGTTATTAAGATGGATGATGATGATGATGACAACAATGTTGGGGTGAAAAGAGCATTGGGCAGGACTGGCATTGGACATTTGGTTTTTATTTGTAAATAAGATTATTATATCACCTTCAGCCCTTATTGTTATTAAAATGATGGAGAAAGTTGGTGGAATTCTATTTATCATCAATGCACAAGTTGTAATTGTTATTCACATGGTACACCATTAATATCACTCACCTTATACATCATGTCATTAACAACTAGCAGAGTACCTGCCCTTTGGGATATCTTGCTCCAAGCATGCAACACATTTTTCTGATGCATACCTTTATCTGGGTGATGTATCGGCAACTGACTGAAAACCACAGGGAAACCTGTGTAGACAAAAATAAATAACCTGGGTTACGTGCATGAAGCAAAAACTTCCCTTCTGCTTATAATTCAAAACAACTTGATGCACTGCAAAACGTGGGGATAGGAATACTGCACTGTAAATGGTGGAGACTTGTAATACTCTCCCCCACCTGGATGCGGCACTATACGATACACATTTACATAGAGAATTTACGTTCCCCTCACCCATCACCCCTCACCCCCCCCCCCCCCCCCCCCCCCTCAAGACGACTGGAAAAGATAAAAACACCCGTGTACATTAATTGGGGTTATGTTGATTCAAAGGGTGGAGGAGCTCCTTGTGAACCAACGGCCATCCATATCTCGTGCCCAACTGTGTATGCGGACGTTCTCCTGCAGTTGCGTTATTTTTTCAGGAGGTTGGTGGCAGGATTTGCACTCCGGCCACCGCAAAACGCTTCACTCCGAAAAATGCAAAGAAAATTGAAAACCCACTCCGTGAGAGTACCTCCTGTACTGCTGCCCTCCGCAGGGCAGCTCACAGAATGACGTGATTGGGGCAAAGCCTTCGGGACCCCCACTCTTTGATGATAGGAAACCACAGGATAACCTTACTGGGTCAGATTGCGGTAGTGTGTGTCTGCATGGTGCTGAGGTGTCGTCCACCAGAAGGCAGTCTCCTTGGGTAAACCTGAGGCGGTCCCTTCGGGTGGTGCCTGGAATATCCGATGCCGAAGAGAGGATGGTCACCTGTGTTATCATCTTAGCTCAAGCATTTGAACATCGGCATAGCAGCACTCTCTGACTTTCACAGACTGGATAGTGGCGAGATCATGACAGATGGTTACACCTACCATTGGTCTGGTCACTGATAGTTACCATGCCCAAGGAGTTGCTGTAGCTGTCTCCAATAAGCTCACTCCAATGAAAATTGAGATAACACAGGTCAACGAGCGTGTAATGAAACAGGATTCGTCACTCCTTGGGTGTCGTTTCCCCGGTCTCTGTATATGCTCTGACCCGAGGCAAGTGATCTCACCGTGAAGGATGCATCCGATGCCACTCTCGAGTCGGTGGTTGATCAGTGCCCCAAGTGAAATACTCATAGTCTTGGGGGATTTCAATGCATTGACTGGAACTGATAGGGATGGATATGAGACAGGTGTTGGTCCCCATGGGTCTGGAACTGTGAACCAGAACAGCATGAAGTTCCTTGACCTTGCAAGAAGTCATGGACTTAGGGTGTCTGGTTCATGGTTTCAGTGCTCACAGGCTCATCACTGGACTTGGTATTCCAACGCTGGTGGTGTGGCAAAGGAGATTGACCATGTGCTCGTTGATGGTCGCTGGAGGATGATCCAGAATTGCAACTCTGAAGTTGCAGCTTAAATCCAGGACAATGGTACCATCCCAGCCTCGGCTGGATGTTGGCAAGCTCAATGATGAATTCGCGCATTGCGTTCCCCCAAGCCCTTCCCTCGGTGTACTGCAGTTAGAGCGGAGGGTGGTAGGCTCCTGACAGAGGAGTCCAAAGTGAAACCCTGTAGGCCAGTTACTTTGAGTGGCTGTACCAGGCCGATCCACCAGCTGTTGAGTTGGATGTCAGGATTGTTACTATCCCTATTGTTGACCATCCAATCAACTGTAATCCACCTTTGTTTGTGGAAACACAGGCTGCGGTGAACCAGTTGAAATGGGGTGAAGCTCATGGGATCTGTGACATCCACGCTGAACTTCTCAAGGCTGGTGGAAATCCTGTACTCATGTCGTTACATGCAGTTTTGTGCTCTGCCTGGAACACAGGCATCATCCGGGCAAGGTCTTTGCTCACATAATTCTTGATAGGGTTCGCCACCATCTGCTTGAGCACCAGCACCCAGAGCAGTCAGGCTTTTCACCAAAGAGGTCAACGATTGACCTTATCCTTGAGCTTCGGGTCTTCACCGAATGCAGGTGAGAGTTTCGGCAGGTGCTGCTTGCAGCCAATGTTGATCTCTGTAAAGTGTTTGATTCAGTGAATCGGGATGCCCTCCAGAGGATTCTTGGTCTTCGTGGAGTGCCACCAAAGCTGCTCAATCTGATGTCTGAACTATATTCTGGAGCTCAGAGTGCTGTGAGATGTAGTGATACAATCTCCGACTTATTTCCAGTTGTTAATGGAGTTCCTCAGGGGTGTGTACTGCCCCCACCCTTTTCAGCGCTTGTGGACTGGATTCTGGGGAGTATGTTGGAGAGATCAAGCTGTGGTGCATCATTTGGGAATGTCATGATCTCTGACCTTGATTTCGCAGATGATGCCGTCATCTTTGCGGAGACTCTGGATATCCTTTTGGGGGCCTCGAGATGCTGAATGAAGTGTCGGATCCAGGCTTACAATGACATCTTGGATGCTGCTATCTTGTCTGTACCTGTTTGTAGTGAGGAGGTTGAGGTCACGGAGAGATTCACTTTCCTTGGGAGTGATATTCGTGTCGCTGCTGGCTGTGAGCAGAGGTCAATAGACGTCTAGGTCGGGTCTGGTGAGTCATGGATTCACTGGATCATGGGGTGTGGCGCTGTTGGTTCCTGTGCAGGAGGACAAAAGTCCAAGTCTTCAGGTCTTTCGTGCTTCCAGTCTTGCTCTACGGATATGAGACTTGGACTCTGACCAGGGAGCTGAGATGGAGACTTAATTCCTTTGGTACAAGGTCTCTTTGGAGAATACTTGGCTATCGCTGGTCGGACTTTGTGTCCAACGAGCGGTTTCTGAGAGGCACTCAAATGAGATTTATTACCTGCATAGTCCTGCGGCTGTGTGGACACGTGGCTCGTTTTCCTGATGCTAATCCTGCTCGCCAGATTCTCTCAGTGAGGGAGCCTCATGAGTGAAGGAGGCCCGAGACAGACCATGTGCCTCATGGCTGCAGCAGGTTGATTGGGTTTATCTCAAGAGATGGGGACGGGCAGGCATCTGTTTGGGGGATGCACAGACGGAGGCCCCTGGAGTACTGGTGGAAAGTGGATGCAGCGATGCGCTGCTCCGGCGCATGCTCCCAGACCTGACCTGATTCTATGTCGGCCAAGAACTGTCGGAGGAGTAGCACGATGAACACACACACACACACACACACACACAACACACACACACACCACACACACACACACACACACACACACACACACGCACACACACACCCTGTCCATGAATTATAGTAAGGATTATGCAAGCTTCATATACCATGTTAATAACACTAACTTTATACACCATCTTAATAACACTAACTTTATACACCATGTTAATACAAAATATACCAACTTTATTCACCATGTAAATACCAATAACACTAACTTTATTCACCATGTAAATACCAATAACACTAACTTTACACACCATGTTGATCACAAGTGCACTAACTTTATACACCATTTTAATAACAATAACACCAACTTTATACACTTTTAATAACAATAACACTAACTTTATACACCATATAAATACCAATAACACTAAGTTTACACACCATGTTGATCACAAGTGCACTAACTTTATACACCATTTTAATAACAATAACACTAACTTTATACACCATTTTAATAACAATAACACTAACTTTATACACCATTTTAATAACAATAACACAAACTTTATACACCTTGTAAATACCAATTATGTTAACATTATACACCATGTTTATAACAATTACATTGACTTTATATACCATGTTAATAACACTAACTTTAAACACTATGTCAATAAATATGACAACTTTATACACCATGTCAATAAAAATTACACCAACCTTACACACCATGTTAATAACACTAACTTTATACACCATGTTAATAAGAAGTACACTAACATTATACACCATTTTTATAACACTAACTTTACACACCATATTAATAACCATAACACTAATTTTATACACCATGTTAATAAGAAGTACACTAACATTATACACCATTTTAATAACAATAACACTAATTTTATACTTCATGTTAAGAACCAGGACACTAACTTTATACACCATGTTAATAAGAAGTACACTAACTTTATACACCATTTTAATAACAATAACACTAATTTTATTCACCATGTTAAGAACCAGGACACTAACTTTATACACCATGTTAATAAGAAGTACACTAACATTATACACAATTTTTATAACACTAACTTTACAAACCATGTTAACAACAATAACACTAATTTTCTACACCATGTTAATAACCAGTACACTAACTTTATACACCATGTTAATAACAATAACACTAACTTTATACACCATGTGAATAACAACAAGAAGCGAATACTTCGATATCGCGTGGCTGGGGGCAGTAAAAGTCTTGGTTAAGAATGATTGAAACAATTTGCAGTTATAAAATTTAAATGTAGACACGATGAATTAGCATGCATGATGGGAAGAGTTGTGACGTTGGACAAATTATATTTATAGCCCTCAGATCAAAGGGACGTATGCGGCCATAAGTGTGACAGAAGACGTGACAGAAGACACAGAACAGAATAGCCAAATATATAACAGCGCGATGTCGCCGCGCTGTAATAACACCAACTTTATACACCATGTTGATAACCAGTAGACTAACATTATTCACCATGTTAATGAGAAATACACTAACTTTATTCATCATGTTAATAAAGAGTAGACTAACATTATACACCATGTTAATAAGAAGTACACTAACTTTACACACCATGTTAATAACAATAACACTAATTTTATACACCATGTTAAGAACCAGGAAACTAACTTTATACACCATCTTAATAAGAAGTACACCAACATTATACACCATCTTAATATGAAGTACACCAACATTATACACCATTTTAATAACACTAACTTTTATTTTTATTTTTTTTGTATGCAATGTCGAGCCTCATATGAGAGTAAACTATATATCTCAGATAGAGGAGGGGGGGGGGGTGAGGCCGGAGAGGAGACAGTAGAAGAGAGAAAGACCACCGACCTGCCTGCGGTGAGAGAGTGAAGTGAGAGACCAAAAGACTCGGCCTCACCGCGGGAGATACCAATGATCCTAAATGCCTTGGTTTCAACAACACGAAGCCAAGAAAGGTGAGAGGCAGGAACACCAGCCCAGTGGGGAGAGCATTACTTCATCAGGCTGCGGATGAAAGCTTTGTACGTGATCAGGAGCTCAGGTGTGCCAAGGAAGGACTTTGCATGACTGAGGATTCCCAGTCGGTGACTGGTTTTGGAGGCCAGCTTGGAAATGTGGCTTTCCCAGGAAAGATCATGGCAGATAGTGAGACGCAGAAGCTTGAATGAAAGGATTTCTTCAAGAGGCATTACAAATCATACAAAAATATCCATAGATGTCATAAAAGTGGGGGAATTAACCCATCCATAAGGATGTGTTCTTTGCTCATTCTTATTTACAGTGTATAAAGTTTGTGTGATTTCAAAAAGCATGGGGGTGGGCTATATAATCAGGTCTGTCTGTCTGTCTGTCTGTCTGTCTGTCTGTCTGTCTGTCTGTCTGTCTGTCTGTCCGTGCGTCCGCCTTTTGTAAAAAAACGGTTTTGTAAAAATTCATCTCATTTGCTCATAATGGGCCGGAATCAAAAGGTCAAATACCAAAAAATGCAATTCCGGGCATATTTTAACATGAAACTGTATTTGAAATCAATCAACATTGGGACACATGAGATTTGTAACAATTTCTTGGACTTGACCCCAGGGGGTGGGGACTTGAGACTTGAGTTGACAAGGGTCAAATCTGTGAAAACTTAACTGCAAATTTGATGTTGGGTCATTCCTTGTGAAACCTTTTGCTGTGTTCCAACCTTGCTTTCGGTGGGAAGCGTGCCGGTTTGCGATGGTGCGCCATCAACTTCGCTCGAGTTTTTTTCCACGGAGTGCAGCGCAAAGTTGTGATGTTATTCACGCATTGAACAAACTTGGTGTTATCATCGTTATCAAGATGCACAAATTTAGTGTTATTGTTGTTATTTAACATGTTTGACTAAGTTAGTGTTAGTAACAAGATGCATATTGAAAATTCAGAATAAATGAACACGGTACTCATGGTCAAGTATACCAAGACAGTCTTTGTCTGTTTTTGATTGTTTTTGATTGTTTTTATCAGATTCAGGGCAGCATTGAATTGGTTATGACTTAACATGCACTACTGCATCGAAACATTTGTTCGTCGTGAAAACAAAAATCCAACGGTATCTCTGTCCCCTCTCGCTTGTGCTTCCACATCATTTGGTTGCAACAAGAAACTTGAGACGGTGTTGTGAAAGGTGAAAGGTCATGTGATGGTGACGTCACAAGCAAGCGCACGTCGTCGTTTTAAGGACTACATTTCACATCATTTCATTTGTTGCTCAACAGATTGTACTTTTTTTAATCGGGAAATTTTTCCTTGCGAAACAAAGAAAACTTTCTGTTTGCCTGTTTGGTGTTCCGATCTCGTTATAATGCTTTGGCGTTGATCGTCTCTGGTTTACGGCTAAAAGTAATTCTCTTGTAGTCTTTTAAGATTCTGTTGTGGCTGTTTTTTATATTTTTTTTGCTGGTGGAGCTTGGTGGGTAGTGTGGATAATGTTGGCCGTTTACGACTTGTTCTGACATTGCAACACCACCCGTGTTCTCGTGAGTGGGTGTCACCGGTTTAAGAGGGCATGGCTTGTGAAGTCACGTGTGTACTCAGCTGGGTCCTCGCGTGCTCAGTGGTTGGAAGCACACAGGCACAACGCGGCACCGTTTGTCCGACGTCCAGAAAGTCGTGCTTGTAATATTCTGCAGCTTTGTTATTCATACTAGTTTTGTTTATTTATTTTTTAATTGACGTCACTGTTATTGGTTTACGTCGGATGGCTCGTATTGTGGGAGGAACGGCAGGATGTTTTTAAGTATCTGGTCCTTGTTCTGAGTGATTATCCTGCACGACTTCACAGTCCTCAGAGGTACCTTCTTTTGTTTTTATTTTTTTAGTTAATGCGGTAAATACTTGGTTCGTGTTGTTGGAGAGTTTACTTAAGACAACACTTGAATGGTGTTTCCGTTTGGGTGGTGGACTGGTGGTTAACTTGTACGGGATTCTTCGGCCCGTTTTTCTGAATGGGTGACTCCATCGTTATTCGGGCAATTCGGAAGCACTCCCGTGTTTGTACGATTGTTCTTCCAGGAGCTATGTGGGAAATGGTCATTCACTTTTAACGGCCACGATTGGGTTGGGGTGCATCACCACGATCAGGTTAGTGTGGGTTAATCGTTGTGGTTGGTGTTCATCATGGCTGGGTTCGTTGTGGTGGGCTGATCATGGCCAGGGTGGTAGATGTGAGTTATGGTGGTGGTGGTGGTGGTGGTGGTGGAGCAGTAGGAGGATGTGCGTCATGGCCGATGTTGTACAGAGTGGCCACAAGGCTCTATGCGCGGAGTTCGAATCTATCTGTATGCTTACCTCCATTCTCCACACGAATTTGGATTTTTCTCCATGTTCTTCTGGACATCTTCCATGTTGAGGGTTGGAGGTCATAAAAGAAGCTCCTGGCGGCTGTTTTGAGGTCTTCAGCTGTTGTTAGGTGGAGATGAGAAATTTCCTCTTTCACAATGCCCCCAAAGCGAGTTGTCACATGTTGTTCAGTCCGGACTTCGAGGAGGCCATATGACCTCAGATCCCCGCGTCCAATCCATCGTCCATTGAATTCATCGTCGAGATATTCTCTAACTGCGAGGACATCATGTGCTGGTGCCCCATCTTGGTGCAGGGTAGCTGAAGAGAGCAGGATAGCTGATTCTTGACAGTTGAAGACCTCAAAAGAGCCTTCAGGGGCTGCTTTTATGACCTCCAACCCTCAACATGGAAGATGTCCAGAAGAACATGGAGAAAAATTCAAATTTGTGTTGAGAATGGAGGGAAGCATACAGATAGATTCGAACTCCGTACATAGTGCCTTTGTGGTTGTTGTAGTAGTAGTAGTTGTCGATGTGCGTTATGACTGAGAATAGTGGAGGAGAAAGATGAGTATATGCGTCATGGCTGATGATGATGATGTTGTAGTGGTGGTGAATGTGCCTCGTAGCTTGTCGTCATGCTCCTAACCGGAGTAGTTGTGGAGGGGTAGTAAGCATCATGGACTCAGTGGTGGTGGATGTGCGTCATGGCCCTGGGGGTGGTGATGGTTGTCTGTGTGCGTTACTTGGTGGGGGTGGTGCTTGGTGTGCGTCATTGCCAAAGGAGTAATAGTAGTAATAGTTGTGCTAGAGGGTGTGTGCGTGGCGTCACAGGCGAGATGGGTAGTCGTATTAGTAAGAGTATTTCGGCGTCATCACAGGTTGAAGGGTGGTGGTTGTTTAAGGGAGGTGGAATGTGAGCATCATGGTGCAATGTGGATCGTGTGTGTTGCTTTGTGTTGTCGTTTTGAAGTCTATGCTCATCTTTCTCCTCCACTCAGAGCCCCCAGGCCTTTGTTTGCACAGTGTGTGCCCTTGTGTTGGAGAATTACCTTGACCAGGTGAATGGGAATGTGTAATGATGGAGCCGGGACCGTTTTGTCCTTGATCGTCGTTTTGTCCTTGATCGTCGCCGCTCTCCAGGTGTGAAGTTGCTAAAGGGTGACGCGGACCAGATTCGGGCACAACGGGTTTGTGGAGAGAGTCGTGAAAGCAAACTGAAGATCTTTGATATATCATTACGTTTGGCTTTCTTTCCGTGCCAGGTAGGTGTAAGGTGTGCGTCACGGGTCGTGTGCATCTAATCTGCGCACACCCTCCCTGTGTGTTTACTGTTTACAGTGTTCCCAGATCCCTTGTTTAAGTTTGTGTGGAGTTTTGGTTTGTTTGTTTGAACCTTGAAAATCCGTAGTTTAAATGTCCATTTTTCATCCCCTACTCC
>CM068962.1:48181130-48191700 GCA_035128595.1 Eptatretus atami
CCCCCCCCAATCATCCATTTAAATACCTTTAATTGAATGCTGTTTGTTACCAAGGCTTGGCCATTAAGCGTTAGTTTGAGGAGTTTTTATGTCTTTGCTGACAGTCGCTTGAGGGATTGTTTTCGGGTTAGTCCGTCTGTCTGTCCACCTGTGATAGGTTTTTGTGACAATGATAACTTAAGAATGGCTGCTGAAGGGATCCAAGCCAAACTTGGTACAAGTATGTATAATGATGCAAAGATAAGCTGATTAGATTTTGGAGCCAAAAGGTCAGAGGTAATTTTAGGTTAAAAAAAAATTGTTACCATGCTAACTTGTGAACCAGTGATTGGATATTGACCAAACTTGATACAAGTATGTATAATGATGTAAAGATGAACTGATTAGATTTCAGCATCAAGCGGTCAGAGGTCGTCAGGTAAAAATGTGATACTTGAGAACAGCTGAAGGCATTTAAATCAAACTTGGTACAGGTATTATAATGATGTAATAATGTGGGCAGAGGCATATCAGTCGACTTCAACGAGTGCCGTTCTAGTTCTTATTTATATTGACTAAAAGCATTTATTTTCAATAACTAACATTGCTGCAATTCCTGTAGTTTCTCTTGCTGATGTCATGACCTCAGTTTTCTTCTCCTTTTCTTGGCATCAGGAAGTGGCACATCCTTGCTGACAGACGTTGATTGCATCTACATCATGCAAGAGTACATGGAGACCGACCTAGGGCAGCTTCTGGTGCATAACGAAGCTTTCACCGAGGAACACGCTCAGCTGTTCATGTACGAGTTCCTTCGAGGCCTCAAGTACATCCATTCGGCCAACGTTCTTCATCGTGACCTCAAGCCTTCCAATCTCTTTGTGAACACGGATGACCTGCTGCTCAAAATCGGAGACTTTGGTCTAGCCCGCGTACTCGACCCACACTATTGCCATAAGGTATAACCTAATAAGCCCTTGTTTGTTCAGCTTTGCACACAGTCAGTTCATATGAGTACATCCCGTTAGGTTTGTTTTGAGGTGATAATGGCTGCTTTGTTGAGACTAGCTGTTGGTGTCTGTCTGTCTGTCTGTCTCTCTTTGGGTTAGCTTTTTTTTTTTTGAATTCCTTTTTGTTTTCAGCTTGCTGATTGCTTATTTTTTGGGTTCAAATGTCATTTACCATTTTTAATTGGATGTTCATAAGACTTTTGATCCAAGGATCATGATTGCTATCACATTATGTCACGGTGTGCTGTTGGGGTATATCTTGTGAGAAGCCAACGCAGAACCTTTTACATATCCTGTAACTTATTATTTCTTCTTGTTTTGTTTTTTTCCTTTTTAAACTTTTTGCTCTTTATTTAAACAGAAACTAAAGCAACAGCAACGGATGTGCAAATTGATGAACAACGACCGATGCAACTAAAGTTAATGACTTCCTCGCTCACTTGGGAAACTCAATTTTGCGTCGTTTATATATTTTTATTTAAAAAAAAATTTTTTTTGAGCGGTGTTGCGGTTGCCTTCTTCACATGTTAGAGCTGTTTTAAAGGGATGATCGAAAGCAGCGTTTCGGTATAATCCAAGTTTTCATGAAATCCGGAGCTTTTTATTTCTATTTCAAACTGCAAATCGATACAAAGCAAAAGTTTTGAAACCGCAACCCCTCTGCTTCCCCCATTGGTTTATGGCTCTCTGGTAATGTGGTGCTTAACCACAGTGACTCGCTCACAAAATGATTTTGCCATGTTGAGTGTAACATCGCATGTCAATCATTGGTATTTCTTACCCTGAAGATCCGTTAGTGGGATTCCGTGTACTCAGTGAAGGCTCCACACATGGTGAGGCCTTTGTAGGTCGAGCATGATGATGGGAATCTTTTGCCGTGAAGCTGTACGAGCTTTAACGGTTACATTGCAAGTGGACTGCTGTTAAAAACGAACCTCGTTGAATGTGGTTTATTTCCTTCACCGAAAGGGCACCTCTTCACACGCACGTCTGCCCTGCAGGACGGCACGTTCCGTGAAGAGTTTATGTTGTAATGGAATGCTTGTATGTTGGGAACAGTACGTCATCTTATTTGCTGACCATATCGATGTTGAAACCATTTTTTTGGTCCCCCACCCCTCCAGCTGACATTAAAATGAACTTCGACCGACTGACTGACCGATCATCCGTCCATATATTTTTCTGTACATATTTCAAAAACCGTTGAACATTTAGCTTTTGTGTCGCAGATATCTATTTCTCATGACTATATCTCAACCTCATTAGATTACAGCTGTGATTGGCTGAATTCCATTGCCATTAGTGGGGCAGATAACAGCAATTTTTGAGAGGAATCGTGCAAATGATGATACAAGCATCAAATTTGGCACATTTGTTCTCCAGGGGATTCTAATCAAATCTGCCTGATTGGCCATTTGAAAATCCAAATTTTGAAAAGTTAGAAAAAAAATAAAAATAAAAAATCAAGATCACGAATCAATGTTGGATGCTGGCTGAGATTGGTGAATGTTTCAGAAACATCATCAAAGACGTTCCAAGTCTGCCATGCAGTTTTCTTCCCTTTACCGCGGAAGGCAGACACGACGTCACATCCAGTGAACGCATGGAAGTATGGGATCCCTCTAGCTTTCTCAGGCCCTATTGCAGAAACTACCTCATGGACTGGAATCCATCGTGCCTTGGCTCCTTGGCCAAAGGCAATCCACATGTTCTCAATACCTAGTTCCTGTAAGGATGGCAGTACAGATATTGCTATGACTAGTACGTCGGTGTCATTAGCCTTAATGATAATGGACTTGCTACCATCCGTCGTTGCATCCCTGGCGTGTACAAATATTCGAGTGTCAGCTTCTTCATGACAACATGGAGACACAGCATCCAGTGACTTCCTTGTGTTGCTAATGGCATCTTCTCCTTTTGTGACAATGACTGTGCTTGTCGTCTGTGCTTCACACATCTTTTCCGCAAGGAAGTGAAACAGCTCAGTGTTGTTGCTGTCATCTCGAAGAAAGCTTCTCCAGTTACTTGGGGTCTTACTGGTTCCTGTCACTCTTACTGGTTTCGACCTTGCCTTGGACTTCAGACTTGACTTCTTGTACACATCAAACACTACGTCCACCCTCTCGTACCTGGCACCATAGGATTCCACCTTTGGGATGATTTCTTCTTTAGCATAGTCATCAAATATCTTTGAAGTGCGTGGAGGTAGGGCATTGATAAGTGCTGAGCCATCAATGATGACTGCATCTCCCCTTGGTTCTCTGTCTGGGATGTTCACTTGTGCTTCAAGAATTTCAGCCAGCTGTGACTTCAAATATTTTTGAAAAAAATTTTTTTTTTCAAATTTTTCAAAATTTGGATTTTCAAATGGCCAATCGGGCAGATTTGATCAGAAAGCCCTGCAGAACAGAAATGCCAAATTTGATGCTTGTATCATAATTTGCACGATTTTTCTACTATCTACTACACTACATAAGAACCATCTTGGTAACTTGACTTGTGTACGTGAGATATATATATATATATATATATATATATATATATATATATATATATATATATATATATATATTACACGTTCAAGATTTAGTTTTCATGTTTATCTATTCTTCACATCACCCAAAAGGCGGGGAGCCTAGAGTATCAGCTCCTTGTTGTTGCAAAGCCGTTAGTTTGACATTGCTGAAGGTCTATGACTCGCAGACTTAATATTTTAAAAAAATTACTATTGTTATATTTTATCTCCATTTTTCTGGGAAACATTTGGTTCAGTATTTTTCCATATTTAAAACTACATTTTAATGGTGTATTTTTTGGGAAGGGGGCTTTTTCATTGCACAAATCCAAATAAATCGGATTAGTTTTAAAGGGTTGCGATAGTGGACGTTCTGGGGTTGTTGAATGCGTTTGACACCTCAAATGATGAGTATAACCATAATTATTTTTTTTCAGGCCTGGTCACACTAAAACGAAAAAGGCTTTATTAAATGGTTTGCACATGTCATTGGACACCTACTTCCCTTTTCCACCAAAACTGCAGACGGTGGAGATAGGTAGGATAGCCTTGCATTCCTTCCATTGTGCAGGAGTGTAAGTATCTGTTTTGTCATGCTTCCCCTCCTGCTCTATCTTGGTGACAATGCACGTGTGGTTGACATCGCACTTAAACCACCGATTGCCCAGGCGGCCTCTTGAAGAGTCTATAAAATCAATGAAGGATAATTATTGTCGTCATTCTGTTGTTGCCACCTCCTTGATACACACTGGCACAATTTATTTAAGCTTGTCGTCTTATTCATCATTTGAGGTGTGACCCAGGACTTTCTACAATTCACGGCTGATTTTTGTGTGTAAAGTACTTTCACTTAATTCTCCACTACAAGCGATAGCTTGGTGCTTTGCCCTCTAAATGTCCCACTTCATGTGCAACTAAGACTATAACCTTCCCCACATCTCTCCTTTCATCCTCCATTTCCCTCTCACTGTGTTCGCTACACTTCAACGGAAGCAACTATATTACCATGCCAGGAACGGTGGCTACCTGCATGCAATGCATTGTTCCTCATGCCGGAGGAAATACCTATCGGCCAACTTATTGTCGGTCAATGCAGTGTCGTCACTTGATCCACAATGTAAACAAGGCATTTTTATTATTATTATTATTATTATTATAATTACTTCCCCGTTGATGTTTTAATATTGTATTTTTGTGGTGGTGAGGAGAGGGGTCAGTGGGGAAATCCTTTTAAAGCATAAATACATACCTGCAGGGAGAGTAATTGGAATGCAAAAATCACTTTGAGCATCAACATTACACTTTTATTTTGAGGACTTTATCTCTGCATTTACCATTGTAAGCCTCACATCCAGTTTGGTGATATTTTCATTTCGATGCCGGTCCAATGTATCTCAGCAATGGAGGGATCAGCATTTCAGAAATGGTCTAATGGTACTCTGCATTAGCATTTCCTGTTTGTTTCTTGTCGTAACTCGAGTGTGAAGATCTTTCCATTAAAGTGATTTTTATTTTTTGTTGTTGGCATTGTCGTCGTCACACTCGCTGCGGTTCTACAGTGGTTTAAACAAACCTGGCAGCGCTAATGCTCTGTGGTGGTTCAAACCACACTCTGCGCGAATCGCTCCATGCTTTTCACCGATTCAATCCCGACCATCGACACATGCAGCATGTGTTGGAAGTCTGGCTGTAAAGTGGTGTCTGGAGCCATTTTGTTTGTAATTTACGGTTCCGTTGTCTTCGAGACTCGTCGTCCTCCTACCCCTCCAAAACCAGCCACGTCTCCTAAATCTGCCATCATATTGAGCCCAATGCTGTGCCGACATTTACATGAAAGCCTTGGGCTAAGTGTTCGTGCTAGTACACTTCTTGCATTGTGTGTACCTGTGACCTGTGCATGTGTCCTGGTTCCTGCCTTTTCTTTGCTTTGTCCATGAGCGTTGTACTCGACTAGGACTGTGCCAGGTGACATTGCACCATAATGTTTGTCACGTTTTGTGTCGCCGACACAGACGTGCGCACTGCGGCATTTGATTCACGATTCTTGGCCCTGCAGTCTCGTCACATAATCAAGTCTGCCGAGCCCTCGTGAAGTTTCATTAATAGCGTTGTGTGGTTAATGTGTGTTCTTGTGAAGAACATCGCGTTTTGTAAGGGTCTTAATGTTTGTATCACCTACTGTGTTTGAGTATTATTAACTCACCTTTATCTTATCAGAATAACAATGACATTGGTTCTGCAGATCAACATCTGCTATATGTGTACTATATAGGGTGTGTGTTTGCATGCGAGTGCTTGCGTGCCAGTGAGTCACTCAGTCACCTCACCAATCTTGCCTATTTGATGGTACAGTACTTTGCTCTGTGTTGTTGCATCTCGCTCAGTTTGGGTTCATAAGAGTTTGCACTCCTGGTTTGTGTGAGTCATCTTGGTAGGAGGCTTGCCCTGGCCCTTGACCTCGCTCACTATTCCCCTCCTTTTTAGGGGTACCTCTCGGAGGGCCTGGTGACCAAGTGGTACCGCTCACCCCGACTGCTTCTGTCTCCGAATAACTACACCAAGGCAATCGACATGTGGGCCGCAGGATGCATCTTTGCTGAGATGTTGATGGGCAAGACCCTGTTTGCTGGTGAGCAGTCTTGAGGGCTGGTTTTGTAGGTGGAAAGAGTGTCTTTTGGGGTGGGGATGTAAGATTTTATATTTGCAGTCTTTCATTTTATGTTTTTTGTTTTCAAATTGTAGGTCCAAACTTACTCATTTCAAATCCCTTCCTGGCATTGCACCCACACTCTTTCTGGTTTCTTGTCGAAGATAATTTCCACATACTCAATGGTGTGCACATCTTGTGCAGCGTACTAAATCTGACTTGCTGTATGCTGTGATCACAGTTTGCCTTTGTACGATTCGTCATCGATTTTGATCTCTTGCATTAACTTGTTTGTGTTAACCCAAGCTGAAAGATTGATTGTTGGTCGATGATTCTTTGCTGACTTGTTAGATATACTGCTTTGTGATTTCACGCAGGTTCTTCCGCAAATCCTCGCGAGATCAATTTTGGAGCATATTGGTGGGAATATTCGAAATGTGGTATATCTTGTGGCAAATTTGAGGGAGTTTTGTAAAATCTCCTGTGAAGAGGACTTTGGTTGGAATGTTACCTCTGAATTCCTGATTATTTTGTCACTACTGTATGTTCAGTGACTTCTTTAGCAGCAGAAGGAATCCGCTCGATAAAGGGCTCAGGTCGTTGTAGTCCAAGGTTCATTGTGGACGGTGCAGGGTTTGTTGGCCGATCGCCGGAAGAGATGCGTCACGAGGGACAATGACGTGGGAATGGTCTGTTTGTTTAGTAGTACGAGGCATTCAATCCATCAATTCTTCAGAGATGTAAACCTAGATGTTGGATGAGGGGCTGCGGTGGTTGTTTTGGGTCGCTGTGTGGTTTAGCCCATGTGGAAATTCCACCCTTGAGCTTTGTCCTGTGTGGGCTCACCTTGAAACGTCTGTTATTCCATCTGGAGATGGTGGCAACCTTCAAGCTGACGTGTCCTGAGGGCGCATGGATGGCTCTTAACGATTGCATGACATGGTAAACTGTTTGAGCCACGTAGCTTTTGCCACATTCCTTCCTGAGCCTCACCTGGATTGCACAATACAAAGCTGCAAGCCTTCCAGTAAATACAGTTGCTCTTCTTTTCTTCTTTTTTTTTCGTTTGTGCGCGACGATGATAAGAGCATAAGCTTGTCTAACAGTAACACTTGTTGTAAATCAATAGTGCACCCGAGAACCAAACCGTGGCTTGCACCACAAACAACCGCGATGAAATAATATTTTCCCACAACGTTTAGATGTTCAGTCGACAACAGTTGATTGCACTCACGGTTATCGAGTGTTCTTTTTGTTTTTCTAACGTCGGACATTGAAGGAGTTTGAAGGTTCACCTTGCATCCAGGGCCAAATTTGCATGGTGTTCGTGAGTGGCACTATTATGGTGACTTTAATTGGTAGTAAAGGACACCTGCGAAGGGAGTTTTGCAGTGCAAGACTATGCCGATGCTTGTTTGTAGTAATTATTGTTCACGTTTGTTGTACTTCCTGACACTAATTTAATGATGTGCATAACCTTTTTTGTTGTTGGTGTTATTGTTGTAGCAGAAGACCTTTTTAGTTTTCAGTTAAAGGTAATTGAGAGACTTTTGTTTGACTGACTTGATTGTCGTTCCTTTTTTTATTTTAATGTTGGGCAAGGCTTGACATTGAAGGTAAAATTGAGTGTTGTCCATATAGTGCTGACAGTGTAGTCATAGGACCGAGCCATTGAGGTTGTTGAACTAAGGGTGGTGGAAATGCTTTAACTAACTGTTCAGGGAATGACATGATTTCTCTCTCTCTCTCTCTATCGAGTGCAGCCTGTGGTTGCTGGTTGCATCATTGGTTGGGACGCGGCTATGCCGCTGATGCAGTGTCCCCCCCTTACCAGTACACTAGTACTCATTTTGCCGACCTCGGAAGGATGACAGGCTGAGTCAACCTCCTGGTGTATTTTAATTCAGCGGCCAACGGGGCTTGAGCTCAGGACCCTAGGATCCCAAGCCACCACCCTAACCACTAAGCCAACACCAGGCTTATGACATGATTTGTACATCCTCCATTTTCTTCGTATATATAAATTAATTAATTAATGTCGTTCTCCGACCTGAGATAGCTCCATCTCGCAACGCTAATTATAAAGATGTATTTTCAGATAGTCACAAGTGCATGGGAAATGCAGTTAACGACCAGTTTCACCCTTGTTAGGGGATCATCAGGGCAACTTCCATACACTTATGACTGAAAACCTTTCGTTTATAAACCAGATAATGTGCGATTCCAAAATGAGTTATGAAAGTGCCGGAACCGTGTCCCATACAGCCCTTGCTGCATGGTACTGGGAGCGATAAGTGCCGCCTACCTCGGTCGCTCCTAGGAAAAAATATATATATATATATATATATATATTTGCTGTTATGAAATATATTGTTGCAGACCGGGGGTCGGGGGCGAGAAGACCACGAGGGGGAAAGCTACCTCGGGTTCCCACCATACTCTCCGGAATTGCAGGCCGTCGCACACGAATAACTTCATGACGCGGCGTGTCGCTAATCGACCGTGAACGCCAATAACTCGACCACGTGACTTGGGGTCTTCCGTCTAATACATACCGTTTACCTAATGGTCAAGTGATCTAATTACCGGGAGACACACCCTCGGTGCGCCTTGTTCAAACCAGATCACCTTACCGAAACAGATGCAGCCAAGCGTAACTGCTCAAGGACGTACCAGCTAGAAAAACAGAGCGTTGGGGAATAACGCCCCGGTTATACTAGGATATGAACCATGCTGGACCAAAGAAGGAAAATATGAAAACGAGCTGGGAACATTTCTACACAAAGCATGTATTTACGCTCAAGCGAGAAAAGGTATGTGGCACAGTAAATGGGGTTTATTATTATGTACAGCAGTGACAGCAAGGAATTTGTGGGGTGCGACAAAAAGCAAGCAATTTACAAAAGCAGACACAGAGCAGACTTATCCGTTAGAACTTCTACAATTCTTAACTTTTGGCTACGACAGGCGCCATCACATACACACACACACACACAAACCCGAGGAAGATTAGATAGCCAGAAAGAAAGAGAGCGGATGAGGATAAAATGCCTCGCAATACCTGCCGCGGTTGGCCAACCAACGCAACCCAGGAGGCTTTGGGGGGGAGAAATACTGGTGTCTAAGGTGTGGGAATGGGAGATGTGGTGTAATGCAATATGGGGTATGGTGTCGTGCCAGAGGAAAATGTGATTGCGAGTCTGCAAGGATGCTCTTTTGTGTGTCCAAAGGGGACGAGATAGAAGGGTGGAAAGAGAGAAAGAAGAGAAGATGCGTGAGGCCAAAGATCCCTAACCTAGTCGTGCATAGGTCTGCGAGGAACGCAGAAGCGTGTACATCCATGGAACGCTCCACTTGAACGTTCCCACCTTGGAGTTGGCGTGTTATCTCTGGCTTAGTCACTTTGCCGGGGCTCGTGGCAATGTACGTTCCGCACTGGTCCTCCGGAATAAGCACGTCTCAGTCGCACACCAACCACGAGTAAAGAGCCAGTGAAGGGCAGAGGCAATGAGGAGCAGCCAATGCAGAGCCGAGATGAGCAGAGAGGAAGGTGGCGAAGAAGAGGGCGAGCGGCTCCGCGATCCACCTTTTATAAGCCCCGGACGAAAGTTGGGTTGACGACCCGAAGCGGCGCGCTGTTACCCGAATCCCGCTTCTCCATTGGGCCACAGCGGCCATAGCCACGCCCTGCCAGGCTCCTGGGGCCGGAAGCGGTCTCATTCGCACATCCGGCGTGACACGGCCCGGAGCTCTGTGCCAAACTCCTGGATCGCTCTTCCCCCGACCCCTCCTCGCCACCCGTCTTGCCGTGTTCTGGCGACTGGACGAGGGTCATATCAATCCCGTGTGCTCACCCAGGACATTCACGGTGAGATGCCGTTGGTGCTATTAACGTCCGTTACTCGTGCCCGCATCACGCGGTCCAAGTACAGCCTGAGTTATGCAGCACGCCTCTGTTTAGTGGTGAATTGTATTGATACAGGGGTACAAGGAGGTGCGGGAATATTTCCCCTGTGCGGGAGGTGTTGGTGGTCGAAGTGGTGAGTTTTTGGTGAGCGGGGTGGGATGCCGTTGGAAATTGGTGCGCAGATTTGAATGAAATAATGGCGCGCCATGCGTGTGCTGTACAGTGTGTAGTGTTTATAGTAGAGGAAGTTTGTTGCTTCCAAGCCACAGGAGGCATCGTAGTGTGCTTATTACTCATCGCATTTTGCATGGTGTGTGTGCTTGCTTGCTTGACTTGTACCATGGCTAAAAGGAAAAGGTTGGAATAGAAATCAGAATGGAAGATAGAGATATAGTTAATAGACCTAGCTATTAGACCCACGCAACGCACTTCATCCCGTTAACCCACTAGACATGAGGGGAAGGTCTAACCACAAAGGCTAACAAAATAACTGCCTGGGGATCACTGTATGC
>CM068962.1:48195308-48210567 GCA_035128595.1 Eptatretus atami
TTACATTGGAAAGTGAAAATATCCATTAAGACCAAGGAATATTTTTTTTTTTCACCACAATGGCGGAGAAGTTCTGCCAGCTTGGTGAGCCTCCATGGCATTGACCTTGGGCCTTCTTATATCGTATCAAACCGTGGGAATTGGTGGAAACGGTCTCGTTTTCTCGGCTTTCGACATACGTTCCAAGCAACGCGTTGCTGTGAAAAAGATCGCTCTGAGCGGCAAACGTAGCATCAAGCATGCCCTGCGAGAGGTCAAGATCATCCGACGCCTCAACCATGAAAATGTGATTCGTGTATTCGAGGTCAAGACATCGTGGGCACGACCATCCCGTTAATGTGTGATCTGAGTGGTGAGTTGGGTCAGAAACAGTAGCTGCCCTCCCACCCCCATTCCCTTTATTTTCTCCCTGGATTCCCATTTCATCATGTCTCCTCTTTGCCCAAGTTTAGGGCGACTTTGGCTGGAAATAAAAAACGTTTTGAAATTCTTCGGTTTCAGATTAGCTTTGTGACAGTATTGCAAATAATGCGTAAGCAGCCTTGATTATAACTGCACCCCCCGGCCTCCAGCCCCCCCCCATCATCCATTTAATACCTTTAATTGAATGCTTGTTTGTTACCAAGGCTTGGCCATTAAGCGTTAGTTTGAGGAGTTTTTATGTCTTTGCTGACAGTCGTTGAGGGATTGTTTTCGGTTAGTCCGTCTGTCTGTCCACCTGTGATAGGTTTTTGTGACAATGATAACTTAAGAATGGCTGCTGAAGGGATCCAGCCAAACTTGGTACAAGTAGTATAATGATGCAAAGATAAGCTGATTAGATTTTGGAGCCAAAAGGTCAGAGGTAATTTTAGGTTAAAAAAAATTGTTACCATGCTACACTGTGAACAGTGATTGGATATTGACCAAACTTGATACAAGTATGTATAATGATGTAAAGATGAACTGATTAGATTTCAGCATCAAGCGGTCAGAGGTCGTCAGGTAAAAATGTGATACTTGAGAACAGCTGAAGGCATTTAAATCAAAACTTGGTACAGGTATTATAATGATGTAATAATGTGGGCAGAGGCATATCAGTCGACTTCAACGAGTGCCGTCAGTTCTTATTTATATTGACTAAAAGCATTTATTTTCAATAACTAACATTGCTGCAATTCCTGTGTTTCTCTGCTGATGTCATGACCTCAGTTTTCTTCTCCTTTCTTGGCATCAGGAGTGGCAATCCTTGCTGACAGACGTTGATTGCATCTACATCATGCAAGAGTACATGGAGACCGACCTAGGGCAGCTTCTGGTGCATAACGAAGCTTTCACCGAGGAACACGCTCAGCTGTTCATGTACGAGTTCCTTCGAGGCCTCAAGTACATCCATTCGGCCAACGTTTCTTCATCGTGACCTCAAGCCTTCCAATCTCTTTGTGAACACGGATGACCTGCTGCTCAAAATCGGAGACTTTGGTCTAGCCCGCGTACTCGACCCACACTATTGCCATAAGGTATACTAATAAGCCCTTGTTGTTCAGCTTTGCACACAGTCAGTTCATATGAGTACATCCCGTTAGGTTTGTTTTGAGGTGATAATGGCTGCTTCGTTGAGACTAGCTGTTGGTGTCTGTCTGTCTTCTGTCTCTCTTTGGGTTAGCTTTTTTTTTTTTGAATTCCTTTTTTTTCAGCTTGCTGATTGCTTATTTTTGGTTCAAATGTCATTTACCATTTTTAATTGGGATGTTCATAAGACTTTTGATCCAAGGATCATGATTGCTATCACATTATGTCACGGTGTGCTGTTGGGTATATCTTGTGAGAAGCCAACGCAGAACCTTTTACATTCCTGTAACTTATTATTTCTTCTTGTTTTGTTTTTTCCTTTTAAACTTTTTGCTCTTTATTTAAACAGAAACTAAAGCAACAGCAACGGATGTGCAAATTGATGAACAACGACCGATGCAACTATATATAACTGCCTCGCTCACTTGGAAACTCAATTTTGCGTCGTTTATATATTATTTAAAAAAAAATTTTTTGAGACGGTGTTTGCGGTTGCCTTTCACATGTTAGAGCTGTTTTAAAGGGATGATCGAAAGCAGCGTTTCGTATAATCCAAGTTTTCATGAAATCCGGAGCTTTTTATTCTATTTCAAACTGCAAATCGATACAAAGCAAAAGTTTGAAACCGCAACCCTCTGCTTCCCCCATGTTATGGCTCTCTGGTAATGTGGTGCTTAACCACAGTGACTCGCTCACAAAATGATTTTGCCATGTTGAGTGTAACATCGCATGTCAATCATTGGTATTTCTTACCCTGAAGATCCGTTTATGATTCCGTGTACTCAGTGAAGGCTCCACACATGGTGAGGCCTTTGTAGGTCGAGCATGATGATGGGAATCTTTTGCCGTGAAGCTGTACGAGCTTTAACGGTTACATTGCAAGTGGACTGCTGTTAAAAACGAAACCTCGTTGAATGTGGTTTATTTCCTTCACCGAAAGGGCACCTCTTCACACGCACGTCTGCCTGCAGGACGGCACGTTCCGTGAAGAGTTATGTTGTAATGGAATGCTTGTATGTTGGGAACAGTACGTCATCTTATTTGCTGACCATATCGATGTTGAAACCATTTTTTTGGTCCCCCACCCTCCAGCTGACATTAAAATGAACTTCGACCGACTGACTGACCGATCATCCGTCCATATATTTTTCTGTACATATTTCAAAAACCGTTGAACATTTAGCTTTTGTGTCGCAGATATCTATTTCTCATGACTATATCTCAACCTCATTAGATTACAGCTGTGATTGGCTGAATTCCATTGCCATTAGTGGGGCAGATAACAGCAATTTTTGAGAGGAATCGTGCAAATGATGATACAAGCATCAAATTTGGCACATTTGTTCTCCAGGGGATTCTAATCAAATCTGCCTGATTGGCCATTTGAAAATCCAAATTTTGAAAATTAGAAAAAAATATAAAAATAAAAAATCAAGATCACGAATCAATGTTGGATGCTGGCTGAGATTGGTGAAGTTTCAGAAACATCATCAAAGACGTTCCAAGTCTGCCCATGCAGTTTTCTTCCCTTTACCGCGGAAGGCAGACACGACGTCACATCCAGTGAACGCATGGAAGTATGGATCCTCTTAGCTTTCTCAGGCCCTATTGCAGAAACTACCTCATGGACTGGAATCCATCGTGCCTTGGCTCCTTGGCCAAAGGCAACCACATGTTCTCAATACCTAGTTCCTGTAGGATGGCAGTACAGATATTGCTATGACTAGTACGTCGGTGTCATTAGCCTTAATGATAATGGACTTGCTACCATCCGTCGTTGCATCCCTGGCGTGTACAAATATTCGAGTGTCAGCTTCTTCATGACAACATGGAGACACAGCATCCAGTGACTTCCTTGTGTGCTAATGGCATCTTCTCCTTTTGTGACAATGACTGTGCTTGTCGTCTGTGCTTCACACATCTTTCCGCAAGGAAGTGAAAACGCTCAGTGTTGTTGCTGTCATCTCGAAGAAAGCTTCTCAGTTACTTGGGGTCTTACTGGTTCCTGTCACTCTTACTGGTTTCGACCTTGCCTTGGACTTCAGACTTGACTTCTTGTACACATCAAACACTACGTCCACCCTCTCGTACCTGGCACCATAGGATTCCACCTTTGGGATGATTTCTTCTTTAGCATAGTCATCAAATATCTTTGAAGTGCGTGGAGGTAGGCATTGATAAGTGCTGAGCCATCAATGATGACTGCATCTCCCCTTGGTTCTCTGTCTGGGATGTTCACTTGTGCTTCAAGAATTTCAGCCAGCTGGACTTCAAATATTTTTGAAAAAAATTTTTTTTTTCAAATTTTTCAAAATTGGATTTTCAAATGGCCAATCGGGCAGATTTGATCAGAAAGCCCTGCAGAACAGAAATGCCAAATTTGATGCTTGTATCATAATTTGCACGATTTTTCTACTATCTACTACACTACATAAGAACCATTTGGTAACTTGACTTGTGTACGTGAATATATTATATATATATATATATATATATATATATATATATATATATATATATATATATATATATATATATTACACGTTCAAGATTTAGTTTCATGTTTATCTATTCTTCACATCACCCAAAAGGCGGGGAGCCTAGAGTATCAGCTCCTTGTTGTTGCAAAGCCGTTAGTTTGACATTGCTGAAGGTCTATGACTCGCAGACTTAATATTTTAAAAAAATTACTATTGTTATATTTTATCTCCATTTTTCTGGGAAACATTTGTGTTCAGTATTTTTCCATATTTAAAACTACATTTTATGGTGTATTTTTTGGGAAGGGGCTTTTTCATTGCACAAATCCAAATAAATCGGATTAGTTTTAAAGGTTGCGATAGTGGACGTTCTGGGGTTGTTGAATGCGTTTGACACCTCAAATGATGAGTATAACCATAATTATTTTTTTCAGGCCTGGTCACACTAAAACGAAAAAGGCTTTATTAAATGGTTGCACATGTCATTGGACACCTACTTCCCTTTTCCACCAAAACTGCAGACGGTGGAGATAGGTAGGATAGCCTTGCATTCCTTCCATTGTGCAGGAGTGTAAGTATCTGTTTTGTCATGCTTCCCCTTCTGCTCTTATCTTGGTGACAATGCACGTGTGGTTGACATCGCACTTAAACCACCGATTGCCCAGGCGGCCTCTTGAAGAGTCTATAAAATCAATGAAGGATAATTATTGTCGTCATTCTGTTGTTGCCACCTCCTTGATACACACTGGCACAATTATTTAAGCTTGTCGTCTTATTCATCATTTGAGGTGTGACCCAGGACTTTCTACAATTCAGGCTGATTTTTGTTGTAAAGTACTTTCACTTAATTCTCCACTACAAGCGATAGCTTGGTGCTTTGCCCTCTAAATGTCCCACTTCATGTGCAACTAAGACTATAACCTTCCCCACATCTCTCCTTTCATCCTCCATTTCCCTCTCACTGTGTTCGCTACACTCAACGGAAGCAACTATATTACCATGCAGGAACGGTGGCTACCTGCATGCAATGCATTGTTCCTCATGCCGGAGGAAATACCTATCGGCCAACTTATTGTCGGTCAATGCAGTGTCGTCACTTGATCCACAATGTAAACAAGGCATTTTTTTATTATTATTATATTATTATAATTACTTCCCCGTTGATGTTTTAATATTGTATTTTTGTGGTGGTGAGGAGAGGGTCAGTGGGGAAATCCTTTTAAAGCATAAATACATACCTGCAGGGAGAGTAATTTGAATGCAAAAATCACTTTGAGCATCAACATTACATTTTATTTTGAGGACTTTATCTCTGCATTTACCATTGTAAGCCTCACATCCAGTTTGGTGATATTTTCATTTCGATGCCGGTCCAATGTATCTCAGCAATGGAGGATCAGCATTCAGAAATGGTCTAATGGTACTCTGCATTAGCATTTCCTGTTTGTTTCTTGTCGTAACTCGAGTGTGAAGATCTTTCCATTAAAGTGAATTTTATTTTTTGTTGTTGGCATTGTCGTCGTCACACTCGCTGCGGTTCTACAGTGGTTTAAACAAACCTGGCAGCGCTAATGCTCTGTGGTGGTTCAAACCACACTCTGCGCGAATCGCTCCATGCTTTTCACCGATTCAATCCCGACCATCGACACATGCAGCATGGGTTGGAAGTCTGGCTGTAAAGTGGTGTCTGGAGCCATTTTGTTTGTAATTTACGGTTCCGTTGTCTTCGAGACTCGTCGTCCTCCTACCCCTCCAAAACCAGCCACGTCTCCTAAATCTGCCATCATATTGAGCCCAATGCTGTCCGACATTACATGAAAGCCTTGGGCTAAGTGTTCGTGCTAGTACACTTCTTGCATGTGTTGTACCTGTGACCTGTGCATGTGTCCTGGTTCCTGCCTTTTCTTTGCTTTGTCCATGAGCGTTGTACTCGACTAGGACTGTGCCAGGTGACATTGCACCATAATGTTTGTCACGTTTTGTGTCGCCGACACAGACGTGCGCACTGCGGCATTTGATTCACGATTCTTGGCCCTGCAGTCTCGTCACATAATCAAGTCTGCCGAGCCCTCGTGAAGTTCATTAATAGCGTTGTGTGGTTAATGTGTGTTCTTGTGAAGAACATCGCGTTTTTAAGGGTCTTAATGTTTGTATCACCTACTGTGTTTGAGTATTATTAACTCACCTTTATCTTATCAGAATAACAATGACATTGGTTCTGCAGATCAACATCTGCTATATGTGTACTATATAGGGTGTGTGTTGCATGCGAGTGCTTGCGTGCCAGTGAGTCACTCAGTCACCTCACCAATCTTGCCTATTTGATGGTACAGTACTTTGCTCTGTGTTGTTGCATCTCGCTCAGTTTGGGTTCATAAGAGTTTGCACTCCTGGTTTGTGTGAGTCATCTTGGTAGGAGGCTTGCCCTGGCCCTTGACCTCGCTCACTATTCCCCTCCTTTTAGGGGTACCTCTCGAAGGCCTGGTGACCAAGTGGTACCGCTCACCCGACTGCTTCTGTCTCCGAATAACTACACCAAGGCAATCGACATGTGGCCGCAGGATGCATCTTTGCTGAGATGTTGATGGGCAAGACCCTGTTTGCTGGTGAGCAGTCTTGAGGGCTGGTTTGTAGGTGGAAAGAGTGTCTTTTGGGGTGGGATGTAAGATTTTATATTGCAGTCTTTCATTTTATGTTTTTTGTTTTCAAATTGTAGGTCCAAACTTACTCATTTCAAATCCCTTCCTGGCATTGCACCCACACTCTTTCTGGTTTCTTGTCGAAGTAATTTCCACATACTCAATGGTGTGCACATCTTGTGCAGCGTACTAAATCTGACTTGCTGTATGCTGTGATCACAGTTTGCCTTTGTACGATTCGTCATCGATTTTGATCTCTTGCATTAACTTGTTTGTGTTAACCCAAGCTGAAAGATTGATTGTTGGTCGATGATTCTTTGCTGACTTGTTAGATATACTGCTTTGTGATTTCACGCAGGTTCTTCCGCAAATCCTCGCGAGATCAATTTGGAGCATATTGGTGGGAATATTCGAAATGTGGTATATCTTGTGGCAAATTTGAGGGAGTTTTGTAAAATCTCCTGTGAAGAGGACTTTGGTTGGAATGTTACCTCTGAATTCCTGATTATTTTGTCACTACTGTATGTTCAGTGACTTCTTTAGCAGCAGAAGGAATCCGCTCGATAAAGGGCTCAGGTCGTTGTAGTCCAAGGTTCATTGTGGACGGTGCAGGGTTTGTTGCCGATCGCCGGAAGAGATGCGTCACGAGGGACAATGACGTGGAATGGTCTGTTTGTTAGTAGTACGAGGCATTCAATCCATCAATTCTTCAGAGATGTAAACCTAGATGTTGGATGGAGGGCTGCGGTGGTTGTTTTGGGTCGCTGTGTGGTTTAGCCCATGTGGAAATTCCACCCTTGAGCTTTGTCCTGTGTGGGCTCACCTTGAAACGTCTGTTATTCCATCTGGAGATGTGGCAACCTTCAAGCTGACGTGTCCTGAGGGCGCATGGATGGCTCTTAACGATTGCATGACATGGTAAACTGTTTGAGCCACGTAGCTTTTGCCACATTCCTTCCTGAGCCTCACCTGGATTGCACAATACAAAGCTGCAAGCCTTCCAGTAAATACAGTTGCTCTTCTTTTCTTCTTTTTTTTTCGTTTGTGCGCGACGATGATAAGAGCATAAGCTTGTCTAACAGTAACACTTGTTGTAAATCAATAGTGCACCCGAGAACCAAACCGTGGCTTGCACCACAAACAACCGCGATGAAATAATTTTCCCACAACGTTTAGATGTTCAGTCGACAACAGTTGATTGCACTCACGGTTATCGAGTGTTCTTTTTGTTTTTCTAACGTCGGACATTGAAGGAGTTTGAAGGTTCACCTTGCATCCAGGGCCAAATTTGCATGTGTTCGTGAGTGGCACTATTATGGTGACTTTAATGGTAGTAAAGGACACCTGCGAAGGAGTTTTGCAGTGCAAGACTATGCCGATGCTTGTTTGTAGTAATTATTGTTCACGTTTGTTGTACTTCCTGACACTAATTTAATGATGTGCATAACCTTTTTTGTTGTTGGTGTTATTGTTGTAGCAGAAGACCTTTTTTAGTTTCAGTTAAAGGTAATTGAGAGACTTTGTTTGACTGACTTGATTGTCGTTCCTTTTTTATTTTAATGTTGGGCAAGGCTTGACATTGAAGGTAAAATTGAGTGTTGTCCATATAGTGCTGACAGTGTAGTCATAGGACCGAGCCATTGAGGTTGTTGAACTAAGGGTGGTGGAAATGCTTTAACTAACTGTTCAGGAATGACATGATTTCTCTCTCTCTCTCTCTATCGAGTGCAGCCTGTGGTGCTGGTTGCATCTTTGGTTGGACGCGGCTATGCCGCTGATGCAGTGTCCCCCCTTACCAGTACACTAGTACTCATTTTGCCGACCTCGGAAGGATGACAGGCTGAGTCAACCTCCTGGTGTATTTTAATTCAGCGGCCAACGGGGCTTGAGCTCAGGACCCAGGATCCCAAGCCACCACCCTAACCACTAAGCCAACACCAGGCTTATGACATGATTTGTACATCCTCCATTTTCTTCGTATATATAAATTAATTAATTAATGTCGTTCTCCGACCTGAGATAGCTCCATCTCGCAACGCTAATTATAAAGATGTATTTTCAGATAGTCACAAGTGCATGGGAATGCAGTTAACGACCAGTTTCACCCTTGTTAGGGATCATCAGGGCAACTTCCATACACTTATGACTGAAAACCTTTCGTTATAAACCAGATAATGTGCGATTCCAAAATGAGTTATGAAAGTGCCGGAACCGTGTCCCATACAGCCCTTGCTGCATGGTACCGGGAGCGATAAGTGCCGCCTACCTCGGTCGCTCCTAGGAAAAAAATATATATATATATATATATATATATTTGCTGTTATGAATATATTGTTGCAGACCGGGGGTCGGGGGCGAGAAGACCACGAGGGGGAAAGCTACCTCGGGTTCCCACCATACTCTCCGGAATTGCAGGCCGTCGCACCACGAATAACTTCATGACGCGGCGTGTCGCTAATCGACCGTGAACGCCAATAACTCGACCACGTGACTTGGGGTCTTCCGTCTAATACATACCGTTTACCTAATGGTCAAGTATCTAATTACCGGGGAGACACACCCTCGTGCGCCTTGTTCAAAACCAGATCACCTTACCGAAACAGATGCAGCCAAGCGTAACTGCTCAAGACGTACCAGCAGAAAAACAGAGCGTTGGGAATAACGCCCGGTTATACTAGGATATGACCATGCTGGACCAAAGAAGGAAAATATGAAAACGAGCTGGGAACATTTCTACACAAAGCATGTATTTACGCTCAAGCGAGAAAAGGTATGTGGCACAGTAAATGGGGTTTATTATTATGTACAGCAGTGACAGCAAGGAATTTGTGGGGTGCGACAAAAAGCAAGCAATTTACAAAAGCAGACACAGAGCAGACTTATCCCGTTAGAACTCTACAATCTTAACTTTTGCCACGACAGGCGCCATCACATACACACACACACACACAAAACCCGAGGAAGATTAGATAGCCAGAAAGAAAGAGAGCGGATGAGGATAAAATGCCTCGCAATACCTGCCGCGGTTGGCCAACCAACGCAACCCAGGAGCTTTGGGGGGAGAAATACTGGTTCTAAGGTGTGGGAATGGAGATGTGGTGTAATGCAATATGGGGTATGGTGTCGTGCCAGAGGAAAATGTGATTGCGAGTCTGCAAGGATGCTCTTTTGTGTGTCCAAAGGGACGAGATAGAAGGGTGGAAAGAGAGAAAGAAGAGAAGATGCGTGAGGCCAAAGATCCCTAACCTAGTCGTGCATAGGTCTGCGAGGAACGCAGAGCGTGTACATCCATGGAACGCTCCACTTGAACGTTCCCACCTGGAGTTGGCGTGTTATCTCTGGCTTAGTCACTTTGCCGGGGCTCGTGGCAATGTACGTTCCGCACTGGTCCTCCGGAATAAGCACGCTCAGTCGCACACCAACCACGAGTAAAGAGCCAGTGAAGGGCAGAGGCAATGAGGAGCAGCCAATGCAGAGCCGAGATGAGCAGAGAGAAGGTGGCGAAGAAGAGGGCGAGCGGCTCCGCGATCCACCTTTTATAAGCCCGGACGAAAGTTGGGTTGACGACCCGAAAGCGGCGCGCTGTTACCCGAATCCCGCTTCTCCATTGGGCCACAGCGGCCATAGCCACGCCCTGCCAGGCTCCTGGGGCCGGAAGCGGTCTCATTCGCACATCCGGCGTGACACGGCCCGGAGCTCTGTGCCAAACTCCTGGATCGCTCTTCCCCCGACCCCTCCTCGCCACCCGTCTTGCCGTGTTCTGGCGACTGGACGAGGGTCATATCAATCCGCTGTGCTCACCCAGGACATTCACGGTGAGATGCCGTTGGTGCTATAACGTCCGTTACTCGTGTCCCGCATCACGCGGTCCAAGTACAGCCTGAGTTATGCAGCACGCCTCTGTTTAGTGGTGAATTGTATTGATACAGGGTACAAGGAGGTGCGGGAATATTTCCCTGTGCGGGAGGTGTTGTGTGGTCGAAGTGGTGAGTTTTTGGTGAGGGTGGGATGCCGTTGGAAATTGGTGCGCAGATTTGAATGAAATAATGGCGCGCCATGCGTGTGCTGTACAGTGTGTAGTGTTATAGTAGAGGAAGTTTGTTGCTTCCAAGCCACAGGAGGCATCGTAGTGTGCTTATTTACTCATCGCATTTTGCATGGTGTGTGTGCTTGCTTGCTTGACTTGTACCATGGCTAAAAGGAAAAGGTTGGAATAGAAATCAGAATGGAAGATAGAGATATAGTTAATAGACCTAGCTATTAGACCCACGCAACGCACTTCACCCGTTAACCCACTAGACATGAGGGAAGGTCTAACCACAAAGGCTAACAAATAACTGCCTGGGGTCACTGTATGCTGGGTGCCATTGCCTTAGAGGCATGCGGTTTTGCAGAACCACAAAAATATAATGTCCCATTTTTGAGCTCTTTCAAGCAGTGGAAGAATAAAAAGGCTTCCTCTTTTTTTTTTTAGCAGCGTTTCGCATAGCGAACGCTGCTCTAAGAGAGCTCGGCGTTGTTCTCCTCCTTCTTCTGCTTCTTCTCTTCTTCTTCTTCTGAAGACAAAACCTTTTGGACTCGGTCTTTTATATACAGGACCCAGATCTCCTTAAATACTAAACACCTGTACACATCCTCGCATCGAGGGTGCCTTTGAGAGCGTCTATCATGAACTTTTAAATATATTCGGACATTTGCTTTTAAGTTTCTAAAAGTTCACTTTACTATTTAAAGATTATTCCATTTAATATATTGTAATTTCGTAAATACACTATTTTCTCGTCATGAACGAAGATCGTCCATGACGGACGTGATGAAATATCGGAAGTTGTTGTTGTTGTTGTTGTGTTTTTATTTTTTTTAATTCTTCCTCTTCTTGTTCTTCTTCTGGGTGAAGACAAAACCTTTAGGACGCGGCTCTTGACACATTTGTCCTGTTTTTTTACCTTTGCCACCGAAGGTGGAAGGAGGTTATATTGTTGCGGAGCCGGGTATCGGTTGCGAGCACGACCGCTAGGTGGGGCGGTAGGGTCGACTCTTACCGAACACCCGGAATCTAGATGTACCTTTCGGAAAACTCCGAGGTACGGGTCCCTTACCGGACCGTGAATCGTCAATAATTCCACCACGTGTACAGGGTTATTTGCCAATCTTCAAAATACCTAGAGATCCACGTGCGAGTTACCGAGTATTCACACCCTCGACGGCACCCGTACGAGTCGAGCCGTTAGCGTGCCCACCCTGCGCAACCCGAGCGGATGGTTGCCGAAGTCCTTTGTAATTATTCCCGTGTGCTCCATGGTCCAAATGTACATTTACAGCGGCAACAGCCTTTGTTAATTCACCAACACGCGCCATGCTAAGCCAATGGAAGAAACACAGAACCGAGCTGATACATTTAAACAAATGTATTTATTTATAATGGGGGAAAGGGGGAGCACGCAAGAAGCAGAGTTATCCGACTATAGAGATGCAAGTATGTACAGCAAAGAGCACTTAAACAATTCCTACTTGCAGACGGGCCCACCGACAGACACACACATGCACACAGATACCCAGAAGGACATGGATCTGTCCACCTCGTGTGGTTCGGCTGACACGGGTGAACCAGGTCAGCGTCGAGATGCGATGATAGAGTCCAGAGCTCCCTTCGGCGCTCGTACCGGCAACCAAAACTCTCCTCTGTATCCCAAACTGTTCAGAAGGCAGGAGGTTTCTCTGCCACTTCTCCAAGTCTTTGAGTTGAACGTCAAAGCGAGGGCTGATAACTCACACTTGTCACCTGCCTGTCAGATTGATCATAATCTTGCCTGCTCGATGGTCATCAACTATCTCAAAACTCTCTCGTTCACCGACAGAGAGACGGCGCGCGACCAACTTGCAGTTCTTGTGGAGGAAGGATCTCTCTTCGTCCGATTGCGCCACAACCTTATTCACCCTTCAGGGGGGAGGGACCCCTCCGCCCTCCCCGCTCTCCCTCACTGGACGGTTTTGGCGCGCAGAATCGCTTGTCGCCCTGTCATTGGCCAAAACGAGTGGCAAGTCCGTCGATTGTCCCGGGGGCGTGGTGACGTCACGCGGACCACCTTTCTCACCGTCGCGGGTCTGATTGGCTCAGCGGCGGCCACCTCACTTGTAGCACGCTGATTGGTCGAGGCCCTGGCGAGGCTCCTCCTTGAACTCTGCCCACCATAGCGTCGGCCAGTGCGAGGTGAAGGTGAGGGTGATGCTGGCGTTGTTGTAGTTGATGTTGGTGGTGTAAAAATAAAAGAAAACCCTGACTATCAAAATAACTTCGCAGCGCATGTACATTCAATTACCCATTAAACAAGGGAAAGGGAGCTATCTATCCACATTTACTTATCGAAATAACTGAGCTATAGGACCTGTATGTTGAGTGCTCCTGGCTTCCAGATTCACAACAATATTTTCACCCCTCTGTCTGTCTGTATCTGTGTACAGGATATCTCAAAAGTTGGAGACTGATCCGGATGAAATTTGGTGGGCAGGTTGGGTGTGTGACAAGGACGAACTGATTAGATTTTGGTGAAGGTTCGATCTGGATCGGACTAATATGATTTTAAAAGTGATTCTTCACTACTGAGAGATGGGGCTAAACCGATATGTAGCACGATATCTCAAAAAGTTGTGGACGGATTCGGACGAAACTTGGTGGACAGGGCATGTGACGTGGACAGATTTATTCGATTTTTGTGAAGATCCGAATCCGGATCCACAAACGAGAATTATTTAATCTCAAACTGATTCTTCACCATTGAGAGATAGGGCCAAAAACGATATATAGCATGGTATTTCAAAAATGTATTTGGCCCGATATGTTCTCGTGGATCAGGCGTTGCGTGGCGGAGGTATGCGCTCTACTGAGTGCCCTTCTAGTCTTTCTTTTATATTGTGGTATTTTTACCACAGGCTTCTGCTAGTAATTTTTTTTTATTTTCCAAAGCAAAAGGGCTGAAACTCCCCCCCCCCCCCCCGGTGATGACTGTCTTGGTAAACCTGTGATCTTGTATATCTGCCTATAGTTTGACTTCATTTGGGTTGTTTACTGTTAAGATTAATATTTCCACTGTTGAAACTGATATTGTGATGAGATTTATTGGTCACTGGTTGGCAGGGGATGTGGGGTGTTGAAATTACGGCTTGTGAACATTCGACACCGGCTTGAGCCATAACCCATTGGGCAGGCCATATGATCCCGAATGACCATGCTGTCATTGCGGCTCGGCAGGCTGAGGACATGTTCATAATTGGATGACCTGCGGTTGTGGTTCGACTGCCAACAAGACTTGTTGGTTCAAATTATTATTTCTGCTTATGAATAGCCGGTGCTTTAGGACAATCACCTCATAGTCAGAGTATTGTAGTTCATGTTATTCAGCTAACTGATTTCAGTTGATTTTTTTTTTTGGGGGGGGGGGGGGGAGATTTTCATGGATTAACCTTATTGTTACCTTCGTCTTTTCAGGAACTCATGAACTTGAGCAGATGCAGCTGATCCTTCGAACCATCCCCGTGCCCCACTCTGAGGACCGCCAGGAACTCCTTAACGTCATACCTGATTATGTACGGCCCGAGTCTGAAGGGCTGTCGCACCCCCTTTCCGTGCTCATTTCCAACGCCAGCAAAGAAGGTATTGGATCAGTATGCCTTAGTTCCCAACATTCATCTCAATATATTCAGCATACGTGATGCGTTTCACAATGCAGCAAAAAGAAGAAAAAAACCCACTTTATTGGTTTATTGGTTACCTTTGAGTTCAGTTCTGAAGAGCCAACAATGCATCTGTCCCTTTATTTGAAAAGTCCCTTCCAAACATTGACGCAGGTGACTGGCAGTTTCTTATCTTTTGCATTGCAACATTATAATCGTATTAGATTGGTACTCTAAGCAGATCAGTAATGTTGCAGTGGAATATATTTTTAATTATTTTAACCCCCCCCCCCGATATGGATATGCCAGTGGGGTCATACCGGTATATCGATTTTTTCAAAAAAAAAAATTATGCAGGTTCCAAAAATACGTATTCATATATGACTACACACCATTGAGACAGGCAATTTTTCATAGTATTCCACATGGGACTTCCCTCCCCCCCCCTCCCCACCGACCCCCAAATGATGAGAACGGTTATTTTACTTCCAACTTCGACTTGTATTAAAAATGATTTTGGTTTAAAGCGAGATCACTATTGGTAGTCGGCACAGGTTGAGAATCGAGATCCATCGTTATTGCCAAACTGGTATAACCATCACGGAACTCTGTATCAGTGTCGCGCTCATTCTGGCATCGCGGATCACCGACTCTGTACGAGATTTCTAAAGCACACCCAATTCATCTAAATAATAACCAATTGCTTTCAAACCAGCCATGAGGGCAAAGCAAAACGTGATTGCTTGTACGGTGGTCTGACGCTGAGGGTTAAAAGTTGAAACCCACTGTACTTACTTCTTGGTACGTCTTGACGTCATACTGTTGTGCGCCGGGAGTCGGTGAGGAACGGCCGCCAGGTGGAGCAGTAGAGCCATCTCTCACCGAACACCCGGAATTGCAGGTCGTAACCTTCGGACA
>CM068962.1:48239436-48256998 GCA_035128595.1 Eptatretus atami
TCATGTCCAATTAATTGAATTGGCCACAGGTGGACTCCAATCAAGTTGTAGAGATATCTCATGGATGATTGAAGGAAATTGGATGCACCTGAACTCAATTTGGAGTGTTATAGCAAAGTGGTTGAATACTTATGATGCAAGACATTTCAGCTTTTCATTTTGAATGAATTTGTAAAAAATTATAAAAACATGTTTTCACTTTGTCTTTATGGGGTATTTTGTGTAGATCGGTGACAAAAAATGATAATTTAATCCATTTTAAATTTGGGCTGTAACACAACAAAATCTGCCAAAAGTCAAGTGTGAATACTTTCTGAAGGCGCTGTGTTTGTTATATGCTATGGGAAGGTAAAACGGACACGGTGGTGGTCAAGTCAAAAAGATTGGAAGGTTTATGTTGTGGACTCAGTGCCTGGGAAGAGTGATTTGGAACTGGAGTTTAGTGACATTGTGTGAGTGGACTACCATTTCATGAATTGAAATTGCGCACTCTTCAATGTTTATTTTGTGAGGGGGGAGTGGTGTTTGCTGTGAGATATGGAAGTGGGAATGTATATTGTTTTGGGTTACAGGTTCCCAGACAGCTCTGAGTCGGAGTGGTACTTAAACAGCCACGGTGATGTGGAGGCTGTTCAAAGAGACCCGCGTGCGGCAGCAGGCAGCTGTTCAGATGAGGATGGCGTTCTCCTGGATCCTGGTAAATTTATTGAGAATGAACCGCACCGTTTCTTCAGTGAACCATTGAGCCCTCCGTTTGAGGTCTCCCACACCTTTTCCTCTTCATCTTCATCATCTCTCGAGCGGTGCTGTCCCTGCGACAACTCGTTGCGTGCACGTTCTTATTACAAAGTAGGCTCGCCGTCATTCCTGCGCAATGCTGCAGCGCAGCTTAATGCCGAGGCCCGCTATTACTATGAGCCAAAACTTATCCTTGACTTGTCCAACTGGAAAGAGTGTAGTGAGGAACGGAGGGCTGAGAATCGGCCAAGTGAACAGGCCAAACTGAGACCAGAAGCTAAACCGACGCCAGTGCGAAAGAATTTTGACATTGATGCTTTTCTTGTGGACACCATCAAGATGACGAGTGAGCAAAACCTCGTGGAGGGTCCTCAGGTGGAATCGGAGTTTGTTACGCTGCGGCATGATTCGAGCTTGGGAGCAGCAAATTTATCGGGGGGGTTGAAAGCAGAAAGATGGAAGAAAGATATTTCTAGTGGAGAGGGTGTTTCGGCCTTTTATACTGTGACTTCTGGTTTACAGTCGAACCAGGAGAGCGATTGTCTACTTTGTCAGAAGAGCACTGCTTCTGATGAGGACTGCTTGTCCGGAGCAGTGACTCCCTCTCCTCATCCGATTATGCAATTGTCTAAGAGTGACGTAATTGCGGAGGTGTCCATGCAAATTCAAAACTTGATGAGCCGGTCTGTGGTTGAACTTCCCAAACGAGATACAAACGACGTGGAAAATGAAGCCATTACAACTGTGGCTGATGACGAGTTTCTTGCGGGATTCTCCAGCTACGAGGCAGATCCGGTAAAGGATGATCGATCTGTGAAGTGGAGTGAAGAATCTACGTGTCTGGAGACTTTCATTGGCAAAATCCCTCACTCGTTTGTATTTTTCGAAGGAGAAGGTGAACAGCTGAGCCCCGTTGGGTCTGCCTCGAGTTTGACTTCGGAAGGCCAACAGAGAGGTTTCTCTAAACAACCTGATACACTTGAGTTTTTATCGAGCGAGAATGTCACAGACCGTGAGGCATCTCGTGCACAGGGCGTTTTGACCGTGCAGGACTCTTCTCCCTTGACGGCCACAGGTGTTTGGCAAGATGTCCGTGTGGAGGAGTTTCCCATTAAACGTCTGTTAGAGGAGGTGATTGATGTGACAGAGCCGGACGGTGCCGGTTCAATGAATGCCTTGATGACGACTGTCCCGGCCATCGTGGTGGCTGCGGGTCAGGAAGCGCGGCAGATAGTTCCGTTGAAGTGTCAAACACAGGCCCAGGCAGATGGCCTCGCCCCGCTCAATGGCGGGTCCTTGCAGGAAGCCAGCCTACCTCACGTGAAAAACAGCAAAGCAGCGAACACAGTAAGTTGTTACTAATTATCCAGGAGCTGAACCTTGCCAACATGTCACCAGCAGATTTTGATTTCTCCCCTCATTTTACCTTTCAGCCCCCTAGCCCCACCCATGCTCCTCTTTTGTTTTTATTTCTTTCCCTCCCCATGCCTGTGTTTTTAGCTGTCAGCCTGGAAGTGTGAAAGGTAATACAAGTTTGTCCAGTGGTTGTAAGAGCAAACTTTTTTTTTTTTCTTTATAGTTTTTTAACGATATTTTGGTAGCTGTTGGGAGTTCTGCCCACAAGTATTTTTCCTCTCTCCCCTCCTCCCCATCTCTTTTAAAATGTCTCAAGCTTCATGTCATTGTTTTAAAAAGGAGAGTTGTTTCCCGTTTTTCATTCAGAGCTGCCATGCTTCCCTGTCCATTTGAGTGCAGATTTGACATGAAGCATCTTTTTGGAAAAAAGAAAAAAATTACTTATTTTTCCAAGTTGAAGTTAATTTGGCTCCCGATGTTGTTTTTCTTATTTTTCTTCTTAAATCCACATCTCGATACCAGAAAAGTGTTGCTATACTGCTTAATGGCGCTGACATAAACCTGAGACTGAGCTGGTAACGTCACCTGAGGAATCTACCTCGTCCTGATTGCATGGCCCGCAGTCTTGGCAACATCAACGTTGGCATTTCGTGTCGATCGCCCTCTGCAATAAGCGTAGCGACACTATTAGCCGAGCGAATTGCAGCTCTAATCTCGGGGTCAGGAAGGACAAATGGAAATGAAATCATGATTTGCTCCTCGTATTTATTTGCTAGTCTAGATTTTTATTTATAAAAATTGTTGGGATAATTTATTTGGAAGACATGCTTGAAAACTGTGGTGCACGTGGGAGAGGTCCTGAGCTTTTGCCGAAATTGCAAACTTTTAACTCGGAGCGAGATGTGAGCCACCATTTTGATTCCGACCTGCCTTTTCGGAGTCCGTGCCTGCAAAGTGTTACAAACGCATGCCGTTCACTTCTTATTTGTACATACATTGTGGGTTAGTTAGTTAGTCACATTTTTTCTGTTCTGCCTGCCCCCCCCCCTCCGCCCCCACTTTTTTCTTTTTCCATTTTTTGGGGTTTCATGTAATAATTAGGTTGGACAGATATTTTTCACAAATTTTCGTAGGAAATAATTGTTACCTCCAGGTTGCCATCTAATGAATCAAAATCCCCTTTGCAATGAACAGGCATGTCCTTGTTTAACTGCTTTACTGAACGTTTGGCTTGTTATCAAACTACGTGTATGATGTTATTTCAAATAAAAGAATTAAAATGGATTGTCTGATCTCCACTTCATTATTCATTTATTTATTTATTTTTGTGTGTGAGTATGTGGTCCTCAGATAATTCAACAACAAGGATCGAGTGGTCAATTTCTTTTTTTTTCTTGCACAGAAGTATGTACATCATAAAAAAACAACTCTATTTTCACGTGCATGAGGTGTGCGATTTTTAGATTACCCGTTCCAATTGCATGCGGGGTGTGGCCCTGGATAACTGAGCAATGATTTGCCAATTTTGAAGCCTTCCACGCTTTTTCACAATGACTGCCTGCTGTTCTCTTAGAGCATGACTGGAAAAAAGACTTCCCCATGCCATTGATTTTGTAAGATTAAAAGCAGACTGATGACTAAAGAGTGCAAACCATTTTGCAGCAACTAGAGAGTCCATAGAACACATTACCCTGTGCAGTGTTTAACAATATCCTTAAATTTTAATATAATCATGATTTTAAAGATCGTTTAAAAGAAATTCCAGAAGTTTAGCGCTATTGAAGCAGTCTTATACACGCCCCTTATACACGACCTGCTTTAACATACCCGAGTACTTTAAAACTGGAGGTTCTTGAAAGTGACAAGAAGGCGATTTGTGTTCTTCAGTATTCAAGGACATAAATAAATTGAAATAAAATAAAGATTGTAAAGGTCATATAAATAAATTTACCACCATTTACACAGTGCCTATAACATCATCTTATCGAATATGTTGCATTCGTTCTTGGTGCCTCTAGTTTGTGTCCATAATGACGTCCTTAAAAACAGTAACTTTCCTGTTTGGAATGATGTTCAATTTTGTTTGACTGCCAGGCAGTCAGTAAAAATATTATCTCACTCCTCAGGTCAGGTCAGGTCAGGAATGGGAGCATGCGCCAGAGCAGCGTGCCGCTGTATCCGCATGCCGCCGGTACTCCCTGGGCCTCTGGCCATCCCCCAGGCAGATGCCTGGCCCATCCCAATCTCCTTAAGATGCTGATCAACCTGTTGCAACCACGAGTCACGTGGATGACCCATTCGCCGCCTCCCACTCACGAGGCCCCTCGCTGAGAGAATCTGGTGAGCAGGATCAGCGTCGGCAAAACAAGCTCATTGGATTATGCAAGTAACAAATCTCATTTGAGTCTCTTTCAGCAACTGCTTGTTGGACACAAAGTCCAACCAGTGATAGCCAAAGGATTCTTCGATGAGACCTGGTACCAAAGGAATTAAGTCTCCGTCTCAGATCCTTGGTCAGTGTCCAAGTCTCACATCCGTAGAGCAAGACTGGAAGCACCAAGGACCTGAAGACTCGGGACTTTCGTCGTCCTGCACAGGTACTGGCAGCGCCACACCCCATGATCCAGTGAATCCATGGCTCCCCAGGCCTGACCAAGACGTCTGTTGACCTCTGGCTTACAGCCAGCAGAGACGTGAATATCACTGCCAAGGTAAGTGAATCTCTCTGTGACCTCAACATCCTCACCACAAACAGGGACAGACAAGATAGCAGCATCCAAGATGTCATTGAAAGCGTAGATCTTAGTTTTGACCCAGGAAACCCGTAATCCCAGCGGCTCCGCCTCCTCATTCAGCACGCCCCCAAAAGGATATCAGAGTCTCCGCAAAGACGACTGCATAATCTGCGAAATCAAGGTCAGAGATCTTGACATTCCCAAACGATGCACCCCAGCTTGATCTCTCTAACATCTCCCCAGAATCCAGTCCATACAAGCTCTGAAAACCGTGTGGACCCGTACACACCCTTGATCCAGTAACAACTGGAAATAAGTCAGAGATGGTACCACCACATCTCACAGCACTCTCAGTACCAAAGTATTATTTCAGACATCAGATTGATCATTTGTAGTGGCACCCCACGAAGACCAAGAATCCTCCAGAGGGCATCCCGATTCACTGAATCAAACGATTTACAAGATCAACATAGGCTGTAAGCAGTCTCTGCCGAAACTCTCGTCTGCCGTTTGGTGAGGACCCAAAGAGCAAGGATACGATCAATCATTGACTTCTTTGGTGTAAAGCCTGACTGCTCTGGACGCTGGTGCTCAAGCAGATGGTGGCGAACCCTATCAAAATTAACGAGCAAAGACATTGCTCGGCACTGAGAGCGGCGTCAGTCGGTAGTTGTTGCAGTCCTGGCGATCACCATTTCCTTTCCAGAGAGGGACAACAAGGCCCCTCTTCCAGTCATTGGGATGATGCCTGTGTTCCAGGCAGAGCACCGAACTACATGCAATGACATGAGTACAGCATTCCACCAGCCTTGAGAAGTTCAGCATGGATGCCACAGATCCCAGGAGCTTTACCCCGTTTCAACCGGTTCACCACAGCCTGTGTTTCCACAAACGAAGGTGGATCACAGTTGATTGTAGGGTCAGCAATAGGGATAATTACACCCGTGACATCCAACTCACCAGCTGGTGGATCGGCCTTATAGAGCCACTCAAAGTAACCTGCCCAGTGGGTCTTCACTTGGGACTCCTTTGTCAAGAGCCTACCACCCTCCGCTCTGACTGCAACACACCGAGGGATGGGCTTGGAGGAATGCAATGCACAAATACCCCTGTAAGCAGGACGAGAATCACTTTACCACAGGTGATGCTCTACCCCCTCACAGATTCCTTGCACATAGGCCTCCTTGTCCACCCTTAATGCCAGCATGTACAGTTCTATGCCTCAGCTCCTTGAACAGCTCAACTCTGCCATTAAGCCTGGCTCTGTGACTCTGGTCAATGGTATCCAGTGTTCCTTGAGAGAGAAAATTCCTCACCCTTCTGTGAGTTCCAAGACATCCACCGGCAACATCAAGGACGGTGGTCTTGATTGCACTCCACAACTTTTCAGGATTCCCCAAAGCACTCAGACCCCCTAATCCCCACTCAGCCTGTTCGTAAACTCCTGAGCTACCTTGTCATCCTTGAGCTTGCCAACATCCAGCCGAGGCTGGAACGGTACCATTTTCCAGGATTTCATCTGCAATTTCAGAGTTGCTATGACAAGCTTCTGGTCGGTATTGAGGAGCTGAACATTCCGGTAGACCCTGCAGTTCTGGATCATCCTCCAGCAACCAACAATGAGCACATGCATCTCTCTTTGCATCCACCAGCGTTGGAATACCAAGTCCAGTGATGAGCCTGTGGGTGCTGAAACCATGAACCAGCCACCCTAAGTCCATGACTTCTTGCAAAGTCAAGGAACTGGGGCAACTGTGGCTCACAGCTCCAGACCCATGGGGACCAACACAAGTCTCATAACCATCCCTATCAGTTCCAGTTGATGTATTGAAATCCCCCAAGACGAGAAGAGTATCTTGCCTGGGGCACTGATCAACCGCAGACTCAGAGCGTGGCATAGAATGCATTCTTCACGGTAAGATCACTCACCTCAGTTGGAGCATACAGAGACAAGATAAACGACACCTAAGGAGTGAGGAATCCTTAGTTTCATAATACGCTTGTTGACTGGTGTTACCTCAATTATCATTGAAGTGAGCTTACAGGACACAGCTACAGCAACTCCTTGGGCATGGTAACCATCAGTGACCAGACTACTTGGCGGTGTAACCACCCGCCATGATCTCACCACTATCCAGTCTCTGAACCTCAGAGCTGCAATACCTATGTTCTAACTCTTGAGCTCAGATGATAACAGAGACAGGTGACCATCCTCTCTTAGAGATGGGACATTCCAGGCACCCACCCGAAGAGACCGCCTCAGGTTAACCCAAGGAGATGCCGTCTTGTGGAAAACACCTCAGCACCACTGTGCCACACACCACCACAATCTGACCCTGCAGGTTTTCCCTGCAGTTTTCTTACTTTCATCAAGAAATGGGGGTCCTGAAGGCTTTGCCCCAATCCCATCATCCGGTGAACTGCCCTGCGGAAGGCAGCAGCACAGGAATGAGTTTTCCATGGAATGGAATGGGTTTTCAGATTTCCTTACATTTGTGGGTTTTGCGGAATGAAGTGTTTTATGGTGGCCGGAGTGCAAATCCTGCCACCAACCTCCAGAAGAAAAAAATAAAAATAAAAAGTAACCCAACTGCAGGAAGACTTCCGCAGACACAGTTGGGTGCTACAAATGGATGACTGTTGGCTCACAAGTTGCTCCTCCGCCCTTTGAGGACCCGAACACTCCTCTCTGCTCACCCAAACACTCTTGAGGACACTCCTCTATGCTCACAAATTCACAGAGACGGATGGACATGAACCAATTTTTCTGAACCCAACTTTTCACTTTGTATATGCAGGGTAATAAATCGATAACGAGGGGTTGCTGGTGGGTGGGTAGAGGTTCTTTGAAAAATTATTTTATCTCATTTTTTTTTCTTTTTGTATGCAGTCGAGGCTCGTGGAGGATCGAAAATATAGTACAGATCAGGAAGCAACAGGAGAAAGAGGGGGGAGGGACATGTCAACAGCAAAGGTGAGGAGATATGGAGATGGAGATGGACAAGGACAAATGAGGAGCAGGGGAAGACACACGGGGTGAACAAGATGGCATACAGAAACAAACTCAGGAAGGAAAAATTGATACTTGGAAAGTGTTGGGTTTGAGGGTGGAGGTATAAAAGATCATGGATTTGGGTGGGGGATGATCTCAGATGGTGTTGAACAGCAACTTGGAGGGGAAAATGTGGAGTCATTTCTACAGGTGGGAAAGAAAAAGTGGAAGGAAAGAATGGAGGAGAAAACAGCTGCCAGAATGCAGTCAGCTCGTTTTCCCCCTCTCTTCTCTGACTTCCAATGCTGAAAACTACAACAACCGGCTTCCATCTTTTCTTCTTTGACTCGATCCAAGTGTGGCTGCCACTTCTTCCTATATGTCATGTCGTTGGAAATATTATAACAGCACGTGGGGTGGAGTTTCGCACCGACCATAGTTGTGTGCCCGTGCACCATGCAAAATAAACCAGGCCCAAGTGGCTTCGTGGGGATGGATAGCGGATCTTAAAAATGGATGAAAAGGAAGTGCGGAGGGGTGGCGGGTGAATGCAGCCTTCCCGGCCTCCTTGTGCTCTGTTGATTGACCCCTGCCGTTTTCTTTAACATATTCCGAACAACATTTTCTAAAAAAAACTTTTACACCACCGCCCTATCCCCTGACCTTTCCCTTGCACATAATATTTTCCTAAAGCTATCAAGATAATTTGAAGAGCTTGTTTCAGGATAATGTATCAACCATTACCGACATTATATACTAGCAGGGTCTGCTTACACATTGTAAACAATAATGAACTGTGCTTCCCCATGGTCTCGGGTCGCTCACCTGCATTTTGATTTTTCATTTATTTATTTTGTAGTTGTCCCACATCCCACGATTGTGATTTTTCCCGGTGTACTTGTTTCGATGTCCATTGGCACACAAAATTTTAGCTTTGTACGTCACCCTGAATGTATCGATCTTTAATATCAGTCAGTGGTTAGAAATAGGTTTATATATTAGATATTTATTAATTTTGGTGACTTTATTTATTTATTTATGTATTTACTTATTTATTTTACAAAAACAATAAGCTATTTTAACAGTGCTGTGTGTAAGTCTGCACTGGTTCTCAAATGTACTATATTCTATATAACCTGGTGAGATTCTGCTTTGTTAAATGCTCTTGTTTCTGATGCAATTGTGAAAAGAAGAGTTTTGTTGTTAAATGAAACTCATTAATGTGTTCTTAACTTCATGTGAATTTGCTTTTGTTCAATGGTTATAACTCTGCATTTGGAAACGAGTTTCATTTGCCTGGTTTTGGGGGAGCTTGAAGTCGCTTTTAATATCTTAGAATGCACTCATCTGTGGGATGGACAAAATCGACTCATTGCACTCTCTCTCATTTTGGGTTGGCCCATAGATTTCAGTGAAACTATCAACAATCGATGTTTGAAGGCCATGAAAATGTTTCATGATGATTAAAGCTTTCGGGGTGCTTTATTTTTATTTTTTATATTTTTTTATGGAAATTCCAACATATGAACAATCGCAAATATTTTGCAGTGAGTAGTTGGAAAGTTATTTGACCTATTGAACGGTTTTACTAACGACGTTATTTTGTTAACGACATTACAATCCTGGACGCATTGCCCCTCCACTGCAGGATGCATGACCGAGTGTGCATGAGTTTGGAATTTCTACCTCCTTAAATTTTAATTCACCTTTGCCAGCATAAAAAGTTGGTCTACTACTACTACTACTACTACTACTACTACTACTGTAATTGCTCCAATTTTTCCCTTCTTCCAGGGTTTGCTGGGAAATGTTTCTGACTCAAGTCTTTCACGAACCGGTTGTGCAGGCCTGATTTTCAACTGATGGTGATTTGGGCAGACATTGGAAATTTGTTTAGGGTTCCGATGATAACTTGCTTACTCTTCATGAAATGCACCATGGACTTGTGTAGACTTGTGTAGACTAGAGTAGACTTGTGCACCCTGGTGTTTGGCACTCGGGGGTATTTGAAGGTTGGGTTTGGATTTCAACCCATGCTCGACAGCTCAAAAGCAGTTGCACTTATCTCCAAGACATCCTGCCAGCCCTCTAAAACAAATAATAATAATGGTAATAAGGTTGAATATTTTTTGATCATGGTTGCACCTTGTACGACATCTTTGTCGCCCCCATGCCCTAAATCCATTACCATGATTTTTCTTGAGCATTTGGGATTGCTAAAGCAATCACTATGCAAATACATTGGGTGGTTTGCCATTGCTGTTCCAAGCACCATGTCCATTCTTTATTCTGTTTATCCGATTTTCATAGTAAATTATTGACAAATGATTCACCATAACCACATCACTATGGGAGGTCACATGATTCACTGCTAGCACGATGGGGGGGTCACATGATCCATTTTGAACTTTTAACACACGTCACCCTCACCGAAGGGCTCTGGAACCCCCTTTTTGTTGGTCAATGATGGAAGCTCTGCTGTTGAAGGTTGGCATTTTATTTACTGGTAACATGACCATGCCCAGTTGATTCAGCTTGGCCAAACTTTCCGGAAGACGACACAAGATATAGCAGAGACCTGAATACAGGTCTTGTCTCAATATCTGTGGTTGCTTTTGGTTGACTGCACAAGCATAAAATTGGAATAGTGAAAATTTAAAATCGTTGCAAAGTGGTCATGACAAAAAAAATTATTAAAAAAAAAGAATAATAATAATTTAAAAAACCGCTTTCACTTCAACTTCATGATGTCGTACAGCTTTCGGAGTCACCTGACCTGACATTACACGTTACCAATATTAACGTGGATTAATTGTCCTGGGAAGAATCAAGTTGGATGTGTGCACGTCATATCTTAACCCAACAGAAGAGAGTATCAAACCTATTACTCATTACCTGCCTCAAGTGATGCATCGCGTGGCACCCTGACGTGGCATGACGACCACTGCCATGTCTATGCATCCATTGGATGTAATCACCATAACAAAGGTGAAAATGCCTACAAGATGATGTATTTGCATTCTAAATCTCGTCCTCTCGATTGAAGAGATAGTCTTCATCAAATTTGTCCACTGACAGCACACGACCTGACTTTCAAATTTCAACTACCATTGTCATTTTGTTTCTTTCATTTCAGTATTTATTCATTGATCCAAGGGTCAGGGGGACCTTGGATATTCATCACATTCAGACAAGGAGATTAGAAGATGTCAGTGTGCTTTTACTTGAATTGCAAGGATATTGGAAACTGATGGGGACAAACACATGGGGGTTTGAACCCGGGTTCACCTGCATCATCCGGGTTCACCTCATTCTTCCTTCCAAGTCTCCAACACAGCTGTTCACCAACATCTCAGATCATCCCCAATCCCAAACCATGATCTTTTCTACCCTCGTTAATCCCACCCCCAAGCCCATCTCCTTCCAAATTTCCAGTGTTTCCTTCCTGAGAGTTTGCTTCTGTATCCATCTTATCAACCCGATGCGTCCTCTACCTCTCATTCCTCCCGACACCCATTATTTGTCCAAGTCTCCCTCTATTTTGCCCTTCAACCCTGCCGTTGGAGTTTCTCTCTACACTACACCTTTTGTGCTGTTGCATCGTGATCTGTTCAGTGTTCTAGCTCTTCCACGAGCCTCGACTCTGTTTCCATTTTTTTGTTGTTTTTAAAGACCCAGGAATTCGAATGGGAAAACAAACCGGCCAACCTAAGGCCGTCAAGTTGAGGGATGACTTGCGTGGCAAAGTTAACAGATCTAGAAATGACGTTTCATGTCCATCACAGCCATCTTTTCAGATGCTGCTCACGTACATCATAATTTGGAAGCACATTCCTCAAAAACACCTGAACCATTGAGAATGTTGCTATCAGGTGTGCCAATTCGGAAAACCGGTCCTTCCTTTTGCATGGAGCTACAATGTCTCGCTTACTTCCGCACGTCATCCGTTACAGGATTCACATGGCAAATCGCCTGCAAAGGGTGAGTTCAGAGCAGTCCACATTCTTGTGCGTTTTCCAAATGGCTCGGCTCCCAACACTGCAGATGTAGCTTGCATCCGTCTGTCCTTTCAGAATAGTGCGCGTAGAAAAGGCAAAATAGGTCATTCGCCTCCAAGGTGAGTTTGTATATGTTGATGAATAGGTGAAGTATACATTGCAGGCTATGTCCCTTACCTACACCACCTTGATACGGTTGGTTACTTTACTTGTGTCATGGATAAATACGATCATATCGGTGTCGTGTTTGTAGACAAGTCTCTGTGCACCCAGTGGAACAGCACTGAATGCTGCAGGCAAAACAATCTGGGTGTTGGCTTCTTTGTGGTTACACTGTGTGCTGCTTGGACTACCTGAGCACCTGTGCCAGTTACAGTCACAATCTTGTTTCCCTTAACTTTAATCCTCAAAGATAGATGCATTGTGCCTCCCTCCAGAGATGAGATCTTTCAAAATAGGTCTAACAAAGGAACTGTACCAACAAAGCCTTGTTTTCCGGTCTTCTCAATGATTGGTGTCTGTCTGTACACCTCCTTTGACCTCATGACGTTTCAGCATTCGTAGACCGTTTCCTTTCATTACCTCCAAACCAAAGGTGAAAGGAGGTTATGTTTTTCACCCCGTCTGTCTCTCTGTTTGTGTGCAGGATATCTCAAAAAGTTATGGACGGATTCCGATGACAAATGGTGGTTACTTGTGTCATATGTTGGGTGTGTGACATGGACGAAAAGATAAGATTTTGGTGAAGATCTGGATCTGGATATGAGAATTTTTGAAGTCATTCTTCACCGTTGAGAGATGGGACCAAAAACGATGTACAACATATCTCAAAAAGTTGATGGATTCGGATGAAATTTCGTGGACAGTTTGAGTGTGTGACAAGGAACAATTGATTAGGTTTTGGTGAAGATCCAGATCCTGATGCTAGAATTTTTAAGTGATTCTTCTCCATTGAGAGATGAGGCCAAAAACGATATGTAGCACAATATCTCAAGTTGTGGACGGATTCGGACGAAATTTGGTGGACAGATTGGGTGTGTGACAAGGACCAATTGATTCGATTTTAATGAATATCTCGATCCGGATACAATTTGTTTGTTTTTTAAATGATTCTTCACCATTGACAGATGGGACCAAAAATTATATAAAACATGATATCTCAAGAAGTTGATGGATTCAGATGAAACTTGGTGGACATGGGTGTGTGACAAGGACGAATTGATTCGATTTTGGTGAAGATCTGGATCCGGCTACTCAAATTTATTTTTAGTGATTCTTCACCATTGAGAGATTGGGCCAAAAACGATATTGATAACGATTTCTCAAAAAGTTGATGGATTAGGACAAACCTTGGTGGACATGTTTGGTGTGGGACAAGGACGAATTGATTCGATTTTGTTGAAGATCTGAATCTGGATCCGGATGCGAGAATTATTTTTTATTATTTAAAGCGATTCTTCACCATTGAGAGATGGGGCCAAAAACGATATATAGCATGATACATCAAAAATGTATTGGGTCCGATATGTTTTCGTAGATCAGGCATTACGTGGCGGATGTATGTGCTTTACCGAGTGCTCTTCTAGTTGTATATGAAATATCCTTACTCGGACCTGGTTTATATGACGTCACCCGATTAGGACCGGTTTGTGTGAAATCTCACGACCAGGACTGGTTTGTGTGAGACCTCCCGACCAGGACCGGTTTGTGTGAGACCTCCCGACCAGGACCGGTTGGTGTGAGACCTCCCGACCAGGACCGGTTGGTGTGAGACCTCCTGACCAGGACCGGTTTGTGTGAGACCTCCCGACCAAGACCGGTTTGTGTGAGACCTCCCGACCAGGACCGGTTTGTGTGAGACCTCCCGACCAGGACCGGTTTATGTGAGACTTCCCGACCAGGACCGGTTTATGTGAGACTTTCCGACCAGGACCGGTTTATGTGAGATTTCCCAACCCGGACTGGTTGGTGTGAGACCTCCTGACCAGGACCGGTTGGTATGAAATCATAATTGTGATCCTTAATCGCCTTTTGGACCGAACCGCTCGTAGTTCGCTCCAATTCCAAAAATGGTCTATGTTGTGTTATGAAGTGGAGGTGTTCTCATTGGAATTTCATGTAGATTCTTGCCAATGTGGATTTTTAGTTAATTTGTGGTCTAAGTTGAACAATGTTGGCTTTTTTTTCTGTTATCTTCAGCTAATGGCAGACATTTTGAAATAAAGACCTATTAACGCCTGTTATGTCCCTGTATATGGAGACCTACAGAGGTGGTGGTAGGGGCGTGCAACCCATGCAATTGCATGGGGCCCCAAGATAACGAGGGGCCCCCACACGACCAATCGTTGTTCACAATCTTTTGAGAAGGATCCCCAATATGTGACATCTCACTTCGCCGACAAAACATATCAACTTGTGAGTGGTGACAAACACAGCACAAAGGGAATGTCTCATGGCAAAAAAAAAGACCTTCATTTCCATCTCGAGGAAAGAAAGCACTGTGATTTAATGAATCGATTAAAAAAAAGTTTTCCCTGATGTTTAACTTACTGGACTATTGGAAAAGTATGGGATGAGGTTAGGTTAGTTGCACAAGTAAGTGGAGTAACGACGTTTAATGGATACAAATACAACCAATAATCACAAAAAAAAATTGTATAATTCCTCATGTTAATACTTGTTGATAATTTTGCAAATCCACATTACAATTTATTGTTCAATCATAAAACAACCCATCAGTAAATGCACTAACCTAAGTGCACGATGGAACGTTGCGGTTTTTAAAATAAAAGGTGTCAGAGCACCTGTCCCAGGGATGAAAGGAAACTACCCCAGCGGTGTTGAAAAGCGAAAAAGCTCAACAATGGCGAAAAGGGTGAAAAATCACCCAAAAATTAACTTTTTTTTCATTTTACAAGCGGAAAAGCCAGGAAAAGGTCCGAGGTCGAGCACATGTGCTGAGGTGTGTTCCATTACCAAGCAGGCAGCAGCAAGTGCTCACCAAGTGGCTTCAGCACTCTAACAAAATGGTTGATAAGGAACGGCTGGCTTGGCAAGCGATAGTAAGCTTATTGTTAAAGGCAATAAAATAGGAATTCTTTGGTTTTTTTTTTGCAATCGTGCCTAAAGCAACATCGGTTAAGTGAGTGAAAATAACACAGAATCTCTTACTCGTGATACAATTGAGGGTTCTGAAGCGTCACTCGTAATACCATTTTTCTCAGCACCATCGGGAGAGGTGTTGCACGACATATTTACGAAGATAATTTGTGTCGTACCACCTTGGGAACTCCTGGTGATGTGGGAGGGGAAGGGAAGGAAGGAAGGGAAGGGAAGGGAAGGAAGGGAAGGGATAAAGTCACTGTACAGTGAACAACTTTTGCCATATGACCCATAGTTCCCTTGGAAAGTTTAATTGGTTGAGATTACATAAATAACGACTGAATACATCGACGTCCGTCAGAGAGAGATGCCAAATTGCGTATTTTAGTGTGATGACAGATTGACAGGCCTCGCAGGGGCCCCACTGGGCCACTGTTGCGTTTTGCATGAGGCCTCCAAATGACTAACGCCGCCTCTGGAGCCATACAAAGTAAAATGTGTTATAACCATTTTAATTTAAAAAGCAATAATTGACATATGACATTGCATATAGTAATTTATTAAAGCATAAATACAACTTCACTGAAATGATGTATTTTAAGATTGTCCATCATATACAAAATGGCCGCCACGTGAGATCACAGATACTGCAAAATGATGCGATAACTGAAAAAGCCTTATTGGAGGAATGAATTGGAGGAATATCTTGGAATGAATTTTTTTTTTTACATATTTGGAGACAGAAAAATATATAGACATTAGATTTTAGTAGATACTAGCCGGGAGGTGATGATGGTTCGCGGGCATTATTGAACAATGCCACAATAGGTACAATTGAGTTAGTGGAAAGCTTTTGAGGAAGCCCTACCGTAAAAACCTATCTCTTCTGTAAATTGACCAAATCAAATCAGATATTTTATAGTTGTACTTATGGACATTACGCACAGCTTCTGGGAAATGAAATTGCGAGAAAAAAAATCGAGAAAATCAATAAAAATAAATAAAAAGTTCAAGTGGACGTGGCTCTGCGTACAAGGGGCGTGGGACGCCCCTCATACAAAAAGACACAACTAGACCATAATATCTAGCTTGTGTCCGAGTTTCATCAAGATTGCATCAAATGTCATGGAGCTATGCTCTGGAGAGAGTCACAAACAGACAGACAGACAGACACAACGAAAATAGTGGTCACTGCTGGCGCCCGCGAACCAATAATAATCAATATGAATTGTAGCAAAACCTGACTTTTTAAATGTATTTTCATGTAGCAGTTGAGTGGTTATTGATGTATACTGGAATGGTATTCCGATACAAATACAAATGTATTTGACCAGGCATTGTTGCTCTTTCCAAAAATACAACCAGTCGTGTCACAGCCACTAATTGCATGAAAACCTCTGAAAGCCTAAACACTAATTTCATTCACCAAGGGCATGATACAGTCGTTTCAGATTCACACGCTGACGATTTGAACCTGTCCCCATCATGATGATCGTCCAGTGCTGGCATGCTGGCATGCTGGCAACTACCACATCTGTATCTGATGCATAGATGTGAACTTGTTTTCCAGTTTTGTGCACTTCAGCAGGTATACAACATGATAAGTGTATCTGCTTCTGCCCGGGAGCTTTCCAAACCAGCTACTTCTTGTGCAAGATTTGCCTTTTGGACTTGTGTGCTAAATTGCTACAAGAATTATCGAATTTCCTCGGTGCGAACCTCTGTTGGAGTCATATTGTGTCCCTGAACAATCCATTTCAGAAGTAACAGGAGCTCATCGGGTACACAGCCATGTCTACCTTTCGAGGTACCTTGACACGTCAATGATTGTGCTCACTCTAGAGCTTCTCTTATGATTTTAGCACACTGGAAAATACCAGTGACGTCTTCTTTCCCACTCGTCTGTGCTGTATCACGAACTGCATCATCACGAGTTGCAATGGCATGGATAAGAGTTGGCTTTGAGGGATCACTCGGACGAGTAAATTCCACACCGTGTATATGATCTTGTAGCTTGGACTTCAAGTTACGACGGGTTACTGAAACGCACTCCAAATTGTGCTCCTTCATAACACTTCTATAGTCTTTCTCTGCTTCATCAATGGGAACAAGTTCTCCAGAATCGATTCTTTTTTTCCCCTGCAGTTCACTGTAAAACCGCATTTCTGCAGCAATGAAGTCGATACCTTTTTCATTGTCCTCATCACAAACGTCATCGAGGACAAAGTTCTTGTTTGTTGCTGGCAAACACTTTTGCCGTTGTTCTGTGATTCACTTCTTATGGGACAACATATCTCGTGACAAGGCATCTGACAATCACTGATCAGTTCACTGTAGTTTACTTTCCACAGGGAATCGTCACTTTGCTTGACAATCTCAACAATTTGAATGCCAACATTTCTGCTCATGCACATATGAAGAGTTCCAAGCATTCTTTTTAGCTCACCTGGACTTTAGTCAGGTGAACTTGTGCGATCGAGCAGTGTCCGTCGGTCATTCCGCAAACACTTCAGTCATTATTGCTTGAACCAAACACACGATTTTGATGAAACTTGGCCACACGCTTCATATCTGATGCCAAACGAAGGTGTATTGAACGCATCAAAATCTGCGCTCATTAACGGGATCTACAGGGGGTTTG
>CM068962.1:48265299-48280941 GCA_035128595.1 Eptatretus atami
CTGAAGCTTATCAAAATCCAGTTGACTCCTCTGCCTCCAGAGCTGTCATTACATACAAACAACTACAATAAATAAAAACACAACAACGGAAAAGTGAAATAGGTCTTTCGAGCGACCACCCAAACAATCCGGTCGCGCGGACATGGTGACGTCGCAATTATAATGCATACTAGTCATACCCAAGGTTTTGACGGATCGGGCTGAAAAGTTTGACAAAAGGTATGATATATTAGTGCGTATAAAAGGTGCGGAAAGCCGATTTGGCATAATGATTTTTTTTCTTTTAGATTTCTGTCGAAAATTTCAGAAGTCCGGTTGCTCCGGCAACGGTGGCGCCATGCCAACGATGCTCAAAAAAAGCACATACAACTAGATCCTAGTATAACCTACGAGTCAAGTTGTCATCAAACATCGGATTGAATTCCTCTGGCTCCAGAGCTTCTCCTTACATACATACAGCACAGATGGACAAGCGCCCTCGCGCCACTAACGGCCCTGCTCTCCACACCCACCCAACAGACACCTCACACGACAGCCACCGAACGACCTGACGACCCGAATGCGAAGTCTCGCCGCCACCCCCCCACCCAACAGCCACCGACCCAATAGACCGCGAACACCCTGAGACCAAGGCCTCAGCCGTCCTCCCCGCCCGGCCAACCCAACAGACAGAGACACACAGACACAACAAAATAGTGTCCCTGCTGGTGCCCGCGAACCAATTTATGAAGTGATGCATAAATACGTTACCTTATGGGTTTAAAGTATATAAGTATCTAATAAAAATATAATGAGGGTTGGGTTTTTTAACGGGTGACTGCGCTTCTCTTTTAATGATGAATAAAATAAGTTGTTCCTGAAAATAAAAAACACAAAGTATTTATCGAAATCCTTATCTTACTACTCAGGTCTTGATTAAAGAAATGATCATATGAAAGGAGAGATCCACCACCCAGCAGGGATGGGTGTCAAAAGGGAGTGTTTGACGCAGTAATGTTCTTTCAGTTTGAAAAGAGAAATATGAATGAGCATAAGCAACGAATATTGCAACTTTGAGAAATGGACACATTATGCGTCAAATCCTCCTTTATGACACTACTGGGGTGGGGGAGTCAGGAAGGTAAACAGATACCGATCAGTGTTGGTGTGTGTGTTGTTATTTGTGTGACTTGTGTGTGGTGTGTGATCTCCAATGTAGTGGGTGGGGCTGTCGAGGTGAAACTATACCGATCAGTGTAACTTGCGAGTTGTGCGTTGTATGTGTGGTGCCGCTCTCTCACATGTAGGTGGCGTTCATCAGGAGGTGAAACAACCTACCAGTCTTTCATTGTGTGTGTGTGTGTATGTGTTGTGGGATGTGTGTGAGTGTGTGTGTGAGATCCGCATGTGTGAGTGGTTCAGGAGGTGAAACGGCACTGATCGTGTGTTTGTGGTGCTGTGTGTGTTGTGTGTGTGTGTGGGGGTGTTGTGTGTTTGTATGCGTGTGTGCGGTGTCGTTGATTGGTATCTACATTTACGGTTCAGAAGTAAATTCAGTCCTCCCAGGCAGCTCAAACCATCTAACTTCATTTCAGTGAGGTCACGATTCAATGGACCAAGCTGTGAAGGTTTCTGTGTCAAATTTGTCCGATGGCTCTCTTCAGAGAATCCGACCGCTGAGCCGGACAGCTTCCAACTGTAGTCCGTTGTACATAATATCCCAGGATGTTTTTAGCACACCTGTAAAGTAGTTCCAGGGACCTTAAAGGATGCCGTCGTCCGTCCATCCGTCCGTCCTCAATCTTTCAACTCTTTCAGAAACTTACACATCATGATTGCAATGAATTTTACCACAACTACATTCACCCAAGATGGCATTAAAAAGAAATTGGTCTGAAGGTCTACCAATGAAGTTAATTTGGGCGGGGGGGGAGTGGGTTACCTCCCCAGAAGGTATTTGCTTTGCTTATCAAAACGCTGCATCACAATTACCGATGAAACTCTTGCAACCTCATCAACCATGACCCTACCAAAGTTGTTCTGAACAAGAGCAAAATCTGGCTCTCGTAGCGGATTTAAGGGGTTTGCCCCAAAATATGATTTGTTTCTTCTCAGAACAGCACCAACAATTCCGATGAATACTTCACCATCCATATATCATCCTACCCTTAATGCTGCCAAGTTTGATTCATGACATAAAATATATGGTCGAAAGCGTTCCACGGGTCGGGGCGCCGTGTTGCTCCCCCAAAATTCTATGTCACTTTAATAAGCTGCAATTTTGCAACGAGCGAGACGAGTGTGTCGCATGAAACATTGACCACAAAGCGCTTTCATCACCAGGAAATTACCATGTTTGATTCATACGCATTAAAAAGAAATAATCCAATATTTATTACTTTCTTCTACCCATTTATATTTTGTGGGTATCCATGCACATCCAGTGGTTGCCTGGTATCTTATCCACCTACAGGTGAGCGCCCAGAGATATTGCCCGATTTTAAAATCTCTGTGAGTTCTTCATCATCAAATACTGTAGTCTTCATTTTATCACCTGTTACATTCCCGGCCATCTCCTCTACAGCTTCCAGGATCTTCCACTCATTCTGTGGAGGCTCTTGGGTTTTGGTCATGTCGTTGATTCTGCATCGTTATCTAAAGATCACCGGGTTTAACACCTTCATTCAGCAATGCCTTCTTCTCCTTTAACCTACGTATGATATGTGCACAAGGCTTGTTTTCGATTGGTCCGCCATGGGCCCTTCGGGGATGATCACTCTAGGTTCATACGAGCAAAAGGTACTTCATTTACAGTGAACTTTGGTTTCATTTCCCACAATTTTTCTGGATAACTGGGACAATCATAAGTTTTTGAAGATCATGCAACGATACTTTTACAAACTTTTGTTTGTGCGTTGTGTGTTACAGCTGTTTGGCCATAGTTTTGGTTTGTGTGTGTGTGTTCGGATCATTAAAGCAAACGTCATCATTCTCTCAACCCCACCTCCACACTCACCTTTCTCTCTCTTTTCATACTCCTCTCTCCTATCACCCCGTCATCGCTCCTCCCTTCCCATGGTATAGCACATTTGGTGAGGCAAGCTCTACCCACTCCCCCCCTCCCCTTTCTTAAGCTCTCTTCCCTTCTGTCTCTTCTCTCTCCCTCCCACTCTCTTCTCTTCCTTTCTCTCCCTCCCCCCTTCTCATCTTCAGGCTCCTCCTTATATGCTTCGCCCAATCAGCGAAGCACGGGTTGCTATTTGCTGGCTCCAAAAATAATGAGTACAAGAGCTCTATCTTTCAACTTCCGGTTGAAAACAATAACCTTCACTTCGTTGAGAATATATCTCTGGCAATTTTATGCTCAATTTCGGTGAGCTTTCAAATGCAGGTTTTTGACAGCCAAATTATTAACCTCATCCACTGAAGTGAAAGAGGTTAAGTTGTCACCCATTCTTCTGTTTTTGTCGTCTGTTTTTTCTCTGACTGTGTGCGAGATATCTTCAAAAAAAGGTTGGACGGATAGCATTAATTTTTGTCGACACGTTCAGTGTGTGACCACACGAAGTGAATAGATTTTGGTGAAGATCCAGCGTCCAATCTCTTACTAGAATTTTAAACATCATTCTTTCACCATTGAGAGATTGGCCAACAACGATATATAGCATGATATCTCAAAAATTGTGCTGCAGAGTTGGACGAAACTTGATGCGACATGTTGTGTGTTGACAATAAATAATTCTTATCAATGTTTGTGAAATCCGAATCGACTCTCGATCCGGAATCTGTTATATTTAAAGTTCTTCACAATTGAGATCAGCCAAAACGATACATAGATGGAATGATATTTCAAAAAATTATTGGCCCATATGTTTTCGTGGATCGGGCAATTTGTGGTCGGAGGTATGCGCTCTACAGAGTGCCCTTCTGTATCTATTCTTTTCATCTTTGTTGAAAGCCAAATTAAAATTTACTTAAATTGGGACTTCTTTTCAAAACCCATTACCCATTCCTCTTCACTTCTGGGAATGTGAGTCCCATGCAAGAAGATAGCGAACGTGAACTCGTCGATTTGTGCCTTTCAAGTCTAACTTCGGCTCTGGTACAGGGAGGAGAATAATGTGCGCACAGAGGAATTCCACCCCTTGCGTTACTTGAGGATTTCCACCTCCTGAATTCCCAATTTCAAAAACATGCTACAGCAACAACAACATCCAAAAAACATTAAATGTCACTGCCTTGTATTAATTTGCGGATTCTTAATCCCCTGGTATAACATTGCGTGAACTGTAACAGGAATTCTAACCTGCTTCCTATGCCTTATAATGATTCAACTCTGATCACCCAGATACAATTTTCGATCCGTGTTACACAGCTAGACTGGTAGATGTAACTAACAGCTGTGATGACAGCAAAACAGAGTACTTGTTTCAGCGGCTTCCATATTTGGAACATGCCATCCGGGCACTGCTCTCCGCCCCCTCTCCTCTGAGTTTGTACGATCCTGTCCTGGATGCCAAACTGTCGAAGAAAAATTCAGCTTCACAGGGTCTTTTTACACCATTTAAAACAGAGTGATTCAATATTTACAGATGCATGGAGAGAAATATACATAGTAACATGCCATATTGCTCTAATAATTGGCTTTAGCTTGTCACATATATTTATACTTATATATATATACTATATATATATATATATGTATATTTAAAATAATAATTTTATTTACTAAATGTTTATTAGTTTTAATTTATATTATTTATATATATATATATAATATATATATATTCAAACAAGCATGGTTGCAACAGACTTTTTAGTAAAAACTGCTTGTGGGAATAACTCAGAAAAATTCAAAAGCATAACATCTTTCGCAACATTTCATTGGATGAAATACACAGTTGTTCTTGAATAATAACGATCCACTCAGCACTTTTCCAAGCCAGTAACAGAAAAGTTTGAATTTAATTTCCTTACATGTTCTCAATTCCAACCACTGTTTTAATGAGCAAATTGAACTGATACTGATCATTTAATTCAAACAGGAAGTAAAACATTTCAATGTCAAATAATGCACTGACTCATGAGAGAATCACACTTTGTATTCTCTTGCAAAAGTGAAGCCTCAGAGGAGAAGGTTTTAATACAGCCAAGCAGTAAAAGATAAAGTATGAGGTCGTAAGCTGTGGCATGTGCACACAAAGACATGCTTCAGGTTTCACGACTTCGTAAAAAGCATTTTGTGGCTTCATTTATTTAAAACTCTGACATCCTAATGTTGTTTTCTTTAGTGAAAGTCCAAAACAGATAGTAATAAAATAAAAAATAGACTTCTCGACCAAAAGACCCTGAAGACCCAAATACCCCAAGACCGAAAGATCCCAAGGACTAAAAGACCTAAAAACCCAAAAACCCCAAATCAAAAGACCCAAAATTCACCAAAGACACAAAAAAGCGCTGAGACTCTGAAGACCCAAAAAGCCCCAGAAACCCAAAAAGACCACTGAAGAACATAAAGAATCTGAACCCAAAAGTCCCAAAAGAGCCAGAAGTCCCAAAAGACCTTCAAGCCCCAAGATGCAAAACACCCAAAAGACCTTTAGACCCTTAGAGCTTAACACATTTAACCACTACACCCTTCAGAACAGATTTGACAGCTCTAGACCCTGAACCACTTAACTTCCTTTATCACAAATGAATTTCAATAAATATAATGTCACTAATATTACAAAATAATTTCTAAAAAAGGGTTTGTATTCGGATTGGGATAAATCATGCAACACAGCAAATGTGTGACGGTCTATCACTTGCAAGGAACATGTGAAAAAGTCAAGTATAGTAGGCTGAATCCACGCTAGCTCAGAATATATGTTATACATCATTCTAACCATTAGCCTGACTACCACGACTCCACTGACGATATAAAGATCGATACTCCGGGTGAATATAGAAAGCTGATATTTTGTTGCCAATGGACATCGAAGCTGATTACACAAGGAAACAACAAATCCCGCCCATTTAAGGCATAAGACATTTTGGGATCAAATATAAATTGGATTTTGTTGATTTGAGTGACTTTGTTGTGGCGAATGAATGCGACTTGAGTTTGTTGGAGTTTTATTTGGGATTGGATGATTGGGTGGATTGGGATTGATGGATTGGTGATTGATTGGTGTGGTGTGAGGGGGCGCCCGTGGATGTTTGATATCTGAGTATACATCCTTAACAGACGTTGATTATAAGGAATAGATAAGAATCTTTTATCTTAGTTAAGCTCTGTTGAAGTAATCAGAATCATTTTGACGAATTATGAGCGAAACGGATTTTGATCTTTTTCGTGACCTTGACTTGACTTTGATCAATTTGACCCAAAATTTAATGGGGTCGTCTAAGGTTCATTGCCCACCTGTGGATTAAATTGAAGTGTTGCAAAGCTGTTTGCCGTAAAGTTGCAACAGGACAAAAAACAAACAAACAACAGACAAACAAACGATACGATACAATTCCGCCCCTCCCTCCGGGCGAGATAAATATCACAACGTCGGAATTATCTGAAATGAAAAATATAATAAAGAAGAAAAAAAAGAAAAAAATCAAATGCAGGTTACCTGAGACAATGGAAGCATGTTCGTTATTGCTACAATGTGAAAGCATACCCCACTACTATTATATATATATATTATAATATATAATCAAATCCATGTGGAGCTGTGCGCATACTCCCCCGATTTCACAGTCTGGACATAGTCCCGACACAAGCCTTCCAGCGCTCCACCCAGACCGGGAGCTCGCCCCGTGACTCTGTTCGACAAACAGACAAAGTATAACATGGTCAACATCAGTTAACGTCAAACAGAGCCAGCTGTGCAGATTTCGGCTATTTCCGCTTCATATCAGGACAGCATACCATAATATCTAAGCAATGATGACCACAGTCGTTGTTTAAATATCAAGACGCACTCCTGCTCTTATGGTATAATCTGCAATTTGAAAACTTTCCGTCTGCCACCCAGAGGATTTTCCACTAATCAGATTAATGTGAGTAAGTGGGCAGCTCTGTATGATGTTGGGCGTTTATGACAGTGAAGGTTGCCGGCCCTTGGGTGTCCGGTGTTCGTGTCGTGGTGTCAAAACCCGTCAGAATATCAACAGTTATGAGTCCAAAAACGTCAACCAAGGTAAAAGGAATGTCGAAATGTAAAGAAGAAATCTGAAGAGGAAAAAATCAGAAGAGGGTTGGAAATAAGGCATCTGAAGTGCAGGGTCGAACAGCAAGAGAGTGGTAGAAGTGTATATTCTCTTTCATCTGTCTCCCAGGGAATGTGACAATCTTGCGGGACCTCGATCAGTGCGGATTTCTGTGTCTATCCCCGTGTTCACCATTTATTCTTACCCCCACCGCCTGCGTGCTTGAGTCCCCTGATTGGTGCAGGATAGGGAAGCAGCGGACCCCCCCCCTCTCCTTCTGTGGATTGGCTGAGTCCCATTCCTCTACCCAGGCAACGGAGTCCGCTTTGTGAAGCAGGGCCTTTGCGTTTTTTTTGTTTCCGATGAAGGTGGAGAAGTAACCTTAGTGTCAGTTTGATGGATGTTCCTCCTGTGTGTGATGTGAGTGAGGTTCGCTCAACAACTCCGGCCTTCACACCAATCATGCCAAATTCTCCACTTACAATGAAAACGTGAGACATGGACGTCATTATGTGTGTGTGTGTTGTGTTTGCTGTGTTGTGTGTGTGTTGTGGTGTGTGTGTGTGTGTGTGTGTGTGACTTGTGTTGTGGTGTATGTGTGTGTGTGTGTAGCATGAAAGTTTAGAGTCCAGAATTAAAGAGGAAGACAAGACTTTCGCAACTTATGTTTGCAACGCATATCTAAATCCACATGATGGATATATTCCAATGCTAAAATATTTCTAAGACATAACTAGCTTAAACTATTGAATGCGCTTTCCCTTCTAGGGGCTCGAACAACCGATCACAATATCAATAGGCCATGGCCTCTGCATGTCTGACCCCACCCTGAAACTAGAAATACTCCCGAGAGAAAAAATAAAGTAAAGTTGCTTCAAATTAATCCAAACTATGGGAAATATAATATTTTCAATATAACAGAAAAATGACCCGAACCGGTTGTAAAAGCAACAGACGCTGCCTGCAACGCTCCCGATTATTTTTTCCTGTTTCGAAATGTGGCGCAATATCTTTTTGGAAAGAAATACGAAGTTTTTAAATTTGACACTCCTTTACATCAATCTAATAATATACGCTGCTTTCGTCCATTCCTTTTGTGTCTTAACATTTCGTCCACCCACAAAAGACATCATTTGCCATGATATTGGCGTTATCGAGCCAAAGACTTCCTGAAGCTGTTCAATTCACATTTCCATGGCCTCCCTAAAATTTTCCCTTCAGTGATCTCGAAAAATAATTGCGGTTGGGAATTCGTGACCTGGTATTGTGAATCCTCTTCAAATTTCAAGTCAATCGATGAAATTTTGCATATTAGAATACCACCTTAGTTGATTACCTTGGCCCCATTGAACTTTTAGTCTCTTGTGACCGCAAAATTGGCTCGTTGAATTCCTGACCTAAATATAAATCATCTTCAAATTTCAGTCAATCGGATATGAAAACTTTACAATTTAAATTCTCACGAATTATTACCCTTTGGCCTATAGTCGACACATTGGTCGATGGTTGATCTATACAAAAATTGTTTGTTGAATCAGTGAACTGAATATAAAATTGCTCTTCAGTGTTCCAAGTCAATCGGACATGAAAAGTAAGAATTTTAGAAACACCACCTTCGTGTTGAACCTGGGCCTGTGCTGACTAGTTGCGATGTTGACCTCAAAATGATTGGCTGTTAAACTTCAATTCGAGCTAAATAGAAACCTCTTCACAAATTTAAAGTCAATCTGATGAAAATTGAGGATTTTAGATTAAAAACCACATTAGTTGATGACCTTTGGCCTTATATTACCATATTGTCGATGTTGACTAAAAAAAACAAGGATGTGAATCGTGACCTAAATGTAAATCCTTTTCAAATTTCAAATTCACATTGGATGAAATTGAGGATTTTTAGAAAATACCACCTTAACTGGTTGATTTGGACTACATTGACCTTTTGTCTATGTTGACCTTAATATAATTGCTCGTGAATTAATTGACCTGAATAATAAAATACTCTTCAATTTGAAGGCAATCGGATGAAAATTGAGGAATTAAAATCTCACTTAAGTTATTGACCTTTTGCCTTAGATTGGGGCGTGTTGACCATTTCGTCGATATTCGACTATAAAAAATAATTGCGTAGTTGAAGTTCAGTGACCGAAATAAAATCCTTTCAAATCATTCAAGTCAATCGATAAAATTGATGGACTTTTAGAAATTCACCTTTGTTGTTGACTTGGGCCATATATTGACCTTTTGGACTATGTTACCTCAAAAATAATTTTGGTTGAATCAGTTGACCTGGTAATGAAATCTTCAAATTTCAAGTCAAATCGGATGAAATTTAACAATTTTAGAAATGTCATCGAAATAATTAACCTTTGGCCTTGTTGAGGATTTGGCTCGATGATTGACCATATAAAAATAATTGTTTAGTGAATTCAGTACCTGAAATAATAAATGATCTTCAATTTTCAAGTACAATCTTGCATGTTGAAAATAAGATTTTAGTAAACACCATTAGTTGTATGACCTTGGCCTATATTGACCTTTGGACTAGGTTGACCTCAAAAATAATTTTGGTGAAATCCATGACCTGTATGAAATCTTTCAAATTTCAAAGTCAATCGGATGAAATTTTACAATTTTAGAAATGTCATCATTAATTTAACCTTTGGCCTATGTTGAGATTTGGTCGATGTTGACCTATAAAAATATTGTTTAGTTTGAATCTCATGACCTGAACATATAAATTATCTTCAATTTCAAGTCAATCGGATGGAAATTAAGAATTTTAGCCACACAATTAGTGTGACCTGGGGCCGTGTTGCTCCAGTTGCAGATGTTGACCTCAAAAAAATGGCTGTTGAATCATGAGCTGAAATAGAAATCCTCTTCAACATTTCAAGCAATTCTGATGAAATGAGGATTTTAGAATTACAATGAGTTGGTGACCTTGGGCCTTATTACCTATTGGTGATGTTGACCTAAAAAAAAAGTTGGTTGAATTCATTGACTGCAAATGTAAATCCTTTCAAATTTGCAATTCAATTGGAGGAAAATTTAAGATTTTAGAAATACCCCTTAATGGTTGATCTTTGGACTACATGACCTTTTGTCTATGTTACTAATGCATAATTGGCTCGTTGATTCAGTGGACCTGAAATAATATATAGTACTCTTCACACTTTCTTAGCATCGGAATGAAATTGAGGAATAGAAATTCTCACTTAAGTTATTGACCTGCCAATATGTTGACATTCGTCATTATGAACCTATAAAAAATAACTTGCCTAGTGAATTCAATTAGTGACCGGAAATAAATCCTCTTCAAATTCAAGACATCGGATGAAATTGAGGACTTGTTAAAATCTCCACCTCGTTGTTGACCTGGCCTATGTTGACCTTTTGGACTATTGACCTCAAAAATAAATTTGTGTGAATCATGACCTGGTATGGAAAATCTTCTTCAAATTCAAGTCAATCGGATGAAAATTGTAGGATTTTAGAAATCTTACACTAAGTTGTTAACATTTGCCTATGTTGACCTTTTGGTCTATGTTGACTGAAGAAAAAAAACTTCCTAAAGTAATTCGTGACCTGAGCTATAAATCCTCTTCAATTTCAATTCAATTAGGAATGAACAAATTGGGATTTTAGAAATACCACTTAGTGTTGACCTGGGGCTGTGTTGACCTTTGGTCCATGATGACCTAAAAAATTAATTGGTGTTGAATCAGTGACTGAAACTTAATCGTTTTCAAATTTCAAGTTAATCAGAAGACATGAACAATTTTTAGAAATCCAGCGATAGTGACATCCATTTGGCGTAAATTTATAATAAATTGTTGATAATCACACAAATTCTAACTGTGGGATGTCATGGTTGCCACAGAAATGCTGCTGGCAATTATTTCTTGCCTTAGTTTTCTTGTATAACATTATGCAAGCACACAACATTTGAGAAAAACATTTGTTTCCGTACAAATCGGTCAGTGAAATAAGTTTGGCAGAATCACAGACCAATGCCTTGCTAATCATCACGTTATTGACTGCTAGAGAAATTTTTTGGACGGCTTCGATAGATGAACAAACTCAACATATCATTTTGCCACATCGCCTTCCAATGCCTGCTCATCAATTTGCTCTCCTTCCAAGAATATTCTGAAGAGTAGCACAAACATGATTGTTTGCACACAAGACCCATCCCCTTCTGCAATCGTAATTATTAAGCGTCTGAATTCCCCTTAAAGCCCACATTCCACCATCACACCAACAACCGACCATACAAATTAAACAAAAAATTTACCTTGTTGAGTGTCTCATCCCTCGTCTTTGTTGGTTGTCTTTCAAAGACATGTGCCAGTGTGGTGTCAAACGAATCTCGAAATCAGATATATTTGCTGGTCAGGGAATGAAGAGCTTTACTCTCAAAGCGCAGTTTTGGAAAATACTTTTGCATAGGTGCTGAGCCTAGATATGCCTGTCAGTGATATGAAGAATTTTCAAAATTAACGTCACACCATACACTGTGCATGGAAGCAGGAAGCCTCTTCCAACAAATGTACAAACCCTTTTCATACCAGATTGTCCATCATTGTATGTATGATACCATCAACATCAAACCACTTCAAGAAAAACGTAATAAACAAAACAATTTTGATACAGCTTTCTTGTCTAAAGTCCCTTGGGCCACTGCATTCTTCCAGATTTGACCGTATTAACAGGTTTATTTAGCAACATGAGTACATTGCGATGAAGCAACTTTGTACTTAATTTACAAAAACAAATCAGCAAACTGAAAACTGCTCTTTAGTTGCCCATTACCCAGAAAACGTAAATTTACTTTCCTGTAGGCGTGCTTTGTGCAACAGTTAAGATTTGGTGTCCAACTGGCACAGTAGATCGTACTCAACAGAATAAGTTTTGCACAATATCTAGGACAGACACATTATTTATACACATGAAATAGCCAGATGTTCAAGTCATCACCATTATACCACACAAGACTTAAACCATATTATGCATAGAGGTGAGACAATAACATAGTGCATCCTAGATTTTTTCAAAGTTTTTTGAGACCACTTCTTGATTTCAAGACACTTCCCTACCGCTCATTCTTCCCTCACATGCACCATTTCAATGATACACAACTGACAAGAATTTGGCGAACCATCGCCCTCCAACCTCCCCATCTCCCCATGCAATATATATATATATATATATAGTATAATATCATACGTATTTTAACATATATATATAAAAAATATATTATATTATATACTATAATATATTACTATATATTTAATCTGATCAAGATGAAAAACCTTGTTCACTGTTTAGTATACTCAAAGATTATAGAACAAATGCATTCAACTTTATTGTTATTTTAAATTCCCTTATTCTTCAATATCTACAAATATGTAACCTGGCCCCCCCCACCCCCTCTCTGAAATTCCCAGCAGTAGGGTACAAAAGCACGATTGGCAGCTTTGGTAGTGGGGGCGGGGGTTGGGTGGAGGGTGGCCTCTGACTTCTGACTCCCCATTTATTCTCATTCTTTCTTTTCATTTTTGCCAAGAAAGGGAAGGCAGATGTATCATACTTCCTTGCCTATGGCTGTCCTTGACCCTCACAATCAACCAAGTTTTTGCGCCGTTGTTCCGCCGCATTTTTGATTGTATTGGCATCCTAGTCTCGATAATCATACTTCCATATTTACCATTGGTAGATGTATATGACATGTGAAAAGAGATTTTACCTTGTAATTAACATTAATATCTTCTCAATAATTAAATATACTGCCATTATCTTTCACCATGACTCTTGCTGGGGGGGATGGCGAAGTGTTGAGTCTGTGTTCAAACCCGGCGATTCTTTACCCCAAAAATAAAATTATTGACATTATTTCCCCCAACCAGCAGGCCCCCTGAAACCATTGAGCCATCTCGACGGGGAAGGGGCGCCTGCCCTCTTTTGAATGGGTCACGTACGGGAGCACAACTCACGATTTAATGGCCATGCGTCCTTCATATGGTTACTAATTGGTAATGCTTCACCCAAAATCGACACTCCGCGGAATTATCCCCTCTTCAACACACCCAAGCCAGTCCACCCATGTTTCATGCCGAATCCATCCCCCAACTTTTTGAAATATCATGCAAATTTTTTTAGCCCCATCTCTCATGTGAAGAATCACTTTGTAAAGATTACCATGATTGATGTATCTGCTTCTGATACTTGATATTCAGATCTTCCAAATAACTTGTATCTATGCCAGCAATAATATTCAGAACGATCGCTTGAAAGCGCGCAAAAAATCGGATAGCTAATCTGCGATTCTCGGAACAAACAAACAGACAGGACAACAGACAGCAGAAAGACGAAAGCGCTAAGACAATATATTTCCGAAGAAGCATGGTTTTTACCCAAAGTAAAAAACAGTAGCGTCGAGGGTTACATTCAAAGTACACTGCCTATGCTCAATAAAATAATAAATACATAATTCCTTTCCGCATGATTTCCGGGCGTCGCCCATTGCCGCCATGCGCAATGGCGGTTGACGGATTTTAACAGGAGCAGGTGTTTGTAACTCTCGACAGGATTTACAAAGATAATATCAAGAAATATATAAAATAATTGACTCAACTATGCAGCTATGGAGAGGTAGGATTTGGACGGGAGCGATGTCACAAGAATTCATTGTTTAATGTCCACCTAACCTCCTGAATACACATTACACAATCCATAATCATCGAAATAATCTGATTCTCAATCAGTTTGAGCCTTATCGCGCTCACCCGCATCACCCACCCTGCTTCCACACCCTGGATCCTAACTTCTTTGAAAATTAAGGGTATCTCGGAAATGAGATCAACGAAAATTGATTATGATTCCTCATAATTCAAAATAACCACTTTTAAGCCAAATAACCTTGTCCACTCGTCAGTCCTCAATAGAATTTCAGTTTCGAAGCTACAAAACCGCGTACCTGACAGACTACTTCTGCGAAGCCGATGCAAAATCATCAACAAACCCATAACTACATTCCACACACTATAATTAATAAATAAATACTTCCACACTTAAGTGATTTCCACTATTTCACATAAAAAATCAACCCTTTCTTGCCAAGCGGGATACTCCCTCACTTTTCCCCCAAGTTTCAGCTTCCTCGCTCCAAAGGAGGCTGAGATATCATCCATACAGAGCAAAAGGGTAAATAATTAATTTTCGATAATTTGTTAATCATAAACAGGAATTTATTTAAGCCAAAATACGTTGTCACGTATGTCCAAATTTTCAGCTCCCTAGATTCAAAAAGGTGGAATCATTGCCAGGGCTGAGAGAATTAGAAAAGCATAAGTATAATAAATCGATAATCATGTAATAATTAATCATTGTAATGATAAATAAATAAATCAAAAATATTAGCCAAAACAACCTGGTCACTGTTCAGTCCAAATATAGTTCCAGCTCAAGAGAGAATTGGTTGAAAGAATTGCCCAGATGGTGATTGGTCAAGTGAGATTAATCAATTAATTGATTAATCAGAGGTAGAATAAAATATTGTTGTTTGCCAGAAGCACGGTTCTTCACTTTTTGTCCCCAGAGGTTCAGCGTTCATAGATTTCGAAGAGCTGAGGTAGTCGCCCAGACCGATCAAACAAAGCAAAAGCAGGCAAGAAGAAAAAATGAGAATGGGAAAGTTGGATGAAAACGAAAGTTAATGACATCAGTGAAAGTTACCAACAAATTCCAGCGATCCAAGAGCACACGGATCCAACAAGAGCTCCATGCAACAGAATTGTCATACACATCGCCTCCATTTCTGATGGCCTCGGGGGAATGCAACCTGAGATGACTGCACGGACACCCGCATGCATGTCCATGAGCGTACAACCACTTCGACATTCACCTGTTGACAGATCAGACTCTCAAGCACTTACCAAGTGTTTCGGGATCCTGTACTACGAGGCGGCCATGACTTGCAACACGTTTGTTTTTGGTACCCTTCAGAGGAAGAATTAATAAATCCCAGGAATTCCTGAGACAAAAAGATGCAGAATATCTTGAGACAGAGAAGACAAGTTTACGAAGTAAGAGGAATGGCTGAGACTTTCTAAAGACCGTTGCTCTGACTGGAGCTCTAGGGTGGTAGGGTGGTAGGTTCATACCATGACCTAGTTGTGCGTGTTTGAGAACCGTTGCTATGGACCCCTCGGTTGCCTACCAACGGGACTTTGAAATTTTTGAAAATCCTAAAAAATTTATTTTTTCGAAAATCCAAAATCAAACTATGATCGTTTGTGGGCAACACATTCAGCCTCCTTGACAAAAAAGTTCAGCCTGCTTCCATGAAAACTGGCGGAGAAGATAGACTTTGAATGAACCCTGGTCGAAAAAAACGAAGTTCGTTATATATCAGAGACTATGAGTCAGACATACATGAAACTGGTATGGTAGGTTCATGGTATGTCCTAGTTATGT
>CM068962.1:48309668-48322386 GCA_035128595.1 Eptatretus atami
AATTATTTTTTAGGTTGAACAATTTTCAAAGTATTTATTACGTTGAATACGTCGTCCGAATACGCTTCCCAAGCGATGAAAAATTCGCGGAACAAAAATTAATGCTGATTTTAGGAATGCTAATGTTAAAATAATATGACTGTTTATGTTATGCAATAAATTCTCAATATTTTAATGAAAATATTTATTGGAATAATTTTTAAAATAATATATATATTTTTTAGTAATTTAGTGTTGATAATGTGGTGGGGGAAATATCATTATTCGGCAATTTCAAAGGGGGAAACAACATTAAAAAGGTTAAGAAACTCTGATTTCTTAACAGGGAAACTCTGATTTCTTAATTTCATTTCTATATATATATATATATATATATATATATATATATATATATACAGGGGGCTGCAAAGTAGGTATACAGAAATGAAAAACAAAACGTATTTTATTGATTATACAAGATTATACAAAAAAACGAAAAAATTACGAAAATAAAAATATTAAAAATGGTAATAATTATTTTAATGAATTAAATGAATTCTAGTATTAAATGAATCCTAGCACCACTATTATAATACTGGTAATACTGGTATAATCCTTACTGTATACCTACTTTTGCAGCCATATATATATATATATATATATATATATATATATATATATCAACCTTCAGTTCCATCTGGTTGTGTCAATTTCAGTGTAAGTATACATGTATTGTATATGTTATATGAAATGTGTGCACGTTCATTAATAATGTTAAAGGAGGAACTAAAATCTCCATCTCTTTTGGAGATGTAAAACAGGAAAGGGAAGAAAAGTTGTTGGGGCAGTGGGGGGGGGGGGGGGGGGGGGGGGGGGGGGGGATGCATGACCCCTGTTGAGGTGTGAGGTGCCATTATGTCTGCCCTTCCAGCGAGTATTCATGAAGAGTGTGCTGCAGCACTCTCGCGGGGCTTCGATCATATCGCCAGTTTTGGCCGGAATGATCCTGACCGGAGGTGGGGAAGATAAACCGTTCATAAAAGGTCATGTGGATGTGATACCCATGAAACTTAACCTTGAAGAGCCATTCATAAGAGCGATTGAGAGCTTGGAGAATGGCGTACAGCATACCTCGAGGTACGCACACCCGCCTCTGAGCTGTCTAACCTGGGTTTGAATCCCGACCCAGCTATAAACTGTCATCCTGGTGTTTCACAAGCAGCGTAATTCATTAATGTGTGTGCCATCCCTCAGATAGACGTTAAACTGGGCGTCCCTCTGCAGATATTTGTTTGCGGACGTTAAATAACCCACAGTGTCCTTCCTTCACAAAGAGTAAGCGAGCCATCACCAGCACCATGAACAAATTCCAAATTCCTGCTCTAGCATACAGGAGTCTCAGCATCGAAAGCACAGCCGCACTCCCATCAAATGCAATCAGCAGCTCCAGACATTACACAAGAAATGAATGTAAAGGGAGAATGTAACAGCTTGCGGCGAAATAAACAAGTCAGTTTTGATACGTGTCAGAACTTACAGACCGGACACTGGGTCGTACTCGAAATAGAAACCTATAACATCGAATGTAAATTTTAATTCGACAATAAAAACGACCTGACGATGGAATTTAAATCGAACAAAAAGAGATGTTGAGGCTTCATGGAGCAATATACGATGAAGGATCAATACAGAGGGGAAACAGCTGGATAAGAACAACCAGGTGCACCACACACAATACAAGAAGAGTTGCAGGTGAAAGGAAGGTAGGGTCTCAGGGAGTGTAAAGCTCGGAGGTCGAAACGGGAGAGACAATAAGATGGTGTTGGGGGACATAATTGAAGACCTTGAAAGAAGAGCACGAGACAATTGGCAATGGGAATATGGTTCCAAAGACGAGAAAATATGTCAGTGAGCATTAAGCTTGACGTGGGTAGGGTAACGAGGTAAGGGTTGCTGCTATAATGTGTCTGGCCTGGAATTAATGGAAATGGGCAGAGAAGGGAGAAGGCAGGAGAAGCAAGACCATATAATCGAGCCAGGAAAATAATGTAAGACCACCAAACTATCAGCATCAAATGAGCAGGAAGCAAACCCGGATACTCGGTCTCTTGTGAGTTGGGCCTTCGGCTCCATGGTTTCAACTCGGGTGAGGAGAGGTGGTGGGGGTGGGGGCACAAGATGGGAAGCAGCAGCACTAGATCAAAGGGGGGGGGGAACATGGATGAAGACCTTGTACAAGCAAACCTTGATGCTCAGTCTCTTGTTTTGAGATGCCAATAACATGGAGGGCCTTTGACTCCAAGGCCTCAAGGTCGGGTGGGGGGAGATGAGGGACTGGGGACAAGATGGGTAGCAGCAGCATCACCCCGAAGGAGGAAGCCTTCCACTTCTTCTTTCAGATGCAGCACATCGCTTTGAGTAACATCATTGGCCAAGGGTATGGCTGTGCCGATGATGCAACATCATCTGCAGGTTAGGGCAAGAAGTTGGAGTTTGTTCTGGCTGCTGGCAATAGCTCACCTACTCTTCGCGAAGGACACTGTGGGATATTTAACATCCAGCAACTATTGCTGGCAGACGTGCAACCCAGTTTATCGTCCATCCGAGAGACAGCACATACATTGATGCCTCGCCCTGCCTGTGAAACACCAGGATGACAGTTTATAGCTGGGTCGGGATTCAAACCCAAGATAGATGTCTCAGAGGTGAGTGTGCATACCTCTAAGCCATCCTGCCAGCTCAAAGGAAGGAGAACATGGATGGAGACTTCATACATTTGAATAAGTTGTGGGAGGAATTGACCTTGGGGAGATTTCTGAGGCAATGACTGGCTTTGGAGGCTAGCTTGGTGACAATCTGCCCAGGACAAATTATACTTGATCGTGAGTTGCAGAATCTCGAGAGACTCTACATCTCCCAGAGATTGACCACAGAAAAAAGAACTTGGTGGGGGAGGGAGTGGGATTTGCACACACAAACTCCACTAAATTGTGGGGAAAAGATTTCTGGCATACACTCTGTTTATGGTCCAGGAAAGCAGTTTGCGAAGGCGGTCTTCCAGCTGTGTGCAGCCTGACAAAGTCTCGATTACACAAATCTGGAAGACCACTCTTTATGGATGGACAAGATGAGAGTGAGGGACTCACCTGCATTAAAAGTGTCTTCCAGGTCGATGACTGAAGTACTTCTCAAGATCAGAAGAGAGGGATGCTGGGGGAGTTGCTACCCTGCATATGATGCAGTGAACTGCAAAATCATACAATAGATTCTACAATGATGAAGAAAGGTTATTGATGTGGTCATGCAGACCAGAAACAGGATTGGTAGCAGAATGCAAACTTAATGTGTGTGAGCATCGGGATGTAGAGAAAGGGTATCCTCAGTGGTCTTTTGTATGACAATTCACCCTCAGCATGACTTTTGTAACAGGACAACATAACCTGAAATAATTAATGGAAAGGTTCACACCATTAAAGTTATAGGGTCACAGCCGTTGGCCTGATGTGCTACATTTTTCTTGAAGGTCAAGGTTTAAAAAAACAGACACATCTGACATGTTGATGCTCATGGAAGATAATACCATAAAAATTTTCCTTCCTGAAAGTTTCTGTAGTACCATCTTATTTACTCCGTGTACCCTGTGCCATCCCTCTCCCTTCCACAGATATCCAATTGTCTTTGTTCCCCACTATTTTGTGCTTCCCTCTCCTACCCTTCTTGTCTCCTGCCTTATTATATGTGCTCGACTTGGTATAATAACTAAACAAACAAACAAACAAACAATAGTTATTTGTGCCTGTTGTTTGTGTCCAAATTTTTTTGGGGGGAAGTTTACCACCATTGATGCAGTGTTTTTGACACCACCTTATTTAACACATTACATTAGTTCTTCATGTTTGTTGTTTGTGTCCTTCAACGATGTCACAGTAAGTTTCCTGTTTTGAATGATTTTCAATTTTGTTTGACTGCCAGACAAGCAAACACAGTAAAAAAAAAAAATTATCCCACTCCTCTCTGCGCATGCACGATTGGGTTTACATTCTGTACAATTGTCGAATCCAGAACCAGAGTCCGGTAAACGTTCAGGTTCGTTTTCCAATTTGTGTTCAAAATGTAACATTCATCTGAAATGAAGTTGTTCCTCGATGATAAACTGACGTTTGTAGACAGACAAACAAACAGACGAAGTGAACCAATTACTTAACCACACTTTTTGCTTCGTGCGTGCGGGGTAATAAATCCTCTTTAACGAAGTAACAAGAAAAGCACTTGATGAATGTCGTGTCGACACCTCCCTCGATAAGCCTCCCTCATCCTCGCATACCGATCTCTATAATACTGTGCTCAATGAGTTTTCAGCAAACTAATGAAAACTCATCATGTTTGGCAGCAAGCTCAGGCATTTCCAGGACAAAAATAAATAAATAAATAAAACATATCACAACTGATTTTTGTTCACACCAGCATTGGGGAAGGCACCACTCACTCAGTCAAGCTATAAACTGGAGAGGTTTGGAATAACAAACACAACAGCATGCCAGGAGTTGAAGACAATCAATGGCTCTTGCCAATTGTAGGTGGACACATAATTGTCAAGCCATTATCCATTTCGACATGATTATTTTGTACTTCTGTTGCAATTTGAGATGAGTTGAGCTAAGGTCTCCCAATTAGCCCAAGTGGTGAAGGCACTGCGATGGCATCCCAGAAGTTGTGCACTCAAATACAGCTTAAGGCAGCATTGTTTGAGGGTTTGCATTTGAACCTTTTAGAAATCGACTTTATTTCATGAGATAATGACAATTATAATATATTATTACTAAAAGGAGAAGTGTGTGTGTGTGTCCATCAAGCTTTATTCTAACAAAAGGGTTCCTGCTGTTGTAGAACAATAAAAATGGTACCTTTGGAAAGCTAATGATCCATTTATTTGGAACAAAAATTTGTGTCCATTTAATCGCAGTAATTCCTGTTTTTCGAGCCTGTCTTTCAGGGAGTGAAAAGGAAGAAGCAGGACCCGGAGCTTTAATGTCACGGTTCCAACCTCACCACAGCAGTAACCCTTTAGAATAAAGGGTGATGGACACGGAAGGAGCACACAAATTAAATATAGTAATACTTCTCGAACCAATAGCAAAATATATAAAATTACACAGAAGGAACACACAACCGAACAACAACTACAGCCACAATGACAGCAGCAACAACAACAGCAACCACATGTTATAAAACATTTTTTCACACATTTTTCACTTCATTTTACATCCTTATTGACTCACAGATGGATATGCAATATGTTTGTGAAGTACAACTTGCTGTCGTTTTATTAAACCCATCAGCGAAGCGACAGGTAGGCACACCTAGTGTTTATAGACACCTAACTTACTCACTAATGACCTCAATTAAGAGGAACAGAGAGTAACCAACTTTCCCCGCCTGCTCTCGTTTACTTGTGAAGTCAGTCCACACACCGCGGTTGAACGTGGTGCAGTGGTTGTCTCTTAAAACCTTCAGGGCACCTCGAGACGGGATTACAACCCTACCTCTGAAAAGGCAACATCACACAAATCTCTCTAACGGGACAAATTTAAATTGAACAGCAGTTTGTGGTTTGCAACAGTTTAACCAGACTCGGTGGCACAATGGTTTAGACTTTAGAGCGTCTGCTCCGAGTCCGAGAGGTCGGTGGTTTGAACCAAACCCTGGCCAAGTCACAGCAAAGACTTTGAAAATTGTCTATGCTGCTTCCTTGCTTGATGCTCAGAATTTAAAAAGGAGACCATGGACAAACAGCCATAGGTTGGCAACCATTGCACAGGCTTTGATGGGCCGAATGCCCTCTTCCTGCATTGAAGTCCCTTGGAAGATAACTCGTATAAAGCAGACCATGAGACATAGTCCTTACTCCAGTATCTACATGTCATGGCCAAAAATATTGGCACCCTTGCACTTTTTTTCAAACAACTCACAATTTTCTCCAAAAATAAGTTGAACTTGACATAAGTATTTTGTCTTCACAATTCTTTATTTCACTGTTCATATTACAGAACCTTTGTTTTTGATTCAGAACTTAATATATCCTTTTAAATGAGAAAATAAAAAGAAATGACATTCATAAAATTATTGACACCCTCGACTTAATATTTGGTAGCACAACCTTTGGACAAAATAACTGCAGTCAAGCGCTTCCTTATAGTCGTGAATGAGCTTCCTACACCTCTCTACTGGCAGTTTGTCCCACTCTTCTTGTACAAACTGCTCCAGTTCTCCCGGATTTGAAGGGTGCCTTCTCCCAACTGCTGTTTTCAGATCACAGCTATTCAATGGGATTTCAATCTGGACTCATTGCTGGCCACTTCAGAACAGTCCAGTGTTTTGTCTTAAACCATTCCTGGGTAGTTTTTGAAGTGTTTGGGGTCATTGTCCTGCTGCAAGACCCATGACCTTCGATGGAGACCCAGCTTTCTGACACTGGTTGAACATTGTGCTCCAAATGCCTTGATCTCCTTATTTCATGTCATGCACAATTCAGGGCACCCAGTGCCAGAGGCAGCACAGCAACCCAAAACATCACTGAACCTCCTCCATGTTTGACTGTAGGGAAGGTGTTCTTTTATTGAAGGTTTCATTTTGTTTTCTGTAAACATAGATGATGTGCTTTACAAAAAAGCTCTAATTTGGTCTCACCTGCCCACAGGACATTCTCCCAGAAGGATTTTGGCTTGTTCAGGTGTTTTGGCAAACTCTAGTCATGCTTTCTGATGTGTCTCTCTCAGCAGTGGGCTCCTCCTGGGTCTCCTACGATAGAACCCCTTTTCATTGAGTTGGCAACGGATGGTGTGAGTTGAAACTGTCGTACCTCATGTCTGAAGGTCAGCTTGAATCTGTTTGGCAGTTGATTGAGGTGTTTTCTCCACCATTCGAACAATCCTTCGCTGCAATCTTTGATCAAGTTTTCTCTTGCGGCCATGTCCAGGGAGGTTGGCTACAGTGCCATGGGCCTTAAACTTCCTTAGAACATTGCGTACGGTGAACACAGGAACACACGGTCTCTGGAGATGGACTTGTTGCCTTGAGATTGTCCATGCTTGGCTACAACTTGTGTCTGACCTCAGACAATTCTCTGGTTTTTCTTTCTTTTCTCCATGCTCATTGCGGTACAACAGTGACAAAAAACAGCAGAATGACTCCTTTTCTCCATTCAAACTGGTTTAATGAGTGATTGTTTTTTTATATACGTAAATATTGCAGGCACTGCAATCCACCAGGTGAGTTCAATTCCAAAGTAAAGGAGAATCACCTGCTTGAAATGCAATTATTTCTAACAACTTCTAAAAGGTGCTAACGATATTGTCCGAGCCATTTTAGGATTTCTGTTTGGAATAAGATAACATTTAGGAATGTTTTTCATCTTTTTTTTTGTTTTTGTTCCACTGCAAACCAAATAAATACATATGTGGATACCAAAAGATTTTTTTTTTATATTTCAACAATTTTCTGGAAGAAATGTTACATTGTTTGAAAAAAGTGCAAGGGTGCCAATATTTTTGGCTTCGACAGTATGTCTTGAGAGAAGCCACAAGGCGGATCTGTGGTGCCTTCCGTATCCACAACTGTTTGGGTTTTGTTGTTGTTTGCTATTTCGTTATCACGTTGAGAAAAAAAGAAGATAATTTTAAGTTGGATTGAGTTGACTCATTTTGTTCCGCACCACGTCTTGCATTGCCAACAACAGCCTTCTGTGACTTAAAATGGAGATGTTTGGGGAAACCTTTAACTCTCGTGCACACATGACGCCTCCGTTACTAATCGCTACTCGGCAGCTTATGTGGGTCGTCTGGATGACATCATAAAATTGGATTGTGTCGAGTCATTTTGTTCATGACAAGACCAGGTTCAGCACGAGGAAGTCATACTTCTGCCTCTATTAGTTGGGAGCGTGCGCACCCCAAAACATAGTCATGAACTTCATGAACTGCATGAGCTCGTTGGGTTATTTATTTATTTATTTATTTGCTTGGCTGCATCATTGTCTGGGGACACGGCTGTGCTGCTGATGCAGTGCCCCCTGTTCCCAGTAAGCTGGTAGTCGTTTTTTCTGACCTCGGAAGGATGACAGGCTCAGTCAACCCGCCTGGTGTTAATTCAACGCTATTTTGCGGAGACCGACCGTCTTGGTGTTGGTCGTCAAAGGTTCATATATGGTGATATCATACATCATATGGTCGTTAAAGATCCCATAATATCATAAATAAGCTAATTCACTGCAGCCCCCCGAGAGTACGACATCATGTCTGAAGTTATCGATATGGTACACACCAGATCCAGGGGATGGTAGCTGTTCAGTACAACTCCACCTTGTCCCCTAAACCCCATTTCTTCCATAAAACAACCTCATTTTTGACATAGCGGGCACATTTGCAACATTAGTACAAGTGATCCTTGCAAAAAGTGGTCCAAAAGAACGTGGGGTCGAGGCTGCTTATATAATGGGATCCATAGTCGTTCCAACATGAGTCTCAGTACCCGACGTGACCCTAACTCCCATAACGCATTTTTACGAGGCTCGTTAAGGTAAACGTGCTCGTTGTTTTGAATTCGAGGAGGATCCTTATCGTTGACAGAATTCAATGTTTTGTACTTATCTGTTGCCTTTCATGATAACGACGTATCTCCCTCCGGACGAGTCATATCTTGTTTGTACCGGAAATAATAAGGTACAAGCTGTTTTAGAGAACATCGTGAGGGGGGGTTCCTTACCATTATTGGATCCTTGCAGGGACGTGCACCACCGTGTAGTAGAACTGTGGTACGATGAGCACCTGCAGGCTCATACAGGTGGATTTAACACAAAGCCGGAGTGAACGTACAAGGAACTTTAACTGAGAGCGTCATGCGGCCCATCTTGCCTGCACCATATTGAAAACACCCAATCAGTTCATCGACTTCATTTCACTGGGGTTGGGAGGAGGAAGAACAGTGGGACAAGCACAGACTCACCACTGTTACATCACTCTTTATCCTTTGTAATGTTGATGAGAGATGAGATGGATGAAGACAGTTATATTTATAAGCTGAAGGATGAACAAACACCAACTAGTCCTGCTCACGTCATGCCCCTCGATCCACAATCTGCTGATTACCTTTACAGGGAAACCATTCCATGCATTAAGTACACCCAGTGAAAGACACCTGCATTTACCTCTTCTTCTTTACTCTGATGGTGGACACCAGGTCCTATTGTCACTGTGCATTCTGCTGGGAAAGAATCCCCCCCCCCTCCAATCTCCATCAGACCTCATTGAATAGCCTCCCTTCTGGTGTTTAAACATCCATGTACCAAGCAAGAGCTTCATTTAAACATCAGATGAAGGCTTGCAAATATATATATATATATATATATATATATGTAAATATATATGTAAAATTACTACATTTGAATGTGCACGAGTCACAAAAGCGAGGGTTTTTTTTTTCACCCCGCTTACACAGTCACAAGCTCGTGCTTTCCCCGCGAATATATTCAACATCAGGTTTCTGGAAACATCGGGAGTCGGGACGTGCTCCCGTTCACGTAAAACCCAAGGGGTGGGTCGCTGGGCGGAGCCTAGCACTCATGCTTGAACCGGTTTGCACAATAGCCCGACGCTCTGTGACGTCACGCCGGCACCGGATGGCCCTGCGGGTAGGGGGAGGGTCGAGGCAGCTGCTTCCTTGGTACAGTGCGAAGCGAATGCGGTCCCTTCGGCCAATTTTATGAATGCTGCAGGCGCTGGTTATTACAATCGCTTCCCCTTCGTTAAAAGAAGTTTCCCCCTAAACCCAGCCACAGACAATCGTTTAAAATAAAGGTTTTTTTTTATTTCAGAACTCAAGGGGTGGGTGGAGGAAGCACCAATCAAAGAATTAACTTAAATAAAAAGTGCAAATATGTAACCATAAAACACTGTACAGCTAACAATAAGTTACAAAGCAACATCAACAAAGGAAAGTACGTTTTAAACAATACGACTGCACACGGGGTGCTGGTTCAACGGCCGTCGGTCCGAAAGCGGACACGAGGACGTCACGTGACAAGCACGTGGGGAACGGAACCAGGGACACGCAAGTTCCACCTTAGTTATCGGAATGGGGGAAGTTCGAGCAATCCGCATGTCATGCGGGTGTCCGAGCCCCGTCATCGCAGCAATGACTCAGATGTCTGATGACGGGGCTCTTGAGGTATGGAGGTTATTCGATGCTGGAGCTCTAAAAGAACTGCAGGTGCCGACCAGCGATCAATGCAACGGCTGCTCCGACTCCAGCGAGGGTCAGCAAGACCCGGTTGAGAGATGACGTCTCGTCTCCACCCACCGGACTCCGTGCACAGCCAGCCTGGTTGGGGGAACAGACGTACAAAGGGAATCGTCAAACTCGCAATGAAAATGCATTTCAAAACATCCCCCATTGCACTATCGTGTGGACTCTGCAACGGCGGCATCACATCAACAACCCCCCCCCATATCACATATCACATAACCCCCCCCCCCCACACACATCACAACTCCCCCCCACTATCACATCACAACCCCCCCAATCATACAACATCACAACTCCCCCCCACCCCACATTACATTACAACTCCCCCCCCCACATTACAAACCCCCCCCCCATATCCACAATCACATCACAACCCCCCCTCCCACCACATTAACACTCTCCCCCCACCCCATCCACATTACAACCCCCCCCCCATACACATCACAACTCCCCCCCACCCCACCACCACCCCATATCACACAACTCCCCCCCCACCCCAATATCACACAAACTCCCCCCACCCCATATCACACAACTCCCCCCCACCCCCATATCACACAACTCCCCCCCCCACCCATATCACCAACTCCCCCCACACCCATATCACACAACTCCCCCCCCCCACCCCATATCACACAACTCCCCCCCACCACCCCACCCCTTTTGAAAACAAAAGCTCAGGTATCGAATGAATGTCGAGTTTATGAAGCAAACTGAGCGCGGTATTTGCTCCGTGCAAACGTAATGCAAACCGGATGGAAACGGGACCCTTGGTCGGATGGTGCAGTTAGTGGTCACGTACCCATCCTCCGTTATCCAGGATCCACGAACGCTTGCTGCGCGCCAGGTAGCCGACCACACCGTCCAGCAAAGCGCAGGCGGAGCGAGGCGCACCCCGAGCGGCGAGCCGACGTCCGAGCACCTTGGCGAAAGCCACGAGGGTCAACACACGACCCCAGTTGGTCACATCGTCCTGAAACACCGCGTTCGCCAACTGGTGGGCCATTCCTTCGGCCCACTCGGCCGTGATGTGACTCGTCGAGCCATCGTCCAGCCGATCGGCCAGAGCCTCCAGGTGGTCCCCGTACCTGGACAGGACGAAGTCGATGTGGGTCCGGAGAGACCTCACCAGATTCTCGTCCCGGATGGGCTGCGCCGCCGGTCCGGGAGCCCAATCGACTCCGAGAGCGGAAGCGAGCACGTCTCGACTGCGAGTCGTGAACTCGTCCACGTCGCGGTTTGCAACCCGCTGGGGGCTCCCGACGGTGTCCATGATCGCTTCCCCTCGCACGTCCTTGTCCACTCTCGAAAAGGCGGTGCTGGGGCTGCGCATCCTGTTCGTCGGGCAACGTTCTCCACCTAAACCCGCCGTTGTGCAACGCTCGAATCAGCAACGTTTCTAAACAGTCTCTTGTTCCTGCGTTGACACACAAACCGGCTCACGGCTCGATAACGACAGGCGAACAGACAAAATTCTCCACCCTTATCCTTTTCATCGGCAAACCACGCCCGCTCCCCGCGCATCACTTCCGGTCCGTGACGTCACGGCCGACGCAAACGCACGTCACAGTCGTTCACCGCCGACGCTCACCTCAACATAAAAGGCGATGATTTGAATTATCGAATTCAATTGTTTTCATTTGGAAGTATAAATCTCACAGATGCATATTCGGTGTAAAGATTCACGTTTTACCCTCTCGTTAATTTTACCTCACTCAGGGCCAGTGGAGCACACGTCGCACTGATTACATTGAATGTCCACGTGGTGCAGTGACGTACGTATGACCCGTGTGAGGCAAGGTAAGCATGATGTACACACAACAACACGTGTGCTCGTTCGAATGAATCCATTTTGGGCGCGAGAAACGCCTCGCCAGCTTCAGCCATTCATCACCACAACGGGGACCGTTCGGTACCACAACTATTCACCACTCACCACCTCAAACTCATCACCACAACGGGACCGTTCGCTACCACATTGTACACGACTCATTATCTCAAACTCACATTCATCACCACAACGGGGAACGTTCATCACACAATGGGGACCGTTCGGTACCACAACTATTCACCACTCACTACCTCAAACTCATCACCACAACGGGGACCGTTCGTACCAACTATCACACCTCACTACCTCAAATTCATCACCACAACGGGGACGTTCATGCACCACAACTATACACCACTCACTACCTCAAATTCATCACCACAAACGGGGACCGTTCATCACACAACTATACACCACTCACTACCTCAAATTCATCACCACAAGGGGGACCGTTCGCTAAACCACAACTATTCTCCACTCACCACCTCAAACTCATCACCACAACGGGGACCGTTCGGTACCACAACTATACACGACTTATTATCTCAAACTCACACATTCATCACCACAACGGGGAAAGTTCATCACCACAATGGGGACCGTTCGGTA
>CM068962.1:48347240-48376288 GCA_035128595.1 Eptatretus atami
TCGGTACCACAACTATTAACACCCACTCACTACCCAAACTCTCACACAACGGGGACCTTCGACCACAAAACATACACACTCACCACCTCAAATCATCCCACACGGGACCGTTCGGTACCACAATATACACCACTCACACTCAAACCTCATCACCCACAAGGGGACGTTTCGGTACCAACAAACCTATACCCACTCACTACCTTCAAACTCAATTCACCCAACGGGCACGTTCATCACCACAACTATACACCATCATACCTCAAATTCATCACCACACGGGGGACCGTTCGGTACACAACGATACACCAACTCACACCTAAAACTCATCACCACACGGGGGACCGGTTCGGTACCACAACTATACACCACTTCACTACTTCAAACTCATCACCACAACGGGGACCGTCGGTACCACAACCTATACACCACTCACCACCTCAAATCATCACCACAACGGGACCGATCGGTACCACAACTATACACCACTCACCACCTCAAATCATCACCACAACAGGGGGACCGTCGGACCACAACTATACACACTCACTACCTCAAACTCATCACCACACGGGCACCGTTCATCACCACAACTATTACACCACTCACTACCTCAAATCATCACCCACAACGCGGGACCGTTCGGTACACATCTGTACACGAACGACTCATTATCTCAAATTCATCCCACAATGGGGACCGTTCTCACCACAACTATACACACTCACTACCTCAAATTCATACCACAACGGACCTTCGATACCACAACTATACACAACTCATTTATTCTCAAACTCATCACCACATGGGGACCGTTCATCACACAAACTATACACCACTCACACCTCAAATTCATCACCACAACGGGGACCGTTCATCACCACAACTATACACACTCATACCTAAATTCATCACCACAACGGGGGACCGTTCGGTACACATTGTACACGACTCCATTATCTTAAAACTCATCACCACAATGGGGGACCGTTCATCACCACAACTATACACCACTCACTACACTCAAATTCATCACCACAACGGGGACCGTTCGTACCACAAAACTATACACTACTCACTACCTCAAACTCATCCACCACAATGGGGACCGTCATCACCACAACTATACACCACTTCACTACCTCAAATCATCACCACAACGGGGACCGTTCATCACCCAAACTATACACCAACTCACTCCTCAAACTCATCCACCACAACTATACACTTACTCACTACCTCAAACTCATCACCACAATGGGGACCGTTCATTCACCACAAAACTATTACAACACTCACTACCTCCAAATTCATCACCAACAACGGACCGTATCATCACCAACAACTATACACCACTCACTACTCAAAATCATCACCACAACGGGACCGTTCATCACCACAACTATTACCCACTCACTACCTTCAAATTTCATTCACCACAACGGGGACCGTTCGGTACCACATCTGTACACGACTCATGTACTCAAACTCATCCCACAATGGGACGTTCATCACCACAACATACACCACTCACTACCCTCACATTCATACCACAACGGGGACCGTTGGTACCACAACTTACACTACTCATTTCTTTCAAAACTCAATCACCAACAATGGGGACCGTTCATCACCACAACTTATACACAGCTCATACCTCCAAATTCTCACCCACAACGGGGACCGTTCATCACCACAACTATACACCACTCACTACTTCAAACTCATTCACCACACGGGGACCGCTTCATCACCACAATATACACCACTCACTTACCTTCAATTAATCACCACAACGGGACGTTCGGTACCCACATCTGTACACGACTCATTATCTCAAACTCATTCACCACAATGGGGACCGTTTCATCACACACTATACACCACTCACTACCTCAAGTCATCACACAACGGGGACCGTTCGCGTTACCACAACTATTACACTACTCATTTTATTCAAACTCATCACCACAATGGGGACGTTCATCACCCACAACTATGCACCACTCACTACCTTCAAATTCATCACTACAACGGTGGACCGTTCGGGATACCACAAACTTACACTACTCACTAACCTCCAAAACTCATCACCACAACGGGGACCGTCGGCTACCACACTGTACACGACTCATTATCTCAAACTGCACACATTTTTTCATCACCACAACGGGGAACGTTTCATCACCACACTATAACCATCACTACCTCAAATTCATCACCACAACGGGGACCGATTCATCACCACAACTATACACCACTCACTACCTCAAATTCATCACCACAACGGGGACCGTTCGGGGTACCCACATCTGAACACGACTCATATTCAAACTCATTCACCACAATGGGGGACGTTCATCACCAACAACTAATACCACCACTCACTACGCTCAATTCATCACCACAACGGGGACCGTTCGCTACCACAACTATACACACTCACACCTCAACCATCACCAAACGGGGACCGTTCAATCACACAACGGGACCGTTCGTACCACAACATATACACTACTCATTATCCTTCAAACTCATCACCACCAACGGGGAACGTTCATCCACCACAACTATACACCACTCACTACTCAAATTTTCATCACCACAACGGGGACCGTTCATCACCACCAACTATACACCACTCACTACCTCAAATTCATCACCACACGGGGACCGTTCGTACCAATTGTACACGCTATTACTCAAACTCATCACCCAATGGGGCGTTCATCACCACAACTAACACCACTCACTACTCAAATTCATCACCCAACAACGGGACCGTTTCGGTACCACAACTATACATACTCATTATCTTCAACTTCATCACCACAATGGGGACCGTTCATCACCAACTATACACACCTCACTACCTCAAATTCATCCACCACAACGGGGACCGTTCGGTACCCACAACTATACACACTCCACTACTCAAACTATCACCACACGGACGTTCATCACACACTATACACTATCACTACCTCAAACTCATCACCACAACGGGGACCTTCGTACCACCATCTGACACGACTCATTATCGCAACTCACACATTCATCACCACAAACGGGGAACGTTCATCACCCAAAACTATACACCACCACTACCCTCAAATTCATTCACCACAACGGGACCGTTCATCACCACAACTATACACCACTCACTACTCAAATTCATCACCACAACGAAGAGAGGGGGACGTTCATCACCACCAACTATACACCACTTCACTACCTCAAATTCATCACCACAACGGGACCGTTCCTGGTCCACACTATACACTACTCATTATCTCAAACTCATCACCACAATGGGGACCGTTCATTCACCAAACTATACAACACCAACTACCTCAAATTCATCACACAACGGGGACGTTCGTCGGTACCACAACTATACACTACTCACTACCTCAAACTCATCACCACAAATGGGTACCGTTCTACCACAACTATACACCACTCACTACCTTCAAAATTCATCACCAAACGGGACCATTCATACCACAACTATACACCACTCACTACCTCAAACTCATCACCACAACGGGCACCGTTCATCACCACAACTTATTGACACCACTCACTACCTCAAATTCATCACCACAACGGGGAGTTCATCACCACAACTATACACCCACTCATACCTCAAATTTCATCACCACAACGGGGGACCGTTCTGTACAACATCTGTAACACGACTCATTTATCTCAAACTCACAACATTCATACCACAACGGGAACGTTCATCACCACAACATTATTACACCCACTCACTACATCAACTCACACATTCAGCACCACAACTGCACCCCACACTACCTCACTCAAATGAACCCATTAGGAGGGAAAACCGGCGAGGGTTAATTTCGCCGGGGCATTTCTGACAATACAATCTTCCTGCATTCAGTCGTACATTTCAGCCTTGGTCAGAGGTTCGTGAAAGACCTGGGCCAAAACAACGCTTCCACCAGCCTGATTCACACAAGAAGTGGAAATTATTTCGGCTGTTAAATAAGTAGTAGTAGTAGTAGTGTAAGTTTATAGGCATAATAGTAGTAGTAGTAGTAGTAGTAGTAGTAGTAGAAGAGAGAATCCGTAGCGGGTAGTAGTAGTAGTAGTAGAGTAGTAGTAGTGTTTGTACTGGAGTAGATAGTGTAGTTGTAGTTAGTAGTAGTAGAGGCAGTAGTAAGTGGTGTGTAGTAGAAGTGGTGTTAACATTGTACCAGGAATTTACGTGAGGGACACATCTAGGAGATTATTTGTGTGCAGTTTTTGGGTCACTACAACTCAGTAAGGACAAGATACCATGGAGACGGGTTCAGCTCAGGGCTACTAGATATTCCGAGTCCGAGCTAGACTCAGCTATGAGGAGCGGCTGAAGAGAAGGGCTTATTTACACTAGAAAGGAGGCGGTCATGAGGAGATAGAATGGATGTTCAACATAATGAAAGGTATGATAAAATAAGTGCAGATGAATCAATTCAACAGAGTAGACAGTGATTAGAACCAGGGGCCATAGTTTGAGAGTAAAGAAGAGGAGAGTTAGACGGTATAAGGGCAGGGGACTTTTACTCAGAGAGTAGTTAATGCATGGAATGGTCTCCCTGGAAAGGTAGTGGCAGCAGAAACGTAGATAAGTTTAATTTAGAATTAGATAGGTACCTGAAGTTATTTGGAGATAGAATGGGTTATGGGGATGATTGATATGACTTTTAGGTAGTTTGAGTTATTGAGGAGATTGTGATGCATGTTATGCGAGTGCTGTTGTGATCTTGGTAAGGGGGTTTGTGTGGTTTTTGATGTATTTTTTTTAACCAAGCCCGTGCCCCCTCCCCTTAGGGGGAGAAAATAAATTATATATATTATATATATATATATAATATATATAATAAAAACTACAAACTTCAAAACCAAACCACAAAAACACTTTTAAATCTTTTTTAAAAACATTTTGCATTTTCTTCTTTTGATCTGTTGTGAAATTTTGTGTGGTGTGATGTGTGCATGGCACTGATGGCTGAATGGCCTACACCTGTGTCTAATTTTCTTGTGTGCATCCTTGTGAACTTGGCTTGGACTTGGTTGGTGTGTGGCAAGGAAGAATTGATTCAATTTGGTGAAGATCGAGTCCGGATCTAGATCGATGAATTCTAAGAATGATTCTTCACCATTGAGAGACGGGCCAAAACGATATATAGCACGATGTTTCAAAAATGTACTTGGGCCTGAGATGTTCTCTGGACAGTTTGTGCCTTTTCTAGTTGAAATGTTCCTGTGAGCCTAAGGCCGAAGACCATTTTGAAGGCCACAAGGGCCATTGTTTGTTCATCATAACACATTACACGGTTACATTGTCCTAATTAGCTGCTCATCAACGTTATGAATCGTTTGGGTCTAAAACTGCACACACAAGATGGTGAAGCTTACACTCATACTGATTTGTGAAAACGTCGGTTGACTTAGACGTAAGAGTAAGTATTACCACACCGTACTTACACGTCTAATTTACCTTGTAAACGTGGATTATTTGACATGAAACCATTTGCTCATCTCTTTGAGGATATGTACACACGTATTGCTTGTTTCAGTGTATCCATTTTGCGTTTAAATAAACATAATTACAACAACAACTATCAACTGCAGCAGAACATACATATCATGTCATTGCGAATGCCGTCACATCGTATATGTGCCAGAGTCTGAGTCAGCTGATAAATAGACCAGTTGGGAAGAATGGGACCTTTGGGCATGGACCAACAAAGATAAATTTATATTTTGGTTCTTTCTCATTTTTAAAGGACAATTGATAGGAATGCTTATTTCATTTTTATTTCAGGGAATAAGATTGCCTGATGTTGGCTTTATTGGTTATGTGTGGGCTTGGTCCTAGGATCCGGAGTTTCAAATCCCATCGGCTGTTGAAGTCATATCGGGTTGGGTTGACTCTGCTTTGTCATCCTTCTGAGGTCAGGCAAATGAGTCCAGCTTTGCTGGTTTCTGTGTCGGGTGGCGACCGTCCAGGATTGTGTCCAAAAGCCAAGGAGGACTGCTTACGGCAGAAAAAAAAAAAAAAAAAAAAAAAAAAACACCAACGCTCTGCACAGTTTTGTGGCCCCAATGGTTGGATGGTTAATAAGACGTTTGAGATAAATTGACCATCCAGGGGATGATTGAAAGTCTGTAGGTGTCCACCTGATTACCCAGTTCGTCCCTGGCTATCGAACGTGAAGTTGTACTAAGTTAACTCTACAGAGGTCATTTGTATTTCCATTCTTAACCCAAAGCACTTTATAACTGCAAAATTTAAGAGTTAAAAGCATTGGATTAAATGGAACAGTTAATAAGGTAAAGGCTCATTGAAGAGTAGTGCCATGTGAGAACTGAATGTGTTATTATAAGTAAGATGAGAATTGGGATTGGGAGCTTGAGGCGGTTGGCAAACTTCAGCATTGGCATGACAACAAGATAACTTCCAATCTAAGAGGTAATAAACCTAACGATAACTTAGTTTACCGCATTTTTAACAACAGAGGTTAATTTAATAACCAAGACGTTATCGGTTTATATGCGTTAACACATTGATGATGCTTTCAAGACGTCACGAGGTTTTCTGCAAGGAAAATCGCAAACGGATTCTTTTTTTGTGAGATGGGGTCCTCGCTAGGACCAGAGCCAGACCAGTAATTTTTGGCACGGTACCATCCGAGGAGAATTATGACTCATCGTTAATTTTTGGCAGGCTATTACATCCTACAGTCAGACTATGTGATAGCATTGCATTGGTGGTTAGCCTTTTGTGGTGTTATACCGTTTAGTAACCCCATCCCAAAATAAACTTTTTCTGAAAACCGGCGTTAAGACAGAGAAGACATTCTATTTTAAAACTAATGGTTTCTCTCTCATATAGCGCTATATCTTCTTGAAAATTGTTGGACGTTGCTCATGCTATTTGCCTGCAATTTTTGTAAAAAGAAGTGTTCACTACCAAAATGTGGTTTGTCAAACGGACTGAAATGCACTGATATGTGCAGACTGCCAGACTGTGAGAACCAGGCAATTCCATTCTTTTGAAACCAGACGATTGGGGGGAAGTTTAGATTGAGGATATTTGAAGAACTGGATAATGATTATGATTTTTTTAAGTTCATCTTGAACATTTATTCACTTACAAATCAGTTCATATTGATCAGAGATGTCTTAGAAACTATTTAAAGGACCCGTCTTTGCAGTTCATAAGACAATATGTTTATAAGCAACACTTATGGGCCTAGGTAATGGCCTTGTTAGAGTGGAACACCACATTTGTGTTTCTATTTTATGTATTTTATGCCCTACAACAGAAGATTGTTGTTTCATTTTTCACCTTTGACTTCATTTTCATCAGATTGCACATGATTAACCATTCTTGCTAATGTCTATGGTTTTATGTGTATATGGGTTGTTTTATACCCTCATATGATTATTGCAGTATCTAAATCCCTGAAATTCTGTATTTTTTGAGAAATTACAGGGAAAAAATATTAATCTTGTTCATGAAACATGCTATCATTTACCTTTTGTTGATTCTTTGGAAAGTATCCTTCAATGACAACAGGGGAAATATTTGTTACGAATTCGCGCCCGCCGGCGTGCGACGGCCACGTGAACTCGAATCGCAGCACGTCGGCCCACCGACGGACAATTTCGTTGTGGACCCTCCTGGACTAACGCCGGGATCTAGTCACGGGTGGGCCTTCGCTCACCACGATCGTTGCCAATCGGCACCGCGTGGGATAGGTTGGTCGCCAAACTCGACCTACCTAAGTACCCACGCGTGATGGTAAACGGGCGACCGCCCTCACGGGCGTCGACTTTGGACACGGGCCGTTAAGCGATCGTTCCGTTGCTATCGTGTGATATACCGGCGGTGTTATCGTCGCCTCGCGGTTCTGAATTAATTATCGCGTCCCGCGCCCCTAAACCCTTTTACAATAAGCAAGAGGGAGACCCCAAAGGAAAGGAGCAGCGAAAGGGGAACAATTGGCACAAGCCTGCATTTTATTTACACACAACACACAAAGCACACATAAGCAGTATTATTACAGTTAAACAAACACAAAATGCAGAGTACGACGATACGCGTAAACTCGTCAACTACTTATACAGTTCTGCTTGACGCGGACCGGGCGCCACAACACTACGTTACACAAACCCAAGAAGAAATGGAATGCGATTCCTCCCTCGAGGTCCTTGGGACGTCCTCTGAGTTTGGGTCCGTCTGGCGTGACGCCGTGCTCGAGGGTGGCGGAGGTCTTACCGCGTGCCTCCGTTGCCTTGCCCGTGCTGGCCCTCGCGCCATGGACGAGCGGACCGACTGCGTAAGAGCGGAACCAGAAACCACCGGACTGAGACCCGAGCGAGAATACCAACCAAGAGGCAACCACGAATACCGAAAAGAGAGAACCAGAATACCGAAACCCCATAAGCGAGAGAAAGAACCTCCTGCGCCTCGACTCATTATCCCCCGGCGCCCTCGCCGCCGTTTCTGGCTCCACCTTCCTTCGAGCGCTTGAAAGGGGGGCGTGTTCCTCTGTCCTCCCTCCACGCCTGCGGGGGGCCGAGGAAATCCGTCCTGTGCGCCGGGCAGGGAAGAACAGGCGGGAAAACCCGCGCGCCATCGTGTGGTACTTGCTTCTTTCTTTCCCTTCTCGCGTTCGACGGTTTCAACTCAACCGAACGTCGTACGTGGACCGCGGAGGAATGGGCGTTCGTTGGTGTGGGTATGGCGAAAGATGTGGTGTGGTGTGTTGTGAGATGCGGTGCTGGGTTGTTGGAGTGGTGGCGTGGTTGAGGTTGAAGTTGTGGTTGGGTTGAAATTAATGAAAACAGGAAAAACGACTAACTCAAAGTGTCGCAGCCGATGAATCACATTAATTTCCTCTAAACAATGGGTTTGGCTAACTATACATGTACTTCAGAAATATCGTACCTACGGGACTGAATGGTGTTGTTGCGAATTCGCAGCCGTAACAATATTATGATATGACCAAACTACAAATGCCGCAAGTGCGTTTTTTTTCATTTTGGGAGTGGGTAGGGGTACAGTGGTCTGCTCCCTGTGATCTTTGATATACAACATAAAAAAGAAATTTTGAATTTTGGATTTCTAAATAATTTGTAAACACCTGTAATTATATTGTTCAGAACTTTTATTTACATTTCCACAGTAAAGATAGACAATACTTTTCTAAGGGGTTAATGATTATACAAAAGGAATAGACACTGACATATATTGTCACAATGCGTACTTTCAACCTCGGATGTTTAACACATTTTTGTTGAGAAGCAAATGACGAGCAAAGGTGAGACAAATTTCATGTTATGTTTGACTGATAAAAAAGTTGATTAGTTTGAAGTAGGGTGTCTTACACTTGTAACTGGCTTTTGCACCAAAGTTATTTAAGGGTAGGCAAAAACAGGGTGATAACACAAAAAGACCAAAGTCAATGCTGATACATATCTTCGAATCTAGGGTATTGTTACTGCCAAAATACTTATGAGAATTATTCCCCCCAGATGGTACCTGACCAACCTACAGGATCCATGGCTATACTAAAGAAACGTTTCTCCGTTGCGACTGTGTGGTTTGAAGGAATGTTTGTTACTGCCAAATCGAAGATTTTTTCAAGTAAGTTTAATTGGGTTAATAGTCGTTTTGTATTCTGTTGGTGGCGAATTAGGTTGACCTTATTGGTCGCCGAACTAGGTGACCCTTATTGTCAATAATTCGTCTGTTTGTTTGGAATGTTGTTCGTTGTCATACATAATTAGGTAGTTAAACCGTGGAGATTTGACTCATTAATCGGTGTGGTAGGGTACATCTTCTGAATCCGATGGCTTTGAAAATTGGCATGGTTGCTAGGGAGTTTGGTTCCTAGCAACAACCGAAAACCTTTCAAAATCGGTACCTGTCAGCGAAAAAATTCGGAAAGCCATTATCCCACATAGGGTTATGAATTTGGGCACGAATGATCTACAGGTGATGCTCTATCAAATATATTCCGGTTTTTTGTGATATATGGAATACTTACCTGCAGCACCCCCTACAATAAGGGTATGCGCGAAAATTGGCGAAAATGAAGGACCCCTAGCGACCAGGTGAGTGCATCGATACGAATGAAACTTTGCAGGTTCATGGTACTCAAATGGGTACTACAACTTTGGCCTCAGGACATATTGACCGATTTCGCTTAGGTCAGGGGTCAAAGGTCAATTAGTGCAAAATCGATAATATGCGAGAGCTGGAGGTGCCTTCGCGCAAATGCTACTCCTCCTAGGGTTATGGTCGGAGGGTCATGAAAATTCACACTAATCGTCTGGAATACATTGTGCACAAACGATCGAGCGGATTTTCGATTTAGATCTTTGTTCACCCACAGCACCCCTCCGAACTTTGGGATTTCCGATTTGCAAACGCGGCATTTTCGGTTACTGTTTCATTCAAACTGGATACCGGTAGTTATCAGTAGATGGAGACTGATTGAGATTTATATGCATAATCTTAATCTTAAGGTGATTCCCTATCCGCTATATGACATCCATTTTGCTCTGTATCTTATAGTTTCCATGCTCAGCAACCCATCGCCGCCTACCGGCTTGTCTGTCTGTTTGTCTGTTTCTCACCTACAGGTCACAATTTTCAACCGATCTTCACGAAACTTCACCACATGGTAGAGTTTGGCAGAAGGAAGAAGCCTATTGTTTTTGAGGTCAAAAGGTCAACATAGGCCAAAGGCCAACAACTGAGGTGATATTTCTAAGATCCTCAATTTTCATCCGATTGACTTGAAATTTGAAAAGGATTTATATTTCAGGTCACTGTATTGAACGAGCCAATTATTTTTGAGGTCAACATAGGCCAAAGGTCATAAACTAAAGTGGTATTTCTAAAATCCTCAATTTTCATCTGATTGACTTGAAATTTGAAGAGGATTTATGTTTCACGTTACTGAATTCAACCAGCCAATTAGTTTTGAGGTCAACGGAGACCAAAAAGTCAACATAGGCCCAAAGTCAACAACTTAGGTGGGATTTCTAAAATCCTCAATTTTCATCCGATTGATTTGAAATTTGAAGAGGATATATATTTCAGGTCACTGAATTCTACTTGACAATTATTTCTGAGGTCAACATAGACCAAAAGGTCAACATAGCACCCACACAGACCAAAAGGTCAACATAGCACCCACATAGGCCAAAAGGTCAACATAGGCCAAAATTCCAAACTTGTCAATTTTCATCCGATTCACTTGAAATTTGAAGAGGAGTTGCATGTTTGGTTATTTAATTCAACCAGCAATTATTTTTGAGGTCGAAAATCAAAAGGATTTTTGAGGACAGATTCAGACGAAACTTGGTGGACACGTTGGGTGTGTGGCAAGGAAGAATTGATTCAATTTGGTGAAGATCCGAGTCCGGATCTGGATATGAGAATTATTTATTTCTTAAGTGATTCTTCACCATTGAGAGACGGGGCCAAAAACGATATATAGCATGATATCTCAAAAATGTATTGGGCCGGATATGTTCTCGTTGATCAGGCATTACGTGGCGGAGATATGCGCTCTACCGAGTGCCCTTCTAGTTATTCATGGTAAAGTACACAAGTATCTTTGTCCTGCACGTGGCACATGCTAATAGTCTTGCATCACTTTTAAATATGAATTAATTTAACAAGCTCAAAATAAAAACTACCATCTTGTTTCTGGATTATTTCCTTAACAGCTTCGAAAGGAGTTAAACAGGACCAACGGAGAACCAGGTGACGTGATGTGAGTAAGGTTGTTCCTCCCAGTAAAGTAAAGGTTTCGAGTTACTTTCTTGAAACTTACACCGGAAATGCAAAATTGTTTCCTCCAAAGAAAACTTCTCAAGTGCGGCTTTGGTTTATGTTTTGACATTTAAGAGATATCGTACATAATGAGCCTCCATTTGGGTGGTTGTCCTTGTCCTTCATTAAACTGTATCTGTTGTGGCTTTCTGTACGAGACATTATCCCAAACGCAACTGAGCTCGAAGCCATATTATGGGATTCCTAATGACATGAGTGCATCATTACTTAAATGTGTTTTTCTTCTATAGTTTCTTTTTGGGGTCTGGGAGTGAGGGAGGATAACCAGCTTAAAGCTAAGTCTTTTGTTTGTCTTGTTGGTGAGATGGTCTGATCAATTATAGAGGCAACACTGTGTGTAACTGTAAGGATGACCCTGATCTTGTTCTGCTGGACTGGCAGGATGGCTGAGAGGTACGCCTGTAAGCTGTCCAGCCGGGGTTCGAATCCAGAACCAGCTATAAACTCTCATCCTGGTGTTTCACAGGCAGGATGATTTGGCAATGTGTGTGCACTCTCCCTCGGATGAACGTTAAACTGGGAGTCCCATCAGCCCGCATGAGTTGGTGGATGTTAAAGATCCCACGGTGTCCTTTGTGAAGGATAGGCGAGTTATCGCCAGCATCATGACCAAATTCCACAATCCTGCCCGAACTTGCAGAGGCTGTTGTATCATCGGCACAGCCACGCCCTCAGCCTTGTGATTCATGAAGTAGAAGAAGAATAAGAATAAGAATAGGGTTTTCCTTCAAGGAATCCAAGTGTAAAACGGTTGTCCGATAAAGGGTCAGGAGAGGAGGAATGGAAGAAAGGGGAAAGGTCAGACGTTGGTGTGCAACCCCGGAATCCCCCACCTATGACCGAACCACAATCTTGTAGATGGTCTTCAGTGATGCACTGGAATGTTAATAAGTAATGTCAGGCATGCAGCCTTGCCTTCAACTCACATGCCAGCCATTGCCCCCAACAGGAATGTCAGGTCTGTGTCACTCATTGCTAAATGTTAAACTGTGTAAATGGCCAAAGCTGCACTTTGATCTGACAGGTACAGCAATATTGAACAAAGATACCTGTAAGCTTTAAAATTCCTTTCCCTTCACACTACTGTCAGATTGTTTAATGTGTACATTCTTGGTTTATAAAGCTTTATGGTTCATGACTGTATCACTGAAATACTTGTTCGTGGTTTCCATGAAGCAGATTTAAGTGGTCATCAACGCCATGGTGCCTTTGTAGCTCACCTTTGATCAGTCCACATCGTGTTTGTTTCCAGGCCCGACTACGGATCCCCCAACAGTATGATGCAGGGGTCATGTACCCCACACATCCCTTTCATCGGTGTATAGTTTGGGTTCGATTCCTGAGCTGACTAGATGTTAATTGCTGGGTTGGTGCTTCGCAGGCAGGAGAAAGTGCACCGACTTGCCAACGGACGCTAAGCTGGATGTCCTGCCTTCAAGTCAACACCGGTGGCCGTTAAAGATCCCACGGCACCTTTCAAAAATTGTAGGCCATTCTTCTTCTTCCTTCGTCTGAAGCACATGGCTGCAGCTAGAAACATTTTCTAGGGGCTTCGGCTGTGCCTTTGAAGAAATCCCCCCCTGTAGGTCAGAGCATGAATTTGGGAGTTTTACCATGGTGCCGGCGATAGCTCGCCTCCACTTCGGGAAGGACACCGTGGGATCCTTAACGTCCACCACTAATGCTGGCAGACGGGACGCCAAGTTTAACGTGACACACACACACACACTGATGCCTCGTCCTGCTTGTGAAACACCGGGATGACAGTTGATAACTGGGTTAGGATTCAAATCAAGGCTAGATAGCTCAGATCAACCACTTCCTGTTTCCCTGTCTCTCCTTTGCTTCAACAATTATGGGTAAAGCAGGAAACGACACCACCGTTTCCTCATTCATCCGCAGATAAATCAACCATTTTATTCTTCGTTTTAGACAGCTCAGAGGTGAATGTGCATGCATCCTGTCTTAGTCTATCCTGTCCGCAGCCCATAGTATGCCATTGTACGCAGGATCCCTGGCCAAATTCTACATTCCTCGCTTAAACTATAGGGATACTGCATCGGTGGCACTGTTAAAACTCAGTAATGATACAACTGGCAAACTCGATTCATAAATGAATCCCCAACACATGCATTCTCTCGATTATATAGACAGATAACCATCCCACCCTCCGCCTGTCGATGTATAACATACTCCGTTCCACCCATTGGTTCAATATCTGGTCTGACTCAATCCACAATTTCAACCTGAAAATCATATGGCCACCATGTGGGTGCTTACTACTACGTGAGCCAAAGACATCTTCGGAGTTGTCATATTCACAATCGCCATGCCCTCCCTATAAGTTTTCCCTTCAGTGTAAAATGACTAAAGTGACAGTTAAAAGGATTTTGAGCTGATAAGCATCATGACCTTATGGAGATTTCACTTTTCTTGATGCAATATAGTCATTAGTCTATTGTCCCTTGAAGTAATCTTTAAAATCAACATGAACATCTGCATTAAAGTAGATGTAATAAGTACAATTCAACTTTACAGGTTGGGACCTCTTCTTCTTCTTCTTTTGTATGCGAGTTGCATCATTGGCTGACAGGGGTTTGGTGAGGGTGGGGGGGGGGGGCATGGCTGTGCCTCTGATACTGTTTCCCTTTAGGTTGGGCAGGAATTTAGAATTTCTTCAGAGTGCTGGCGATAGCTCACGTCATCTTCGTGAAGGACACTGTGGGATCATTAACGTCCATAAACTAATGCGGGCAGAAGAGATCACTAATGCCGAGTTAACGTTCATCCAGTGACTGCAATTAGGCCATCAGCCGTAAGCTGTATCGTGCAATTTCGTTCCACTCATCGGGGGGGGGGTTAGACAAAACCTTGATAATATGATAGTATATATCGACAATACATACGTATCCAAAAGTTCTCCACTCAAATAGCTGCAGTTATTGTGTATTTTCATCTTGAAAATCGATGCATTCGCCGCGTTCCTCATTTGAACTCGATACGTGTGGGCCACGTGACGCCTCGACAGCCAATAGATCGGCTGACATCGTATGCAGATTACGTCAGACTGTCACGTGACCAGCTTGGTTGTCCAAGATGGCAGCTTCCTGCAGGGAGGAAATCACGGCAGCTGATCGGCGATTTTTGATGAATATGGCCAGTGAGGTCGCTCCCCGTGTATTATTCACCAGGACAATGTGCGAATGAAGAAGTCAAACGTTTTACGTCTGTAAGATGGGATAAATGGAGAGAAAGTGTCAACAATGGCTCGTCTTAGACGGTCACGAACGACGTTTAGCCGAGAGTGCCGGTGTAAAGATTTCAAGTTACCCCGGGGGTAGCTTGAAATCGATTTTCATCCCACCCCTACGATTTCAGATACCCTCTCAAAACATTTATTTATGTTGTTTATTTACAAAAATAGTAATTTAATTGATATTGAAAACTAATTAGGGAAAAACATTGACCACGTGACCGCCTTTAAAGAGTTTACAATGAATTTTGATTTTATTATGAATGATTTTTTTTAATATTGTTATTAATTGAATCAGTATTTCTCATACAGTTATAGTTTTTGCCACATTTTTATGAAATCCTTCTTCGATATAGTTGATCCAAATAGACATACTGGTATATGTTTTTAACCAACTCAGACTTATTTACAATTATGGAAAACAACGCAATAAAATCAATGTATAAGAAAGGCAATGAAAAGCTTATTTTTATTCACAATTTCGTTGTGGGGTGGTGGTCGTATGGCAGCTTAACTGCCGGGTAGCTCTAATTTTTTGAAGCGTGACTGTGTCGTGATGCAGTGCCCTCTAAAGTACAACACTGGAACTGGTACTCATTTACCGACCTCGGAAGGATTACAGGCTGAGTGCGTAGCCTGGTGTTGGTCAGTGGTTAGGGTGGTGGCTTGGGATCCTAATCTGAGGTGTGTAGGGTGTGGCTTGGGATCTAGGGTCCTGAGTTCAAGCCGTCGGCCATGAATTAATACCCATGCACTGGTGTTGGCTCAGTGGTTACGGTGGTGGCTTGGGATCCTAATGTCCTGAGTAGTGGTTGAGGGTGGTGGCTTGGGATCTCGGGTCTTGGAGTGGTTAGGGTGGTGGCTGGGATCCTAGGTCCTGAGTTCGAGCCCTCGGCACTGAATTAATACACCACACACTGGTGTTGGCTCAGTGGTTGGGTGGTGGCTTGGGATCCTAAGGTCCTGAGTAGTGGTTAGGGTGGTGGCTTGGGATCCTAGGGTCCTGAGTAGTGGTTAGGGTGGTGGCTTGGGATCCTAGGTCCTGAGTTCGAGCCGTCGGCCACTGAATTAATACACCGGGGGGTTGACTCAGCCTGTCATCCTTCCGAGGTCGGCGAAATGAGTACCAGTTCAGTGTGTGTACTGGTAGAGGGGCACTGCATCAGCGACACAGTCACGCTTCAAGAAATTAGAGCTACCCGGCAGCTAAGCTGCCATACGACCACCACCACCACAACGAAATTGTGAATTAAAAATAAGCTGTTTTCATGCCTTTCTTATACATTGATTTTATTGCGTTGTTTCCATAATTGTAAAATAGTCTGAGTTTGGTTAAAAAGATATACCAGTATGTCTATTTGTATAAACTATATGAAGAAGGATTTCATAAAAATGTGGCAAAAACTATAACTGTATGAGAAATACTGATTTCAATTAATAACATATTTGTTGCGAATATGCGCGCCGCCCGGCGTGCGAACGACCGCGTGTAACAATAGCGACCGCTTCCCAGAACGTGCAATTCAGTCGTGACCCTCTCGGAACAACGCGGGAGCTAGTCACGGGGTGGGGGTTTAACCTCACCAAACTCAGTCCGCATTCTACCCGCGCGAATAGGGTCCGATCGCCGAATGGTCGATTTACCTAAGTCACGTGGGTAGCGTACCGAGGAGTTAGCACGCCACAGGTCGACTCCGGACAGCCCGCTTAAGCGGCTCGTTCCATACTCAGGGATAACCGAGCGGAGTTATCGTCGACCTTGACGGTTCAGATTATTTACCGGGTTTTAAAACCCACTACATCCCTTACGTGATGCAAGATGGAGATTCAATAAAGGAAAAGACGAAGCAAAACGGGGAACAATCGGACAAGCACATTTAATACGGAGCACGGAAGGCACGTATATTACAGTCACAGGGATACAATAAAAGCAATACACGTATTTACATCACCGTAAAGAAAAACACAAGCAAAGAACAAACGCAGATCTACAACCGAATAGGCAATTCACACGGCAACACTTAAAACAGTTCTACTTCTCAAGACTGGCGCCACCACAGACATTTACACAAAACCCCAAAAGAAGAGGAAGTCGTGACTTCCTGAGCGCGTCGTCCAGCCCTTTGCGACCGCAATCCGAGTCCCTCCGGCGTGGTCCACTGGGCTCGTGCCTCGCGCCTGCACGTGTCGTCCGCCCGACAGGAAAATCACCAGGGACCAGGTTCGACGACCCCGTGGCAATTCGACGACCTGCGCCAATTCGACGACCTTCGACACGACCAGACCGAACGAACGAACAGAACTCAACTCTTCCTCCGAACGAACGAACCATAAGCAGGGATCTCCACAACTCTCGACAATTCTCATTCAGGGACAAGGAACGACAACGACCAGCGACTCTCCAAACTCTCGACAATTTCGCTTCAGGGACAAGAACGGGACAAGGGCACAGGGACTCTTCACGCCCACCTTTTGTAGGGTCGGGCTGCCGCCGCGCCCGCCCCGTTATTGGCTCCTCCTTCCTTCGAGACCTTCCAGAAAATGCCTCGAAGGGGGCGTTCCTCTCCCCGGCCGCGTCAACACCGCGCATCGCAATGGGAGAGGACGCGCACCCTCCCTTTTTCTACCAAGCGCGGGAAAACCCACAGGCGTTTTGTTTTTCTTCTCCACGCGCCGTACGACGAGGGAAGGAAGATTCGGGCGGGAGTATTTGGCGCGGCGTTTTGGGCGGGAGATCTTGGCGGGAGATATTTAAGCAGGAGTTTTGGGCGGGAGATGCCCTTCGCACCCTTGTTGCTGCTGCCACTCACTCCTTTCATCCGTCGCGCGAGATCGTGACCGCACGGTGCTCGTTGAATGGAGTGGCGAAGATGGTGGTAGCGTAGTTGTGGAAGGTGGCGTCGTGGTGTGAATGGGGTGATTGTTTGGCGTCGTGTAGTGAATGGCGTGATCGTTGAGATGTTGGTTGTGGTGATGTTCGTTGTTGTTCTTGCACCAAAATAACGACAGCAAAGAAAAAACGACTATCTCAAAGAATCGCAGCCGAATGGATCACATATATTCCCTCATATACAACGGGTTTGGGCTAACTACACATGAACTTAACGATATATCTCACCTGAGGACCCTTTATGGTGTATTGCGAATTTCCACAACGGTAACAATATTAAAATAAAATCATTCATAATAAAATCAAAATTAATTGCAAACTCTTTAAAGGCGGTCACGTGGTCAATGGTTTTTCCCTAATTATTTTCAATATCAATTAAATTACTATTTTTTGTAAATAAACAACATAATAATTTTTTGAGGGGGGGGGGGGAATCTGAAATCGTAGGGGTAGGATGAAATCGATTTCAAGCTACCCCCGGGTGTAACTTGAAATCTTTACACCGGCACTCTCGGCTAAACGTCGTTCGTGACCGTCTAAGACGAGCCATTTGTTGACACTTTCTCTCCATTTATCCCTCTTACAGACGTAAAACGTTTGACTTCTTCGTTCCTCATTGTCCTGGTGAATAATAACGGGAGCGTCCCGCCATATTCATAAAAATTACGATCAGCTGCCGGTGATTTCCTCCCTGCAGGAAGCTTCCACCTTGGACAACCTAGCTGGTCACGTGACAGTCTGACGTAATTTGCATACGATGTCAGCGATTATTGGCTGTCGAGGCGTCAGTGGCCCACGTGATCCGAGTTCAAATGAGGAACGGGGAATGATCGATTTTCAAGATGAAATACACAATAACTGCAGCTATTTGATGGAGAATTTTGCATACGTATGTATTTGGATATACTGTAAACTATCATATTATCAAGGTTTTGTCTACCCCCCCCCCCCGATGAGTGGAACGAAACTTGATTTTCAAGCACTTTCTGAGCCATGGCTGATGGCCTACATACATTGATGCCTTGTCCTGCCCTGCCAAGATGACAGTTTGTAGCTGGGTTGGGATTCCAACCCAGGCTAGATGGCTCAGAGGCGAATGTTCATACCTCGAAGCCATCCTGTCAGCCCAAAGGTTGGGAATTAATGCACGGCCTCACAAGTGGGCTGCAAGGGGTGATGTGGGCTTCTCGAAAGCCTCAAAAGTGGGCAACTCCAACCAAGACACTGACAATCGTCTCAGGAATGCCGACGATGTTTACATTTTCAATGTACAAGTACAGTACCTTTAATTCCGAAGGAAAATACAATATATATATATATCTCTCTCTTGGAAAAAAGATGCCATATCTTGGACAATCGTAAATTGTCCTGATAACTTTTCAAATGCCCTCGTACAAAAGCGAGAAGCAAATTTGTTCCAATCCATGATATTACTACGCTTGTGGGGGTAGATGGAAGAATTTAATGTGGAATTTAGTATTGGGTAGAGTTGCTTGGTCCGTGGACGAGTAGAAAGCACCTCGATGTAACTAAGTTAGGGAATCTGTGAGCTTAAGTGTTACGTGTCACCACACGAGGGGTGGTGCCTTGTTAATTAGCTTAGGGAGTAAGAATAAGCTCCCCAGTATGTGATTGCCCTCTGTGATTTTCCCTATGTTTTTTTACATTTCAAGCCAGGCAGTAAAGCTGGGAAACGCATCCCTGAAACCACAACAAACAGGAGAAGCCCCACCTTCATGGGTTTGGGGGCGAGCAGGCCACGTCTCGGGGGCGGAGGAGAAAGAGTAGAGAGGGGAGAGAGCGCGAAGGAGAGGCTGGCGCATTGCAAGGGGCTTCGGACTACTTCATAGGACAGGAGACCGGTCTCGCGTGTGGTTTATGATGGGCTTCCAACGACTGCATAGGGCGGGAGATCGGTCACACATGCGGTTGGTGAGAGGCTTCTGATCAGATATAAAGAGAGATCTGTGTGATCAAGGTTGAGGGCAGGCAGGCTTGCGCATGTGTGGATTATGGAAGGCTTCCATGTGGATAGAATGGGAGATCGGCAGAGCACACACATGAGGTTGGTGTGAGGAACGCACGAGGCAGGTGGAACCTTTGGAAATAGGAAGGCTGGCACATTTTGAGCCTTCGTGTGGAAAGCTGCTTGCAGATTGCCTGGCGTATGTCTGCTCTGCCACAAGAGAAGTGACGGTGCCATTTGCATCGCATGTGCATGTGCTGGTGGAAGTGCCCCCATTCCAAGTTTGACAAAAACAGCTCTGGCGCAAGCAGAGTACCGTAATACTTAAGAAGGGGGGGGGGTTCTTTTTATTTGGTCACCCTTTGTCTGTATTTGCTCTGTGTGTGAGGCCTCAACTGTCGGAGTTATTAATTTATTATTATCATTATTACCTGTTGAATCATTGTCTTTGTAAATATTTGTGTATGTTCATTAAATGTATTCCTTCTATGAAATAGTATTCATCCATTTGTAGTGGGTTCACGGATAAACCCCCTTGTGCTGTCCTGGTGCCGTGCTCCTGTGCCATACTCCTCCGCACGTCCGCCATTGCAAGGTGCATTGCAAGAGGCTTCGAGCACTGTTAAAATCTCTGTCGATCAACGTGTCGCCTCCTCTTAATAAGGACCCGCTCGGCATCACAATTTGGATCGGGGGGGGGGGGGCGGTAACCTCGGCCGACCACCCCCGACAACATTGTTGCGTCAGAGGTCACAGATGTGATATTGCCTCTGCGCCAGAGACCCAATGTCTCTGTGAACAGCCAAACGATATTTTACCTACGACACACCTGCGGAGGTGGTGAGCTGTGGTGGAGTTTTCAAACCCCTGTTGGATATATACTGGTTGGAAGAGTGCAGGAAGCAAAAATGTGGTAGTTGCTCCTTATAATTCAAATGGGTTATTAATAAATAACACAGGAGAAGGGTGGAAGATTGTGATGGCTAGATGGAATAAACCAGGTGGTCGACAGATACAAATAGGGATGAGGGGACACGCAAACTTATGTACCGTACAAGGAAAGAAATAAAATAGAACCCCCAATGGCACCAAAGGGAAATACCAGACTCCAGACGAGATACAAAGGGGCAGGCGAGGGTTTGTTTTAGCACGAGCTTGTTGGGGTCCCACAGCGGAGGGCTGAAGCAACGGTGACGAAGATGAGGACCGTTATATGGAGCATTAAGTTCTTCTTCTTCTTCTTCTTCTTCTTCTTCTTCCATATTGGAAATATGGGCTTTTAAAAGACCTACGAATCTTTATGATTAAACGGCACAAATTTCTATTCCATGTAAATCGATTAGTATCTTGCCAACGGAACTATTTTATTTATGTACGACAACAATAACCCTTTAGAATAAAGTGCAATGGTCCGATGGATGGACGCTGCCCTTTTTAGTAATAGAAGAAGACTAGCACATTACCCGCAGGGTTATTGCGTCACCCCCTACAGTGATATGTCGAACACACACCACCCCAACACACACACACACACACACACCCATGTGGCCAATTGTTGACACACACCCATGTGGCCAATTGTTGACACACACCCATGTGTGAGTAAACTCCCCCCCCCCGTCTCTACCAAAAGTCCTCCCATACCCCAAAGCCTCAACCCCCCTCCCAACCATAAGGTATCAATTCCCTCCCCACTTAAAGCCTTCAAACCAGTCCTGATCCCTCCCCTCCCAACCAAAACTCTTCAAACCCCCCTTCCACCCTGAAAGTCCTCACCCACCTAGCCCCTCCCAAAGCCTCAACCTTCCCCTTTCAAATATGTCCCCTTCTCACCCTCCTCCTGCTCATAAAAGCAGATGGATATTCCCACATCGAAACAGCGGAATATTTAATGCTTTCCACTCCCCTATCAAGCTAATACAGACTACCCAAGAAGACTTGAAGCTGTAATCACTGCCAAAGGTGCTTCCACAATGTATTGACTCAGAGAGTGTGGAGTGGCTTCTCAGGAGTGTGGAGTGGCTTCCATCTGGCCACTCTCCCATAAAGCCTAGATTTGTGAATTACTGCAGAGACTGTTGTCCTTCAGGCAGGTTCTCCCATCTTTGCCAAGGAACTCTGTTGTTCTGTCAGAGTGGTCATTGGATTCTTGGTCACCTCCCTGACCAACCTCCTTCTTGCCCAGTTGCTCAGTTTGGTCGGACGGCCAGCTCTAGAAAGAGTCTGGGTAGTTCCATATTCTTTCCATTTCCTAATGATGGCGCTCACTGTGCTCTTGGGAACTTTCATCACTCTAGAAATTGTTTTATACCCTTCTCCTGATCTATGCCTCCTCACTATTCGATCTCATTGTTCTATGGACAGTTCCTTGGACTTCATGGTGGAGTTTCTGCTCTGACATGCACAGTCAACTGTGGGACCTTATATAGAAAGGTGTGTTTCTTTCTAAATTATGTGTAATCAATTGAATTGGCCACAGGTGGACTTCAATCAAGTTGTGGAGACATCTCAAGGATGATCAAGGAAATTGGATGCACCTGAACTCAATTTGGAGTGTCATAGCAAAGTGGTGAATACTTATTGACGTAAGACATTTCAGCTTTTCATTTTTTGATTAATTTGTAAAAATTTCCAAAAAACATTTCACTGATATTATGGGGTATTTTGTTTAGATCAATGACAAAAATAATCTCATTTTAATGCATTTTAAGTTGAGGTTGTAACACAACACAATGTGAAAAAATGAAGGGGTGTGAATACTTTCTGAAGGCACTGTATAACCAGCCTCAATGGCATAATGGTTAGAGTGTTTGCTCTGAGACTGGAAGGTCAGCAGTTCAAACAGTTCAAACCCTGGCAGAGTCCTCCCAAAATGGTATGTGCTGCTTCCTTCCTTGATGCTCAGCATTTAAAATGATAGAACATGCACAAACAACCAAGGGTCGGTAATAATAACACAGGCTTTGATGGGACTAACACAGTTCTCCTGCATCGAAGTTCCTTATAAGGGAACGTATATTAACTTTAAAAGGGCACTGAAAGCACTTAGACCACCATTAATCCCCAATCCCATACTCGGCACCTCCGTATTTTGTTGTTTGTGTTCCTTTAAAAGGTGCTCTTTTAATTTTTGAAGGTGATGAAAGATGTCTCCTGGCAATTATGCTGATATGTATTTACTACCATAGTGGCATTACCACGATAAGGTGATAACATGGTAAAACTAGGTGTTCCAAAACCTGAACCTGAACCAAAATCGAATCGGCTTGTTCTAATCACCTAACCTACTCATCCACATAGTTTTGTCATAACTCATCCACAACGTTTTGAGATATCATGCTATATATAGTTTTTGGCCCGATTTCTCAATGGTAAAGAATCACTTAAAAAGGAAAAACGTTCTCGGATCGGGATTTTGATCTTCACCAAAATCGAATCAAATAGTTGTTGTCACACATCCAATCTGTCCACCAAGGTTCGTCCGAATCTGTCCACCACTTTTAGAGATATCGGGTTACATATATATATATATATATTTCGGTTTTAGCCCTATCTCTCAGTGGTGAAGAATCACTTAAAAAATTGAAGTATCGAGATCCGGATCCAGGTCTTCACCAAAATCTAATTATTTCGTCCTTGTCACACACCCAATCTCTCCACCAATTTTGTTTGAATCCGTCCACAACTTTTTGAGATATCTTGCTCACAGACAAACAGATAAACATACAAACAAGAAGATGTCGTGCATAGCATGATACTTGTGAAATCCATAAAACAAATTTGAACTCAAAAATAATTGGTGGCTGAATTCAATGACCAAACATGCAACTCCTCTTCAAAGCCCAAGTCAATCGGATGAAAATTGACAATTTTAGAAATTCGGACTATGTTGAGCTTTTGGCCGATGTTGACCTCAAAAATAATTGGCTGGTTGGATTCATTGACCTGAAATATAAATCATCTTCAAATTTCAAGTCAATGGGATGAAAATTGAGGATTTTAGAAATCCCAGCTTATTTGTTGACTTTTGGCCTATGTTGACCTTTTGGTTTATGTTGACCCCAAAAATAATTGGCTGGTTGAAGTCAGTGAGCTGAAATATAAATCCTCTTCAGATTTAAAGTCACTCGGATGAAAATTGAGGATTTTAGAAAGTTGACAAATTTGTTGACCTTTGGCCTGTGTTGACCTTTTGACCTTTTAACCTCAAAAAATAGGCTTCTTGCTCATGACAAACTGTACCATGTGGTGAAGTTTCGTGAAGATCAGTTTAAAATTGTGACCTGTAGGCGATTGACAAACAGGCAAATAAACAGACAAGCCGGTAGGCGACGAGGGATCCGCTAGGATCGAAGTGCTGGATACGATGGCTTTTCATTCTGACCGATCCACCGCCGAAGATTCATTGCCAAGACGTATTGGTTCACATACAATTGTTCCTCTGCCTGGCAAGATTTTTCCTATTGCGTATTTTGCCAACTGGCACTCCTCAGAGTGGAGATGGAGGAAAGTGTAAATGACAAAAAATGTTCTACCAACCATGTTCTATCACCATGCCAAGACGCTTTCGTTTACGTCTCCACGTTTCGCCTTGATGATATTAATTTATAAGTGTCTCGTTTCTCCACATTCAAAACTGTAGGACAAGTATTGAAAATAGTGAACGAAGGTCGAGAAAAAGTATTTTTTCGAATTTTGTGTATTTCACCCCGACACCCTTGGTGATCAATCTGGAAAATGCTGCGGTTCAATTTTTAGTAGTTATTAAACTCTATCCATACACCGAATTTGAAGTTCCGCCGTCGACGGTTTCCGAGGTCAAGGTCACTTAACATATTCCCTGGTTCACCACCTTTCCGCATTCGGAGGGCTGCCATTCGGAAACTATGAGAGATAGAGGAACGTTATGCTGTCGTGATAACTAGATGGGGATGCAAGGAATGGCAGGAGTTGGTCCGTCGCTCTACCTAACATAGAAGCCGCGCTACGTCAGTTACCGTTTGGGTTGTTAAAACGCGGTTTTCGGCCGCTGCATAGCAACAGGTGGTTGCTTAGCAACGAAACTCAAACGCGCACACTCCCAGCTCATATGGCACCTGCTCGCCAAGTTTCATCGAAATCGGTTTGCTGGTTTGTGCTGTGGAGCCTCGCGTTGCAGACACACACACGGAAAACCCGACAATAACGGATATCTAGCGAATCCCAACAGACAGAATAACAAAATTAACTGACCAATATACTTGAAAAATCTTCGATTTTGCAAGTAATGAACATACAAACAGAATAACGCATTCAACCAACCAATACACTTGAAAAATCTTTGATTTTCGCAAGTAAAAAACAGACAGACAGACAGGGGTGAAAGCATAACCTCCATCCACTTTCAGCGGCAGAGGTAATGAAAAAGGTACTCGGTAGAGTGCATACCTCCGTCAGGCTGAAAAGTTTATGTTTTGTATCCAACTGACAGGTCGGATCTGCATCCGGACCCAAACCCAAATCTAATCAGCTCTTTGGTCTGTAATAGTTGCTTTCAAAACATTTTACCATTTAATCAACTTGATTCAGATGACTTCAATGCAACTGTCTCAGATTATGCAATCTGATCATGTATAAATGTTGACCGGTTGGAAAATTTGTAATTTGCACCATTTGATAATCATGATTTTGCTGGAAATGAAGGATTAGATCAAGACAGAATTTTTTTTTGTTGATAACATTGATGATCACAGTATTGTTCAATAAACAAGTTTTCAGATTATTTTTGTAATGACACCTGTGACTCCAAGTTTTCTTGTGTACATTTTAATTCCAGGAGTATTTTGAAAAATGTTGATAGCATTTTTGATTGTTTGAATTTGTTAAATTTTCAATTTTATGTCATCAGCTTTTCTGAAACATGACTGAAAGAAAACAAATCTCTCTGTCTCTCTATCCGTCTCTCTCTATCTGTGTCTGTGTCTGTCTCTCCCTCTCTCTCTATCTGTCTCTCTCTGTCTATCCTTCTTTGTTCCTTATGCATGGCCACATCTTTTAAGTTCCAAACTCCAAACTCGGGGTACAAATACAACTTTTTTGGGGGGGGTAACATAGGCTACGTGGCTGCGGTCTCACGCGGGGGTGTAGGTGATAAAATCTGTGATGAAACAAATTTCTGGGCCAATGAGTCATATTTGTAATTTGTCTTTGAATAAAGGGATATTCCCAGATAAATTAAAAATAGCAAGAGTTACACCAGTGTTTAAAACCGGGGGGAAAAAAGGAACTTACAAATTATAGGCTTATTTTAGTACGTTCTGTATTTTCAAAATTGTTAGAACTAATTATGTATTCAAGATTGTTTAAATTTCTGGATAAACATAAACTTCTTTGCAAAAATCAATATGGATTCCAAAAAGGCTACTCTCCATGTATGGGTCTGATTGACCTCACCAACACAATTATCGATGCTTTTGAAAGCAATTGTTATGCTATTGGGGTTTTCATTAATTTATCTTAAGCTTTTGATTCCACTAATCATAAAATGTTGATGTGAAAATTATATTATTATGGGATTTGGGGGTGGCTTATGACTGGTTTTCAAGTTATTTAGATAGCTGCATCTAGTGCACAAAATATCAGTCTTCTTTATCTGAATTTAATAAGAATACCTGTGGAGTTCCTCAAGGTTCTCTTCTGGGTCCATTATTGTTTACATTATATATATATATATTTTACATACTCTGACATCAAATTTATCCAGGAATCCACACATTACGCAAATAGCTAAGCCTGCCTCGAAGAAATTAGGAGTCCTGTTCAGATGTTGAAGATTCTTCTCCTCTGAACAGTTGCTTCAACTATGTAAAGGATTGAATTCGTCCTTTTATAGAGTACTGCTCTCACATCTGAGGAGGTTCCAGCTCCACGTACTTACTGGACAGAATTGAATCCAAAGTTATTCGACTTGTCAACTCCACCAATGTGACCTCAAAACTCGACCCGCTCACATTACACGCATAGTAGGCTCTTTTTTTCTTTTCTACGGATATTACTTCGGTTTCTGCTCGCAAGAACTTGCTGCTTGTGTACCTCCACCATCAGTGAGACCAAGGTATACTCGACAAGCCACTACATCACATGATTATTGTGTGGCCATTGGCGATTCAAGGGTGGGCCGTTACGATGTTTGTTTCCTTCTCCCTCCACTGCCAAACTCTGGAACTCTTTACCTTCTCACGTCTTCCCAAACACATAACTTTCCCCTTTTCAAAAAGCTGATATTTTACTTCCTCAAAAACTCTTCGACTATTCTCTCTTTCCTTACTTTTCTATCAATGTAGTTATTTTATTTAAGGTTGGCCTCGATGAGGACTATTTTGTTCTCTACTGGAGCCTTCAACATATATATTTATATAGATACATATTCACACATCTGCAAGTTCATTTTCCTTTGTTTTACATGTTGACGACACATGTTTTGTGTACATAGTGAAAATAACCTAGACTCATTAAGTTCTGCTGTCAATAACATTTTTACAAATGTGTGAATGGTTTCGAGCAAAAAGACGATTTGTTAATGCAAAAAAGTGTAATTTTATAATTCTTTAATAAAAAAAAGAAACTGTTGAGCCAAGTTAAAATCCTGGTGAATAATGAAAGAATACCACGAGTTGAATGGACTAAATTTCTCGGTGTTCACATTGATAGTCAACTATCATGGAAATTCCATATTCATGAACTTACAAAGGTTTCCAAAGATATTGGGATCATTTCAAAGCTGAAGCATTTTCGCCTCCAAAATGTGCTCCGATTGTTATACTGTTCCCTTGTACTTTATTTATCACATCGTACTATTGTATGAGGTACTGTCATACATTTCCATTGAATGTTCATCAATTATTTGTTTTACAGAAGAAAAAAAACTTATTCAAATAATATGTGGGATGCCACCTGGAATTCAAAGCGATAAATTATTTTATCATCTAAAATTACTAAAACTGCTCAATCTCACATTTCATCAACAAGGTATTATTATGTATAAATATATGAATAGACAGCTCCATTCTCATTTATTCCACCTGCTCGTTTTTAATTATGATATTCACCGGTATACTACCAGAACAATGTCTTGTATTCATCTCTATAAGCATAGAACTGTGTCTTCTCAGCATAATATTCATCATTCTGGCACGAAACTTTGAAATGGTCTGACAAGCAGCTTAAAATATGCTTCCTCATTGAAAACATTTGCATAGATGTCAAAGAAATGTTTGATTTTATGTTATGATTCAAAACCATATAACTGCTTTGATCGATTCAAGTCCATGTTATTTTTCCGATGTTGCCTTGAATTACAAATCAAAATTGTATTCCCATTTACCTTGTACCTTGCTTTATTTCCCTCGCCGAAGGAGGGGGTATTGCATTTGGATCCGTTTGTCTGTTTGTTTGTCCACACAGAACTTTTGTGTTTTTCTCCGCAACCGCTTGTCGGATTGAGGCGAAATTTTCACCATTGGTGCAACGACTCATGGAGAATTTTGTAATGATAATTATGATGTCATAGGTCACGTGGTGTGGCAGCAATATTGGAAAAATTGAAAAAAAAACTTTGGACCTCTGTATCTCTGAAACTGCACAAAGGAAAAAATTGAAACTTGGCACATGGCAAGTACACCTCATGTGGAAAGAGAGTGATTTTTTTGACATCATAGGTGCCTTCGTTGTGATGTCATAATTGCATATGTAGAACGCGACATCCGATCAGTATGAATATTTTTGAGGGTCATCTCGGGATAAAATGGTCCAAAAAAAATATATTGATGACGTCATCGGTCTTGTGATTTGGCAGTCATATTGGTTTTTGTTTTTTTTTATCCTTCAAAATCTTCTTCTGAAATGGCTGAAAAGATTGAGGTGAAACTTCACACATACGACCACCTATCGATGAGGAACAAAAGCTTCACACATATGATGTCATAGGTCACGTGGTTTGGCAGCCATATTGGATTTACCCTAAAACATTAAAAAAAATCTTCTTCTCCAGAACAGCTGGACAGATCGAGGG
>CM068962.1:48410982-48432506 GCA_035128595.1 Eptatretus atami
TATCGTCATAACTGATCTAAGGACCCTTTATGGTGTATTGCGAATTTCCACAGCCGTAACAATATATTATTCATTTGATAGTCCACAATATGAGGAGGTTGGAGCGTGGCCATCATTATGGATCATTGAATTCGATGTACCACAGGGAAAGACAATGTCTGTAAAGAAAATAAGGCAATACTGGTCATTCTAGTCCGCATTAATGCCAGGGACCCTGGTCTCCAATTGCATATGCACTGTACGTGAAACAAAGAAGCCAAAGATACAGTGAAAGGAAAAGGGGTGGGGTGGGGTTATGATTGGGACAAGATAATGCTGGTTCTCCTTATTCAGGATTTGAAGGTCACAGGGTGCATCCTGCACGTGGTATGGGACAAAGTGAGTATGTGAGTGTTTGAAAAAAAATAAACAACCTCGTGAAAAAGGCTGTTCTGGTACAAACAGGAAAATGACCGATGAGTGGAACTTAGACCTTCGTGTTGCAGCAAGCTTGCCCTTCATGCAGAAGGGAAAATGACCGATGAGTGGAATTTAGACCTTCGTGTTGCAGCAAGCTTGCCCTTCTTGTAGAAGGGAAAATGACCGATGAGTGGAACTTAGACCTTCGTGTTGCAGCAAGCTTGCCCTTCATGTAGAAGGGAAAATGACCGATGAGTGGAACTTAGACCTTCGTGTTGCAGCAAGCTTGCCCTTAATGCCAAGCAGAGTAAAAGCAAACCAATTCAATATAGCTCATGGTCGATCTATTAATTTTTGAAGACATTTCCAGCAGTTTCTGATTCTTTTGTTGAGTTGGCATTGAAATGTGTACTCCTACTGCCCTCTGGTGGGCGCTGGTTTGTGGTTTGACACCATCCAAAAGTTACTCGAGATATGGCACTCTGAGTATGCAAACAGAATCCAGAATGGTGTGACATGACCTTTCAAACATACTCTAAGAGATATGTGATGTTTCTAGGTGGAACCTCATTGCATCATTGGTCCCCAGGTACACTGCGTGTTCCATGATGCTGACCATCCTGTCAAATAAGTCGGCCCAAACCAGTGCTACCTGCAGTACATCAAAAACTACTTTATTGGTGCTGATCATGCAGTTATGGGAAGGTATTGAGGTTACACTGCATTGTAACAAAGTGAAAACGAGCTCCACACTTGTGAGCAGATCACACTGAAATCCCCCCTAAAGAGCAGAGGTGAATCTACAGAGGGGTGGAGCAGAGGTTACACCTCTCTTTTTTTGGCCCAACAAGGTTGGGCCAAAATAAGAAAAGTGAAAGTTTTTGATGCTTAAATTGAAAAGCCAGCTATAACTCTGTTCAGAAAAAAGCTTTGACAAACAAATGGTCACAACGGTATTGTTTTGTACACGAAGTCGAGGCTCGTGGAGGAGCTAGAACACAGAATGGATCAGGATGCAAAAGAACAGGAACAGCAGAAAGAGAGGGGGAAACACACCAACAGCAGGGTTGAATGACAAAATAGAGGGAGACCTGGACATGTAAGGGATGTGGGGAAGATTGAGAGGTAGGGGAGGATGCATGGAGTGGACAAGATAGATACAGAAGCAAACTCTCAGGAAGGAAAAACTGGAAAATTGGAAAGAGGTGGGCTTTGGGAGTAAATGGGGGGTCGCTGCGTGTATGGCCTATGCATCAAACACTTTGACAACAGCAACTGCAGCTGCAGCTGGTGTGGAAACGGCAAATGCCGGAGATTAACTCTGCGAATGATGATGCTTTAAGTAATTTGGTCGCAAAACACACCAGAGCAGAGAATGTGATTTGCACTCCGAACGAAATCAAAACCATGTCGGATTAAAAAAAAAAAATTCCTTCAAGGGTTATCAAGTAAAATGAAAGACTGGCAGGTATGGAAATGCAGGCAAACCTTAGGAAATGTCAATAAATTCATAGAACAAGACAGCACATAAAAGGAATCCCACACGAAGACACAATAAGAATTTATACTTTATAGGCACAATGCTTAACTTACTAGTACGGAGAGAAACTAGACCCCTTAATGTCAGGTCAGGTCAGGTATGGGAGCATGCGCCAGAGCAGCGCGTCGCTGAGTCCACCTTCTGCCGGTACTACAAGGGGCCTCCATCTGGCGATCCCCCAGGCAGATGCCTGGCCCATCCCCATCTCCTTGAGATGCCAATCAACCTGCTGAACCACAGGCAGTGTCGGCCCATGGCCTCCTCCATCAGGAGACTCCTCGCTGAGAGAATCTGGTGAGCAGGATCAGCGTCAGGAAAATGAGCCACATGTCCATACAGCCGCAGCTGATGCTCACGGATTATGCAGGTAACAAATCTCATTTGAGTCTCTCTTAGCAACCGCTCGTTGACACAAAGTCCGACCAGCGATAGCCAAGGGCTCCGGAGAGACCTGGTACCAAAGGAATTAAGTCTCCGTCTCAGATCCTTGGTCAGTGTCCAAGTCTCGCATCCATAGAGCAAGACTGGAAGCACCAAGGAACTGAAGACTCGGACTTTCGTCCTCCGCACAGGTACCGGCAGCACCACACCCCATTATCCAGTGAACCATGACTCCCAGTCCCGACCAGACGTCTATTGACCTCTGAATCACAGCCAGCAGAGACATGAATACACTTGCCAAGATAAGTGAATCTCTCCACGACCTCAACGTCCTCTGTACGGCCACATCTTTCAAGTTACAAACTCCAAACTTGGGGTACAAATACAACTTTATGTTTGAGGTAACATCGGCTATGTGGCCACGGCCTCATGTGGGAGTGTGGGGGTGGGCGTAATTCTCTATATAAATGTGTACTATATAGCACTACCTGGTCGTGGTGACAGATGGTATTATAATTTACAATTTCCTTTGGCTACACAGTGTTATTTATTCACGTTCTCTTCCTGCACAACGCCAAGTAAATCTGCCAGTTATCAATATTATCGTCAGATTGATCCTTCCTTGTCGCCGACTGGGCATCCTTCGTCATACAAAGTCCTTCCTTGGCACACCTGAACTCCTATTCACCTACAAGGTTTTCATCCACAGCTTGATGGATTACTGATCTTCCCTTTGGGTGGCACCCCTGCCTCACACCTTACTCAGCTTTATGCCATGGAAACCAAGAACTTCAAGATATTGGAATCCTCCACGATGAAGCTGAGTCTATGAGCCTCTCACGTCACCATCGCTGACAGGTCAGTTGTCTCTCTGCCTTCTTCCACCTCCTTTCTGATCTTGCACCCTCTGTCCACCCTCTTAGTGCTTTGTCCCAAGTATCTACAGGGTGCATGCGGTCTACCAGCAACCCCCTTCTAGTGAAACTCCAAAAATCCAGATCACTGCTCACCTCACTCATTCATTCCCCTTTTTCCCACTGTGGAACCAACTTCCACATTTTCATCGATCTCACTCTTCCTCTAGTTTTTCAAGGAGACTATTCACACCTTCTCAAATCACCCCATCCTAAACGATGATCTTTTGTACAACCATAAAACACCTCCGCATCCATCTTGTCCACCACTTGTTGTCTCCTATGACTCATCGTGACCCGCATCCCCTGCTTGTCCATCTCTATCCGTTTTCTCCCTCGCCCTGCTGTTGGCAATTCCCACTTCTCTTTCTGCTGTTCCTTTGTTATGTTATTGTTGCGTCCCTAAGTATTGGTTTACTTGGATGTAGAGACTGAAAGTGATGCTTATTTGTCCCTCGTTATTTTGCTCATCTTTGGTGGGTCCGTACTTCATTGGATGGTTTGCCCTGGACCTCCAGTGCATCTTGAATTGGTGGTCTGCCCATTCTGTTATAGCTCTTCCATGAGCCTCCACTTTGGGTACATAATAAACAAGCCGTAGGCGACATGGGTGGTCGCTATATCATTGCATACTAGTCGTACAGTTTTGACGGATCGGGCTGAAAATTTTTGACAAAGAGGTTGATTATAGTGCGCATAAAAGCGCGGAAGCCGATTTTTGATTTTCGAAAAAAATACATTTTTCGGATTTTTTCAAAAATTTCAAAGTCCATTGCTAGGAACGGTGCTCAAAAGCATACAACTGGATCCTGGTATGAACCTACCAGTCAGGTTTCATTAAAATCGGTTGACTCCTCTGGCCTCCAGAGCTGTCCATTATATTACATACAAACAAACAGACAGCCAGTGGTGACATGGGTGGTTGCTAGACTAAGGCGAATTTGAAATATGTAATAAGAGAACACATCAGATGGCATTTTTGCCGTTCGTTGTTCCATATAGGAACATGGCGAGCAACTGTCCATTCATCATTTGTGTTCGTTTCCCTAACCTACGTTAGGGAATCCAACGCGAACGTTGGTGAAAGCATAGAGTAATATAATTGCATACTAGTCATACAGTTTTGACGGATCGGGCTGAAATTTTTTGACAAAAAGGTTGATTATAGGTGCGCATAAAAGCGGCGGAAGCCGATTTTTGATTTTCGAAAAAAATATATATAAAAATATTTTCGGATTTTTCTCAAAAATTTCAAAGTCCCGTTGCTAGGCAACGGTGGCGTCCATAGCAACGGTCTCAAAAGCATACAACTAGATCCGGGTATGAACCTACCAGTCAAGCTTCATCAAAATCGGTTGACTCCTCTGGCCTCCAGAGCCGTCCATTACTACAAACAAACAGACAGACATACAGACAGACGGAAAACCTGAGAAAACGGTAGTCTAGCGACACCCAAAAAAGACATAACAGTACTCACATTTGATAGTATAGATGTACTTTATAGAGGTACTCAGTTGAAAAAAAAAACAAGGATAACGTGTAATACTGGCTACCACCAGGTGGCGTTTGTGGCCTGCATTATCACATTGTGTGAGGACAGATAGACAGACAAACAAACAAACGGATCCAAATGCATTACCCTCTCCTCTGATGAGGGTAAAAAGGTTAAATGCTGTATAAAGGTTAAATAAAATGGCAAATGACACCAGAGTAGGAAGCAAAAAAAAAAAAACATTAATAACATAAATAAATATGAAGAAGAAGAAGCCGTCCAATTGGGAAATAAATAATGCTTTCTGTTTTGGAGTGAGGAGCAGAGAGGCTCTCTGCTCAGGATCAAAATTGGATTTAAAGAGAGTAGCGCGATCAATCTCCCCCCCCCCCATCCCCATGTAATGTACTCAATAGACAGTGCAGCACAGCATCGAATTCAAAACATGGGCAGGTCACATGACTCTGCTTAACCACGCCCCACCGCACACCCATGTATGCATACATCTATCTATAATTCCAGCAATCTCTGTGTGTCTGTCTGTCTGTTTTTTTTCTTCTTTTTTTGCACGTACGGCCACGCACGTACGGACACGCACGTACGGCCACGCACGTACGGGCACGCACTAGTTATCATAAATTACTGATACATCTCACCCCCGAACGTATTCGTTCATTGGATAAGAGACCAACCGTGCTCTTTTAATCATCGGATTCAGCATTATAGCTCTTCACCGTCCGCTGAGCCATCTCTCGAGCAACAATGTCGATTGCTGTTGTTATTTATGGAAAACAAACAACCCTCGTCAGTCGAAGGTAATTAATGCACGAGGAGAGGAAAAGATGAAACGAAGATTCTTGAGATCGAAAACCACGACACCGCAATGAATCTGCCTTTCAGTAGGAAAGGATAAGCGAATTGTACTCGATGTTTGAAATAATAACAACAACACAAGTTAACAATTCCCTCCTCCACGTGTGCTGTACCACCTCCCAAAAAGGTGGCTTGTCGCCAGGTTCCCTCTCCCTGTACCTGTCGCTATGAGGCTACAAGCTCAGACCTGAAAATGTAGCTAGAAATAGAAAATGAGTCTGAGAGTGTGAGTGTGAGTGTGTGTGTGTCCACTGGAGCTTTCTGATGTGGAGTGTGATAAACCAAATTGATCGTCACGATCTCCTGAGTCAATGAGGCTAATTAACGAGAAAGAACCTGGAAGGATTCCCATGTTTTAATCACACGCCATGTTAAGGTGTATAGAGCAGCTTAACAGGTCTTTCCGCGGCATGGCATTTTCATTCCAAAATCAATAACAAAAATAATGATAACATTGTAACAAAGCATACATTAATTAATACTAATAATATGAACAACAATAATAACAGTATAATTTGGCAAGAATAATGACGAATGTATAATCACCGCTTTGGCCCAACCATATGTGGGCTTGGTGAATGGCCAAGTAAAGACTCAATCAGGACAGCAGGCTGGTATGCTACAAGGCCATGAAGCCCAAAGCAAATTTGGTCCAATGGACTAAAGGGCCCACTGATCTTTAAAAAGTTCAACTGAAATCCTGCCAGTTATTTGATTATTTCATATGGAGAGGTCAAAAGAGGTCATGTTGAGCTAAAAAGTGTCATTTTTAACCATGATGGCAACTTCTCAGTGCAGTATTTCCCTATGAAATGTATTTGGGGCTCAGTGTTCTGGACAATCGTGGACCTTCTTGGGTACTACTGGCAAACAGATTTTGAATGCTTTGAGTGGCAACATACCTTGATTCAGTAAAATTATGAAAATGATGCTTTTGTCAAAATATTGTAACACACTGTAGGTTTCTATAACTTTGAGCTTAAATATCTCCAACAGGATCTGAGATAAACCTTCCAAAATCGGTGATCCATTAGTGTGCAGACAAAACTACTCGAGAAAAAGGCTTAAAGTCCGCAGAATCAGAGGTGACAGCAGGGGAAAACCAATAACAATGGTTCCGGAGCTTATTGGGTCGGTGTTGTTTGCCTGGTGAAGTAAGGTGGTATCTTTGGTGGGCAGCCTGTGTCATGTGCTCTGATGAAATATGCCCAATGCCCATTATAACATGACGTTATCTTCTATTGGACATTGAACCAGTATTGATAAGGTATCTCATGATCATATTGTTGTGGTTATGGAACCGAGGTGTCACACTCAACATGTAAATAACCCTTTGTTAGATATCTCATGAGTAATTTTGCTGGGTCAGGTACCTTCCCCTCGTATCAGGGACGGGCAAAATGTGTTGTGAGCGTTAGCAGGTTCCATCTCCGTTGTGATCCCCCACTTTGTTGAGATTCCCCCATCCATCCATCCCCATCCCCCATCCATTTGAATCCTTTTTCTCATCCTTTTTCCTTTCGCACCTTTCCACAGCACAAACCACACTCACATTACATTGCAATGACACCACAAAATCAAAGCTGTAGTTAGCGCGGCCATTACCCCGAATGCATAATAATAATAAAATGAAAAAAATAATGCCATTCCTTTCACACCATAAAGGCACATCGGGCTGCTGAGTCAGTTTCATTGGCAAGGAGTACAGTCCTGGATGGGTCACCACTCCAACGCAGGTTACCCCAAATGGTTATTATCCCAATACACTGTACTCATTTCACTGACCTCAGAAGAATGACAGGCTGAGTCAACCCCACCCAGTATTAATTCAACAGGTGACAGGGCTCAAACTCAGGACCCTGAGGTCCCAAGCCAGCCACCTTAACTGCTAAGCCAACACCAAGCTATTGATTGCATCATATTACAAGGTAATTCGTGTGCTGGGTGCGTGACCTACAACGTGAAGGGTGCTCTCTGGGAGCGTGGCATGGTTGCTGGACTGATGCTCCAATCTATGGCAGCACGTACCAATGGGGGGCCAACACAGCAGGGGTCAAAGCGTGTTGTGGCGACCTTTGCATCCTGAAACCCCACCGAGTAAAGCACCAATATAAGGCCAAATGCACCGGAGTTCAGCGCCTGACGAGCACACCCAGGGAGCTGAAAGGGTTGAGACCCAAACCTGCCTGACTGCCTGTACAAGTTACTGCCTATGCAAGTTCCTGCCTGTATGATTTACTGCCTGCACAAATTACTGCCTGTACAAGTTGCGCTGGAGAGAAGCAAGTTGCACCGACCAAAGGGCTCCGAGGGCAGATGGCAGCATGCAATACTTGGGTGCACAGCGGCTCCATACTGACATACACGACATTTTGTTTCATGAATGAATGTGAATGGAAGGAGAGCTGGAGGCCGCCTAGGAAAACACGGGATTTGTTGCTGAGAGATGATCATAGAGTGAAAGGCCTAACAAGAGGGCTAGCAAGGGATCATACAGCCTGGAAATCCTGCAACTGCTGGGTGCACAAGATGTGTAGTGGCAACAGGGGTAGACTGCAGGTGGTTCCTGACTTCAAACGTGCTGTCTGCACAGGTAAACAAGTGACTCCAGTTAGAGTGGAAAGCTTAGTTTATGGGGATATATCTCTGGAATGTGTAGATAAATTGTTACCTTGGCGATATGATTAGTGCAGGTGGTGATGTGGAGGCAGCAGTGAATGCAAGAATTAGAAGTGGCTGGAGGAAGTTTAGGGCATTGTTACCTCTATTAACATCAAAAGGGACCTCTCTCCGATTACAGGAAAAACTTTATACAGGTTGCGTTTGAAGCGTGATGTTATATGGCAGTGAAACATGAGTGATCAAATGGGAGGATGAACGGAGGTGTGAACGAGATGAAATGAGAATAGTGAGGTGGATGTGTAATGTGACACGGAATAACAGGAAACCAAATGTGGAATTAAGAGATAGGTTAGTTATAGAAAGCATTCGTGAGGTTATGCATAGGGGTAGGTTGAGATGGTTTGGACATGTGGAAAGGATGTGGTCGGGTAGTTGTGTGAGGAGGTGTATAAATATGAATGTGAATGGAAGGAGAGCTAGAGGCTGCCGAGGAAAACATGGCATGGGTTGCTGAGAGATGATCATAGAGTGAAAGGCCTAACAAGAGGGCTAGCAAGGCATCGTACAGCCTGGAAAGCAGCCATTGGGTGAACCACGGCTTCCACATGCAAGCATGGAAATGGCTGTAAAACGATGACGACGACGACGACGATTGAAGACACACTCTGGTGCTGGGGTCATTGTCATCGATGTGATCGATCGTTCATAGTTTGATACTGTCCATCAATGTCCATCGGAGGACGGGATATTTATCATTTATCATATCAGGGGATGACCTTCGAAGCCAAGTCAATAATATATTGGCAGATTGATGTCAATGTGACATCAGCGTCATCATCTATCTCGACAAAGTTTGTCATTCCAGGATCATCTGACAGTCCAACACTCCAGGCAAGGAGATTATACAGTTCAATGGGGACGGTATATTTAGCAGATGCAAGCATAAGATCTGTGGCAGTTGGTGGCCATGGACAATCCAGAGCAGGTGTTCTCTCCAAGGCAAACTTTATGATGAGCGCTGCTTGGTCGATATGCAAAGTTTCATCAATCTTCGGTGCTGAAGCTACCGATGACTTGATTCAGCCTCAATGACTGGGACCTTACTGTGCAGGTTTCCGTCAGCTTCAGATGATGGACCATCCAACAGCCCTATTAAAGAATCGTTCTTGAAGCGGTAAAAAACAGTTCCGGTTGAGAGCGTGTCGACGAATACAAACTGACTTCTGTTCCGCATGTATGGTTGATGGAACACAAGCTGTGGGTAGTCCTGTTGTAACATTTGCTTCAGTTTATCTGACCTGCGGTAAACAAAGAGTAGATTTTGAGGTGACTAGAGAAAAAACAAGCTCAAATGAGCTCAGATCCTCGTCCTATTAATGATGACGTCATAAAAACGAATATGACGTCATTGTGATGTTTCAGGTTTGCGATAAATTATCTGTTGCTATTGCCCGGCTTGATTCCCGCAAACAAAATTCAAACAGCTTGCCTAGTTTCGGAGATAATGGTATAGGCGATTTCCATTAGCGGCGATATTATGACGTCAACTTTTTAGATCCTCGTGGAGGATCTCTAAGTCTTACTCACGTTGTTGTTCTTGTGGACTTTTTTGTTTCACAGACTACAGTTTTCATCGAAACTTCCTGAAACTTGGTGTATACAGTAATCCCCCGTTTCCCGCGGGGTTACGTTCCAAACCTCCCGCGCTAAGTGAAAATCCGCGATGAAGGGACGCCTCCCCAAAAATCGACTCGTCTGGTCTGGTCGGTTGGGAGTGATCGGGTTTGAGGTGCTGAGATCGACTCGTCTGGTCTGGTCGGTTTGACAGTGATTGGGTTTGAGGTGCCGGAGATCGACTCGTCTGGTCTGGTCGGTTTGGCAGTGATTGGGTTTGAGGTGCTGGAGATCGACTCGTCTGGTCTGCTCGGTTTGGCAGTGATTGGTTTGAGGTACCGGAGATCGACTCGTCTGTCTGGTCGGTTTGGCAGTGATTGGGTTTGAGGTGCGGAGATCGACTCGTCTGGTCTGGTCGGTTTGGCAGTGATTGGGTTTGAGGTGCCGGAGATCGACTCGTCTGGTCTGGTCGGTTTTGAGGTGCTGGTACGAGCAGTGCTCGTCCAACGGCAGCAAACCTTTTTCCTTCCCGAAGCATATATCGAGCACTTAACCTTCTCCTGGAGCGTCAGGACCTTCCTCTGGCGCTTCGGTTCCTTGCCGGAAGCCTTAGAAGGTGCAGGGCGTTGGGCGGCATCGTGGGGCTTGGGAGAAAAACGAAGAAAATATTCGAAGTTCACAAGCGAAACTTTGTCTCGTGCGTTGTGTGACTGGTCGAGCACCACGCGTTATAATTATTGCTTAAATAATTATTTTATATATTATTACCGCGACGTACCGGGAATCCGCAGAAAAAATTAGTTACGTTCCAAGGGAAACCCGCGATGAACCGGGCGCCAATGTGAACCGCGATAAAGCGGGGGTTGACTGTAATAGTAAAAATACCCTGCGCAGACAGTAACCATCCCGATTTTGAAAATTCTTCTAGAAAAAAAGTTGACGTCATAATATCGCCACTAATGGAAATCGCCTATGCCATTATCTCTGAAACTAGGCAAGCTGTTTGAATTTTGTTTGCGGGAATCAAGCCGGGCATTAGCACAGATAATTTATCGCAAACCTGATACATCACAATTGTGAAGACTCTTTCTTCGCCGAGTATGAAGAGAGCCAAAGAGGATTTCCAAATACACTATTTATTCAAAGAGCACACGCATGCGGAGGTGATGTGACGGCTCAACCAACACAGTGGAGAGCTGCCAACCACACTGAAAATCCACATTCCTAAACCCTCTTATTTATAATTCATCTCTGGTTGGTTTGATAAGAGCACCGGGTGTGGACTCAAAAATGTGCCAATGGCTCTTTTCCCTTTCCCAGGAAAGTTGAAACGGTCAAACCACATATCTTAGTGCTCTGCAACTTCTCCTAGGCAGTCCCCCTCCCCTTACGCAAGGCTTTTAATCATTGCTGGCATATGTTGAAAGTAAAAGCAAAGCCCTTTTATTTCCCAGAAGTGAAATGTGTGGGTTGGCCATAAACAAAAATGTAACACTCCTCCCCAGGGCACCAGAGGGGTTGGGTCATGGGGGTCGATTTAAAAAAAAAAAGAATTGTCTTAAGGCTTTTAATCAAAACATATTCATGAGTTATACAATTTAACAACATATTTTTTAAAAACAGCATGATGATCAGAGGGTGCTTGGGGGGTAGGGGTGCTGTAGCGATAGGGGGTCAAAAATAGCTCCTCCTACACCGTTTGGAGAAGGACTTGAAACTTTGGACAAAGTAGATTATGTAGGGGGAAAAAAGTGCACAACACTGCGGATTTTTGATTATGCACCCCAGGGGCCAGGCCAGAGGGGTGGGGTCATGGGGCTGATAAAAAAAATAAAAATAGCGTTAATGGGACAAAGACAGTGCGCCAGGAATAATGCGATGGTGGTGCCATTGACAATGTAGTTCAGTATTTCATGGGGAAAAGGCCTCCTGTTGCGTTGTTTGTGGCTCGCATTCTCATTACGCTACGGAAGCGCATCTGGCCGGGTAATCTGCTGACTTTCGCAACTTGGCGAAGGGTCCCGCTTCAGGGTTTGGTTCTCTCTTCCACTGGCACCCTGCTGACTTATGGTGCATGGGAAATGTAGTTCTGTTTGATGCCCTAATGCCTGCTAACCTTTTATCATACCTTGCCGTGAAGACCCTGCTTGGTCCTGATGAATAGCGTTTGGGCCCAAATCGAGGAATCTACCTCACGCAAGAGCAGCCTAGCTACTGTTTCGACTTCTTGGTTGGTGGTGTGAAAGCCTCCACTCCATTTTGAAAACATAATCTACGATTACCAACAATATTTGTGGTGTTTTATGCTCCGCAAACTTATGAAATCCATCTGTAGGTGTTGGATAGGGCCCGACGGGGCGGATGTGCTCCTCCTTTCTTCTGTGCACTTCCTTTTGTTATGACTTGCACATGGTCGCACAGTTACAACTACCCTCCTCATCGCCGCTTTCGTACACCTGGAGCATTCCAGGTTTGACGGAACTAATTTCCTGATTACCCCTTTGCGGCCATATGTCGCCTGTGCATGGAGCAGTTAGTAGCTAGCTCACGGTAGCATTTCTGAGGTACAAAAGGTCTGCTCTGCGTCGTCCACTCCACACCCAGGGTGTTTGCTGTGCACCCCTTGTCTGTTCCATGCATTCCTGTTCCTCCATGCGGTGCGGTAGGCTTGTAAGGGGCTGTCACACCTTGACGTTTTAGCCAGCGTATGGCAAGGTCTCAAAATGTTGTAAAACGCTGGCGTAGCCTGAACTATTGATGTTTTTTTTTTTAGTTTTGGGCGATAGATAACATGTTGGACGTATGCAGTAACGTATTAGTAACGTACACATAACGTTTTAATCACATATAATGATAACTTATACAACGAATGCTGAGCGTGTTGTCGCGTCCACACCTATGCCCACGATAGTCTAACTTAATGCATAGCGCGCAAGCGTATCGCCCGATCAGTGGCGTAGGCTATCATAGGCTGCGGCTCGGACGATTCAAATCATAAAGCCGCGCAAGACATCGAAGTGTCAAGCCGCTGTCACACCTGACGTTTAGCCAGCGTATCCGACGTATGAAAAAATTTGCCACGAACCAACGCTGGCACACGTCGAATCGTTATGTGGTAATTTTTGTTATACGTTAAGAGCACGCTGGCATACGTCGTGTACGCGCTGCAATATCGTCAGTACACTGGCAAAACGTCATTGTACGCCGATACGTCGAGAAATTTTCAGCAGTTGAAAATTTCTCGACGTACTCGACGGTATGACACACTTCTGCATACGCTGGCATAAGTTGTAGGCACGCTACGCCGATCGTTGACAACACATCGACATACCGTTACTTGTACGTTACTCATAAGTCGAACCAACGTCGAGGTAATGGTTAGTGTCATGTTCGGACTCCCTGGGTTTTAAAAGATTTAATTTTTTCTCGGTAGACGGTCATAGCTTGACACTTCGATTCTAAGTGCGGTTATGATTTAAAATCGTTGAGCGGCAGCCTTTTAATTATATTTATATTATAACCGCACTAAGAATCGAAGTGTCACTCACCGTCATTACCGAAGAAAAACAAACAAAACAAAAACAAAAAAAAACATGGAAGTCTGGCAACCCACTGACGGCTAACCATTACCTCACGTGTTTCGACTTTGAGTAACGTTACAAGTAACAGTGTGTTGTCGACGGTGTAATCGCGGTAACGCTGGCCTACAACTTATGGCCAGCGTTATGCGGAACGTGTGAGTCAACGCTGGCATACGTCGGAAGTTTCAAGCATGGAAATTTGTCTAAGCAGCTCGGCGAACTAACGACGTATGCTCAGCGTAATACGACGTATGCCAGCAGTACTGCGCCAGTCTTAACGTATACAAACTTACCCCATACGTATTCGCACGTGTGCAGCGTTTTAGCCCAATTTTGCGATACACTCACGGCATACGTTGGCTAAATCGGTCGAACGGTGGACATGGCCTTAAAGTCTCTTAGTTGTTCCTGGAGTTTTTGAAGGACGTTTGTACTATTTTTCTACTCATCAATACGGTTGGTAGTTGTAGATTTGACTCTTCTTCATCAAGCACTGCCCTGCCGCCAAATCATGCCTCTATTATGCCTTTTGAAACATGTCTTCCCTCCTGTGTTGGCTTTTGCATTTGATGCACCGCAATCTGCTGCGGCTAACTTTGCGGCCACTTGTAATCAATTGTTGTAAATCAGGTCCCCATGTTTGCATAACCTTTCCGCAGCGGACGTTTGAAGCCCACAACGCCCATTAGGCAGCGTCATGTAAAAATGCCCCCAGCCGTGAATCTGAATGCTGTAATATATCTTAATGTTACTCGCCCCATGTACAGAGTTAGCGCCTCGTCAGGTTGTGCGTAGCTGAATAATAACAACAAAACTTTTAGTGCAGTAAACACCGTTCCCTTCTCTCATCGTGCCGTAGTGCGTGGCACGTACATGCAAAACTAGAATACGTTTCCAACCCGCACAAACACATTCTTCTCTGGCGCGCTGCGTCTACGAAACGACGACTTGGTGGGGTATTTTTGAAATGAAAGATCGCGTCGTAAATCAGAAAACGGAATAGTTCGACGACTGGTATTGTTAAGAAAAGCAAAATCGAGAACAGATCCATGGTCGTATCTAGAAAAATATCTTCAAAGATCAGTACCGCATCGACAATGTCCTATCCAGTCGTCAGTTGATTGGCATGGATTATGGATTCTAATGGCCACATCTATTATAGAAGTACAGTAATGGTAAGTCACATAGTCAGAGTATCCAGAGAATGTACAGTACTGATACTACCGGAGTTGCAATCGCATTAGATATCAAATGTTGTTATGGCATTTTATAGATCATCGAGAAAATATAGCGAAGATCAAGAAATACAGTCTCCGCACCCGGAGCATACGAGTTAGTTATTCCATTTGGGCCAATATAGCTATTTCTTTGCATATACACAAGGAGGGAGAAGAAAACTGTATCACGCGGTGATTTTCTCAAACTAGTGCCACGGGCCCGCAGCACGCTTTCCTGCATTGATAATAAAAATTCGCCCAGCACTTTGCTGTCCATTAGTTGGTATTCACGGTCTCATTGGGCTGCCTGGCCTCATAAGTTCAATCTTTCACTGAGCCTTCCGTTGCGTAATCACTTTTCAGGTTCATATCATGCCCTCGGTGTTTATTCCCTTCCTCTTCTTAGTTCCAACTGCGTACTTGGCAATACGGGGTCACCCTTTCCACGGATTGTCTAACTTCTTCGACAAGTGTCGAATCGCGCACAATCCCACCACAACACACACTGTACACACAGGGTAGCACGACCAACACCACACCAGCCGTATACCACACCACACAGTACATTCAAAACACACATTCATACAGGGCCCACCACCCAAAACAAGATATTAGCGACGCGCATCTACCTGTAATAGTCCAACACTACACACGACCAGCACCAATCCATCACACATTGGGGCATTTGCAGAGTTTCATCAGACTCACCGTCGTTATGTATTCTCGTCGCTCCTTTACTACGCCGCATAGCGACCCAGTCGTTGTTGTGGCTATCCTCTTTGTAGTCCTTTCTCATGTGCATTTGTCGTACATAATGCTAAGAACTGCGAATCGTGTTCCGTCTTCTCAGCTCCGCTACACAGCTGTAGCACGCCGTTTGAAGCGTGGCATATACCTCTGTCAAATCCTCCGTTGCCATGATTTTCCTGCACTTACGTTGCACAATTGCCTCTACCTCGCTTTTCTGGTAGTAGGACTGGTTCAAGGGCATTACTCTTTCCGAACTGATGTTAGTTCCCTGAGTACAGATCACGTTGACTGCCGGTGCGCTTGTATTTGTGTTTGTCATACACGTACATCCGTTCCAGGAGCGGACCAAAACTATGCAGTCCGGGTTGTCATTAACTTCTGCTCCTTGCGGGTAAATTTGCAGTCACATGTCTCCGTTGCCTGCCCTCATTCCAGTTCACTGTTATCCCCAGGTCTCGCCGCGTAAATTTCACCTTTTCCGGTTCCCGGTTCGTGTGCCGTTTATTTCCTCTTCCTCTTCTTCGGTTTCAGTCTCAGCCTCGTCGTGATCGGGCGTGCACGCCTTTACTGCTGCGTATCCGTCTTACTTCATTCTCCTCTTCTCGCAATCGCCTACATACTGTGTTTTAGTGTGGTAGCCTCCGGCCAGGTCTTCCGAAATGAATTCATCGTTATGGTGCTGTTCTGTTCGAAGGCATTCTAATCGCTGTTAACTTCCGCTGATCGCGCACAATCCTCACTTGGCATGTTGTCAGTCATCACTCTACTGTACCCCGTCTGGCGTCCATGCGCCATGCTTAGTGTTTCCCTTCTTCCCGCCCATCTGCAGGCCGACCGGTGCTGGACAGGTGTGCATAAAATCCTATGTCTGGATGCTCAGATATGGCATATCGCTCAGGTGATCAGCCGGTCAAAGGTTTATTCCTATGTCCGGTGGTCCACTCTTCCAGCCCAATGCATCCCTCTCCCTTTGCTCAGGGATACCGCTATTGTAGCTCTACCCATAGCGTGCTTTCTCAGGAGGGTTATCCTTTGCACGTGTTATTTTTCGCTACGGATGTCTCCTTGCTGCTGTTAATCCCGCGTCTTTTTTTCTTAGGTTCTTGATATCGCTATTCCGGGCATCGTTCGCGGCGTCCAATTCCTCGCTCTGTTCGTAGCACTGTCTACGGGTGGCAAAATTGAAGAGACGGAGGATTCCGTAACCCCTTGTCCTCTTTTATGACTCCGATATCAACCATGAGGTCCAGTTCAATTGAGTGTTTAAGACTACTAGGGTAATAACTTTTAGGACACATCTAAATTCGGGTAATGAGTGAGTCACCTAGAAATTAACAGAGATATGTAAGTTAAAAAATCTGATTTTAATAATGACATACAGAACACAGCATGGACTTATCAGTCGAGTCAAGGCAGCATACGCGTCCACACAGCCCAATTCGGCAGAATTACACTTTTCACAGTTATGTAGATCAGCCAGGATGCAGTTCACAAGTTTCCAAGTATGGCAGCACTCTCATGTAATTGTGTTGTTTATGTTAAAATGTTATTGTAGAATGCTGCACCCTGCAACAGTTGCAGCAGCTCCTGACTGGCTTCTACACTAACAGAACGTACATTTTGTTACCTACATGTCATTGTAATATCCAATTAGGAAATAGTCAGGCAAGGATTTAGCACTTCTCCCAATTTCTCTTTCGAGACTTGAGTTCCCCCGTTTTTCGCTTGCAGAGTTTCTCAGAGCATTTGATTTACAAAGAGTCTGTGGCTAGTTTTGCCACTTTTGCCTCGCCTCGTCTGCATATTTTCTGACAATCGTGGTCAGACTTCTGATGTCGAGTTCACACTCTTCCTTTTTCAAAACCATCCACTCTCTTCCAACCATTTTTTCCGTGTTTCTTTGATGGCTTCTTGCTCTTTCTTTCTTTCTCTTTCTTAAGATATTTAGTCAAGAACTGGAGCTGAGGATAGCAGTTCCTTTGTGATTTCAACTTTGAGCATTCCCCCCTACCAGACAAAATAATCAATAATCTGCCTCAGTGCTTCACAAGGCATGCCTTCACCCAGGTGTCCTCTACTATACTGTCTGTGAGGGAAAACCCCTCCTCAACAGACGACCTGACCATGGGAAACAGAACATTTAGAACTACCCCCCACAACTTCTCAAACTTCTTTTTTTACCCCACACATTCATTAAGAGTAACACATCTACCCTGTCATCTTCAACCTTGAAGTCCTGAACCTAGACTCAGTTCACACCCTACTACATTCTGCAGTAATTCTTTGTAACTCGCACCAACTATGTAATTATCACCATCAACTCTGTTTCAGTCACCCAAATTTTCCAACAGGACAGTTTGAATTTGGACTTTGAGTGTTCTTGATCAGTCACCATCACCTGGGAATCCAGAGAAGCCCATATTCTGGCTAACATAGCTTAAGAGGGACCTTTCAAAGATTTTGGTTGACCACATTTTCATCACACAAATAGCCTAGCTTCTTCTTTATTTAACTGAAACACCTGCGTTCACATGAATGGCCATTGGTTCTCAGGAGGGACTGTCAGTTTCACTTTCCAGGCCTGAACCAAACTTCAATCCTTTTTGTTTTCTACCCTTTCCTTTTTGCAAGATCACAAGCTTTATACAGTCATTAGCAGTAGAGCATTTTGTAATGCAACTGCTAACACACCTCTCTTAACAAAATTTCGACAAGTCTCGTCAATATCATATGAACAAGAAAGGGACCCATTGGCTTGTTCTGTTTGGTACAAGAGCTAAAAATGGTTCACTGCACGGCTACTGACGCTGAAAAAAAGACAGTTTTGCGACAGATAGCTACATCATTCATTGCACCATGCAAGAAGTTTTGTAAGAGTTGCTGGTTGGTTTCGGCTTCTCTTTCTTTCACGATGCCTCAACAAATAACTTCAGGTGAGGCCACAATAGAATACTCTGCTGCAGACAGGACCATTCTCAACCCACTGTGCTAAAAAATTCAATGGAGGTCTTACACCCAGTTACATCCAGTAAAATCATCGCGCCTGTGCAGAGGTACTTTAACGATGCGCATGACGTCCATGAACGAAACGATCGTCTGACGGCCTCGCTATTGGCGTCCCGTCAAGGCCACGTGACGAAAATATCGCAAGTTGTTGTTGTTTTTTTTTCTTTTTCTTTTTTTTCTTCTTCTCTTCTGGTGAAGAACAAAACTTTAGGACGTGGCTCTTTGGACACATTTGTCCTGTTTAGAATACTAGTGCGAGGAAAATGAAACACTCCTTCACCAAATAACAGGAAAATCTGATTTTTATTGACTTTTGAACAGTTTCCTGAAATTTACAGGACAGTTTAAGTACTTAATTGTACAACTCTGAAATGTTGACTTTTATGGGGTTTTAAAGGCCCGACGAACCGTGTGTTCAAGTGCTGTCCCTTGGTAACTCTTTGTTCCTTGAAGAGTTATTTCCCATTTTTACGTTCTACTTATCACCCGCCTATAGCCCTTAAACGTTTCCCCTTTAATACGCGTGACCGTGAACCCTTACTGATCGACCACCTTATAGCCTGTCTCCTTATTGAGGGACTCTACCCTCCTTCTATAATACAGGACTTAACCTAGTTTTTTCCTTATTTGCACGTGGATATTCCTTAAAGTCCTCTTAACCCTGTACCGTCACACACAACACACAGCCAAAAGCCCCTGTGCTCCTCAGACAAAGCCGCTTGAATTCTCCTCGTATGGTTTACCCGTTATCAGTTCGCGATCTCGAGCAGAACCTGAAGCTGCGTCCTGAGGGCGCTGCCCACCGAGGTGTAAGTGGTCGAACTAACTGGGGCTCCCTGTTTGAGGTGCCCTACTGCCGTGCATCACGTACCTTTAACTGACCTCGTGATTGCTGTACACCAAGTAAGAACCCCGTTCCGGTCCACGGTACAGGATCAGTCAGGTCCGCATCGGTGTCAGCCAATTGTTGTGATGACTTCTTCTCGGCCAGTATGAAGACGAGCCATAAGAGGATTTGCGAATACAACGTTTATCAAAGAAGCACACCGCATGTGGAGGTGAATGTGCGGCTCAAGCCAACACAGTGGAGAGCTGCGCCCAACCACACTGAAAATTCACATTCCAAAACCTCTCTTATTATGATCATCTCGGTTGGTATTGATACGAGCACACGGGTGTGATCAAATGTGTCAAATCGCTCTTTTTCCCTTTCCCCCCAGACGGGATTTACGAATGCCGTGAACCGCTACTGACAACCACCAAATGAGAAGTCCCCGACTGCTGATGGCCCGGGCCAGCACCTGCCATACTTATCCTTTATTACTGCTACATTTATCACATCAAACTTCATTACACAAAATTCCCCATTTTCAAAGTATTATTCAAATAATTCCAAAAACAATAACAGCAACAATAAAGAAAATGTAATAAGGTGCAAGCAAGCACCAATGTGAAAACGCAAGGCAGGGTATAAGCTCCTCCAGCGCAGGAGTCTCATCTTGCGCTATAAGGCAAAAAGCACTCACTCTCATGGGTTAGTCATCCATTATTATATGGTGGAGCTGTTGGAAGCCTGGTTCCAGGTCCATGGAGTCTGGTTGTGACCCCATACGGAGGGCCTGGGTGTCTTCCTCCGTGAGTTCGCTGTTAATTATTATGATGGCCTGGGTGAGGGGTGCTTTGAAAAAATGGTAATGAGAATCTTGATCAGAAATACTCCAAAAATTACCACCAAGGTGATTAGGAGCGCTGACCCTATCAGGCGCAGCAGCCAACCTCCCCAGCCCTGGAATATGGATCTCCACCATTCGTAACCCTCCTCGCGTTCCATTCGTTCGTTAGTGAGGGCTTCTGTAATCTTTTTCATTCGGGCCACCGCACGGTTAGTTATGTCATTAAGCATTTTTACAGCTTCCAATTCTTTGTCATGTACTAACCCGAAGGAGGCATATGGATTTATGACAGCCCCCTCATCCGGGGGTTCGGCCCTCCGCTGCCGCTTTTCTGGCCGCGTCGCGTCGTTGTTTCCTAGTAGTAACCCCACTAGGCAGCCCACTAGGGCTATTCTCAGGAGCATCTTGCCCGTCGGGCGGTGTAACAGGTGGCGTAACTCGGCCTGGTCCTACTACTTCTGTTGCTTCCTTACTCTCTCGAACTCGGCTATCCCGTTCCGGGCCCTGTGGCTCAGGCGCCAGGTCCTCCGGGGGCGGTTGTTCCGGCTCTGGGCCTTCTTCTGCCGCCGCTGGTGCGATGTCGGCGAAAACGTGCGGAGGACGTCTGTGGTGTGGTGTCAATTCCTCCAACTCGTCGTCCTCTTCGCTATCTCTGAAGAAAGCTGAGTCTGAAACGGGTGGGTCGACTTCTCCTGGGGGAATAGGTTTCTCGCAACCCCTAGGTGTCTCTCGCCGCTTCGTGTGCTATTTTAGAGTGCGAGTGATGTATCCATGCACTCTTACCTCCCACTTTGACGGCGGAGGGCGTGGTCAGGAGTACAGTGTAAGGTCCCGTCCACTTGAGTTGCAGGGCGTTTTTTGGCAGGAACTCTTTCACCCAAACCCGATCGGTGGGTTGAAAATCATGCAAAGAGCCTCCAGCAGGTATCGGTAGTGCTTCCTGTACCTGTGAGTGAAAATTCTTGATTGTAGCAGTTAACGCCTTACAATAATGCATCATCCCGTCAGTCATGCAAGACAAGTGCCAATCCCCCATATCCGGTGGTGCGGAGGATGGTAGTTGCATAGGGCGCCCCGTTATTATTCCCGCGCTTTCGAAGAAAAGCAGGAATATTGTGATTGTCTCTGCCGTCCGTACGTCCGTCTATCTTACCCTGTAACTCCTACACCGTTTGAAATAGGAACTTGAAACTTTGGGTCATAGTAGATCAGTGTTTCTCAACCGGGGTTCCCCGGAACCCGAGGGTTCCGAAAAAGGTCGCTAGGGGTTCCGCGAGAAACAGTAATAAATAGGCTAATGTATTTTTGAGTAGTTTTTGTTTGATTTAATATTTGTAATTTTACGATACACGTACGGCATATTGTAGGAAACTCCTTGGTTATTATAATAGTGGCTTCAACCTCTGATATTATTTACAATTATAACAACCATAGGGAATGTATTTAACGATGTCTATATGGC
>CM068962.1:48440632-48471049 GCA_035128595.1 Eptatretus atami
TCAACATCATTATCTTAGTGCTCTGCAACTTCTCCTAGGCAGTCCCCCTCCCCTACGCTAGGCTTTTAATCATCGCTGGCATATGTTGAAAATAAAAGCAAAGTCCTTTTATTTCCCAGAAGTGAAATGTGTGGGTTGGCCATAAACAAAATGTAACACTCCTCCCAGGGCATGCATTGGGCTAGCTTGTGGGAACAGCACATGAAACAAAGGAACTAAAAAGACTAAATACATTTCAAAGTATACAAGAAAATTGGTTCGAATCCGACATCTAACTGCTATGTACGTATGACTATGGATCAAATGTGGCCATTAATAACACTTCACAACAATGACGTCATATTCGTTTTTATGACGTCATCAATAAAGAGGACCAGGATCTTAGCTCATTTGAGCTTCTTTCTAGGAAGAATTTCCAAATCGGAGATGGTTACTGCCTGCGCGTGGGCTTTCTGCATATACATGGCAAGTTTCACGAAGATCCGATGAAAATCTGGGTTGTGAAACAAAAATGTCAAAAAATAGGAATGATGTCATAAAAATTGATATGACGTCATAGTGATGTATCATTGTGCGGTAATTCATCTCTGCTAATGCCCTGTTTGATTCCCGCAAACAGAATTCAAAAAGCTTGCCTCTTTCGGAGTTAATTTTTTAGGCGATTTCATTAGCGAGCTTTATGACGTCATAACTTTTTTTCTAGGAGGCATTTTCAAATCAGAGATGGTTACTGTCTGCGCAAATATTATGCATATATATGCCAAGTTTCAGGAAGTTTCGATGAAAACTGTAGGCTGTGAAACAAAAAAGTCCACAAGAAGAAGATGAAGAACAACAATGTGAGTAAGACAGAGATCCTCCACGAGAATCTAAAAAAATAGGACCACTGCACCTGTAGCTATCTGGCCCCGGCGCCTAATGTTCCAAGCATTTGGTAGCATTCTGACTGGTGGGTCTGGGGAATAAGAATTTTGAAGGAATTTATGCAATTTTCCAAAAATTGACCGAGTCGGCCATTTTGACACTTTCAGTCAGGTGATCAGTTTGACCTCCGCAATTTAACATCCCTCCCTGGCCTAATGTTGTAAACCCAAATTTGGTAGCATTCTGACAGGTGGGTCTGAAGAAGAATATTTTTGAAGGAATTACTGAGTCGCCATTTTGACCTACTTAAAGTCACGGTGACCGGAATGAGCTTTGCAATCCCCGTTGCAAGTCAGGAGCAGAACATTGCTGCCAAATTTTCAGCCGGATCGGCCAGCGGTTTGGCCACAAGATTTGAAATAGGAGACAGACATACGGACGCAGGGATGTCAACAGAATATAGGAAAAAGTCTGAAGTGAGGGCGAAGCCCGAGGGGGCACGAAGGGTGTATCCCCCTCGTCCAGAAAATTTTCTAATTCTAAGATAGCTTTGGATTGATTTGAAGCATCCAAAAAATGATTTTTATTGGGTTCCTATACTCTCACTCTAAATCAAATAAAACCTTCAACTTAAGTCTGTTTTTTTGTCATGTTTGTCAGACAAATCAGTCCTGCAATATCAAAGCAGTCAGCAGCATAACTCCTCCTGAAATTGGTTTCCGTAACAATCACAATGTTTTAGAGCCAATGTCTAGAGTCGAAATAAACGAAGTATTTACTAGTAGAGTAGATCAAGTCAACCAGATTAAAAGGAACAGCATTTGTGACAGAAACAAGAAACACTCCGAGACAAGACAGGCTACTTCCTCATCAATTCTTCTGATGGCAAGTCTAGCAGTCTTTGCTGCCAGCATACTAAGTTCTTTCGCCTTCCTCTAGTGGCACTAGTGGTGGTTCTCTGACTCAGAGCCATAGTTCCATCTCTTTTTCTCTCCTTGTCTCTTTTCAACTGAACCTCTTTTTCCACCTGTAGGCTGTGCGCATGTTTTTGACCAGAGTAACATTAACCGGATCAAACTTTGGGTCATCCCTCTTAAAGTATTCCACTGCTGACTTTCCAGATGCCCTCAGTGAATATTTTACAGTCTGAATAGCAGTGTATGTTCTCGCGTGCAACTCTTGCTGTTTTGGAATGATATAACGTCTCCCATGACATTGAAGATCCTTCAACTTGGGTCCATGAAGCAAGACAGAAGTGCCTTCACAAGTTTACTTAGCGAGGTAATACTTGTCCTTGTTGAAGACCTGGTTTGCCCACCACTCATCAATTCGCCATCCATCTTCTGGGGCAGCCAAGTTGCATCTACATGGTACTGTCGTACCTCAAGGTCATAGGCAACCTTCTCTTCCTCATTCAAGACATTGGTCATCAAAGTCTGGAAGTCGCAACATAAGCTTCACAGTCACATCATGGCCTCTACAGGTTGGGTCAATAGCTGATGCTGCACGGAGAATGGGATTCAGTATCGCATCTTCTTCAAGAGGTACATCCCACATGTGCTAAAGGCTTCCTTCAGATTGGTTTTGAAGTCCTTGACAGTCGTGTTGGATGGATGTAGACAGTTCAATGGACTTTGCTTTTCCCATGAACATAATCTTCAACATTCACAAGTTTTGGGCATTCCCTGGGCCAACTTGCAGTGATTGTAGCCTTCTGTAGGACAGATCATTAATCACCTGGGCTTCACATAGCAAGGCTAGGAACTCCTTCAGAAGACTACAGATCTCGTCATGGATTTTGTGAATCATGGAGACCTTGTTTGGAACAGCCTACATACTTCTTGAGGAGAGGTAACACTGCACATAAACCTCCAAGATGAGGCGCATCTTTTTTCTCACATAGAACAAACGATCCAAGATGTTCTGTTTGCGTTTCTTTCCAATCTTCGGTCATATTCTTCTTCTCAAGAGTGGAATGTATTTCCTCGAATTCTGGCCTGTGCAGTTTCAGTCACCAATTTCCTGTGATAGATTTCAGCCAACAGTGCTTGATATTGAGGGCGATGTGCCTTGGGTAAGAAGCCATAGTAGAAAACTGTGAGGGCATCAAGCTGACGCACAGTATCCACACTCAAAGTCGTAGGCCGATAGCCAGCGATGGCTGATGAATCGTTCAGGCATGTTGAATTGGACATCACGAGAGTAACACCTCCTGATACAGTTCTCTCAGATCAACAGACCATTTCATATCATTGTGAAGTAATGTGAAAATGACTCACACCAACCACCAAATGGTTTGCAGAATACCTTTGCAGCATATGTGCATGGTGGCAGGTGTCACCATCAATGTCTAACAAGTGTGGGGCATTCTCTCCACGGATGCGAGTTCAAAGCCAGTCTTGGAGCCACGCATGACGTTGCATGAATCAAAGAGCATAGACATCAAGTTGGTAAATGGAATGTCCTTTGCCTCAAACAATGCAACAATCTCATCATGTAGAGATTTACTATCCATGTGGACTACATCAATAGATGCCATGTTTCACCAAACCGTTTTGGTAGTTTCGCAGAAGTAACTCACGAGAATCGCAAGAATCCTTTGAGACTCTCAGAGTAGACTCATCAATGTTCAGCGAGAAAAAAGCACGTTCTCAACTGCTGCAGAGTCTCTTCCTCCAGTGTCTTTGCCAATCCATGCCTGGTCTTGTACGAGGCAGACACACGATTCATTGATAATAAGTCAAGAGCCTTTGGGTCTTTAGCTAAAGTTTTTGATAATCGATCACTTTTGGCACCAGAGTAAATGGCAATGAATTTTCACAGACGAATCCACACACCAATGCTCATGCTGTTGTAACTCGATCCTGGACTGGTGCAACGCGGTTTTAGTGATGGTTCGTTGTTAGCAGCTGTAAGGCAATTGAACCTGAAAGGGACATAAAATAGTCATGACGGCACCAGAGAAGTTTACCCCCAACTGGTGTCATGCAATTCGAAATTCACATTCATTTTCCAAGGAAATATGAATGTTTTTGAAAGTCAAGCGATTAAGGAGTTATTGACAATTTCGTGAGCAATTTCTTCAGATTTTCCATTTATTCTGAAACATTCAAAATTGAAATATCTCTGTTATTTGTGAAGGAATTGAACCCCAAACCACTTTCATTGATAGCAATATAAAATTGCATTTATGATAAATTATCAAGAGTTCACCCCAATTTGACCTTTAACCTTGAACTCTGAGCAGACCAGGCCAAAAGGGGCTAGCTAGGCACTGGGAACAAGAACCAAAACACAGATGGTCCACCATGCCCACGTGCAGGCGTCCGCAAAGATCGTTGGTTAATGTTAGTTTATATTTTTGCCGTACGTAATGGCGCTGCACTCGAGCACGTGTTCTAAGGCGCAAAGGCCGTGGGCGTTATGATATAGGGGTTATGATAGGCTTTTTGGGCCGGGGAGGGGGCTTACCTGGAATAACGATAATTTCCTTTCACTGCCTTGGCAGCCTTCACATGTTTGCCGGGTGGTGGCATGCTTTGTTAAAACGACTGATCCCCGACTGCCGTAAGCCAACTCGGAGTTGCAGATAATACAAACAAGCACGGCCAGCAGTCTTGAGTTTCCTCACGAACGTCCCACGATCTCGCCGTCATCGGCCTTTTCCCCAGCCAGTCCCATCGCCAACGGTTCTTTAAACCGGCTTCCTTAATCAACACGAATTAGCTTCCGATTCTAATGCAGGTTGCGTTCACGATATCAGGTCGTTTATGCAGACATGACGATTTAAATCACTCACAATACCATGCACTGCCATGAATATGTACAAAACGAAACTAAGAGCCTACTATTATGGGATGCCAAAATCTTCTAACCAATCACGTACTCACACGCGGCCACGTGATACTCGAATGATCAGGTCATGCTGTTCCTAATATGGTCTAGGTACGAGCTGTAGTGAATGAGTTTCATTCATAAAGATTGGCGGGGATGTCGCGTAGCACATCGATGCTGGTTTATCGCCGTGAATTTGGACCGCTGATAGAGCGCGGGAAGTTTAGCGCATAAATTACGATTCTCAGACAGCCGTATGGCATGCGTCTCGTCTGGACCGGGAGGCCGGGGCATGCGCGTTTCGCCAGCGGCTTGTTCAGCGAACTTTCTGAGTTTTTGACTGAGCTTCCCATAGTCTTTGCCCCTACCCTGGATAGAGAAGACCCCTACCCCCCCATGATTTTTATTGCAAATCTGAACGAATCACAGGACCCAACTTGCGCAATGAAAAAGTCGGATTTCCGCCTTTCGGCGGAAATTTGACTCCCCGCGGACGGACGGACGGTGCAACGATGACAATACCTATCTGGAATTCCAATTCCAGATAATTAAAAAGTCTTTGATGCAGAAGTGAGGAGAAGCAGACATTTTCACTACTTCAAAATAACACACCACTTCTAACCAAATTTAATCTTGAAGCGTGAACCGGTCTTACAATTTACTTCCAAAAAATAATTTTGATCTCCTTTACTGATTTAGATGAGCAAATACATTTTGAAGCAAATAAACAGCAAACAACTACCCAAATTGGCAGCGGATGAATCCTATGAACTCAGTATTTGTGTCCTCAAGCATGATTTTTGAGGCCAATTTTCAGATGGCGACGAGGAAGTAAATGATATCAAGTGCCATTCACTGCTCAGGTGGATTTATCTGAAGTTTGTGACGTAGCTCTTCTCTCTTTCAGCACATTCAAAATCAAGGGATGAGCTTGGTCACTCTGTATACTTCATGATCTTGATTAGTTCCTCCTCAATGACCATACTGCGAATGAAGTTCAGGCTGTGGCGTAGTTGTCTGAAATTACATAAAAACATATATATCAATATGCCCATTCTTAATCCATCCATCCATCGGGACCATAACTCTGTGCAGAGCGTTGGTGTTGCCTAAGCAGTCTGCTGGGCGATTGAGCACAATCCTGGAGCGGGTCGCCACTCCGACACCAGATACCAGTGAGCTGGCACCATTTTGCCGACCTCGGAAGGATGACATCCTTAATCCTGAACATCAAACTTTGTGTTGCATTCAACATATTTTTTTACCTCCCAGGTGCATGTTCGTGGTTTCTGCTTTATCCAAAAGAATCTGCAAATATTCTTTGTAGCAAAGCCTGTGAATCTCACTTCAACGGACGACACGGTTCTTTTCCTCTGATATAATATCAGGATATTTTCATGGTGTTCCAATGTGGCAGCTTCCAGTAGTTTTTCCTGAAAAGTCATCAAACTAAGCATGAAATAATTTCCATTACCTTTCTCTATTCAGGAGTTTGATAGTTTCACACTCTTGGAAGTTTCACCGACTAATTTACAAACCTGCTTCCAATGTCTCAGCTCACATGAAGGTGTCTTTTCATGGATTTATAAGTCACATCTCGTAGCATTCCATTCCACCTTCCTGGTGTCATATGGCAGCTTAGCTGCCGGGGTAGCTGGCTAAGCGCAATGTAAAGTGGTTACCACCCCTATTTTAGGGCTAATACCCTGACTTGAGTGGCATTTTGAAAGTCACAAAGACTACACTGGTCAGAAATTTGGTTCATTGCACAGACAGTGTTCCATAGACCTTAAAATATATAGGTTCATGGTCTATGATGTATATTACTGAATCTACAAGGATTTTTATTGAATATACATGCCCGTATATGGCCTTTTTTCTTGTTTCACCTAAAATAGTACATATATCTAGACATGCAAAATCAACATATAAAACATTCTATATGAAATTCTCATCTATATCCAAAAGGTTGTCACCCTATTCTTCTGAGAAAACAGCATTTTGTCGGTCATGGTGGAGTCTCGCATGATATATGCACATTCTGCCATATTTTTATTTTTCTTGTTTTATTGCCCTTTTAAGAGCCCGGGACTAATGAAATCCCCTAACAAATGACTAGTTTATCAATAACTCATATTTACGTGTCTTAAATTATTCACACTTATTCCAATAATAATGACAATGTAAAAACAATGAGATGATCCGGGTGGATACTTAATTAAATACAGCGGCTTGACGGACTTTCCCAACCCAAATGTCCGACTGCACGTCCACGTTTAAAAAAAAAAGCTTTTATTATTCTGTGCAATCAGATTATTGGTTTACGAGTCAGTAAGTGACCACTATACTTTGATTATTGGTGTGGTGTCTGTCTGTCTGTTGGGTCGTCGATCTATCTAACCTTATTATCGAGTATTTCCGCGATATGTTTGTCTGTCTGTTCGGTCCAGTGCTCCGTTAATACAAAGGCGATTTCGATGAAACTGGTTGGTAGGTTCATACCATGACCTAGTTGTGTGCAATGAGAACGTTGCTATGGACCCCACCGTTGCCTAGCAACGAACCTTTGAAATTTTCAAAATATCTCAAAAATGTAAATTTTTTCGAAATCAAAATCGGGCCAGTACATTCTGTGGGCAGTACATTCAGCCATATTGTCAAAAAATTTCCAGCCGGATCCTATGAAAACTGTCGGATGAAGATAGACTTTGAATGACCCTGTCGAAAAAACAATAAAAAAAACGACAGTTCGTTATATTCAGCAGACTAATGAGTCAGATATACATGAAACTGGTATGGTAGGTTCTGTATGTCCTAAGTTATGTGTGAGAAAGAACCGTTGCTATGGACCCTCCGTTGCCTAGCACGGCCGACTACCCATGTCGGCCTACCGGCTTGTCTGTTGGGTAGTCCGATAAAGTGCGAAAAAAAAAAATTTTTTTGATCTACCCTTTATCACTTTTCCCGTCGATATGTTTGTCTGTATGTTCTGTATGTCTGTCTGTTCGGGTCCCCATGTGCTCCGTTAATACAATGGCGTTTCGATTGAAAACTTGGGGTTAGGTTCTCCAATGACCTAGTTGTGTGGCAAATGAGAACCGTTGCTATGGAGACCACCGTTGCCTAGCAACGGGAACTTTGAATTTTGAAAAATCATAAAAAAATTATTTTTCGAAAATCAAAAATCGGGCCACGAGCGACTGTGGTCGCAGTACATTCAGCCATATTGTCAAAATTTCCAGCCGATCCTAATGAAAACTGTCGGAGAAAGATAGACTTTTGAATGAAACCTGGTCGAAAAAACAATAAAAAACAAGTTCGTTATATCTCAAGAGACTATGAGTCAATATACATGAAACTGGTATGGTAGGTTCATGGTATGTCCTAAGTTATGTGTGAGAAAGAACCGTTGCTATGGACCCCTCCGTTGCCTAGCAACGGCCGAAAAAACCTCTAAAATGTGGGGTATTTAAGGAAAAAACAATCTGAAACAGCATTAACTACGATTGAAGCTAGAATCATGAAATTTTTTGGTGCTCAATCCTCAGGTCATTCCCCATCGAACGGGCCCATCGCGTCAGGTTCTAATTGGGTAGGCGACTAAACTCCATGTCTGGCCTACCGGCTTGTCTGTATGTCTGTCTGTTTCGTCGCAGTGCTCTCCGTTAAACAATGGCGATTCGATGAAACTTGGTGGGTAGGTTCATACCAGACCTAGTTGTGTGCAATTGAGACCGTTTGCGATGGAGACCAACCGTTGCCTAGAAACGGGACTTCTGAAATTTTTGAAAAAAATCATAAAAAAAAATTATTTTTTCGAAAATCAAAAATCGGGCCATAGCGAACTGTGGGCAGTACATGTCAGCATATTGTAAATTTTCCAGCCGAATCCTAGTGAATAACTGTCGGAGAAGATAGACTTTGAATGAACGCCTGGTCCGAAAACAATAAAAAAAACGAAGTTCGTTATATCTCAGAGACTATGAGTCAGATATACATGAACTGGTAATGGTAGGTTCATGTAATGTCCTAGTTATGTGTGAGAAGAACCGTTGCTATGGAACCCTCCGTTGCCTAGCAACGGCCGAAAAAACCTCTAAAAATGTGGGGGTATTTTAATGAAACAATCTGCAGGGCATTACCCTTGAAAGCTAGAATATTGAATTTTTTTTGTGCTCAATCCCTCAGGTCAATCCCCATCGAACGGGGCCCCATCGCGTCAGGGTTCTATTGGTAGGCGACGACCCATGTCTGCCTACCGGCTGTCTGTTGTCTGTCTGTTCGGTCCAGTGCTCCGTTAATACATGGCGATTTCGATGAACTCTTGGTGGGTAGGTTCATATACCAATGGACCTAGTTTGTGTGCAATGAGAAACCGTTGCTAAATGGAGACCACCGTTGCCTAGTACGGACTTTGAAAATTTTTGAAAAATCATACACAATAAATTATTTGTTTCCGAAAAAATCAAAAATCGGGCCAATGAGCGACTGTGGGCAGTACATTCAGCCATATTGTCAAAATTTTCCAGCCGAATCCCTATGAAAAACGTCGGAGAAGATAGACTATTTGAATGAACCCTGGTCGAAAACATAAAAAAACGAGTTCGTTATATCTCAGAGACTATGAGTCAGGATATACTGAAACGGTGTGGTAGGTTCATGGTATGTCCTGTTATGTGTGAAAAGACCGTTGCTATGGACTCCTCCGTTGCCTAGCAACGGCCGAAAAACCTTCTAAATGTGGGGGTAATTTAAACGAAAAACATCTGCAGCATTAACCTTGAAGCTAGAACATGGAAATTTTTTTTGCTTAATCCTAGGCATTCCCCATCGAACCGGCGCCGCATGGCGTCAGGTTCTTTGGGTAGGTCGACTACCCATGTCCGCCTACCGGCTTGTCTGCTGTTCTTCTGTCCGCGAGCATAGCTCGCGTGGGTTTTGAATCTGATCCTGATAAAATTTTGGTGGGAGTTTATATCAATGATCTAGTTGCGTTTTCCTGAGAATGGGTCATGGTGCGCCCATTATGGGGAGCCACGCCCCAAAAAATGTGTTTTTGGGGTGCCGATTTCAAATTTTAACATCTTCTCACGAGGGGTTTGGTCGAATCTGGCAGGGGTTTTCGGTATTTTGGTTAGCCCAATGAGGCACCTGCAATAGCGCACGAGCTCAATTTTTTCATTTTTTCGCCCAAGGTCAAGGTCACAAGGTCACAGAACTTAGAAAATTTCGAAATTTTGACATAAAAAAATCATACGACCGCCAAAGACTTTGAGAGCCTAGGTGACAATATTTTTTATGCATGAATCTTGAGGATCATTCCCACCTAAAGTCTGGAAACCATTTTGCTTCTATCTCGAACATCCTTGCCTGTGGCGCCCCTTCAAGTTTGTTTTTACGGCTGATTTCAATCAAAAGTATGATAAATCCGAGGAGTGCGAAATGCCATATAGGCCTATATGATGTTATATTTGTTCCCTGGAATGTTCAAGAGAAGTTTTGGCATCCAAAAGGTCCATAATCCTTTGACCGGCTTTGACCTTAAAGTTCACAAAAAGGTCAATTTTCAAAGTTGTGGAATCGAAACCGGTTTTCGACCTTCTTCGACGAACTAACTCCATAAGCCTATAAGCACGTATCCTGTTCCTTATTTTTAATGTCCACAACAATTGTTGTGACCTTTAAAGGTTATGCAAAGGTCAAATTTTGAAAAGTTGTGAACGAAACTGTTTTTGCCGAACATTTTTGCAGCCAATCAACACTGTCACTCGTACCACATCATGTTTGATCAATTTTTATAACTTGGTCAAAAATTATCACATTGTCCTCATCCTTGACTTCTGAAAAAACAATCTACATCGTCAAATACCGGCTCGTGAACATTGCCGTCTCCAGACTTGTTTTCACCTAAAATTTATTTACAAATGGGGCACAGTGATATAGATATAATAGTATAAAAAAATATTGAAACATGCATGGGCTTTGGTTTAGAGTATTTGCATTTTTGGTCCGATCTGCACATTCAACTTTTTTGAAATTTGATGAAAATTAATTTTCTTAAAAATTTTTAAAATATTTTCCCCAGGTATTTAAAAAAATAATTTTATTATTTAGAAGGCAGTTAAAACAGTTTTGGAGAATTTAGAGGCTTTTTGTTACTCCAGAATTGATTGAATTGAAAATTTACGTCAAGAATTTGTTCGATAAATCTTCTCTCTTTTTATGCTTTTCAGCATCTGACAGTCACTGAATAGAGCAGTAATAAAAAAAATAGTATGTATTATTTCTTATATTCCCAGAAATTGGTAATTTTGATATTAGATTAGTTCTAAGAATAAAGTTTACATACTAATGACCTTCAATTTATTTGCCAAAAAACGAAAAAAAAAAAAAAGAAAAATTAGGTAATTTCATTGAAAACTCGCAAAACCATCAGATAGGTACCCCTTCTCAAAAGTATCTATTTCGGTATATATTATATATATATATATATATAATATTATATATATATATATATATACATATGTAATTAAGCTAATACGGCTTTTTTGTTCTGACTCAGTTAGACTTACACTTTCAGGAAATGTAGTGAGAAGGCAATGGAAAAACTTCATTTTTTTTGACATTTTGAAAACAGAGTGGTAACGGCACTTACAATGCGCTTAGCACTATCGTTTGTTGAATCGCGCGGACTGTGTCGCTGATGCAAGTGCCCCTCTAAACGCAGTACACACACTGGAACTGGTACTCATTTCGCTCGACCTCGGAAGGACGACAAGGCTGAGTCAACCCCCGGTGTATTAGTTCACTCGGCCCGACGGGGCTTGAACTCAGGACCCTGGGATCCCAAGCCACCACCCCTAACCACTGAGCCAAACACCAGCTCACCACTCTTGGAAATGATGCACACTGCAGGCAGGACAATTTGCTCGGGCATGAAGGCTCTCTGAACGGTATCTTTCCACGGCCTTTTGTTTGCTTAGGGATGAAGTACGTAATAAGTAGATAGGCAAAACAGAACATTCAACTCTGACCCTCAAACAGAGGAGGTGGAGCAACAGACAGATCCTGGCGAGTCACCTGTTCAGTCGCTTTTTCTCACCAAATCTGATGAGACTCTGTTAAATAAAATGCTGATACTGTAACAGGTACCATGAAAAACTCTGGCTCGGCCGCAAATCCCGCTACTCGACGGCCATTACACGTTGCCAAGCACAGGCCATCTTCAAACACACTTCTTCAGAATTCGCGATATTACTTCATCAAGTGGAGTAAATGATGAACAAGGTCATTGAGAACATTTTTTTGCAGTGAACATAGATTTATCACAAACACATAATCACTTCAGAGACGTGTCATGGTGATAATAAACCACCGTGACGAGAGACGCTTGTCACCCACGATCGTGCAACTTCATGATGACAGAGCAAGCGCTCCATTGTCAAAGATTAAAAATGTAGTGCGCGATTCATGCTTCGACGTCGACAAAATATCTGACTTAAGCTTGCAAATGTCGAAACTGGCGAGTAAATAATCAGGAAGTTAAACTTCGACTATATCCTGTTTCTTCTCTGAAAACGGACTAATATTGATATTTTTTTTTAGACCTTCGGACCTCGGAAGGAAACAACGATAATAGTCTCAACTTGCGCAGCCTGCCTCGTCGGCTCGGATGCAGAACGCGGGGTTATATGCCGGATTTCGAAATACAGTCGCCACCATATATAACATCCACCGTCTACCAATATGCCTATGTAAATCATGGGAAAGTACCATTATTGTCTATATGCTGTACGCTACAGCTGTAAAATATCTCCGCGCCTTAACTGCAATGTAATTTCTGGTTAAACAAGCGGGTTCAAGCATGTTATCATCCATCAAGCTCATTTTAACGTCGCGAAAATGAACTATCCCCAAATCGTGGTTTTGGAAAACCGCCCCACCCCAAACGCTATCTGAGTACTTGGTTCGAACCCCAAAACGCAATTTTGAATATTTGGCCCCCGCCCCATTTTTACGGACGCCATTCGTGTGAAGTTTTTCGCATTGTCGTTTCACGCCGCATGTGGAGTTGAAGGTGATTTGACCGTCTGCTTTTTGATTATTTTTAATTTATTTTTAATTTTTATTGTTTTTGTGATCCGTTTCGGGTATTTATGTGTTTATTTATTTTTGTAACGAGGAGTGACTTGACAGGACGGTTGTGAAGCGTCCCGTTGTGTCGATTGTGGAATCGCCGAGTTTCCCAGCGACGCCTGTCGATGTGTCTGTGAGGAGGAATGGCGGTGGTGCGATTGGCGAACGGACGACACCACGATAAGGCGTATCTTTTCGCGATACTTTTCACCTTCGCCTCGGTTTCGTAACATTCGACGCTTTTTGAGAGGGAATACGCGAATGTATTTGTAAGTTTGATTCGTCTTTTTAAAATTTTTTTTTTTTTTTTTAATAAACGAGAGTACCTTTTAACCCTCAGTTCTTTGTTTTGATGGTCCATTTTCGCATTGTCCCTGAAACTTGCTGTGAAGATTACTTGAGATTTTGGGGATTTATGATGAGGGAGCTGCAATGTGGACGTTTTATTTAAAGGCGGATCTTCTCAATGTAACGTGGCTATAAGTATTAGCCAACGGGCCAAGTTTTTTGACCCTCACAAGTCGGTTTACCTTGATGTTGATAATGATGACGTCACATCCGACTAGCTGAGCGGTGCAAATCAAGGTATAATCCCAACTCCTCCTGTAAGTTGCCTATTTAATATCTATGCGCTTTAAAAAAATATATATATATATATGCACCCCCCCCCCCCCCGTGCTGGTAGCGGTTATTTAGCTTGTGCGTACGTTATCTGCATGCAGGACAGAGAACCGTTAAGAGGTGAGTGGCAGGATAGCCTGAAGCCGCGACCGGTACGCCATCACTCGACCCTTTGAGAGACGTCACATCCGCCCAGCCCCGCTGGTCTAGGCCTGAGTTTGAATCCCGACCGAAGCTGTGAACTGCCGTCCTGGTGTTTTCACATGCAGGGCGATTCATCAATGCGTCTGCCGCCCCGTCGTGCCGGAGATTTTTGAAAAGCTTTGAATTGTTCCTTTTGATGTGAAAGCCTGTTGTATCGGATGTTGTCCTTTTGCCTTTCGCAGTAACACCAACGTAACGGTATTCCTCGATGTCTCACAACTTCAATTCTCTTTTTTTTTTTTCTTTTTATCTGTAGATGCCTTACTCAAAAAGGTAACCGTTAGTCGGAACGGATTCTAAGTTATCGATGGAGAGACAATTACAGCCGAAGAGGGCGTCGCAGGGCTTCGCAGTAGTGTGGAAAGTCGCGTCAGACGCAAAAGGAGAGATTCTTATCGCAACAGATCTCGGAGGTTCCCCAGGTATGACTGCGGCATTGCCTGATTGAAGGGTTTTTAAACCCATTTTCCAAGGTGTTTCGCCCTGTATGGATAGGGTTTAACTCCTTGTGGAAGAGCTGTCGTTTCATGTGTGTTCCTAAGTGGTTAAAATGCTTCCCCAATGCTCTGGGGATTCTTCAGCTCAGTCCCCCGCACAAGTGGAGACCTGGTTTGTCAGGGTGTCTGACTCTCTGTTGTCCTAACAGGCGATTTTAACGATTTGAAGCCTTTTGTCATAAAAAATTTTAACGAAATCTTTTATTGTAAGAATTACACAATAAGTGTGTGTCTGTCCTGTCTGTCCAATGTCCATAACTCCAAAACCATAAACCACTAGCAGCCTGAAACATTGCAGCATATTAAGAAAACTCCCAAGAGGTGGCAAGAGTGAAATTGGTTGCTTTGGGTTAATTAAAAACACGCCTTTGAAGATAATTAACAGCCTTATTTAATTAATATCCTTCATCAGGCGATCATCGGCCACGCTTGCTGTTTGGGGTCTTAAGGCGATTCCTGGGTAACTTCGCTGGGGTCTGAAACTGTGCCATGTTTTTTTAGCCTGCTCAACCTTTACCTTGACTTGACTTGGAACAGCCGCAACTTGGAAACGAGCTGTTCATCATAGCTACGAATCGCTGGTTACATTGCAATGGCTTATAAAACGCCTGGAGACGTCAGCATTCGTCGTTTTATTTCAATTTCTACAACATGCGATCGCTACGAAGTTCTCTTAACTAGAAATATAATTATAAATTTAAGGCTCCAGAAATCAACTTACAAGCAGTTCCAACTCTTCAAAGTGATCATTGTCCAATTCGAACATGTGACAATTTTGGGCATCTGGGAGTACGTTGGAGGTGTAGTGTACGTGACGTTCGGTGATTGCCAATTGCGTGCCAAGGGAGCTGTTTCTTATCGACCGTTTGTTGAGTGCTTGCTTGGATGCTTAAAGCCACTGGCGAAGTGCTCTCCAAGTTGTTGTTGTTCATTTGGGCATAAAGTACACACGTGCTTTCAATCTTCACGTCGAATTAGATGTACTTTTCCGCCTTTGTTGGGTCCGCGGTGCCTGCGGTGGGTGCCTGCCGAGGTGGTCTCATCCACTGAAATTGTGCAATTTAATTTTTATGAGACATTGCTTTGTTTAACCTTTTTGTTTGTTGATCCACCTCTCACTTCAACAAATCGATACATATATAAACTAGAAGGGCACTCGGTAGAGCATCATAACTCCGGCCACGTAATGCCCTGATCCACGAGACATATCAGGCCCAATACATTTTTTGAAATATCAATGATATATATATATATATATCTATGTAGGAGTATATGTCTACTATATATAGTACTATATTTCGTTTTGGCCCTATCTCTCAATGGTGAAGAATCAGTTTTAAAAGTTAAATAATTTTCTCGATCAAGATCCGGCTTCAAAGATCTTCACCAAATCAAATAATTTCATCCTTGTCACACAATCCACCAATCTGTCCAAGTTTCGTATGAAATCCGTGCACAACTTTTTGAGATATTCGTCCGACATCTCATGTTTTAGCCCTATCTCTCAAAGGTGAAGAATCACTTAAAATTCGAGGAATCCTGATCTGGATCTGGAATTTTCACCAAATCACCAATCAATTTTTTCCTAGTCACATACGACCTAAACCTGTCCACCAAGTTTTCTCCGAATCCATCCACAACTTTTTGAGATGCACACTGGTCAAAATTTGAGAACACCCCCCCATTTTTTCCAGTTTTTCCTGAAATTTAAAGCAGTTTAATGTTTCATGTACTCTGAAATTAAAGCGTAGTAACAAATAAACATTGCAGATAAAAAAAGAAATCATGGATCGTTTTGCTTGAAACAAAATTTCAGGGTACTCTTTACAAGTCGCCGACTCTGGATCCAGAAAAAGAGCTCCAGCTCACTCACACGCTTTCCTCTTCAATGTTTGAAAAGATTGGTGTCACAGGAACAACCTAAGGAACATCCCTTTTCGCCTTACGCGACGGCGTACAACAACTATGCGTGAGAATCGAAGATTTCAAAATTTTGATTCATCGGTCGCATAAGACCTTCTTCCAGTTTTCAGTAGTCGCACCTGCGTGCCTTCATGGCCCAGGCAAGCCTCTTTTTTCTTATTTTGCCATCTTTGCAATGGCTTTCTTAACGCCACTCGACCTGTCAAGACCTGCAGCTCGAAGTCTTCTCTTCACCAGATGAAAATTGAAGACTTCCTTACTTTTCGACCAGTGTTAAAGCTGTGGCTTGAAGCTGCTGTCCTGTGAGCACATGCCTTTCACGCAGCTGTTGACTCTCAGAAACTTGTCTTCTGAATTGGTGCTGTGGGCTTTGGGTCTGCCAGACGGCATCTTCCTGTCAGTTTCCCTCCGTTTCCAAGTGCCTTTTGATGGGTAGGAAACCGTACTCACTACACCTTGGCTTCTTTGCAATTTCTCCAAAAGGAAAGACCTAACACTTTTAAAGGGTTACTAGACGACCTGTGAAACCCGTTGGGTTCCCATTGTGACAGCGTTTGATAAAAAAAAAAAAAAAAAAAAAAAAAAAAAAAAAAATCATTTCAAAAAAAAAAAAAAAAGGTACATAGATAGCTCCAGCGAACTATACCGCTGTGGTTGTTTGCCAATTGAAATCAAAATATCGCCCAAGAGTACTTGACTGAATCGGGAATTGATTTTTAAAATAATTTTTTCGTTGCCGATTTAAACGAAACTTGATATTGCGGCGCAATGTGGAAAAAAAAAAAAACGGAGAAAAGAGTCGAATAAAATTATTGTGCGTAATCTTCGAAACAATTTATTTATTATGAAACACGGAAGTATTAGCATCAAAATGGCGATGTTTATTTTATGCATAAAAATAAATCGTTCTTGTCGAACTAAATGTTTTGAAGATTTTAATATAAAAGGAAAAAAACCAAAACAGATAATTCCCAGCGACCTATACCGCTGAGGTTGTTTTCATTGATCAAATTCTCGCGAAGAGTAACTCTGACTGAATCAGGTATTGATTTTTAAATAATCTTTTCGTTGCCTCGATTTGAAACGAAACTTGATACTGCACACGCGCACGAAAGATGGTGAGTCAGGTGGCCCTAAATTTTTATGCGCTATCGTGTACAGTTTTGGCTGTATTTCGGGAACATACATGCATACACACATGCATACATACATCATACTACATATATACACACTAAGATGAGAGTTTTTAGTAATATACTAGATAGATAATGGTCTGTTTGTCTTCCTTTGTTAATTTTCTTTTTTCTTGCCATTATGAAATAGCAATATACACTTCCTGCAGTGCAATATTGTCCAAAATAATGCTTCAGAGGGTGTAGCAACATAGTCTGTTCTAACACTGCTTTTAATACAGACAGAGGTTTTGTAAGCTAATCAACAAAGTGGGATAGCCCTGGAGGAATTGTTTGCCATCACTTTCAAGGCTTAATTCACTTCCAATTGCTGCAGAATAGCTGCAGTTGCTACTATTACTTGTTCCCCTGCAAAGGGCCTTTTTTACAAACTCTGAAATTTACATTATTTTCAGTTTTTGGTAAACCTAAACTTTTCTTTTTTTTTAATCTATGGCAGTTTATAAACCGCTTAGCTTTGTACCTTTTCCAGGTTATTCACTGGACTTGACTGCTTAAATTTCAAGTAAAAACTGAAAAAATGGGGTGTTCTAAAACTTTTTAACCAGTAGTGTAATCCTGTACATCAAACAACAGAAGGTGGTGAAAACATACCCTCCTTCACGCTTTCGGTGGCGAGGTAAAAAACAAATAAGGTCCCATCCGACAGGTGTTCGCTTTTGTTCTAAGCTGTGAAGGCTAGATCGACATTTTGTGTTTTTGGGCTTGAATGATTTTTGAATTGAATTTCGCTAATTAACCGCACTTTATTAAATCCTCTTTCAAGAACGCGTTTCAAGTAAATCTTATGTTGGTCGTTGTTAGTGTGTGCGTGGTGCGCGCGTCGTTTATTGGTATCTTCATATGGCGGGTTTCAGAATGTGGAATGGAGTCCTCCCAGTGTGGGCTCAAGAGCATCCAACTCATTTTCAGTAAGGGGTCACGATTCATGACCAAGCTGTGAGTTTTCCTGTCTCAAAGTTTGTGCCGAGGGCTCTCTTCAAGGATCGTCGCTGAGGCCCCGACAGCTTCCAAGTGTAGTTTGTTTGTTATCCATATTCCCAGGGATGGTTTTAATAAATCTCTGTAAGGTTCTTTTGTCATGCACTGATACAACTTTGGCATTCTCGCTTTCTGGATCTTTTCACTTCAATTCTTAGGTCTTGGTATTTGGTCATTTTCTTGATATTCTGCATTATTTTAATCCACAAATCGCTGGTATTAACACTCACTTTGGAAATGCCTTTCTCTTTTATCATTGCCAAAACGAAGTTTTTGAAGATATGTAGTCAGTCTGTATTTTTATTTTATTTTTTTTTTTGTTTGTTTGTTTTGTCTGTAATCACGAAAAAAAATTCTGGCAGAGCAACAGTTTTCATTGGAAATTTTGTAACTATCGCATATCAGAGCCTATGGAGGTCCTTTCAGCGCATAAAATTTTGAAGGTCAAGGTCAAAGGTCCAGGTCACTTTGTGCGCAAATCAGGGTAATCGATGACAAAAAACCCTTATTTTTGAGTATTTTTGATCGGGATCGTCTTTCAAACTTCATGGGAATATAGTTCATGGCTGGCGCTCAAGCTGATTAATTTTTGGTGGCGATTAGCCAAATTGAACCTTTATGTGGTTTTTTTTTTGTTGTTGTTTTTTTTGTTTTGCTGTAATCACGTATAAATCACCTCTGGCAGATCATAGTTTTTCATTGGAAATTTTTGTAATTCGCATAATCAGAGGCCTATAGAGGTTCCCTTTTCAGCGCATAAAATTTTGAAGGTCAAGGTCACCTTGGTTCAGCAAATCAGCGGAGTCGCGAAACCCTTAATTTTTTGAGTATTTTGATCGGAATCGTCTTCAAACTTCATGGGAATATAGTTCATGGTCTGTGGCACTCAGCTGATTAATTTTTGGTGGCGATTGGCCTTGACCTTACATGGTTAGCGCTAAGGTCAAACATATTTGACCCCAAGGTCAAATTTCAAGTTTTTAGGAACGGCATATCGTGTAAGTACCTCAAATGAACACGTCGATGAGGCTTTCTAGATATATTCAAGCTTGAATGGACATTATGACGTCATTTGGTAACGTTATGAGATAACGCAATATTTTTCATGTTACTCTGTAGAACGATTCCTCATCGGAATCTCCTCGTAAGGCAGATATTCCCACAAGGAGTCGCTCCCTGGTGGATAGCAGCTCTGTTCACCTCAGTGTGACCTTAAAGAAGTAACACGTGGTCACCTTTTGGCAGAGATACGGGTCACCTAAGGGTGACAGTTGGTTTATTCTTTTTTTTTTGTTCCCTAAGTGTGATATCTGGTCGCACCGCGCGCTGTTTTTCCGATGTTCATGCTGGATGGATAAATCAGGTCCGTACATGGGCGGTCCTCCATGTTTTCAGATCCATGCTTTTGGTTACATTCCCACAAATTTTCTGGAATGGGATTAGATCAAAAATTTTTGCAGATGTGCAAAGTGGTTAACATTACAAACTCTGTTGTTCGTTCATGTGTACAGCTGTTCTAACATGAAGAATTTAAAAAAAAAAAAAATTTTTTTTGTTTCGGGTCATATAAAGCATAACATAATATCACTCTCTTACTAACAATAACCTCCACCCCTCACCTTTTTCCCCCCCTCCTCCTCCACGCCCTCCCCCCTCCACCCCCACAACACTCCTCCCCAGGGCATGCATTGGGCTAGCTTGTGGGAACAGCACAAATGACAAAGGAACTAGAAAAGACTAAAATACATTTCAAAGTATACAAGAAAATTGGTTCGAATCCCGACATCTAACTGCTATGTACGTATTGACTATGGATCAAATGTGGCCCATTAAATAAACATCTTCACAACAATGACGTCATATTCGTTTTTATGACGTCATCATAAGAGGACAGGATCTTAGCTCATTTGAGCTTCTTTTCTAGGAAGAATTTCCAAATCGGAGATGGTTACTGCCTGCGCGTGGGCTTTCTGCATATACATGGCAAGTTTCACGAAGATCCGATGAAAACTCTGGGTTGTGAAACAAAAATGTCAAAAAATAGGAATGATATTCATAAAAATTGATATGACGTCATAGTGATGTATCATATGTGCGGTAATTCATCTGCTAATGCCCTGTTTGATTCCCGCAAACAGAATTCAAAAAGCTTGCCTCGTTTCGGAGTAATTTTTTAGGCGATTTCATTAGCGGAGCTTTATGACGTCATAACTTTTTTTCTAGGAGGATTTTCAAATCAGAGATGGTTACTGTCTGCGCAGAATATTTATGCATATATATGCCAAGTTTCAGGAAGTTTCGATGAAAACTGTAGGCTGTGAAACAAAAAAAGTCCACAAGAAGAAGATGAAGAACAACAATGTGAGTAAGACAGAGATCCTCCACGAGAATCTAAAAAAATAGGACCACTGCACCTGTAGCTTATCTGGCCCCGGCTAATGTTCTAACGCCAAATTTGGTAGCATTCTGACTGGTGGGTCTGGGGAATAAGAATTTTGAAGGAATTTATGCAATTTTCCCAAAAATTGACCGAGTCGGCCATTTTGACACTTTCAGTCAGGTGATCAGTTTGACCTCCGCAATTTAACATCCCTACCCTGGCCTAATGTTGTAACCCAAATTTGGTAGCATTCTGACCGGTGGGTCTGAAGAAGAATATTTTTGAAGGAATTTACCGAGTCCGCCATTTTGACCTACTTAAAGTCACGTGACCGGAATGAGCTTTGCAATCCCCGTTGCAAGTCAGGAGCAGAACATTGCTGCCAAATTTCAGCCGGATCGGCCCAGCGTTTTGGCCACAGAATTTGAAATAGGAGACAGACATACGGACGGACGGACGGTGCACGATGACAATACCTTATCTGGAATTCCAATTCCAGATAATCTAAAAAGTCTTTGATGCAGAAGTGAGGAGAAGCAGACATTTTCACTACTTCAAAATAACAACACCACTTCTACCAAATTTAATCTTGAAGCGTGAACCGGTCTTACAATTTACTTCCAAAAAATAATTTTGATCTCCTTTACTGATTTAGATGAGGCAAATACATTTTGAAGCAAATAAACAGCAACACAACTACCCAAATTGGCAGCGGATGAATCCTATGAACTCAGTATTTGTGTCCTCAAGCATGATTTTTGAGGCCATTTTCAGATGGCGACGAGGAAGTAAATGATATCAAGTGCCATTCACTGCTCAGGTGGATTTATCTGAAGTTTGTGACGTAGCTCCTTCTCTTTCAGCACATTTCAAGAATCAAGGGATGAGCTTGGTCATCCTGTATACTTCATGATTCTTGATTAGTTCCTCCTCAATGACCATACTGCGAAATGAAGTTCAGGCTGTGGCGTAGTTGTCTGAAATTACATAAAAACATAATATCAGATCATGCCCATTCTTAATCCATCCATCCATCGGGACCATACTCTGTGCAGAGCGTTGGTGTTGCCTAAGCAGTCTGCTGGGCGATTGAGCACAATCCTGGACGGGTCGCCACTCCGACACAAGATACCAGTGAGCTGGCACTCATTTTGCCGACCTCGGAAGGATGACATCCTTAATCCTGAACATCAACTTTGTGTTGCATTCAACATGATTATTTTTTTTACCTCCCAGGTGCAGTTCGTGGTTTCTGCTTATCCAAAAGGAATCTGCAATATTCTTTGTAGCAAAGCCTGTGATATCTCACTTCAACGGACGACACGGTCTTTTCCTCTGATATATATCAGGATATTTTCATGGTGTTCCAATGTGGCAGCTTCCAGTAGTTTTTCCTGAAAAGTCATCAAACTAAGCATGAAATAATTTCCATTTACCCTTTTCTCTTATTCAGGAAGTTTGATAGTTTCACACTCTTGGAAGATTCACCGACTAATTTACAAACCTGCTTCCAATGTCTCAGCTCACATGAAGGTGTCTTTCATGGATTTATAAGTCACTCTCGTAGCATTCATTCCACCTTCTTGGTGGTCATATGGCAGCTTAGCTGCCGGGGTAGCTGGCTAAGCGCATGTAAGTGGTTACCACCCCTATTTTAGGGCATACCCTGACTTGAGTGGCCATTTTTGAAAGTCACAAAGACTACTACTGGTCAGAAATTTGGTTCATTGCACAGACAGTGTTCCATAGGACCTTAAAATATATAGGTTCATGGGTCTATGATGTATATTACTAATCTACAGGATTTTTATTGAATATACATGCCCAGTATTGGCCTTTTTTCTTGTTTCACCTTAAAAATGACATATATTGACCATGCAAAAATACAACATATAAAACATTCTATATGAAATTTCTCATCTAATCAAAAGGTTGCACCCTATTCTTCTGAGAAAATCAGCATTTGTGTCGGTCAGTGGTGGAGTCGCATGATATATGCACATTCTGCATATTTTTATTTTTTCTTGTTTTATTGCCCTTTTAGAGTCCGGGACTATGAAACCCTAACAAAATGACTAGTTTATCAATAACTCATATTTACGTGTCTTAAATTATTCAACTTATTACCAATAATTAATCAATGTAAAAAAATTGAGATGATCCGGGTGGATACTTAATTACAGCGGCTTGACCGGACTTTCCAACCCAAATGTCCGACTGCACGTCACGTTTAAAAAAAAAAGCTTTTATTCTCTGTGCATCAGATTATTGGTTTACGAGTCAGTAAGTGACCACTATATTCGTTATTGTGTGTGTGTCTGTCTGTCTGTTGGGTCGTCGATCTATCTACCCTTATTATCAGTATTTCCGTCGATATGTTTGTCTGTCTGTTCGGTCCAGTGCTCCGTTAATACAAAGGCGATTTCGATGAAACTTGGTTGGTAGGTTTACCTGATACTAGTTGTGTGCAAATGAGACCGTTGCTATGGACCCACCGTTGCCTAGCAACGGACCTTGAAATTTTCAAAAATATCTCAAAAATTAATTTTTTCGAAAATCAAAAATCGGGCCAGTACATTCTGTGGGCAGTACATTCAGCCATATTGTCAAAAATTTCCAGCCGGATCCTATGAAAACTGTCGGAGAAGATAGACTTTGAATGAACCCTGGTCGAAAACAATAAAAAAACGAAGTTCGTTATATCTCAGAGACTATGAGTCAGATATACATGAAACTGGTATGGTAGGTTCATGGTATGTCCTAGTTATGTGTGAGAAAGAACCGTTGCTATGGACCCCTCCGTTGCCTAGCAACGGCCGACTACCCATGTCTGCTACCGGCTTGTCTGTTGGGTAGTCGATAAAGTCGAAAAAAAAAAATTTTTTTTGATCTACCCTTATCACTTTTTCCGTCGATATGTTTGTCTGTATGTCTGTATGTCGTATGTCTGTCTGTTCGGTCCAGTGCTCCGTTAATACAATGGCGATTTCGATGAAACTTGGTGGGTAGGTTCATACCATGACCTAGTTGTGTGCAAATGAGAACCGTTGCTATGGAGACCACCGTTGCCTAGCAACGGGACTTTGAAATTTTTGAAAATCATAAAAAAAATTATTTTTCGAAAATCAAAAATCGGGCCACGAGCGACTGTGGGCAGTACATTCAGCCTAATTGTCAAAAATTTCCAGCCGAATCCTATGAAACTGTCGGAGAAGATAGACTTTGAATGAACCCTGGTCGAAAACAAAAAAAAACGAAGTTCGTTATATCTCAGAGACTATGAGTCAGATATACATGAAACTGTATGGTAGGTTCATGGTATGTCCTAGTTTTTATGTGTGAGAAAGAACCGTTGCTATGGACCCCTCCGTTGCCTAGCAACGGCCGAAAAACCTCTAAATGTGGGGTATTTTAACGAAAAAAACATCTCAGCCATTAACCCTTGAAGCTAGAATCATGAATTTTTTTGTGGCTCAATCCTCAGGTCATTCCCATCGAACGGGCCCATCGCGTCAGTTCTATTGGGTAGGCGACTACCATGTCTGCCTACCGGCTTGTCTGTATGTCTGTCTGTTCGGTCCAGTGCTCCGTTAATACAATGGCGATTTCGATGAAACTTGGTGGTAGGTTCATACCATGACTAGTTGTGTGCAAATGAGAACCGTTGCTATGGAGACCACCGTTGCCTAGTAACGGGACTTTGAAATTTTTGAAAAATCATAAAAAAAATTATTTTTTCGAAAATCAAAAATCGGCACGAGCGACTGTGTGGCAGTACATTCAGCCATATTGTCAAAATTTTCCAGCCGAATCCTATGAAAACTGTCGGAGAAGATAGACTTTGAATGAACCCTGGTCGAAAACAATAAAAAACGAAGTTCGTTATATTCTCAGAGACTATGAGTCAGATATACATGAAACTGGTGTGGTAGGTTCATGGTATGTCCTAGTTATGTGTGAGAAAGAACCGTTGCTATGGACCCCTCCGTTGCCTAGCAACGGCCGAAAAAACTCTAAATGTGGGGGTATTTTAACGAAAAAACAATCTGCAGCATTAACCCTTGAAGCTAGAATCATGAATTTTTTTGTGCTTAATCCTCAGAGTCATTCCCATCGAACGAGCCCATCGCGTCAGGTTCTATTGGGTAGGCGACTACCCATGTCGCCTACCGGCTTGTCTGTCTGTCTGTCTGTCCGAGCATAGCTCCGTGGGTTTTGATCTGATCCTGATAAAATTTTGGTGGGAGGTTTATATCATGATCTAGTTGCGTTTTCCTGAGAATGGGCATGGTGCGCCCATTATGGGCGGAGCCACGCCCCAAAAAATGTGTTTTTAGGGGGTAGCCGATTTCAATTTACATCTTCTCCGAGGGTTTGTCGAATCTGGCAGGGGTTTCGGTATTTGTTAGCCCAATGGCACCTGCATAGCCCCACGGAGCTCAATTTTCATTTTTGGCCCAAGGTCAAGGTCACAACGTCACGAACTTAGAAAATTTCGAATTTTGACATAAAAATCATACGACCGCCAAAACTTTGAGAGCTAGGGTGACAATATTTTTTATGCATAATCTTGAGGTCATTCCCCACCTAAAGTCTGGAAACCATTTTGCTCTATCTCGAAACCTTGCCTGTGGCGCCCCCTTCAAGTTTGTTTTTACGCTGATTTCATCAAAGTATGGATAATCCGAGGAGTGCGAAATGCCATATAGCCTATATGATGTTATATTGTTCCTGGAATGTTCCAGAGAAGTTTTGCACCAAAGGTCATAATCCTTGACCTTTGACCTTTAAAGTTCACAAAGGTCAAATTTTCAAAGTTGTGGAATCGAACCGGGTTTTCGACCTTCTTCGACGAACTAACTCCAATAAGCTATAGCACGTATCCTGTTTCCTTATTTTAATGTCCACAACATTGTTTTGTGACTTTTTAGGTTATGCAAAGGTCAAATTTGAAAGTTGTTGAACGAAACTGGGTTTTCGACATTTTGCAGCTAATAACCTGTCAGTCGTACCACATCATGTTGATCATTTTATAACTTGGTCAAAAATTATCACATTGTCTCATCCTTGACTTCTGAAACAATCTACATCGTCAAATACCGCTCGTGAACCATTGCCGTCTCCAGACTTGTTTTCACTAAAATTTATTTACAAATGGGGCACAGTGATATAGATATAATAGTATAAAAAAATATTGAAAACATGCATGGCTTGTTTTAGAGTAATTTTGCATTTTTGTCCGACTGCACATCACACTTTTTGAATTTGATTTAAAATTAATTTTCTTAAAAATTTTTAAAATATTTCCCAGGTATTTAAAAAATATTTTATTAATTTAGAAGGCAGTTAAAACAGTTTTGGAGAATTTAGAGAGCTTTTTGTTACTCCCAGAATTGATTGAATTGAAAATTTACGTCCAAGAATTTGTTCGATAAATCTTCTCTTTTAGTGCTTTTCAGCATCTTGACAGTCACTGAATAGAGCAGTAATAAAAAAATAGGTATGTATTATTTCTTAATAATCCCAGAAATTGGTATTTTGATTATTAGATTAGTTGCTAGAATAAGTTACATACTATGACCTTCATTTATTTTGCCAAAAAAGAAAAAAAAAAAAAAAATTAGGTAATTTCATTGAAAACTCGCAAAAACCATCAGAATAGGTACCCCTTCTTCAAAGTATCATATTTCGGTATGTATATATAATATATATATATATGTAATTAAGCTATACGGTTTTTTGTTCTGAACTCAGTTAGACTTACACTTTCAGGAAAATGTAGTGAGAAGGCAATGGAACAAAAATTCATTTTTGACATTTTTGAAACAGAGTGGTAACCACTTACATGCGCTTAGCCAGCTATCGTTGTTTGAAGCGCGACTTTGTCGCTGATGCAGTGCCCCTCTAACAGTACACAACACTGAAATGGATACTCATTTCGCCGACCTCGGAAGGACGACAGGCTGAGTCAACCCCCTGGTGTATTAATTCACCGGCCGACGGGGCTTGAACTCAGGACCCTGGGATCCCAAGCCACCACCCCTAACCACTGAGCCAACACCAGGCTCACCACCTTCTTGGAAATGATGCACACTGCAGGCAGGACATTTGCTCGGGCATGAAGGCTCTACCTGAACGGTATTCTTTCCACGGGCTTTGTTTGCTTGGGATGAAGTACGTATTAAGTAGATAGGCAGAACAAGAACATTCAACTCTGACCCCTCAAACTCAGAGGAGGTGGAGCACAGACAGATCCTGGCGAGTCCTGTTCAGTCGCTTTTTCTCACCAAATCTGATGAGACTCTTGTTAATAAAATGCTGATACTGTAACAGGTACCATGAAAAACTCTGCTTCGGCCGCAATGTCCCGCTACTCGACGGCCATTACACGTTGCCAAGCACCGGCCATTTCTACACACTTCTTCAGACATTCGCGATATTTACTTCATCAAAGTGGAGTAAATGAGTGAACAAGGTCATTTTGAGAACATTTTTGCAGTGAACATAGATTATCACAACACATAAATCACTTCAGAGACGTCGTCATGGTGAATATATAACGAACCGGTGACGAGAGACGCTTGTCCACCCACGATCGTGCACTTCATGAATGACACGAGCAAGCGCTCCGATTGGTCAAGATTTAAAAAATGTAGTGCGCGATTCATGCTTCGACGTCGACAAATAGTCTGATCTTAAAGCTTGCAAAATGTCGAAACTGGCAGTAAATATCAGGAGTTAAACTTCGACTATATCCTGTCTTCTTCTCTGAAAACGGACTAATATTGATATTTTTTTTTAGACCTTCGGACCTCGGAAGGAAACAACGATAAATAGTCTCAACTTGCAGCCTCTCGATCGGCTCGCGATGCAGAACGCGGGTTAATCCGGATTCGAATACAGTACGCCACCATATATACATCCACCGTCTACCAATATCCTTGTAAATCATGGGAAAGTACATTATTGTCTATATGCTGTACGCTACCACTGTAAAATATCTCCCGCTTAACTGCATTGTATTTCTGGTTAAACAAGCGGGTTCACAGCATGTTATCCCATCAGCTCATTTAACGTCGCGAAATGAACTATCCCAATCGTGTTTTTGGAACCCCCCCCACGCTATCTGAGTACTTGGTTCGACCCAAAACCAATTTGAATATTTGGCCCCGCCCCATTTTTACGACGCCATTTCGTGTGAGTTTTTCGCATTGTCGTTTCACCCGCTGTGGCGTTGAAGGTGATTTGACCGTCTGCTTTTTGATTATTTTTAATTTATTTTTAATTTTTATTGTTTTGTGATCGTTTCGGTATTTATGTGTTTATTTATTTTTGTACGAGGAGTGACTGTGACAGGACGTGTTTGTGAAGCGTCCGTTGTGTCGATGTGGATCCGCGAGTTTCCCAGCGACCCTGTCGATGTGTCTGTGAGGAGTGAAAATGGCGGTGGTGCGATTGGCGAACGGACGACACCACGATAGGCGTTCTTTTCGCGATACTTTTCACCTTCGCCTCGGTTCGTACATTCGACCTTTTGAGAGGGAATACCGAATGTATTTGTAGTTTTATTGATTCGTCTTTTTATTTTTTTTTTTTTTTTTTTATAACGGAGATATTTTACCTCAGTCTTTTGTTTGATGGTCATTTTCGCATTGTCCCTGAACTTTGCTGTGAGATTACTTGAGATTTTGGGGATTTATGATGAGGGAGCTGCAATGTGGACGTTTTATTTAAAGCGGATCTTCTTCATGTAACTGGCTATAGTATTAGCAACGGGCCAGTTTTTTGACCCTCACAAGTCGGTTTACCTTGATGTTGATAATGATGACGTCACATCCGCCTAGCTGAGCGGTGCAATAAGGTATCATCCCAACCCTCCCTGTAAGTTGCCTATTTTAATATCTATTGCGCTTTAAAAATATATATATATATCCCCCCCCCCCCCCCCGTGCTGGTAGCGGTTATTTAGCTTGTGCAGTACGTTTTGCATGCAGGACAGAGACGTTAAGAGTGAGTGCAGGATAGCCTGGAACCCGACAGGTACGCATACTCGACCTTTTGAGATGACGGTCACATCCGCCCAGCCCCGCTGTCTAGCCTGAGTTTGAATCCCGACCAAGCTGTGAACTGCCGTCCTGGTGTTTTTCACATGCAGGGCGATTCATCAATGCGTCTGCCGGCCTCGTGCGGAGATTTTTTGAAAAGCTTTGAATTGTTCCTTTTGATGTGAAGCTTGTTGTATCGGATGTTGTCCTTTTCCCTTTCGCAAGTACACCACCGTAGCGGTATTCCTCGATGTCTGCACAAACTTCATTCTCTTTTTTTTTTTTTTTATCTGTAGATGCCTTACTCAAAAAGGTACCGTTCGTCGGAACGGGATTCTAGTTATCGATGGAGAGACAATTACAGCCGGAAGAGGCGTCGCAGGGCTTCCAGTAGTGTGGAAAGATCCGTCAGACGCCAAAGGAGAGATTCTTATCGCACAAGATCTCGGAGGTCTCCCAGGTATGACTGCGGCATTGCCGATTGAAAGGGTTTTTAAACGCATTTTCCCAAGGTGGTTTCCCCTTGTATGGATGAGGGTTTACTCCTTGTGGAAGAGCTGTCGTTTCATTGTGTTCCTAGTGGTTAAATGCTTCCCCAATGCTCTGGGGATCTTCAGCTCGTCCCCCGCACAGTGGAGACCTGGTTTTGTCAGGGTGTCTGACTCTCTGTGTCTAACAGCGATTTTAACATTTGAGCCTTTGTCATAAAAATTTTAACAAATCTTTATTGTAAGAATCTACACTAATAAGTGTGTGTCTGTCTGTCTGTCCATGTCCATAACTCCAAAACCATAAAACCTAGCAGCCTGAAACATTGCATGCATATTAAGAAAACTCCAAGGAGGTGCAAGAGTGAAAATTGGTTGCTTGGGTTAATTAAAACACCCTTTTTGAAGATAATTAACAGCCTTATTTAATTATATCCTTCATCAGGCGATCCTCGGCCACCTTGCTGTTTGGGGTCTTAAGGCGATTCCTGGGTAACTTCGCTGGGGTCTGAAACTGCCATGTTTTTTAGCCTGCTCAACCTTACCTTGACTTGACTTGGAACAGGCCGCAACTTGGAACGAGCTGTTCATCATAGCTACGAATCGCTGGTTACATTGCAATGCTTATAAACGCCTGGAGACGTCAGCATTCGTCGTTTTATTTCATTTCTACACATGCGATCGCTACGAGTATCTCTTAAACTAAGAATAATTATAAAATTTAAGCTCCAGAATCAAACTTACAAGCAGTTCCAACTCCTCAAAGTGATCATTTGTCCAATTCGGACATGTGACATTTTGGGCATCTGGGAGTACGTTGGAGGTGTACGTGTACGTTGACGGTTCGGTGATTGCCAATTGCGTGCCAAGGGAGCTGTTTCTTATCGACCGTTTTGTTGGAGTGCTTGCTTGGATGCTTAAGCCACTTGGCGAGTGCTCTCCAAGTTGTTTGGTTGTTCATTTTGGCATAAAGTACACGTGCTTTCAATCTCACGTCGATTAGATGTACTTTTCCGCCTTTGTTGGGTCCCGCGGTGCCCTGCGGTGGGTGCCTCCGGAGGTGTCTCATCCACTGAAAATGTGCAATTTTATTTTTATGAGACATTGCTTTGTTTAACCTTTTTGTTATCCACCTCTCACTTCAACATCGATACATATATAAACTAGAAGGGCACTCGGTAGAGCACATAACTCCGCCACGTAATGCCTGATCCACGAGAACATATCAGGCCCAATACATTTTTGAAATAT
>CM068962.1:48491456-48502419 GCA_035128595.1 Eptatretus atami
CCCCCCCAACCCCCAAAGTTTTAATTTTTTTTGCTTTCTTCTCAAAAACTACACGCGCAATTCCGATGAAACTTGACCACCACTTTCATTACCCGTGATTTACTGAAGTTTGTTCACGGCATTAAAAAGAAACAATCCACAGGTATTTGCTTTCTTCTCTGTTACATATTTTGTGGGTCATCCATGCTTCCCAGTGTTGTCCTGGTTATCTTATCCAGCCACTACCAGGTGAGTGCCCAGGTGTATTGTCCCTATGTTTATGTAATGCTGTAATGGCTCATTTCCAATTTCCCAGGTGGATATAGGAGACACTCCTGAAGTGTAAAGAAAAAAAACAAAAAATCCACGAATGTCGAAGCAGGTCACACTTTATGACCAGCGAATATACGGGCTCTGCGACTAGCGGGATCTGACAGTGTAGCATGATATTTCCAAAAGTTTTGGATAAGTTGGTTAGGTCATGACAACAAGCCATTTAGATTTTGGTTCAGTTCTGGATCCAGATCCGGCCTATCAGTGGGATACAAAACATAAAATGCTCAGTTTGGGGGAGATGTACGTACTCTACTGAGGGCCATTGTAGTTTATGCAAAGGCACCGGAGGCATTGTGTTTTCAGGTTGTCTGTCTGTCCCTCCATTTGTGATAGGTTTTTGTTTCCGTGATAACTTGAGAACGGCTGAAGAGATCCAAGTCAAACTTGGTACAGGTATTTATAATGATGTAAAGATCAGCTGATTAGATTTTGGCATCAAGAGGTCAAAGGCCAGAGTTCATGTCAGGTAAATATGTGATGCATGTGAATAGCTGGAAGGATTTAATTCAAACTTGTTGCAAAGATGTATAATGATGTAATAATGTGTTCGGAGGCATATCGGTTGAATCGTGCCATTCTAGTTTTGCATGCTCTTATGAGATGATTTAGCATATAACCAGGTTGCACCTCACTCTTGTAAGGGAATTAGTTCCCAATAGTATGTGGAATGTCGTTTGATTGCATAATAGTCGCTACGTGTTAATATTGATGAGGTTTCTTGGCGAAGTAAATTGCTGAAAAGGTAATTGTACACTGGATGGAATTGATGGAATAGACTGTAGTTGTATTTTTCAGAATTTATTTATTTTTTACTTCCAGTCGGTTTGCGAACCAGTGACTTCAAATATCGCAGCACGGAAGATCGCTAATTACCACAACTATCTTCGTTTCAATGTTATGTCGCCACAACTACACCATCCCAAAAAGCCCCAGGATTGTGAAGCAACGAAAAAGGATGCAGAGCTCGGATGATTGTGTGTGAGGCTGAAAGGAAATTACTCTGAAATAATTTGACAAACCAGTTTTCATCTGGAAGTGCTACATGATAAATTTCAATGAACTGTTGCGGTGCCGGCGGCCAAGGTTAATCCCCCGACCCAAATTGTGATGACGGGCGGTTAACACCGCCAGCCCCGGATGGCCGAACTTCTCCCTTGGAGGCCTACAGCCGAAACTCTCAGAGATTAATGCATGCGCTTGGGAAAACAGTTAAGTGCTGCATCAGGACAGCACAAGGGGGGTTTATACTTGAACCTCGCGACAAAAAGGACAATAATAAATGTCATCTATCTATAATTCCAGCAATGTGTGTGTGTGTGTGTGTGTGTGTCTGTCTGTGACCACTGTTTCTCGACAACCACTGGTCCGATCTAATTGAAACTTGCCAGGTATATTGCTGGGGACCTGAGGATGTGCCTTTTCAAGGTTTGATATTAATCGGACAAGTGCCTCCCAAGTTATGGCCATTTATTTACCAAACCAATGACAAGACACGTTGTTGCGTGGGCGTGGCCGATGGGGAAGGGAAGCTCAGTCGCGTTCCCCATTACGGGTTACAACGTACGGGCTTCCGGAGAGTGATGTCTTCGTGTATTCTAATAATTTCTCGATTTCTTTTGCGCATTTATAGATAAACACAATGCCCCAAGTTATGATCGTTTTCATATTAGACGGTGCATAAATTTCGGTAACATCAGAGTGAGCTGGTGTGCTCCGAACCAGGAAGTAATTATTTTTTTCTCTTCTCTTCTCTTTTTGTTTTTCCTTGCGATGACATTGCGAAAAGGCAAAATATGTTGGCGCTAATTGAATATTTGGGCATTAAAACTAAATTGCGAATAATCGTAACTGCGAATAATATGCGAACTTCCGAGCCACGCACGTACGGGCACGCGAGAGCGAAGAAACGGCCTGTGTGGTTGTTGTTTCTTGCTCGCGGTTTGAATATTTATCTATAAATTATTATTATTATTTTTTTTTTTTACGGGCACGTACAAGTAATTATAAATACGTGAGGTAAATGAAGCTCTAAGTCGAGGCGCCTCGACACAGACTTAAATACGGACAAGGGGAAACAAAATTAAAAAATCCCCCCTCTTATTCTTGTACTTGGTTTGGTCCAGAGATGGTCTTTGTGGAACTTGGAATCGAGGCGCTTCTATTAGCACGTGTAGACGTGTGCAAAATGGCGCCAAGCTGCTCCCTCGCAGCGGGAACGTTTGTCAGGAAATTAGTGAGATTCAACACCAAGGACATTATGTAATGTAATGAGACATTACATGGAGATTCAACACCAAGGCTCAGAGATGCCGTGCACCGTGTGTCGATTGTCCTCACCATCCCACTATTTTTCATACACAAGACTCGGGGTCCGTTCCTCACGATTCAACCAAGAGCCAAAGGTGTCTTGCTTCAGCACGCGAGCCAAATCACCTCAACACGAATACAAGAATCGTGCCGTCTTCTTCATGCGTCAAAGGAAAGCCAGCCGTAAAGCCCTGTTCTTCCAGGCCAGCTCCTAACTACGGTCTTTCTCGACCGTGTGCGTCCTTCACTGGGCACTCGTGCCTTCCTCACACTGACCTCGTGCATGCGCTCTCCCGATCTCTCGCCCCTCTGCCTCGTGCGTGTGCTCCTGATCTCTCGCCTCTGACTGACATCACCCCCAACCAATGTTTTCCCCCTCCGGGGCGTGACTTCGCCCGCTGTCACACTTTGAGGCGGGGCTTCTGCCTGCTCTGCACGTTTGCTTGTTTATTATCATGGTTTTGGTTATAATAACACAGGGAAAAGTCACGGGAGCAATCACATACTGGGAGAACTTATTATTAATCCCTCTCTAATTAACATGACACCACCCCCCTGTGTGGTGACAATACTTAAGCTCTCAGTTTCCCTACTTGATTACATGGAGATGTTTGGTCTGTGGACATGTAGGAGACAACTCCATTCAATCCTAAATTCCCTATTAAATTCCTCCATCTACCCCCACGACCATAACAGTATTTTATCGTGTCGTGTAGCACGTGACATTTCTGCGACTTCCCCACTCTACTTTTGAAAGAGTGAAGGAGTTCACTGTCCTTGTGCAGCTATTCCAGCATGATCGTGTGAAAATTTGCCATGTCGAGAAGTTCGCTAGATTGTGTCTGAATGCAGGGCTTTTTTGGGGGTTTGAACCTGTGTGTTGAAACGAGATGGAGATCGTGATTTGTGGGTGGAAAATCTTTCTAAAAGGGTTCTAAACGAATTCTACACTATACACTAATCAAGCACACACTGTTCGATTTGAATATACACTAACTATATCAAACTTGACCACTATAGCTGATATTTACAAAATTTTGCCAAAATTTTATTATTATTATTTCTCCAAGTTATTTAAATTGCGTGTATCTGCCTTATTTCATGTTGGTTGATGAGCTTGGGGCCTTTAAATTCGACCTGGCTCTTGTTGGTCTTAAGCTCTAGGAGTAGCGATCAATCTTTTGATTAGTTTGCACCAAAACTCACCCGGTTTTTTTTAAATTATTTTATTATAACAGGTTTTACCACGTAGATAACAGAACATGAATGTAGGCTCGTGTGCTGCTTTTATGATTTAACAAACGAGTATGGAAATACAATTTACAAATTGGTTACACAAGCACAGTTTCATTGGTAACTAAAACGTGTAGGAAGAAGGGTGCAAACCCCCCCTCCTTGTACTTTCTTTAACATTGTACTGCTCTATGTGCCTGGAACTGAACGACATGGATTAGTCAGGGTTGTGGGATGGCTAAAGTAGGAAAGGAATTGGCAAGTGAGAGTCAGTGAATGGTGAGAGGAAGGTGGGGGGAGGGGTGGGAATTCCTCTTATGTGCGATCGTGGCACCAGGCAGGATGCTTCTGTTAGGAGTGAATGTGCTTGAGGGGACAATTCAGGTCCATGACATGCTGTGGCTCATCTAGTCACTCTCCATTAAACGTCATCCACAAGTGCTCATTTACAAACATATGTACAGACGCAAATCCACTTTGGAAGCAGCACTTTTTCCATGCGCCTTTCGGTCTACATGCAAATAGCTGTAACTACACTGGAAATCACATTTTAACTTGTATATCTGCATCCCTTTTTACAGACATCAAAGGGTCTGATTTGATTGCATCCCCCACAGTTAGATACTACAAGTTGTTACAGGTCTTCGAAAACTGTACTTCCAGGCACTGAAGGAAATTCTTATTTTTAAGTATCTTGATCTTTGTAGGCTATACTGTATGCAGTGTATACTGTCTGATTTTTATATCCTTTTGATGCCACTTTGTTTTGGGTTGTTAAAAGGGCAAGACTTGACGAGTTTGTGCAACCTCATCACTTTTCTTGGTTGGATTGTTATTCTTGTTGAGGCTTGTATCGAATATAAAATTGGTTTAAATTTTTTTATTTTTTTTTATAAAGCTGGTAACTTGTAAGTATTATATTCTGGTGTTCTAAAGGGCAGGATTTTGTTCATATCTTACTTTTTCAAAATTCTTTTTTTATTTTATTTTATTTATATAATCATTCACTTGTGTCTTCTCTGGTTAATCTAACTGGTTTAGAAGACATGGACTGACAGGATGTCCTCGAGGTATGCACCCTCGCCTATAAGCTGTCTAGCTTTGGTTTGAATCCCAACCCAGCTATAAACTGTCATGCTGGTGTTTCACAAGCAGGGTGATTCATCAATGGGTGTGCCATCCCTCAGATGGAAGTTAAATGGAAGTTTTGTCTGCCAGCATTCGTTGGTGGACGTTGAAAATCCCATGTTGCCCTTTGTGAAGAGTTGGCGAGCTCTCGCCGGCACCCTGAACAAATTCTAAATTCCTGCCTTAACCAGCATTATTGCATCAGCAGCCCAGCCACATCCTCGGCCAATGATGCTATCCCGCAGCCCTGTGCTGCATACAAAGAAGAGTGATTATAATATGATGTGATCTGCCAGACTTTCACCATCTAATGAATTTCCATTTGTTGAAAATATTTGTTTTCTCACAAGATTGAGTTTGATAAAATACAATTTTGGATTTCTGCAGAGTGACGTACGAGGCGAATCTGTCCTGCAGATGCCCGGTTCAAATTAACGTCTTTGATCGAGTTCAGGCATTTTTAAAGTGTGTGAAAGGATCGGTTGTGAATATTGCTCGGATTGAAGATGGATCGTTTGGTATGCTGAGCTTGAATAGGCTCAAATATGTTCTCGCTTTTTTTCTTTTTTCCAGTGGAAAAATGCACTTAGCGTTAAAAATAATAAAGAATGTCGATAAATACCGAGAGGCAGCACGGTTGGAAATAAATGTGCTGGAGAAGATAAATGAGAGGGACCCACAGAACAAGCAGTAAGTTTTGGATTTTTTTTCTCGTTACTTCTGCCTTGTACCGAGGTATGTTATGGAATAAAAAAAAAAGTAAATAAACGCTGATGCACTCTTGTGCTCTATCTCAGCAGCTTTTGTGTCCAGATGTATGATTGGTTCGATTACCACGGACACATGTGTATAGCATTGAACTCCTTGGCTTGAGCACCTTTGATTTCCTCAAAGAAAATAACTACCTTCCATATCCGCTGCACCAGGTCCAACACATGGCATACCAGCTGTGTTACGCTGTCAAATGTAAGAGCCATGTACACCACACTCGAAGGAAGGGCTGCAGAGGAGGCAGAAATATATTGTGTAATTGTACCTTTCTCGCCTCTCCCCGGTTCCATCTCATTCCCTCTTATGCCGTGTCCCTCTTTTTGGGCCTCCCTCCCTTACCCTCCCCCCCCCAATCCCAATCCTCACTGCCCTCAACATGAAGGGTACTGCTGATGTGTTCTAATTCCTTAATCACATTTCTTTGCAGTTTGTATGAAATAATGTTTTTTTTTCTTTTTTTGACGTTATCTTTTTCTCCTTCCAGTTTTGCATGATTGCAAGCTGACGCATACCGATCTAAAGCCTGAGAACATCTTGTTTGTGAATTCTGATTTTGGCATCGAGTACAATGCTCAGAAGGTAATTTGTTTTCCTTGTCTTGTAATGTATGTATCTGTGTCATTGTATTTGCACTCTGGTCTTTATTCGTCATTTGGTGTTGGGTTTCCTCCCCTCCCTTACCCACAGTGCTGAACATTTTAAGTAAAACTTATCCAGCAAGATCTCAAGGTTGGGTGGGAGGGTGGGGTATACAATTGATGAGCTTAGAAATAAAAAATAAAAAACCTAGCACCCTTTATTTGGGTACTGCTCTGTCTAATCCTCATTTGCTCTGTACTTGGGGCTTCGTGGAGCATCAACACGCTTTGGATACAACCGGCACTCTTCCTTTTATTCAACCCCCCACTTAAGTTTTACCTTCATGGGTTAACAAAGTGTAACCATTTTGTGCTCACCTCATTCCTCCTTGCAGGATGGACATCATCACTCCTAACCTCTTGTGTGTTCATTTGACCCCTTACGTGTGAGTGTGTTAGTTTCTCCCCCCGCCCCCCCAACGTGCTTTTTTTCTTTCCGTAACCGGATAAACTACACGGAGGACCCTAAGTCACGTGGTTGAGTTATTGGCGTTCACGGTCGTCAGCGACCCGCCGAGTCACGGAATTATCTGTGTGTGACGGCCTGCAATTCCATGGAGTCTGGTGTAAACCTGAGATATATTTGTGGGGGGGGGGGGGAGAAACTAACACACTCACACTAAGGGGTCAAATGAACACACAAGAGGTTAGAGTGATGATGTCCATCCTGCAAGGAGGAATGAGGTGAGCACAAAATGGTTACACTTTGTTAACCCATGAAGGTAAAACTTAAGTGGGGGGTTGAATAAAAGGAAGAGTGCCGTTGTATCCAAAGCGTGTTGATGCTCCACGAAGCCCCAAGTACAGAGCAAATGAGGATTAGACAGAGCAGTACCCAAATAAAGGGTGCTAGGTTTTTTATTTTTTATTCTAAGCTCATCAATTGTATACCCACCCTCCACCCAACCTTGAGATCTTGCTGGATAGTTTTACTTAAAATGTTCAGCACTGGGTAAGGGAGGGGAGGAAACCCAACACCAAATGACGAATAAAGACCAGAGTGCAAATACAATGACACAGATACATACATTACAAGACAAGGAAAACAAATTACCTTCTGAGCATTGTACTCGATGCCAAAATCAGAATTCACAAACAAGATGTTCTCAGCTTTAGATCGGTATGCGTCAGCTTGCAATCATGCAAAACTGGAAGGAGAAAAATATAACGTCAAAAAAGAAAAAAAAAACATATTTTCATACAAACTGCAAAGAAATGTGATTAAGGAATTAGAACACATCAGCAGTACCCTTCATGTTGAGGGCAGTGAGGATTGGGATTGGGGGGGGAGGGTAAGGGAGGGAGGCCCAAAAAGAGGACACGGCATAAGAGGGAATGAGATGGAACGAGAGCGAAAGGTACAATTACACAATATATTTCTGCCTCCTCTGCAGCCCTTCCCTTCGATGTGGTGTACATGGCTCTTACATTTGACAGCGTAACACAGCTGGTATGCCATTGTTGGACCTGGTGCAGCGATATGGAAGGTAGTTATTTTCTTTGAGAAATCAAAGGTGCTCAAGCCAAGGAGTTCAAATGCTATACACATGTGTCCTGGTAATCGAACCAATCATACATCTGGACACAAAAGCTGCTGAGATAGAGCACAAGAGTGCATCAGCGTTTATTTACTTTTTTTTTTATTCCATAAACTACCTCGGTACAAGGCAGAAGTAACGAGAAAAAAAAAAATCCAAAACTTACTGCTTGTTCTGTGGGTCCCTCTCATTTATCTTCTCCAGCACATTTATTTCCAACCGTGCTGCTCTCGGTATTATCGACATTCTTTATTATTTTTAACGCTAAGTGCATTTTTCCACTGGAAAAAAGAAAAAAGCGAGAACATATTTGAGCCTATTCAAGCTCAGCATACCAAACGATCCATCTTCAATCCGAGCAATATTCACAACCGATCCTTTCACACACTTTAAAAATGCCTGAACTCGATAAAGACGTTAATTGAACCGGGCATCTGCAGGACAGATTCGCCTCGTACGTCACTCTGCAGAAATCAAAAATGTATTTTACAAACTCAATCTTGTGAGAAAAACAAATATTTTCAACAAATGGAAATTCATTAGATGGTGAAAGTCTGGCAGATCACATCATATTTATAATCACTCTTCTTTTGTATGCAGCACAGGGCTGCGGGATAGCATCATTGGCCGAGTGTGCTGGGCTGCCTGATGCAATAATGCTGGTTACAGGAATTTAGAATTTGTTCAGGGTGCCGGCGAGAGCTCGCCAACTCTTCACAAAGGGCAACATGGGATTTTCAACTCCACCAACGAATGCTGGCAGACAAAATTCCATTAACTTCCATCTGAGGGATGGCACACCCATTGATGAATCACCCTGCTTGTGAAACACCAGCATGACAGTTTATAGCTGGGTTGGGATTCAAACCAAAGCTAGACAGCTTATAGCGAGGGTGCATACCTCGAGGACATCCTGTCAGTCCATGTCTTCTAAACCAGTTAGATTAACCAGAGAAGACACAAGTGAATGTATATAATAAATAAAATAAAAAAGAATTTTGAAAAGTAAGATATGAACAAAATCCTGCCCTTTAGAACACCAGAATATAATACTTACAAGTTACCAGCTTTATAAAAAAAAATAAAAAAATTTAAACCAATTTTATATTCAATACAAGCCTCAACAAGAATAACAATCCAACCAAGAAAAGTGATGAGGTTGCACAAACTCGTCAAGTCTTGCCCTTTTAACAACCCAAAACAAAGTGGCATCAAAAGGATATAAAAATCAGACAGTATACACTGCATACAGTATAGCCTACAAAGATCAAGATACTTAAAAATAAGAATTTCCTTCAGTGCCTGGAAGTACAGTTTTCGAAGACCTGTAACAACTTGTAGTATCTAACTGTGGGGGATGCAATCAAATCAGACCCTTTGATGTCTGTAAAAAGGGATGCAGATATACAAGTTAAAATGTGATTTCCAGTGTAGTTACAGCTATTTGCATGTAGACCGAAAGGCGCATGGAAAAATGCTGCTTCCAAAGTGGATTTGCGTCTGTACATTGTTTGTAAATGAGCACTTGTGGATGACGTTTAATGGAGAGTGACTAGATGAGCCACAGCATGTCATGGACCTGAATTGTCCCTCAAGCACATTCACTCCTAACAGAAGCATCCTGCCTGGTGCCACGATCGCACATAAGAGGAATTCCCACCCCTCCCCCACCTTCCTCTCACCATTCACTGACTCTCACTTGCCAATTCCTTTCCTACTTTAGCCATCCCACAACCCTGACTAATCCATGTCGTTCAGTTCCAGGCACATAGAGCAGTACAATGTTAAAGAAAGTACAAGGAGGGGGGGTTTGCACCTTCTTCCTACACGTTTTAGTTACCAATGAAACTGTGCTTGTGTAACCAATTTGTAAATTGTATTTCCATACTCGTTTGTTAAATCATAAAAGCAGCACACGAGCCTACATTCATGTTCTGTTATCTACTGGTAAAACCTGTTATAATAAAATAATTTAAAAAAAACCGGGTGAGTTTGGTGCAAACTAATCAAAGATTGATCGCTACTCCTAGAGCTTAAGACCAACAAGACAGGTCGAATTAAAAGGCCCAAGCTCATCAACCAACATGAAATAAGGCAGATACACGCAATTTAAATAACTTGGAGAAATAATAATAATAAAATTTTGGCAAAATTTTGTAAATATCAGCTATAGTGGTCAAGTTTGATAGTTATGTATATTCAATCGAACAGTGTGTGCTTGATTAGTGTATAGTGTAGAATTCGTTTAGAACCCTTTTAGAAGATTTTCCACCCACAAATCACGATCTCCATCTCGTTTCAACACACAGGTTCAAACCCCCAAAAAAGCCCTGCATTCAGACACAATTAGCGAACTTCTCGACATGGCAATTTTCACACGATCATGCTGGAATAGCTGCACAAGGACAGTGAACTCCTTCACTCTTTCAAAAGTAGAGTGGGAAGTCGCAGAAATGTCACGTGCTACACGACACGATAAAATACTTGTATGGTCGTGGGGGTAGATGGAGGAATTTAATAGGGAATTTAGGATTGAATGGAGTTGTCTCCTACATGTCCACAGACAAACATCTCCATGTAATCAAGTAGGGAAACTGAGAGCTTAAGTATTGTCACCACACAGGGGGTGGTGTCATGTTAATTAGAGAGGGATTAAAAATAAGTTCCCAGTATGTGATTCTCCCGTGACTTTTCCCTGTGTTATTATAACCAAAACCATGATAATAAACAAGCAAACGTGCAGAGCAGGCAGAAGCCCGCCTCAAAGTGTGACAGCGGGCGAAGTCACTCCCCGGAGGGGAAAACATGTGGTTGGGGGTGAGTCAGTCAGAGGCGAGAGATCAGGAGCACACGCACGAGGCAGAGGGGCGAGAGATCGGGAGAGCGCATGCACGAGGTCAGTGTGAGGAAGGCACGAGTGCCCAGTGAAGGACGCACACGGTAGAAAGACCGTAGTTAGGAGCTGGCCTGGAAGAACAGCTGTTACGGCTGGCTTTCCTTGACGTATGAGAGACGCCACATTATTCTCTCTTG
>CM068962.1:48510958-48523691 GCA_035128595.1 Eptatretus atami
GAGTTGGGATGGTCACAGCCATGCGATGTTTGGAGCATTGGGTGTATTATATTTGAGTTCTACCTGGGATTCACATTGTTTCAGGTATTTGATCATTCTGTCTCTCTCCCTCTATCACCTGTGTATGTGGATATGTGACTGACTGTGCTTTTCAATTTTTGTTGTCGTAGAATCTCTTGTCCGGAATGGTCAGGGTGTTATTGATAAATTGTATTTCAGGTTGATGGATGGTGTTCATTTAAAAGAAGAAGAAAATTTTTATTTTATTTAAAGATTAATGTTGTACCGGGCGTAGTGGCGTGCGCCTGTAATCCGGCTACTCGGAGGCTTGGGTTGGAGGATCGCTTGAGACGGGAGCTCTGCACTGGGCCGTGCTATGAGAGGGTGTAGGGCAGCCGGAATCATGGCGAAACCCAATCCTTATCCCTGTGTCGTACGAGGCGACCAGGGTTGCGTCAGGAAGGGCATCCGGCGTAAAACCTATGCCAAATCAGTATGCGGATCATAATGGATGATCCGCTGTGGCGACCCTAACGAGAGCAGCCGAAAGAAGATTTAAAGATTAATGTTGTGTTGTACCCTAACATTTCCGCCCTCCCCCCCCCCCACCCTTATTACTTCCGCACCGAAGGTGAAGGAAGTTATGTTTTCACGCCTTTCTGCTTGTGTGCAGGATATCTCAAAGTTTGGGACAGATCTGGATGAAATTTGTGGACATGTTTGCTGTTTGACAAGGCCAAACTGATTGATTCGATTTTGGTGAAGATCCGAATCCGGATGCAACTACTATAATTTTTAAAGTGATTCTTCACCATTGAGAGATCGAGCCAAAAACGATATATAGCATGATATCTCAAAAAGTTGTGGATGGATTTGGATGAAACTTGGTGACAAGTTGGGTGTGTGACAAGGAAGAAATTATTAGATTTTGGTGAAGATCTGGATCCGAGAATTACTCAATGTGAAAGTGATTCTTCACCATTGAGAGGAGGAGATTGCGACCATACTCTGTGCAGAGCGTTGGGGCTGCTTAAGCAGTCAACTTGGCTATTGGGCACAATCCTGGATGGGTCGCCACTCCGACACAGGATACCAGCATGCTGGCACTCATTTTGCCGACCTCGGAAGGATGACAGGTCGAGTTAACCCCACCCGGTATTAATTCAACAGCTGAGCGGGATTTGAACTCAGGACCCTCGGATCCAAAGCCAACCACCCTAACCATTAAGCCAACACCAGGCAAACCGTTGAGAGATAGGGCCAAAAACGATATAGTACTCTGTCGCATGATATTTCAAAAATGTATTGGGCCCGATATGTTCTCATGGATCAGGCAATACATGGCGGAGGTATGCGCTCTACCGAGTGCCCTTCCAGTTCTCTCTGTATTTGGACTCGCCCAATGCAGCCGATGGTAGACGCCATGTTGGACGTGAAATAAACAAGTGAAATGCAGTTCAGTCCACTTGCATGTTTGTTGTGAACGTGTTTAAAAACAAAAATCGGGGAGTTGTCATATCTGGAAAGGATGTGCATGCCAGTTGTATAATTTCGCTTTGGGAGTTGACATCTGGTCCTCAGCGTGAGCGCGCACACACGCACACGCACACACACACCTGCGGGTGTGGGTGATCTGCCTCTCTTTCATCAGCTAGAATTTATTTTCTAGAAAATGGATCTTCCATTATTTGGATGTGGAGATAAGAGGTTCTGCTGTATCTATTTTATTTCATGTTTTAAATAAATACATTTTTGTTTGTTTTTCACTTTCCAGACTCATGACAACAGAGAGCATTTGGCAATGATGGAAAGAATTCTTGGACCAATCCCATCGAGAATGATAAGGAAAAGCCGGTACGTGTTTGTTTGTTTGTTTTTTTGGGGGTTTTGAATGTCTTCTGTTTGACTGAATACGAAGATATTTGTCGGTTTAGAGAATTGCTCTACCAAGACTTGTTAAAGATTACAACAATGCTACATATGAGTGAAAATTTTGTTCACCCACCCCTTGCCACTATTTCTCCATGACCACTTGTTGAAAATTTAAAATAAAAAACCCCAAAATTGGTTTGAATTCAAATTACATCTGAGGTATATTTTGATTGGATCATAATACCCTGCCACGTGGAGTTTCAATGCAGATGCCAAGACAGAGAAAATGACCCTCTGGGTGTTTTTTTGTTTGTTTTGTCGTCACGACCCACTCGTTCCTCTCGTCCTGTCATATGTCTGGAAAGGCAATGGTTTTATAGCAAGGAGCATTCGAATGGTTTCAGCCTGGAGAGGAGGGCTGAAAACGAATGCCCGATGGTGATGCTAATGTTTCATCAGGGAGTGAAAGGGGTGCACTTTGCAAGCTTGATTATTTGCTGCTATTTTGTTGTCATTTGTGCTGTGGGTTGTAGTTGGCTATCGATCGGCATGGGTGTGTGTGTGTGTGTGTGTGTGTGTGTGTGTGGTGCACACTTCATTTCACACCTTTATTTACCATGCTTAATTAATTGATTTGTTCCTGGTCTGTAGACCACGGCCAATTTTTGTGCACGATAGGTTTTATATCGCATCCTGAGGGAAATTCTAAGATTAGTGCATTCATTGTTCATGTTTAATGCAATATCATCAATTGATATACTTACTGTATATTAAAGTGTCCACAGTTTGTATGCTTGCACAATAATAAATGTACATTAGTTTCCTTACAAGGAACTTCAATGCAGGAGGCCATTTGTCTCCTCAAGCCTGAGAAATGGTTTTGGCCATACTCTGCCCTTTTTTTTTAAATGGTGTGCGTCGAGCAAGGAAGCAGCATGTACCATATAGTCTTTGGTACTACTCGGCTGAGGCCGTGTCCAAGACTCGGGGCAGACGCTCTAACCATTACGCCACAGAGTCAAATATTCCACCTCTATAGATCCCCACCCTCTGGTTTTTTTTGTTAAACCCTTGCCAGGGGAAAGGATAGTGCATTTGGGTCTGTTTTGTCCACACACAAGATGAGTACATCTATTTATTACTTACCATTAGAACGTGATTACATACTAATTATGTCTAATATTAATACCAGCACATGACAAGTCTGGGCAAGGGTGTGCAATCTGCTTGCTCGTTATAGTTATTCTTGAGTTTCTGACTTTACAGACACTAAGTTTATTGGTGTGTCCACATTTCCCAGTCGGATAAACTGGCATTTCCTTTCATTTAAAACTCCTTTAACTCGTCTGTAAATCCCATTTCTATCATGTCCACAACTATGCATGGATGATTGAAATTACATATATATCTTCTTCTTCTTTCGGCTGCTCCCGTTAGGGGTCGCCACAGCGGATCATCCGTTATGATCCACATAATGATTTGGCACAGCTTTTACGCCGGATGCCCTTCCTGACGCAACCCTGGTCGCCTCTTACGACACAGGGATATGGTACACCTATTCTAACCGGGGCATACACCGGGCCCAGTACACTGGTACTCACTTCGCCGACCTCGGAAGGATGACAGGCTGAGTCAACCTCCTGGTGTGTATTAATTCAAGCGGTCAACGGGGCTTGAACTCAGGACCTTTTGGATCCCAAGCCGCTACCCTAACCACTACGCCAACACCATGTATATATTATTATATATATATATTAGACTCGTCCTATGCTTTACTAGCCAAAGAAGCTTTATAAGAGTTGATTTATGTATATAATCCTAGCCACCTGGGTTTAATTGATTATTCCCTCCATTCACAGGTGAGATGTGAGTAAGTCTTCATTTTTTATAATTTCCATACTTTATACCCACAAACCATCCTCCCCCACATGCAATGGCTTTTAGGGGAGAGGGGAGACTGAAAACCACACCAAAGGTGCTTGTGTAAATTCATGCAAATATACAGCTAGAAATGTATAGAGGAAAACTCTTTCATTACAAGGGTTTATTGTTCAGCAAAAAATGTCCAACATCTTGATCCTTTCATCTTTCATCCATAGCCCTCCTCTATCCCCAATCCCTTCGTCCATCCCCACATTTCTATTCTTTTGTACATTTTCCTCTAAGCGAATTATTAAATTTGTTGTTTGTCTTCCTGATGGGTTTGAAAGTTATTTTTGTTTAATCAGAAAGCACAAATACTTTTACCACGGGAGCCTGGATTGGGACGAGTGCAGTTCTGCTGGAAAGTATGTACGAGAAAACTGCAAACAGTTCAAGGTATGGCATGAACCATAAATATAAAATGTAATTTGTTTTTCCTACCAAATCGCCATCATTTTTATCATTGAAACGGAAGGTTGTGAGTGGGACTGGTACAACAACAACAAAAAAGTTTGTCGAGGTGTGAATGTGACTCTGCCACCGCATGGTGGTTTTGGTAAACTTTGCGTTCTCGCCGTTTTCCTACGACAGCGGTACTCGCTCTCCGATGACATTGCCCACCAGCAGCTGTTCGACCTTCTCGAGAAGATGTTGGAGTATGAGCCTTCTCGGCGCATCACGCTAGGCGAGGCTCTCAAGCATCCGTTTTTTGACTCGCTTCTGCAGGATCAGTTGGGGAGGCGTGGAACGCTGCGGGACCTCAGCAGATGACCCCTCCCTTCCCCGCCCCCCCCCCCAACAAAATCTGACAGTGTAATCCGCAACTTGCGGTTTACCCTTGCGCTGTGCTGTTTATAAATGTCAGAAATGTAAATAAGTGTGCGACAGTATGTGGAGCAGTTACCAGGCTATCCTTGAGCTTCTGCATCAGACATGTTAGGTGAATGATAACTTGTGAGAGGAGAAACATTGAGTATTATAGACTTTTGTACATATTTTTTGAAGCACGGCCACGTTCTACCCTGTCGGTGCGAAGTGAGTGGTTGTGGTGTAAATTATCTTGTAAATAAACTTGGTGCGTTGTTTTGTGGTGCGTTGTGCTTTTGACGAGGTTGGTGCGGTGACGTCGTGCCACGTCCACCTTAAAAGCTGGGGTTTAAGCTGAACACTTTGCTTTGGTTGGGTGATGAAAGGTCAACCACAATGTGCTGCTTGAATCTGACATTAAATTTGTTCCCATTTTGATTGCTCACACTCCATTACAATGCAAATTGATCTATCTATCTTCCTTCCTTAATAAATTAATTGAAGTTATTCACAACACTGAAACCAATTTTAAAGGGAATGACACTTGTTTTTTGTTTGTTTGTTGTTTCTTGCATTAATATACTTTTTCCTGAAAAGCATTAAGTGCATTGGTCATGGGCAAGTTTGCTGTGGGTTCTCTCTGTGATAGCTTTGTAAAACCGAATTAAACCTGTTTGTTTGTTATTTATTTTATTTTTTTAAGCTTTGTTTTCAGAAAATTTGTTTAAAAACGGGAATGTATTAGTTTGGAAATAAAGTTATTGGTGCTATTACCAACTTCATTTGAGTGAGCTGGATTCCCGGAAGGTAAGGTAGGTGTTGGCACAGGTACCAGGTGCTGTCGTTTAAGTTTTCCAACAGAATTAAACATTTAGATCTTTTTTGAGTAGATCTTCAGCAATTTCACTTCTTCATTTTCAGTTCTTCATTCTGTTGGGGGAGGGGAGGGAGGCAATTAAGGTTTTTTTTTTTGGAGATGTCATCAATAATGAAAACTAATGGTAAGCTCGCAGTTAGGTTGTAAACAAGCCTGTTTTCAGGTCGAAACCAAGTCAAATTTGAGGTATTTATGAAAGATGGCACTTTAAAAAAATAATTTGAAAATCTCATTGATAGTCTGTCTAGTTCCATTTTTGTTGGCTGTGTTTTGAGGATCCCCTTGGGGTGTATGCTATGGGAGTGTTGAAGTAATGCTGTACCTCCTATTCTTTTCCTCCAAAATGGGTAAAGATACCTGAATGAACCAGACACACTAACATTTTTATTCTACCATCGTGCATATTTACTTCTCAACATAATCACCACTGCAGTGCGCACATTGTTCCCAACGTTCAAATAGTTTTGTGATGCCATCACGACAACACTGCGCCTTACTGACTTAACCAGCACTTCAGTGGCCTTGACATAGTCAGAAGAGAAATGTTCTCCACAAAGGTGTTCCCTAAGTTTGGGGAAGAGATGAAAATCTGATGGAGCCAAGTCGGCTCTTTGGCCGACTTTGTGTGGGTTTGATCCTTTGTGGGGGTACTCCATTGATTGTTTCTCAGGATCGTAATAGTGCACCCAGCAATCATTTCTCTTGCTGCCTTCTGCCATCTTGAATAATGTATCATTGAGACATCTCGTGTTGGAATCATGATACTTTGCTTCCAGTGGTGGGAAGAACTAATGTGTAGATTGCGCTTTGTTTCATTTGAATGTCTTTACCTGGTTTGGAGAAAAATAATGAGGCATTACCTCACAACAGGCCTTCATACTTATCTCACCAAGTGAATGCTGCTCTTGGTGTGACAACTGTAGTCATCATGAATCAGGTTTATCTGGTTTACTTTTGTGATCTGGTGTCATATCTAAATATGTTTGTGATATATTTGTTTCCATGATGTGTAAAGATGAGAAACTTTACCTCCTCCTTCAGTGTCGTTACTGTGCATTTCAGCACAGCCAGTTCGGTATCCTTCATTTGTAATTGATCTTTCAGGTTTTCGGACTGCAGGACAGACAGGGACACATTAGTGTTCTGCAGGAATAATTTAAGTTTCTGGCAGTGAGAAACAGATGTGTTATGACTCAGGGTCAAGTGAACGTTTCCTTTCTTAATAAGGGGCAAGAGATTTGTATAAAAGTTCAAGTTGAATAATTAATTTCACAGCCAAGTCATGGTATCACTATACCTCTTATCTTTTTTTATGGCCACAATTTTTCCCATTTTTTGTGTGGGGTTGGCTGGGGGGAGTTGTGGCCCAAGTCTTTCAAGAACTGGTTCGTCAGGCTTGACGTTTGTTTGAGCCTCAAGGTTTGGGCAGGAATTTGGCCATCGATTGCTCGCCTACTCTTCAAGTAGGACGGCGTATAATCTTTAAACATCCACCAATTAATGCTGGTAGATGGGACACCCAGTTCAACACCCATCCAAGGGACAGCACATACATACAGCAAGTAGGCCTTGCACCTCAGCATTCTGTTTCGTGATTCCATTACCCTCAATCTCTTAAATTTTTGTGATGTCTATAAGGCAGAAGGTGAGATCTAGCACTACCAGGCCCCAGAGGGCAGCATGCTCCTTTACATTTCGGATGAGAATCTGGTGCACTGTTAGGAACTGGGGGGAAAAAAGCCAAGGAATATCTCTGCAAAATTCCATGGCACCTCTTTGTGCTAGAGGCCATGAAAAATTGAGGCAGACTGTTTGTTCAAGAAGCGACAAAGATTACACCTCTGCCGTAGGTTGATTGCTGAAGTAAATTATTGGATTGGTTATGATCTTCATGTTGATACATTGAATGGAACTTGGTGGCATTCAGTGTTATATTGCAGGTGATTTACCTGCTTATTTTCTCCATAAGGATCCAGCTGCAGCTTGACTCATATTTGTGAGGGACTTCCTTGGCACCAAGTGGAGTTGTCTGCAAAGTGGTTTGGAGGGCTCCTTGTTTTTTCCTAGCATGCTAAGAGGTCATTAATGTAAACCTGGAAGCATTGGTACTCAGACACTATATTGAGGAACATCAGCCTTCATTGGTAGTGCAGAAGATGGGAATGCCATGTGAGGCTACACATTGCTTAAAAGCATGAAAAAAATTCACAAGACAGTCAGTCAATGGGGAGATTGCTGGATGCCATTGGCAGAAAGTTTGGTCCCAAGGGATGTCGAATGCTCAGGAGATATCCTGTGACACCGCTAGGACCTGTTGCTTTGACGTTTGGAGCATTTGAGTTAAAAGCAGAAGTATGTCTCAGCTAGAAGGGCCAGAACACAACCTGAATTGATGATTTGACCTTCAAGAGATCGAGAAGTATATCTTGAAAGTCTTTTTCGTGATTATGCAAATAAGACCAACTGATATGATGTTCAAACAATCTGTTTTGGTGCCTTTCTTATGGATAAGAAGGCTGGAAGCCACCTTTCATAGTGAGGTGAATCGACCCTCCAAGAAGGGTGTTCAGAAGAGTAATAATAAATGAACAGCCAGTTGAGATGCAGAGTTATTGGGAACAAATGCACCTGATGCCATTGCAACCAGTAGCTGATGAAGTATCCAACTAGTTCACCTTTTATTTGAGATGCTTACCTGCTCCAGGAAATGCTCTGTAAATGGAGGGTGATTATGGACCGGGAAGGGAGGGATGGGGGAGTTGGGCCTTTTTCAGCAAAAAAAAAGCATTTTAAGGCTTTCAGTACAGAGTGTTTTGCTCATTGTTTTTGTTTGTTGAATGTTAGTTAAGTGCTTATTAAATGAAACCATATTCAGTGTCAAATTCCACATATGGTACGTATTAAACATGAATTGGTTAACCTGCGACAAAATCTGGTAACAACGTGATTGGGAAACACATTTAATGCGCTATTGAAAGATTAACTCGACATCTCATCCATGTCAGCCTCCGCCACTTATATCAGAACGAGCCAATTCATCAGTCTTGGATGATTAACCCCAATAAAGGGCCGTTCAAAAATTATGTAACGCTATTTTTTCGGGAGGTGTGTACAGGCTTGATTTAAATCTTACCAATAATTTTTATTTGACTTTTGATTAGATTTTTCAGGGTCCCTCGTGATTAACACTCGACCCAAAAAAGCCAATGGAAATCTGATGCAACAAAGCCGGACAGTGGGTAATCAGCAGAGGCCTACAGGCACAATATTAGGGCCAACAGAAAACCAAGATTGCAGTCGTATCATATTGGTTCCATGCTGTGGTGGGTGGAGTCGAGCCACAGATGTGAGTGTGGTCCGCAACCGTCTGACTAATGGGTGCATATTTCAAAAATTGACCCCCAACAACAACCTCAAACAGCAACAAAGCAAAGTTCTTGTTGACTTGCAACATGTCACAGCGAAAAAGTGCAATTGCAAATCCATGAACATCGATTTATTTAGGCTCCAGGTTTGTGTAATCAATAATTTAAACATATACACAGTGTAAGGAAATGTAGATTAAGGAAACCACTTGAGTCGTCATATGTATGAATTATACAATATCCCCAATTTCTGCACTCCCACTTACTCCAGGTTGTGCTCATTTGACAATTAGCACTCTCTATCACTGCCAGCAATGGTGGAAGTATAAACAAGTGGCAGGGATGGAGCTTTCTGGCTGCTGGAAAAGGAGTAGATTTTTAAGAGTTAATACAACAGGCTAGCAGCATCAGCATTAATATATGCTGGTTATTCAGGAAATGACGTGGTCTGGTCATGTCTCCCTCACACACTGCCTGGGCCTGTTATGGTGGTGTGTTGTGTTTGTCTCGTTTGGAGCGAATAAAGCTGCTCTGTTTCCTCACAGAACGATGTCTCGTTTGTGGTCTGATTGTCAGATACACGTCAGGGGTGACTACCCAAACTGGCGCAGGATAGTCTGGAGGTGTCTATCCTGGGTTCGAATATCGGCGTTCCTCGCACTGGGCGTCTCGTCTGTCGGCATGAGTTAGTGGACGTTAAAGATCCCACGGTGTCCTTCGCGAAGATTAGGCGAGCTATCGCCAACACCCTGAACAAATTACAAATTCCTGCTCTAACTTACAGGGGACAGTGCATCAGCGGCACGACCATACACTTGCGAGAACTGATGCTAACCCACTGCATTCGAACAATGACGACGAGGTAATATATACAGCCATTTGTACCAATGAATACCTTGTCCAGAGCTCCCCATATCTTCCTGTCCTGCACAATGATGATGCTGTGAAGTTGATGTATCTTTTGCTGTAGAGTTTCGTTCTCACGGTGTAACTCAGACGTGCTGTGGTGAGTAAAAGGTTTGGGACAAGCTTGCTGGTTGTACAGATCCCATCATACAGTGCATCACATAGGATTAAATTTGTGGAATGAACTTTACATTGATGTCTGTGAACTACCAGTGATAACATCAGAAACTAGAAGGGCACTCGATCGAGCGCATACCTCTGCCATGTAATGCCTGATCCACGAGAACATCTCAGGCCTAATACATTTTTGAAATATCATGCTATATATCCTTTTTGGCCCCATCTCTCAATGGTGAAGAATCACTTTAAAAATTAAATAATTCTCGTATCCAGATCCGGATCAGCATCTTCACCAAAATCGAATCAATTCGTCGTGGTCACACACCCAACCTGTCAACCAAGTTTCATCCAAATCTGTCCACAACTTTTTGAGATATCATGCTATATATCTGCTTCGCCCTATCTCTCAATGGTGAAGAATCACTTAAAAAAATTATCAGATCCGGATCTTCACCAAAATTGAAGGAATTCTTCCTTGTCACACACCGAACCTGTCCACAACTTTTTGAAATATCCTGCACACAACAGACAAGCAGACGAAGTGGTGAAAACAACCTCCTTCACCTTCGGTGGCGGAGATAACAAGACCAAAGGTGAACAAATGCTCCACCTTCAATTACTCGGAAACTGATTGCATTATTTGAGCATATCATACAATTTGACAGGGAGATGCACAGTAAGCAGTTAGCACACTCGCCTTTGGACTGCCTCGTCTAGATTAGATTCTCTGTAGGTATGCATTGCGTCAATGTCCATGCCGTCTCTCGAAGTTAAGCTGGACATTCTAGATCCAACGGTGTCTTTCGATGAAGAGTTGGTGAGTTATCGACAGCACCCTGGCCAAATTTCTACCCCAACCCACAAGGGGTACTGCATCAGGGTAACAAATAGTGGGCCCCTTGCACAATGGCGCACACACCTGCAACTTCCAGTCAAATATGCTTACAAACGAGATCAATATTTGGCAACCTGGACTTGGTAGTGTCGTGGAAGATAACCAACCTTGGCAGACTCTCTTCAGACAGCTGTTGCTCCACCGCTCTTTCTTCGAATTGTTCGTCGATTTCTAACACACCACGTTCCTGCCACACCACGTGGAGTAGATAACTGGATTTGTTTCCTCCTTGCGTCATCATCATGGCAGGATGTTAACTACCTTACACAATGTCACATTTCACGAGGAGCCTTTTAGGTGTTCACAAAAATGAGGTGCCATTCATGAATTTTGCATGCAACAACAAGAAGCCAGGTATGTGACTCCCAAGAACCCACCACCTCACTTTTCTTGTGCATTTTTCCTCCACCTTTCCCCTTCCCATTCATCATTTTTTTTTCTCGCCTCGACTCCTCTACCACATCACACTTCAGCCATCCCACCTGCGGTAGCTCCTTCAGCAGCCTCTCCAACTCCCTGGTATGGTGCTCGCTTGCAGCCAACTGTCTGACGAGTCCTTCACACTCCTCTGTGACTGTCCAAAGGTTTTGTTCGACCTCTGCATGATCAGCCTGACAAATGGTCACCATAATTGTTAACTCATTTATAATAAACCTTGATCTCAAATTTTAAGAGTTATACCGACCGGACCACCACCGAAATAGCCACTTGTTTGCATTCAGGACAGGGATGAGAATTTTGGTTCAACAAACACCATGTTACCATGCACACAACTCACCACAACCGCTTCCATCTGTGTACGGTGAATCTTCTGCTCCTCACACAACTGTTCTTGATGCACTGTGCCTGCGCACCGCACTGCTTCTCGCACTGCTCTTTCATTTGCTTCTCTGCAAGCCTCCAACTGGTTGTGGTGAAATGGTCAGTAGGAGTATTTCATTCAATGACAGTCAACATCCCATCAAACAAATGCATCCAAGCTCAAATCAACTGTCTCGTGAATACACAATATGACAAAATAGTTAAAATCATGTCCACTACCGTCATTTTGTGAGCTGGGATCACATAACTGGTACTCAGGTACTCATGCGTGGTATAAAAATCTAAATGCGAACTTCAAAGATGCTCAGAAAGCTCAAAAGCGCACGAGCACAACAGAGGCTTTTGATGGAAGGTTTTCTCAGCTCGTGCCAGTAAGATTCCTCTGTGATAATCCTTACTATAATTAACGGACCAGTGTTTGTTTGTTTGTCGCGCTACTCCTCCTACAGTTCTGGGCTGATTACATCCAGACTTGCTGCATAGGATCAACATGACCCTGATTAATGTGTAGGGAGGGTGGGTCAGAGGTCCTGGGGTGAAGGAGGAGCTCGGGACATTGCATGGAGAGTCATGGGGACTGGAGCTGGACACGTATACAGAGTTGAAGGTTGAAGCTGAACCTTAAGACTTTAAGCATCTCTTGCCTTACCTCTGCTTGGCCACCATATTTTCTCTCCTACTCTTCCACCACATCATCTACTCCAGTCTTCAACCACTTCTTCTGTATTGGACTGAATCGTTCCTGCGATTCTGCCTGTCCCTAGCAGCACTTTGTCTGTGCGACAGCGACCTACACATGCTATTCGCTGTGTGTGCCATCCAAGACCTCGCTTGCTCCATTGTTCTTCATGTGAATTTGTATTGTCGGCGCCTTAGCGGGGTATATTTATTAATCATTGTACATAAGCTTGCATGCCCCCCCCTATCTGTGTCTGTTGATTGGTGAGTACCATTTGTGATGGTGTCTCACCTACCCTCTTCCCTGTACTTTTCTTTGCAATAAACACCCATATTATAAGAGACATCTTCCTGCCCGTTGCCACTTGTGCATGTTCTGCCGCCTGGTTCGTGTTTTATTGAATAATCCTGAGGGAACGGAAGCCGACAGTTAAAATAAATTATATACATATATATATATATATATAT
>CM068962.1:48523716-48537955 GCA_035128595.1 Eptatretus atami
TATATATATATTAGTATTACTAAAACTCTCATCTTGTATGTATGTATGTATATATGTATGCATGTATGTTCCTGAAATACAGCCAAAACGGTACACGATAGCGCAAAAAAATTAGGCCCAACTTACTCACCATTCGCCTGCGGTGTGCAGTATCAAGTTTCGTTCAAATCGGGCAACGAAAAAAAATCAATTCCCGATTCAGTCAAGTACTCTTCGGGATGTTTGATCAATGAACAAAACCGCAACGGTTATAGTTTGCTGGAGCTATCTTATTTATTTTTTCTTGAAATGATTTTTTCATCAACCGCTGTCACGGAACCAACAGGTTCACGGGTCGTCTAATATATAACTTAAAAAGCCAGCTCAGGAAACATATTGCATGGAGAGTAAAAGCACACTGAAACTCAGCGTGATTTTACTTTGTGCAATATATATCTGGTGTGTGTGTGTGTGTGTGCCCGCTGTTTCTCGACAACCACTGGTCCGATCTAATTGAAACTTGCCAGCTATATTGCTGGGGACCTGAGTATGTGCCTTTTCAAGGTTTGATATTAATCGGACAAGTGCCTCCCAAGTTATCGCCATTTATTTACCAAACAATGACAAGACATGTTGCTGCGTAGGTGTGGCCGATGGGGGAAAGGACGCCTTAGTTCCCGTGGCGTAGGAGTGGCAATGGTCATTGGCAGCGAATGTCATGGCAAGCAAAGACAGGGAGGTAAACTTGATTTTAATTAACTCTGTGTGTGTAAGTATCACAGCAGTTGTTACTTCAATGCAAGCGATAATTCGTGAATGCATGTGAACATTCCGTACGGGCACGCACCACTTCCGGATAGTGATGACTTACTGTATTCTAATAATTTCTCGATTTCTTTTGCACATTTATAGATAACACAATGCCCAATCCAGTCGTCGTTTACGAGAGCGAAGGAACGGCCTGTGTGGTTGTTTGAAAGTTTAAATATTTTTTTTTGTTTGCACGATCTCCTCTAACGGGAACCCAACAGGTTCACGGGTCGTCTAGTATATAACTTAAAAAGCCAGCTCAGGAAACATATTGCATGGAGAGTAAAAGCACACTGAAACTCAGCGTGATTTTACTTTGTGCAATATATATCTGGTGTGTGTGTGTGTGTGTAATGATAAACTTGAAAAGGCACATACTCAGGTCCCAGCAATATAGCTGGCAAGTTCAATTAGATCGGACCAGTGGTTGTCGAGAAACAGCGGGCACACACACACACACACACAGATATATATTGCACAAAGTAAAATCACGCTGAGTTTCAGTGTGCTTTTACTCTCCATGCAATATGTTTCCTGAGCTGGCTTTTTAAGTTATATACTAGACGACCCGTGAACCTGTGGGTTCCGTTGTGACAGCGGTTGATGAAAAAAATCATTTCAAGAAAAATAAATAAGATAGCTCCAGCAAACTATACCGTTGCGGTGTTTGCATTGATCAAACATCCCGAAGAGTACTTGACTGAATCGGGAATTGATTTTTTTCGTTGCCCGATTTGAACGAAACTTATACTGCACACCGCAGGCGAATGGTGAGTAAGTTGGGCCTAATTTTTTTGCGCTATCGTGTACCGTTTTGGCTGTATTTCAGGAACATACATGCATACATATATACATACATACATACAAGATGAGAGAGTTTAGTAATATCTAATATATATATATATATATATATATAATTTATTTTAACTGTCGGCTTCCGTTCCCTCAGGATTATTCATATAAAACACGAACCAGGCGGCAGAACATGCACAAGTGGCAACGGGCAGGAAGATGCTCTTATAATATGGTGTTTATTGCAAAGAAAAGTACAGGAGAAGGGTAGTGAGACACCATCACAAATGGTACTCACCATCAACAGACACAGATAGGGGGGGCATGCAAGCTTATGTACAATGATTAATAAATATACCCGCTAAGGCGCCGACAATACAATTCACATGAAGAACAATGGAGCAAGCGAGGTCTTGGATGGCACACACACGCGAATAGCATGTGTAGTCGCTGTCGCACAGACAAAGTGCTGCTAGGGACAGGCAGAATCGCAGGAACGATTCAGTCCAATACAGAAGAAGTGGTTGAAGACTGGAGTAGATGATGTGGTGGAAGAGTAGGAGAGAAAATATGGTGGCCAAGCAGAGGTAAGGCAGAAGATGCTTAAAGTCTTAAGGTTCAGCTTCAACCTTCAACTCTGTATACGTGTCCAGCTCCAGTCCCCATGACTCTCCATGCAATGTCCCGAGCTCCTCCTTCACCCCAGGACCTCTGACCCACCCTCCCTACACATTAATCAGGGTCATGTTGATCCTATGCAGCAAGTCTGGATGTAATCAGCCCAGAACTGTAGGAGGAGTAGCGCGACAACAACAAACACTGGTCCGTTAATTATAGTAAGGATTATCACAGAGGAATCTTACTGGCACGAGCTGAGAAAACCTTCCATCAAAAGCCTCTGTTGTGCTCGTGCGCTTTTGAGCTTTCTGAGCATCTTTGAAGTTCGCATTTAGATTTTTATACCACGCATGAGTACCTGAGTACCAGTTATGTGATCCCAGCTCACAAAATGACGGTAGTGGACATGATTTTAACTATTTTGTCTATTGTGTATCACGAGACAGTTGATTTGAGCTTGGATGCATTTGTTTGATGGGATGTTGACTGTCATTGAATGAAATATCCTACTGACCATTTCACCACAACCAGTTGGAGGCTTGCAGAGAAGCAAATGAAAGAGCAGTGCGAGAAGCAGTGCGGTGCGCAGGCACAGTGCATCAAGAACAGTTGTGTGAGGAGCAGAAGATTCACCGTACACAGATGGAAGCGGTTGTGGTGAGTTGTGTGCATGGTAACATGGTGTTTGTTGAACCAAAATCTCATCCCTGTCCTGAATGCAAACAAGTGGCTATTTCGGTGGTGGTCCGGTCGGTATAACTCTTAAAATTTGAGATCAAGGTTTATTATAATGAGTTAACAATTATGGTGACCATTTGTCAGGCTGATCATGCAGAGGTCGAACAAAACCTTTGGACAGTCACAGAGGAGTGTGAAGGACTCGTCAGACAGTTGGCTGCAAGCGAGCACCATACCAGGGAGTTGGAGAGGTGCTGAAGGAGCTACCGCAGGTGGGATGGCTGAAGTGTGATGTGGTAGAGGAGTCGAGGCGAGAAAAAAAATGATGAATGGGAAGGGGAAAGGTGGAGGAAAAATGCACAAGAAAAGTGAGTGGTGGGTTCTTGGGAGTCACTACCTGGCTTCTTGTTGTTGCATGCAAAATTCATGAATGGCACCTCATTTTGTGAACACCTAAAAGCTCCTCGTGAAATGTGACATTGTGTAAGGTAGTTAACATCCTGCCATGATGATGACGCAAGGAGGAAACAAATCCAGTTATCTACTCCACGTGGTGTGGCAGGAACGTGGTGTGTTAGAAATCGACGAACAATTCGAAGAAAGAGCGGTGGAGCAACAGCTGTCTGAAGAGAGTCTGCCAAGGTTGGTTATCTTCCACGACACTACCAGTCCAGGTTGCCAAATATTGATCTCGTTTGTAAGCATATTTGACTGGAAGTTGCAGGTGTGTGCGCCATTGTGCAAGGGGCCCACTATTTGTTACCCTGATGCAGTACCCTTGTGGGTTGGGGTAGAAATTTGGCCAGGGTGCTGTCGATAACTCACCAACTCTTCATCGAAAGACACCGTTGGATCTAGAATGTCCAGCTTAACTTCGAGAGACGGCATGGACATTGACGCAATGCATACCTACAGAGAATCTAATCTAGACGAGGCAGTCCAAAGGCGAGTGTGCTAACTGCTTACTGTGCATCTCCCTGTCAAATTGTATGATATGCTCAAATAATGCAATCAGTTTCGAGTAATTGAAGGTGGAGCATTTGTTCACCTTTGGTCTTGTTATCTCCGCACCGAAGGTGAAGGAGGTTGTCACCACTTCGTCTGCTTGTCTGTTGTGTGCAGGATATTTCAAAAAGTTGTGGACAGGTTCGGTGTGTGACAAGGAAGAATTCCTTCAATTTTGGTGAAGATCCGGATCTGATAATTTTTTTAAGTGATTCTTCACCATTGAGAGATAGGGCAAGCAGATATATAGCATGATATCTCAAAAAGTTTGGACAGATTTGGATGAAACTTGGTTGACAGGTTGGGTGTGTGACCACGACGAATTGATTCGATTTTGGTGAAGATGCTGATCCGGATCTGGATACGAGAATTATTTATTTTTAAGTGATTCTTCACCATTGAGAGATGGGGCCAAAAGGATATATAGCATGATATTTCAAAAATGTATTAGGCCTGAGATGTTTCCGTGGATCAGGCATTACATGGCAGAGGTATGCGCTCGATCGAGTGCCCTTCTAGTTTCTGATGTTATCACTGGTAGTTCACAGACATCAATGTAAAGTTCATTCCACAAATTTATCCTATGTGATGCACTGTATGATGGATCTGTACAACCAGCAAGCTTGTCCCAAACTTTTTACTCACCACAGCACGTCTGAGTTACACCGTGAGAACGAAACTCTACAGCAAAAGATACATCAACTTCACAGCATCATCATTGTGCAGGACAGGAAGATATGGGAGCTCTGGACAAGGTATTCATTGGTACAAATGGCTGTATATATTACCTCGTCGTCATTGTTCGAATGCAGTGGTTAGCATCAGTTCTCGCAAGTGTATGGTCGTGCCGCTGATGCACTGTCCCCTGTAAGTTAGAGCAGGAATTTGTAATTTGTTCAGGGTGTTGGCGATAGCTCGCCTAATCTTCGCGAAGGACACCGTGGGATCTTTACGTCCACTAACTCATGCCGACAGACGAGACGCCCAGTGCGAGAACGCCGATATTCGACCCAGGATAGACACCTCCAGACTATCCTGCGCCAGTTTGGGTAGTCACCCCTGACGTGTATCTGACAATCAGACCACAAACGAGACATCGTTCTGTGAGGAAACAGAGCACTTTATTCGCTCCAAACGAGACAAACACAACACACCACATAACAGGCCCAGGCAGTGTGTGAGGGAGACATACCAGACCACGTCATTTCCTGAATAACCAGCATATATTAATGCTGATGCTGCTAGCCTGTTGTATTAACTCTTAAAAATCTACTCCTTTTCCAGCAGCCAGAAAGCTCCATCCCTGCCACTTGTTATACTTCCACCATTGCTGGCGTGATAAGAGTGCTAATTGTCAAATGAGCACAACCTGGAGTAAGTGGGAGTGCAGAAATTGGGTATTGTATAATTCATACATATGACGACTCAAGTGGTTTCCTTAATCTACATTTCCTTACACTGTGTATATGTTTAAATTATTGATTCACAAACCTGGAGCCTAAATAAATCGATGTTCATGGATTTGCAATTGCACTTTTTCGCTGTGACATGTTGCAAGTCAACAAGAACTTTGCTTTGTTGCTGTTGAGGTTGTTGTTGGGGTCAATTTTTGAAAATGCACCCATTAGTCACGGTTGCGGACCACACTCACATCTGTGGCTCGACTCCACCACCACGCATGGAACCAATATGAACGACTGCAATCTTGGTTTTCTGTTGGCCCTAATATTGTGCCTGTAGGCCTCTGCTGATTACCCACTGTCCGGCTTGTTGCATCAGATTTCATTGGCTTTTTTGGGTCGAGTGTTAATCACGAGGGACCCTGAAAAATCTAATCAAAAGTCAAATAAAAATTATTGGTAAGATTTAAATCAAGCTGTACACACCTCCCGAAAAATAGCGTTACATAATTTTTGAACGGCCCTTTATTGGGGTTAATCATCCAAGACTGATGAATTGGCTCGTTCTGATAAAGTGGCGGAGGCTGACATGGATGAGATGTCGAGTTAATCTTTCAATAGCGCATTAAATGTGTTTCCCAATCACGTTGTTACCAGATTTTGTCGAGGTTAACCAATTCATGTTTAATACGTACCATATGTGGAATTTGACACTGAATATGGTTCATTTAATAAGCACTTAACTAACATTCAACAAACAAAACAATGAGCAAAACATCTGTACTGAAAGCCTTAAAATGCTTTTTTTTTGCTGAAAAAGGCCAACTCCCCATCCTCCCTTCCGGTCCATAATCACTCCATTTACAGAGCATTTCCTGAGCAGGTAAGCATCTCAAATAAAAGTGAACTAGTTGGATACTTCATCAGCTACTGGTTGCAATGGCATCAGGTGCATTTGTTCCCAATAACTCTGCATCTCAACTGGCTGTTCATTTATTATTACTCTTCTGAACACCCTTCTTGAGGGTCGATTCACCTCACTATGAAAGGTGGCTTCCAGCCTTCTTATCCATAAGAAGGCCCAAAACAGATTGTTTGAACATCATATCAGTTGGTCTTTTTGCATAATCACGAAAAAGACTTTCAAGATATACTTCTCGATCTCTTGAAGGTCAAATCATCAATTCAGTTGTGTTCTGGCCCTTCTAGCTGAGACATACTTCTGCTTTTAACTCAAATGCTCCAACGTCAAAGCAACAGGTCCTAGCGGTGTCACAGGATATCTCTGAGCATTCGACATCCCTGGGACCAAACTTTCTGCCAATGGCATCCAGCATCTCCCCATTGACTGACTGCTTGTGAATTTTTTTCATGCTTTTAAGCATGTGTAGCCTCACATGGCATTCCCATCTTCTGCACTACCAATGAAGGCTGATGTTCCTCAATATAGTGTCTGAGTACCAATGCTTCCAGGTTTACATAATGACCTCTTAGCATGCTAGGAAAAAACAAGGAGCCCTCCAAACCACTTTGCAGACAATCCACTTGGTGCCAAGGAAGTCCCTCACAAATATGAGTCAAGCTGCAGCTGGATCCTTATGGAGAAAATAAGCAGGTAACACCTGCAATATAACACTGAATGCACCAAGTTCCATTCATGTATCAACATGAAGATCATAACCAATCCAATAATTTACTTCAGCAATCAACCTACGGCAGAGGTGTAATCTTTGTCGCTTCTTGAACAAACAGTCTGCCTCAATTTTTCATGGCCTCTAGCACAAAGAGTGCCATGGAATTTTGCAGAGATATTCCTTGGCTTTTTCCCCCAGTTCCTAACAGTGCACAGATTCTCATCCGAAATGTAAAGGAGCATGCTGCCCTCTGGGCCTGGTAGTGCTAGATCTCACCTTCTGCCTTATAGACATCACAAAAATTTAAGAGATTGAGGGTAATGGAATCACGAAACAGAATGCTGAGGTGCAAGGCCTACTTGCTGTATGTATGTGCTGTCCCTTGGATGGGTGTTGAACTGGGTGTCCCATCTACCAGCATTAATTGGTGGATGTTTAAGATTATACGCCGTCCTATTGAAGAGTAGGCGAGCAATCGATGGCCAAATTCCTGCCCAAACCTGAGGCTCAAACAAACGTCAAGCCTGACGAACCAGTTCTTGAAAGACTTGGGCCACAACTCCCCCAGCCAACCCACACAAAAAATGGGAAAAATTGTGGCCATAAAAAAAGATAAGAGGTATAGTGATACCATGACTTGGCTGTGAAATTAATTATTCAACTTGAACTTTATACAAATCTCTTGCCCCTTATTAAGAAAGGAAACGTTACTTGACCTGAGTCATAACACATCTGTTTCTCACTGCCAGAAACTTAAATTATTCCTGCAGAACACTAATGTGTCCCTGTCTGTCCTGCAGTCCGAAAACCTGAAAGATCAATTACAAATGAAGGATACCGAACTGGCTGTGCTGAAATGCACAGTAACGACACTGAAGGAGGAGGTAAATTCTCATCTTTACACATCATGGAAACAAATATATCACAACATATTTAGATATGACACCAGATCACAAAAGTAAACCAGTAAACCTGATTCATGATGACTAGTTGTCACACCAAGAGCAGCATTCACTTGGTGAGATAAGTATGAAGCCTGTTGTGAGGTATGCCTCATTATTTTCTCCAAACCAGGTAAAGAAATTCAAATGAAACAAAGCGCAATCTACACATTAGTTCTTCCCACCACTGGAAGCAAAGTATCATGATTCCACAACGAGATGTCTCAATGATACATTATTCAAGATGGCAGAAGCAGCAAGAGAAATGATTGCTGGGTGCACTATTACGATCCTGAGAAACAATCAATGGAGTACCCCCACAAAGGATCAAACCCACACAAAGTCGGCCAAAGAGCCGACTTGGCTCCATCAGATTTTCATCTCTTCCCCAAACTTAGGGAACACCTTGTGGAGAACATTTCTCTTCTGACTATGTCAAGGCCACTGAGTGCTGGTTAAGTCAGTAAGGCGCAGTGTTGTTGTGATGCATCACAAAACTATTTGAACGTTGGAACAATGTGCGCACTGCAGTGTGATTATGTTGAGAAGTAAATATGCACGATGGTAGAATAAAAATGTTAGTGTGTCTGTTCATTCAGGTATCTTTACCCATTTTGGAGGAAAAGAATAGGAGTACAGCATTACTTCAACACTCCCATAGCATACACCCCAAGGGATCCTCAAAACAAGCCAACAAAATGAACTAGACAGACTATCAATGAGATTTCAAATTATTTTTTTAGTGCCATCTTTCATAAATACCTCAAATTTGACTTGGTTCGACCTGAAAACAGGCTTGTTACAACCTAACTGCGAGCTTACCATTAGTTTTCATTATTGATGACATCTCCAAAAAAAAAAACCTTAATTGCCTCCCTCCCCCCCAACAGAATGAAACTGAAATGAAGAAGTGAAATTGCTGAAGATCTACTCAAAAAGATCTAAATGTTTAATTCTGTTGGAAAACTTAAACGACAGCACCTGGTACCTGTGCCAACACCTACCTTACCTTCCGGAATCCAGCTCACTCAAATGAAGTTGTAATAGCACCAATAACTTTATTCCAAACTAATACATTCCCGTTTTTAAACAAATTTTCTGAAAACAAAGCTTAAAAAAATAAAATAAATAACAAACAAACAGGTTAATTCGGTTTTACAAAGCTATCACAGAGAGAACCCACAGCAAACTTGCCCATGACCAATGCACTTAATGCTTTTCAGGAAAAAGTATATAATGCAAGAAACAACAAAAAACAAAACAAGTGTCATTCCCTTTAAAATTGGTTTTCAGTGTTGTGAATAACTTCAATTAATTATTAAGGAAGGAAGATAGATAGATAATTTGCATTGTAATGGAGTGTGAGCAATCAAAATGGGAACAAATTAATGTCAGATTCAAGCAGCACATTGGTGGTTGACCTTTCATCACCCAACCAAAGCAAAGTGTTCAGCTTAAACCCCAGCTTTTAGGTGGACGTGGCACGACGTCACCCACCAACCTCGTCAAAAAGCACAACGCACCACAAAACAACGCACCAAGTTTATTTACAAAAATTTACACCACAACACTCACTTCGCACGACAGGGTAGAACGTGGCGTGCTTCAAAAATATGTACAAAAGTCTATAATACTCAATGTTCTCCTCTCACAAGTTATCATTCACCTAACATGTCTGATGCAGAAGCTCAAGGATACCTGGTAACTGCTCCACATACTGTCGACTTATTTACATTCTGACATTTATAAAAGCACAGCGCAAGGGTAAACCGCAAGTTGCGATTACACTGTCATTTTGTTGGGGGGGGGGGCGGGAGGAGGGTCATCTCTGAGGCCCGCACTTCCACGCCTCCCCAACTGATCCTGCAGAAGCGAGTCAAAAAACGGATGCTTGAGAGCCTCGCCTAGCGTGATGCGCCGAGAAGGCTCATACTCCAACATTTCTCGAGAAGGTCGAACAGCTGCTGTGGCAATGTCATCGGAGAGCGAGTACCGCGTCGTAGGAAAACGGCGAGAACGCAAAGTTACCAAAACCACATGCGGTGGCAGAGTCACATTCACACCTCGACAAACTTTTTTGTTGTTGTTGTACCAGTCCCACTCACAACCTTCCGTTTCAATGATAAAAATGATGGCGATTTGGTAGAAAAACAAATTACATTTTATATTTGGTTCATGCCCATACCTTGAACTGTTTGCAGTTTTCTCGTACATACTTTCCAGCAGAACTGCACTCGTCCCAATCCAGGCTCCCGTGGTAAAAGTATTTGTGCTTTCTGATTAACAAAAATACTTTCAAACCCATCAGGAAGACAAACAACAAATTAATAATTCGCTTAGAGGAAAATGTACAAAAGAATAGAAATGTGGGATGGACGAAGGATTGGGGATAGAGAGGGCTATGGTGAAAAGATAAAGGATCAAGATGTGACATTTTTTGCTAACAATAAACCCTTGTAATGAAAGAGTTTTCCTCTATACAATTCTAGCTGTATATTTGCATGAATTTACACAAGCACCTTTGGTGTGGTTTTCAGTCTCCCCTCTCCCCTAAAAGCCATTGCATGTGGGGAGGATGGTTTGGGTATAAAGTATGGAAATTATAAAAAATGAAGACTTACTCACATCTCACCTGTGAATGGAGGAATAATCAATTAAACCCAGGTGCTAGGAATTATAACATAATCAACTTTATAAAGCTTCTTTGGCTAGTAAAGCATAGGACGAGTCTAATATATATAGATAATATAATATATATATATATATATAATATATATATATATATATATATATAACATGTGTTGGCTAGTGGTTACGTAGCGGCTTGGGATCCAAAAGGTCCTGAGTTTCAAGCCCCGTTGACCGCTGAATTAATACACACCAGAGGTTGACTCAGCCTGTCATCCTTCCGAGGTCGGCGAAGTGAGTACCAGTGTACTGGGCCCGGTGTATGCCCCGGTTAGAATAGGTGTACCATATCCCTGTGTCGTAAGAGGGACCAGGGTTGCGTCAGGAAGGCATCCGCGTAAAACCTGTGCCAAATCATTATGCGATCATAACGGATGATCCGCTGTGCGACCCTAACGGCAGCAGCCGAAAGAAGAAGAAGAAGATATATATAATTATATATATATATGTAATTCAATATCCATGCATAGTTGTGGACATGATAGAATGGATTTACAGACGAGTTAAAGGAGTTTTAAATGAAAGAAATGCCAGTTTATCCGACTGGAAATGTGGACACACCAATAAACTTAGTGTCTGTAAGTCAGAAACTCAAGAAAACTATAACGAGCAAGCAGATTGCACACCCTTGCCAGACTTGTCATGTGCTGATTAATATTAGACATAATAGTATTAATCACGTTCTAATGTAAGTAATAAATAGATGTACTCATCTTGTGTGTGGACAAAACAGACCCAAATGCACTATCCTTCCCTGGCAAGGGTTTAACAAAAAAAACAGAGGTGGATCTATAGAGGTGGAATATTTGACTCTGTGGCGTAATGGTTAGAGCGTCTGCCCCGAGTCTTGGACACGGCCTCAGCGAGTAGTACCAAGACTATATGTACATGCTGCTCCTTGCTCGACGCACACCATTTAAAAAAAAAAAGGCAGAGTATGGCCAAAACCATTTCTTCAGGCTTGAGGAGACAAATGGCCTCCGCATTGAAGCCTTGTAAGGAAACTAATGTACATTATATGTGCAAGCATACAAACTGTGGACACTTTAATATACAGTAAGTATATCAATTGATGATTATGCATTAAACATGAACAATGAATGCACTAATCTTAGAATTTCCTCAGGATGCGATATAAAACCTATCGTGCACAAAAATTGGCCGTGGTCTACAGACCAGGAACAAATCAATTAATTAGCATGGTAAATAAAGGTGTGAAATGAGTGTGCACACATGTTCACCACACACACACACACACACACACACACACCACACCACACACACACCCGTGCGATCGATAGCCAACTACAACCCACACGCACAAATGACAACAAAATAGCAGCAAATCAAGCTTGCAAAGTGACCCCTTTCACTCCCTGATGAAACATTAGCATCACCATCGGGCATTCGTTTTCAGCCCTCCTCTCCAGGCTGAAACCATTCGAATGCTCCTTGCTATAAAACCATTGCCTTTAGACATATGACAGGACGAGAGGAACGAGTGGTCGTGACGACAAAACAAACAAAAAACACCCAGAGGGTCATTTTCTCTGTCTTGCATCTGCATTGAAACTCCACGTGGCAGGTATTATGATCCAATCAAAATATCCTCAGATGTAATTTGAATTCAAACCAATTTTGGGGTTTTTTTTTAAATTTTCAACAAGTGGTCTGGGAAAAGTGCAAGGGTGGTGGGACAAAATTTTCACTCATATGTAGCATTGTTGTAATCTTTAACAAGTCTTGGTAGAGCAATTCTCTAAACCGACAATATCTTCGTATTCAGTCAAACAGAAGACATTCAAAACCCCCAAAAAAACAAACAAACAAACACGTACCGCTTTTCCTTATCATTCTCGATGGGATTGGTCCAAGAATTCTTTCTCCATCATGCCAAATGCTCTCTGTTGTCATGAGTCTGGAAAGTGAAAAACAAACAAAAAGTATTATTTAAACATGAAATAAAATAGATACAGCAGAACCTCTTATCTCCACAATCCAAATAATGAAGATCCATTTTCTAGAAATAAATTCTAGCTGATGAAAGAGAGGCAGATCACCACACCCGCAGGTGGTGTGTGTGCTGTGCGTGTGTGCGCGCTCACGCTGAGGACCAGATGTCAACTCCAAAGCGAAATTATACAACTGGCATGCACCTCCTTTCCAGATTGACAACTCCCCGATTTTTGTTTTAAACACGTTCACAACAAACATGCAAGTGGACTGAACTGCATTTCACTTGTTATTTCACGTCCAACATGGCGTCTACCATCGGCTGCATTGGGCGAGTCCAAATACAGAGAGAACTGGAAGGCACTCGTTAGAGCGCATACCTCCGCCATGTATTGCCTATCCATGAAACATATCGGCAATACATTTTTTGAAATATCATGCGACAGAGTACTATATCGTTTTGGCCCTATCTCTTCAACGGTTTCTGTGTTGGCTTAATTGGTTATGGGTGGTGGTTTGGATCCGGGTCTGAGTTCAAATCCCGCTCACGTGTGAATTAATACCGGTGGGGTTACTCGACCTGTCATCCTTCCGAGGTCGGCAAAATGGTGCCAGCATGCTGGTATCCCTGTTCGGAGTGGCGACCCATCCAGGATTGTGCCCAATAGCCAAGTTGACTGCTTAAGCACCCCAACGCTCTGCACAGAGTATGGTCGCAATCTCCTCCTCTCAATGGTGAAGAATCACTTTCACATTGAGTAATTCTCGGATCCAGATCTTCACCAAAATCTAATAATTTCTTCCTTGTCACACACCCAACTTGTCACCAAGTTTCATCAAATCCATCCACAACTTTTTGAATATCATGCTTAATATCGTTTTGGCTCGATCTCTCAATGGTGAAGAATCACTTTAAAAATTAGTAGTTGCATCCGGATTCGATTTCACCAAAATCGAATCAATCAGTTTGCCTTGTCAAACAAACATGTCCACAAAATTCATCCAGATTGTCCCAAACTTGAGATATCCTGACACAAGCAGAAAGCGTGAAAACATAACTTCCTCACCTTCGGTGGGGAAGTAATAAGGTGGGGGGGGGAGCGGAATGTTAGGTCAACACAACATTAATCTTAAATCTCTTTCGGCTGCTCTCGTTAGGCGCCACAGCGATCATCCATTATGTCCGCATACTGATTTGCATATGGTTTACGCCGGATGCCCTTCTACGCAACCCTGGTCGCTCGTACGACACAGATAAGGATGGTTCGCATGATTCCGGCTGCCCTACACCCTCTCAATAGCACGGCCCAGTGCAGAGCTCCCGTCCTCAAGCGATCCTCCAACCAAGCCTCCGAGTAGCCGGATTACAGGCGCACGCCACTACGCCCGGTACAACATTAATTTTAAAAAAATAAAATTTTTTCTCTTCTTTTAATGAACACCATCATCAACCTGAAATACAATTTTCAATAACACCCTACCATTCCGGACAGAGATTCTACGACAACAAAAATTGAAAAGCACAGTCAGTCACATATCCACATACACAGGTGATAGAGGGAGAGAGACAGAATGATCAAATACCTGAAACAACTGTGATCCCAGGTAGAAACTCAAATATAATACACCCAATGCTCCAAACATCGCATGGCTGTGACATCCCAACTCTGGGGGAATATAATATATACAAATAATACATGTACATATATTTGAACACAATTCGACGCCGGACATCGACCAA
>CM068962.1:48537980-48559424 GCA_035128595.1 Eptatretus atami
ACCGGAATAACTGAATAAGAACCTAAGTGGTTCTGCGAAGTCCACAGGTACACTACCCCCTCCCTTTTACAGACTCGTTTCCCGAAGCCGTCGAAATTTTCGGTGCCACATGTGTAATTTCCCCTAGTACGATTTTACCTTCGGAATTCCCTGAGTGCGACATTTAGTGATTTGTCCCAAAAATAAATAACTACGGGCTGGTAACAATTACATAACAAACCCACTCATAGACGACTTAAATAAAATTCCGGCCTATTGACAAAAATGCAGGCAAAGCAACTCATTTTACCAATTTAAACTTATCCTTAACTTATACAATTTTACACATAAACCATGGCCCAGGATCATGACCTAGAAAAAAAAAAAACAGCAGGAGCCAGAGTCTGCTCAATGCAGCTCTGAGCTAATTAACCAATCAGGTGACAGGAATGTGCCGCTCCACACGCAGTCCTAGCCTCCCCCTTAAATTGAGCGAGTAAACACAAGCGGCACGGGCCGCCCAATCGGCGCCCCAATGCAGCTTTACAGGCAGTCCCTGCAGGTACCATGATGTCTACGCCAGCAAACAACATTCACGGGCCGTCAATGCTCCGTGATCGGCTCCTACCAGGGCATCCCTGCAGAACGCGCATTGATCGACGCACAAACAACGTGCATGGCCGCCAATCTCCCGTGATGCGGCTCCTACCAGGGCAGTCCCTCAGCATCCGCGATGACCTGCTCATGGCAATGAAAATACAGGGCAATGCAACGGCAAGCATGATGAGCAAGGCAGAACAGGCAGACAAGCATGCAAGCAGCAAGCCGTGTAGCAAACGGGCGGGAAGCTGACCGCAAGGCCCTGTAGTAAAAACAGCGGCAAGATGATGCGACCGCACACAGCCTGTTTACAGTTAAAACAGCCGCAGATGATCCGACCGGCACAGGCCTTGCAGGGTTAAAACAGCGGCAGATCCGACCGCACAGCCTTGTAGCAAAACAGCCGCAGGATGAAGTTGGCCGGCCTCCTTTTTTGTTCAAGGAGGTTGGGAGGAGTGCGGTGTGCTGGCACCCTCGGAAAGGCGGGCTCGACCTACCCTACTGTCTCCCTCCCAACCTATCGCCTTTGCCTGTCTCTGTCCATACCCACTCCCTAGTTTGCAAAAACAATTTAGCCCCCACTTATTTTTTTGTTTTATTTTCTTTTTATTTCCCCTATAAATCGTCTCCTAACCCCCTTTAAAGTCTCTGTTCGCAAACCTATCACATCACCCTAGCCTACCCCAACCCCTACGTTCCCTTCTGGAGGGAATAAGGAGAGCTAGCGTCCTGTGTCGAAGGCCCAATTCAAGCCTCAGAATGCCTCCTCAGAATCTCAGCGATCTCAACCCAAGGTGGGTCCAGCGCCCACAACGAGAGCGAAGGATGGATGGTGCGGAGGTACACTTCCAAATCTACCCTAACCATTACCCTGTAACTACCCCGGGGCTTTCCAAAAACGCCTCTCGCTTAAACTATCGTTCTCTAAACCCAGATTCCCGTCGCCTGTGTGGGTCCTCACAATTCGGCCTCGCCCCCCAATTTCCTTCCGTGCCCTCACACGGTCTCATGGCTGGGACGCGTGGCTCCCTTGCAGAACTAACCCTCTGCCGATTCTCCAACAATGCACCCCCGGGCACTACGCTGCCTCCGAGCCTACCAGCTCCCTAAAAGTAGGGAGTGCCCTCTCTAGGCGCTCCCCCTCAACGCTCACGTGCAGGCTGGCGCCTCGGGCCCCTCCCTGGGTGCCCTGCCCAACGCACTGCCCACGTGGCCAATGGCTCCCGCCCGCATCATGCGGGCACACTGTCCCACTACGCTATTCCCGGCCCCCACTGACCCTTGGCCTACCGGCCGACAGCCCGGTGCCCGGAAACCCACTCAGCAATACTCACCGTCGCAACCACGCTCCAGCCCGTCAACAGGGCTCCTGCACCCCTCCAAATGGGTTTCGAGCCTACACTCCCACCAACAGCAAAACGACCTCCATTTTGTCAATTTGACTAACCACTATCTCACTTTACTCTGACCCGGGTCCCTTTGTGGAGTCACTCCTCCCCCAATCACTCATCGCACCATGCATAACCCATTCACTCCATACACTCAACCCGCTGGCCTCACTCACTCAACATGTTTTCACTTCACTTCTCACACATCGCTGAATACTGCCATTCTTCTCACTAATCCCTCGACTAACTCGTGCTCCCTCGTCACCCTTAAACTACAGCACATCCTTTAACACTACGTAGCTAAGCTACGTCCCACTACAACATTCACAGTCTGTCACTGTCTCCAAAATTATTCCCCATTACCATCCTAAATCTAAACTGAATCCCTCTAACTAATCCATTCCACGGGCCCATGAGGACTTACCTGCCCCATGAAGCTGGTCTAGCTAAGCTAACCCTTCCCCCTAACTAGTTCCATCCTTGTGCCCAGGCCAAGGGGTCTTCCACCCCTTGCCCGGGAATCCTGTTCACCCGAAGCGAGGCTGATTTTTTTTTTTTTAAATGCACACCAGCGCGGAAACTCGCAACCTGCGCTCCTTTTTCTCCGTGACGTCATGGCAGCCGTTCGCGCTTGGCGCACCTCGTCCCTTCCGGACGGTACCATCCGGCAGGGATTTCCCTTCTGCCGGATTCCAACCATACCAACCATCACCTTTTCTTTCCTTTTCTACGCTCACCTCTCAAAGCCGACTGCCGTTTCTCTCACGGCAGAATCACCTCCTCAGAAGAGTCGATCGCCGACTCGACGTGCAGGCGGCCTCTCGTCGTTTCTCCTGCTCCTTCACGAAAGCAGATCGCAGACAGACGCTCGTCGTTTCTCTGTTGGCCTCCCTGCCTTCTTTCGCTCGTTCCTCACGAAAAACAGACACAGCTGTCCCGTGTACAGCGATCGGCGCCACCTCGGCGCTCACAGTTTCACCACAGATTTCCTTTCCTCTCGCCTCGAAACCCGAGCAGCCTCGAGACCGACTTTTCCCCAAACTGAACCTTTTCACGACGGCTTCGTCTCGCCGCTGCGAGTCACTCGCTCCTCCCCCTTACGAAGCCGACAAACTCCTCCCTTAGCTCCACCTCCTCTCCAGGCCACTCCCCCTCAGCCGACTGGGCGGCCTATCGTCGGAAGGGAGGAAGAAGAGGGAGCCCTCGGCACACCACCACTGTACGAACAATAAACATGCTCCTACACCTCCCGACACACATGTAACGTCCATTTTACCGAACAACCTAGCTAAACATGCATTTAACGGGGATCTGAGATAATCCTATATTTAGTAGCCTGCTAAGGGCCATTTCCGTAACAATAATATATATATATATATATATAATATTATTATTGTTGATGTATGGGGTAGATGAACCAATTAATAGTCCAGATAGGTTGTATAGTGTAGCCATGGTCCGTGGATGGGTAGAAGCACCTCAATGTATATAGTCAGGAAGCTGTCAGCTTAAGTGTTAGTGTTCACCACACGGTGGTGCGGTGTTAATTAGCTTAGGAGTAAAATAAGTTCCCCTGTACGTGATTACCCTCTGTGATTTCCCTGTTTTTAGATCCTCGTGGAGGATCTCCAATCTTACTCTCGTTGTTTCTTCATCTTCTTCTTGTGGACTTTTTTGTTTCACAGCCTACAGTTTTCATCGAAACTTCCTGAAACTTGGCATATATGTAAAATACCCTGCGCAGACAGTAACCATCTCCGATTTTGAAAATTCCTCCTAGAAAAAAAGTTATGACGTCAAAATATCTCGCTAATGGAAATCGCCTAAAAATTATCTCCAAAACTTGGCAAGCTTTTTGAATTCTGTTTGTGGGAATCAAGCCGGGACATTAGTACAGATAATTTATCGCAAACCTGAACATCACAATGATGTCATATTCGTTTTATGACGTCATCATTAAGAGGACGAGGATCTTAGCTCATTTGAGCTTGTTATATTCCAAGCAGGCCGTAAGCTTGGACAGAGTCCCTGAAACAACAACAGGAGAAGCCCGCCTTCCCGGGTTTGAGGCGAGGAGCCATGCCCCTGGGGCGGAGGAGACAGAGGATAAGAAAGAGAGGAGGATTGAAGGCGCAGAGGGAATGCTTGGCGAGGGGGCTTTGGAGAGAGCAGATCGAGCAGGTGGAGTTCATGTCTCGAGCGATCGGGAGGTGCTGGCCAGATTTGCGCATGTAGAGTTGAAAGATACTACAAGGAAGCGCGATTCTGCCTGCGTGTGCACGTGGTGGGTGGAGGCGCCTTCTTCCCAGGCTCGACAAGAGATGGCGCCATTTTGCTTGCAAGTGCACGTGCCGGACGAAGCTCCCCAACACCAGTTCAACGAGCCAGCCCTGGCCAGGCTGAGTACCAGTTTATTTAAAAAGAAAGGGTTTTATTTTTGTCTGTGTGTCGAAGCCTCGATCATAGGATTGTTATTAAATTGTTGCATTATTGTCCTTATTATCTTCATTATTTTCCTTATAAATATTTGTTTCATGAAATGTATTCCCTTCCATAGAAACCGCATTTTGTGGATTTGTAGTGGGATCAAACCCCCTCGTGCTGTCCTTCCATTCCATTCTGAGTACTCCTACTCATCCGCTACTGCCCTCACTGGCTCTATCCTCTTCCCCCATACAGCGGCGTTGCCATCTTATCTGCCATACCCTTCAAGCGCCAGCTGAAATCCATGTCAATGGCGTGTTCACATCCTCGGAATAAGGACCGCCGACCGTCCTGGAGGTTGTCGGTGTTAACCACCTTAGGGATGGGATTCAAACCCCAGCACCCCGACAACTGCTGACAGAAGCGGATAAGACCCGGCCACCTTCACGATTACATATTAGTATACTAGTACGTGCCCGTACATGCGTGCCCGTACGTGCACAAAAAAAATATATATATATATATATATACTTTCAAACCGTGTGCCAGAAACAACCATACAGGCCCTTCCTTCGCTCTCGCATGCCCGTACGTGCGTGGCCGTACGTGCAAACCAAAAAAAAAAAAAACCTTTCAAACGCGTGCCAGAAACAAACACACAGGCCGTTCCTTCGCTCTCGCATGCAGTACGTGCGTGCCCGTACGTGCAAACCAAAAAAATATTTAAAACTTTCAAACAACCACACAGCGCGTTCTTCGCTCTCGTAAACGACGACTGGATTGGGCATTGTGTTTATCTATAAATGGCAAAAGAAATCGAAAATTATTAGAATACAGTAAGTCATCACTATCCGGAAGTGGTGCGTGCCCGTACGGAATGTTCACATGCATTCCACGATTACGCTTGCATTGAAGTAACAACTGCTGTATACTTACACACACAGAGTTAATTAAAATCAAGTTTACCTCCTGTCTTTGCTTGCCATGACATTCGCTGCCAATGACCATTGCCACTCCTACGCCACGGAACTAAGGCGTCCTTTCCCCCATCGGCCACACCTACGCAGCAACATGTCTTGTCATTGTTTGGTAAATAAATGGCGATAACTTGGAGGCACTTGTCCGATTAATATCAAACCTTGAAAAGGCACATACTCAGGTCCCCAGCAATATAGCTGGCAAGTTTCAATTAGATCGGACCAGTGGTTGTCGAGAACACGGCAATTAATCGGACAAGTGCCTCCCAAGTTATCGCCATTTATTTACCAAACCAATGACAAGACATGTTGCTGCGTAGGTGTGGCCGATGGGGGAAAGGACGCCTTAGTTCCCGTGGCGTAGGAGTGGCAATGGTCATTGGCAGCGAATGTCATGGCAAGCAAAGACAGGGAGGTAAACTTGATTTTAATTAACTCTGTGTGTGTAAGTATCACAGCAGTTGTTACTTCAATGCAAGCGATAATTCGTGGAATGCATGTGAACATTCCGTACGGGCACGCACCACTTCCGGATAGTGATGACTTACTGTATTCTAATAATTTCTCGATTTCTTTTGCACATTTATAGATAAACACAATGCCCCAATCCAGTCGTCGTTTACGAGAGCGAAGGAACGGCCTGTGTGGTTGTTTGAAAGTTTTAAATATTTTTTTTGGTTTGCACGTACGGGCACGCACGTACTGGCATGCGAGAGCGAAGGAACGGCCTGTGTGTTTGTTTCTGGCACGCGGTTTGAAAGGTTTTTTTTTTTTTAATATATATATATATATATATATTACTTTCAAACCGTGTGCCAGAAACAACCATACAGCCCTTCCTTCGCTCTCGCATGCCCGTACGTGCGTGCCGTACGTGCAAACCAAAAAAAAAAAAACCTTTCAAACGCGTGCCAGAAACAAACACACAGGCCGTTCCTTCGCTCTCGCATGCCAGTACGTGCTGCCCGTACGTGCAAACCAAAAAAATATTTAAAACTTTCAAAACAACCACACAGGCCGTTCCTCGCTCTCGTAAACGACGACTGGATTGGGCATTGTGTTTATCTATAAATGTGCAAAAGAAATCGAGAAATTATTAGAATACAGTAATCATCACTATCCGGAAGTGGTGCGTCCCGTACGGAATGTTCACATGCATTCCACGAATTATCGCTTGCATTGAAGTAACAACTGCTGTGATACTTACACACACAGAGTTAATTAAAATCAAGTTTACCTCCCTGTCTTTGCTTCCATGACATTCGCTGCCAATGACCATTGCCACTCCTACGCCACGGAACTAAGCGTCCTTTCCCCCATCGGCCACACCTACGCAGCAACATGTCTTGTCATTGTTTGGTAAATAAATGGCGATAACTTGGAGGCACTTGTCCGATTAATATCAAACTTGAAAAGGCACATACTCAGGTCCCAGCAATATAGCTGGCAAGTTTCAATTAGATCGGACCAGTGGTTGTCGAGAAAACAGCGGCACACACACACACACACACCAGATATATATTGCACAAAGTAAAATCACGCTGAGTTTCAGTGTGCTTTTACTCTCCATGCAATATGTTTCCTGAGCTGGCTTTTTAAGTTATATACTAGACGACCCGTGAACCTGTTGGGTTCCCGTTGGACAGCGGTTGATGAAAAAAATCATTTCAAGAAAAAAATAAATAAGATAGCTCCAGCAAACTAACCGTGGGTTGTTTGCATTGATCAAACATCCCGAAGAGTACTTGACTGAATCGGGAATTGATTTTTTTTCGTTGCCCCATTTGAACGAAACTTGATACTGCACCCGCAGGCGAATGGTGAGTAAGTTGGGCCTAATTTTTTTTGCGCTATCGTGTACCGTTTTGCTGTATTTCGGAAAACATACATGCATACATATATACATACATACATACAAGATGAGAGTTTAGTATATATATTAATATATATATATATATATATTATATATATATTATTTTAACTGTCGGCTCCGTTCCCTCAGATTATTCAATAAAACACGAACCAGCGCGCAGAACATGCACAAGTGGCAACGGGCAGGAAGATGTCTCTATAATATGGGTGTTTATTGCAAAGAAAAGTACAGGGAAGGGTAGGTGAGACACCATCACAAATGGTACTTACCAATCAACAGACACAGATAGGGGGGGCATGCAAGCTTATGTACAATGATTAATAAATATACCCCGCTAAGGCGCCGACAATACAAATTCACATGAAGAACAATGGAGCAAGCGAGTCTTGGATGGCACACACAGCGAATAGCATGTGTAGGTCGCTGTCGCACAGACAAAGTGCTGCTAGGGACAGGCAGAATCGCAGGAACATTCAGTCCAATACAGAAGAAGTGGTTGAAGACTGGAGTAGATGATGTGTGTGAAGAGTAGGAGAGAAAATATGGTGGCCAAGCAGAGGTAAGGCAAGAGATGCTTAAAGTCTTAAGGTTCAGCTTCAACCTTCAACTCTGTATACGTGTCCAGCTCCAGTCCCATGACTCTCCATGCAATGTCCCGAGCTCCTCCTTCACCCCAGGACCTCTGACCCACCCTCCCTACACATTAATCAGGGTCATGTTGATCCTATGCAGCAAGTTGATGTAATCAGCCCAGAACTGTAGGAGAGTAGCGCGACAAACAAACAAACACTGGTCCGTAATTATAGTAAGGATTATCACAGAGGAATCTTACTGGCACGAGCTGAGAAAACCTTCCATCAAAAGCCTCTGTTGTCTCGTGCGCTTTTGAGCTTCTGAGCATCTTTGAAGTTCGCATTTAGATTTTTATACCACGCATGAGTACCTGAGTACCAGTTATGTGATCCCAGCTCACAAAATGACGGTAGTGGACATGATTTTAACTATTTTGTCATATTTGTTATCACGAGACAGTTGATTTGAGCTTGGATGCATTTGTTTGATGGATGTTGACTGTCATTGAATGAAAAACTCCTACTGACCATTTCACCACAACCAGTTGGAGCTTGCAGAGAAGCAAATGAAGAGCAGTGCGAGAAAGCAGTGCGGTGCGCAGGCCAGTGCATCAAGAACAGTTTGTGAGGAGCAGAAGATTCACCGTACACAGAGAAGCGTTGTGGTGAGTTGTTGCATGGTAACATGGTGTTTGTTGAACCAAAATTCTCATCCCTGTCCTGAATGCAAACAATGGCTATTTCGGTGGTGTCCGGTCGGTATAACTCTAAAATTTGAGATCAAGGTTTATTATAAATGAGTTAACAATTATGGTGACCATTTGTCAGGCTGATCATGCAGAGTCGAACAAAACCTTTGACAGTCACAGAGGTGTGAAGGACTCGTCAGACAGTTGCTGCAAGCGAGCACCATACCAGAGTTGGAGAGCTGCTGAAGGAGCTACCGCAGGTGGGATGGCTGAAGTGTATGTGGTAGAGGAGTCGAGGCGAGAAAAAAAATGATGAATGGGAAGGGGAAAGGTGGAGGAAAAATGCACAAGAAAAGGAAGGTGGTGGGTTCTTGGGAGTCACATACCTGGCTTCTTGTTGTTGCATGCAAAATTCATGAATGGCACCTCATTTTTGTGAACACCTAAAAGGCTCCTCGTAAATGTGACATTGTGTAAGGTAGTTAACATCCTGCCATGATGATGACGCAAGGAGGAAACAAATCCAGTTATCTACTCCACGTGGTGTGGCAGGAACGTGGTGTGTTAGAAATCGACGAACAATTCGAAGAAAGAGCGGTGGAGCAACAGCTGTCTGAAGAGAGTCTGCCAAGGTTGGTTATCTTCCACGACACTACCAAGTCCAGGTTGCCAAATATTGATCTCGTTTGTAAGCATATTTGACTGGAAGTTGCAGTGTGTGCGCCATTGTGCAAGGGCCCACTATTTGTTACCCTGATGCAGTACCCCTTGTGGGTTGGGGTAAAATTTGGCCAGGTGCTGTCGATAACTCACCAACTCTTCATCGAAAGACACCGTTGGATCTAGAATGTCCAGCTTAACTTCGAGAGACGGCATGGACATTGACGCAATGCATACCTACAGAGAATCTAATCTAGACGAGGCAGTCCAAAGGCGAGTGTGCTAACTGCTTACTGTGCATCTCCCTGTCAAATTGTATGATATGCTCAAATAATGCAATCAGTTTCCGAGTAATTGAAGGTGGAGCATTTGTTCACCTTGGTCTTGTTATCTCCGCCACCGAGTGAAGGAGGTTGTTTTCACCACTTCGTCTGCTTGTCTGTTGTGTGCAGGATATTTCAAAAGTTGTGGACAGGTTCGGTGTGTGACAAGGAAGAATTCCTTCAATTTTGGTGAAGATCCGGATCTGATAATTTTTTTAAGTGATTCTTCACCATTGAGAGATAGGGCGAAGCAGATATATAGCATGATATCTCAAAAAGTTGTGGACAGATTTGGATGAAACTTTGTTTACAGGTTGGGTGTGTGACCACGACGAATTGATTCATATTTGTGAAGATGCTGATCCGGATCTGGATACGAGAATTATTTAATTTTTAAAGTGATTCTTCACCATTGAGAGATGGGGCCAAAAAGGATATATAGCATATATTTCAAAAATGTATTAGGCCTGAGATTTTCTCGTGGATCAGGCATTACATGGCAGAGGTATGCGCTCGATCGAGTGCCCTTCTAGTTTCTGATGTTATCACTGGTAGTTCACAGACATCAATGTAAAGTTCATTCCACAATTTAATCCTATGTGATGCACTGTATGATGGATCTGTACAACCAGCAAGCTTGTCCCAAACCTTTTACTCACCACAGCACGTCTGAGTTACACCGTGAGAACGAAACTCTACAGCAAAAGATACATCAACTTCACAGCATCATCATTGTGCAGGACAGGAAGATATGGGAGCTCTGGACAAGGTATTCAGTACAAATGGCTGTATATATTACCTCGTCGTCATTGTTCGAATGCAGTGGGTAGCATCAGTTCTCGCAAGTGTATGGTCGTGCCGCTGATGCACTGTCCCCTGTAAGTTAGAGCAGGAATTTGTAATTTGTTCAGTGTGTCGATAGCTCGCCTAATCTTCGCGAAGACACCGTGGGATCTTTAACGTCCACTAACTCATGCCGACAGACGAGACGCCCAGTGCGAGAACGCCTATTCGAACCCAGGATAGACACCTCCAGACTATCCTGCGCCATTTGGGTAGTCACCCCTGACGTGTATCTGACAATCAGACCACAAACGAGACATCGTTCTGTGAGGAAACAGAGCAGCTTATTCGCTCCAAACGAGACAAACACAACACACCACCATAACAGGCCCAGGCAGTGTTGGAGACATGACCAGACCACGTCATTTCCTGAATAACCAGCATATATTAATGCTGATGCTGCTAGCCTGTTGTATTAACTCTTAAAAATCTACTCCTTTTCCAGCAGCCAGAAAGCTCCATCCCTGCCACTTGTTTTAACTTCCACCATTGCTGGCAGTGATTAGAGAGTGCTAATTGTCAAATGAGCACAACCTGGAGTAAGTGGAGTGCAGAAATTGGGTATATTGTATAATTCATACATATGACGACTCAATGGTTTCCTTAATCTACATTTCCTTACACTGTGTATATGTTTAAATTATTGATACACAAACCTGGAGCCTAAATAAATCGATGTTCATGGATTTGCAATTGCACTTTTCGCTTTGACATGTTGAAGTCAACAAGAACTTTGCTTTGTTGCTGTTGAGTTGTTGTTGGGGGTCAATTTTGAAAATATGCACCCATTAGTCAACGGTTGCGACCACACTCACATCTGTGGCTCGACTCCACCACCCACAGCATGGAACCAATATGAACGACTGCAATCTTGGTTTTCTGTTGGCCCTAATATTGTGCCTGTAGGCCTCTGCTGATTACCCACTGTCCGGCTTTGTTGCATCAGATTTCCATTGGCTTTTTTGGGTCGAGTGTTAATCACGAGGGACCTGAAAAATCTAATCAAAAGTCAAATAAAAATTATTGGTAAGATTTAAATCAAGCCTGTACACACCTCCCGAAAAAATAGCTTACATAATTTTTGAACGGCCTTTATTGGGGTTAATCATCCAAGACTGATGAATTGGCTCTTCTGATATAAGTGGCGGAGGCTGACATGGATGAGATGTCGAGTTAATCTTTCAATAGCGCATTAAATGTGTTTCCCAATCACGTTGTTACCAGATTTTGTCGCGGTTAACCAATTCAGTTTAATAGCTACCATATTGGAATTTGACACTGAATATGGTTTCATTTAATAAGCACTAACTAACATTCAACAAACAAAAACAATGAACAAACACTCTGTACTGAAGCCTTAAATGCTTTTTTTTTGCTGAAAAAGGCCCAACTCCCCATCCCTCCCTTCCCGGTCCATAATCACCCTCCATTTACAGAGCATTTCCTGGAGGCAGGTAAGCATCTCAAATAAAAGGTGAACTAGTTGGATACTCATCAGCTACTGGTTGCAATGGCATTCAGGTGCATTTGTTCCCAATAACTCTGCATCTCAACTGGCTGTTCATTTATTATTACTCTTCTGAACACCCTTCTTGGAGGGTCGATTCACCCACTATGAAAGTGGCTTCCAGCCTTCTTATCCATAGAAGGCACCAAAACAGATTTTTGAACATCATATCAGTTGGTCTTATTTGCATAATCACGAAAAAGACTTTCAAGATATACTTCTCGATCTCTTGAAGGTCAAATCATCAATTCAGGTTGTTTCTGGCCCTTCTAGCTGAACATACTTCTGCTTTTAACTCAAATGCTTCCAAACTCAAAGCAACAGGTCCTAGCGGTGTCACAGGATATCTCCTGAGCATTCGACATCCTTGGGACCAAACTTCTGCCAATGGCATCCAGCAATCTCCCCATTGACTGACTGTCTTGTGAATTTTTTTCATGCTTTTAAGCATGGTGTAGCCTCACATGGCATTCCCATCTTCTGCACTACCAATGAAGGCTGATGTTCCTCAATATAGTGTCTGAGTACCAATGCTTCCAGGTTTACATTATGACCTCTTAGCATGCTAGGAAAAAACAAGGAAGCCCTCCAAACCACTTGCAACACTCCACTTGGTGCCAAGGAAGTCCCTCACAAATATAGTCAAGCTGCAGCTGGATCCTTATGGAGAAAATAAGCAGTAAATCACCTGCAATATAACACTGAATGCCACCAAGTTCCATTCATGTATCAACATGAAGATCATAACCAATCCAATAATTACTTCAGCAATCAACCTACGGCAGAGGTGTAATCTTTGTCGCTTCTTGAACAAACAGTCGCCTCAATTTTCATGGCCTCTAGCACAAAGAGTGCCATGGAATTTTGCAGAGATATTCCTTGCTTTTTCCCCCAGTTCCTAACAGTGCACAGATTCTCATCCGAAAGTAAAGGAGCATGCTGCCCTCTGGGGCCTGTAGTGCTAGATCTCACCTTCTGCCTTATAGACATCACAAAAATTTAAGAATTGAGGGTAATGAATCACGAAACAGAATGCTGAGGTGGCAAAGCCTACTTGCTGTATGTATGTGCTGTCCCTTGGATGGGTGTTGAACTGGGTTCCCATCTACCAGCATTAAATTGGTGGATGTTTAAAGATTTATACGCCGTCCTACTTGAAGAGTAGAGCGAGCAATCGATGGCCAAATTCCTGCCCAAACCTTGAGCTCAAACCAAACGTCAAGCCTGACGAACCAGTTCTTGAAAGACTTGGGCCACAACTCCCCCAGCCAACCCCACACAAAAAATGGGAAAAATTGTGGCCATAAAAAAAGATAAGAGGATAGTGATACCATGACTTGGCTGTGAAATTAATTATTCAACTTGAACTTTTATACAATCTCTGCCCTTATTTAAGAAAGGAAACGTTCACTTGACCCTGAGTTCATAACACATCTGTTTCTCACTGCCAGAAACTTAAATTATTCCTGCAGAACACTTAATGTGTCCCTGTCTGTCCTGCAGTCCGAAAACCTGAAAGATCAATTACAAATGAAGATACCGAACTGGCTGTGCTGAAATGCACAGTAACGACCACTAAGGAGGAGGTAAAGTTTCTCATCTTTACACATCATGGAAAACAAATATATCACAAACATATTTAGATATGACACCAGATCCAAAAGTAAAACCAGATAAACTGATTCATGATGACTACATGTCCACCAAGAGCAGCATTCACTGGTGAGATAAGTATAGAAGCCTGTTGTGACGTGTAATGCCTCATTATTTTCTCCAAACCAGGTAAAAGACATTCAAATGAAACAAAGCGCAATCTACACATTAGTTCTTCCCACCACTGGAACAAAGTATCATGATTCCAACACGAGATGTCTCAATAACATTATTCAAGATGGCAGAAGCCAGCAGAGAGAATGATTGCTGGGTGCACTATTACGATCCTGAAAACAATCAATGGAGTACCCCCACAAAGGATCAAACCCACACAAAGTCGGCCAAAGAGCCACTTGGCTCCATCAGATTTTTCATCTCTTTCCCCAAACTTAGGGAACACCTTGGAGAACATTTTCTCTTCTACTATGTCCAAGGCCACTGAAGTGCTGGTTAAGTCAGTTAGCGCAGTGTTGGTCGTGATGCATCACAAAACTATTTGAACGTGGAACAATGTGCGCACTCAGTGGTGATTATTTGGAAAGTAAATATGCACGATAGATAGAATAAAAATGTTAGTGTGTCTGTTCATTCAGGTATCTTTACCCATTTTGGAGGAAAAGATAGGAGTACAGCATTACTTCAACACTCCCATAGCATACACCCAAGGATCCTCAAAACACAGCCAACAAAATGGAACTAGACAGACTATCAATGAGATTTCAAATATTTTTTTTAAAGTGCCATCTTTCATAAATACCTCAAATTTGACTTGGTTTCGACCTGAAAACAGGCTTGTTACAACCTAACTGCGAGCTTACCATTAGTTTTCATTATTGATTGACATCTCCAAAAAAAAAAAACCTTAATTGCCTCCCTCCCCTCCCCCAACAGAATGAAAACTTGAAAAATGAAGAAGTGAAATTGCTGAAGATCTACTCAAAAAAAGATCTAAATGTTTAATTCTGTTGGAAAACTTAAACGACAGCACCTGGTACCTGTGCCAACAACCTACCTTACCTTCCGGAATCCAGCTCACTCAAATGAACTTGGTAAATAGCACCAATAACTTTATTCCAAACTAATACATTCCCGTTTTTAAACAAATTTTCTGAAAACAAAGCTAAAAAAATAAAATAAATAACAAACAAACAGGTTTAATTCCGTTTTACAAAGCTATCACAGAGAAACCCACAGCAAACTTGCCCATGACCAATGCACTTAATGCTTTTCAGGAAAAAGTATATAATGCAAGAAACAACAAACAAACAAAAACAAGTGTTCATTCCCTTTAAAATTGGTTTTCATTTTGAATAACTTCAATTAATTATTAAGAAGGAAGATAGATAGATCAATTTGCATTGAATGGGATGTGAGCAATCTAAAATGGGAACAAATTAATGTCAGATTCAAGCAGCACATTGTGGTTGACCTTTCATCACCCAACCAAAGCAAATGTTCAGCTTAAACCCCAGCTTTTAGGTGGACGTGGCACTACGTCACCGCACCAACCTCGTCAGAAAGCACAACGCCACCCAAACAACGCACCAAGTTTATTTACAGATAATTTACACCACAACCACTCACTTCGCACCACAGGGTAGAACGTGGCCGTGCTTCAAAAATATTGTACAAATAGCTATAATACTCAATGTTCTCTCCTCTCACAAGTTATCATTCACCTAACATGTCTGATGCAGAAGCTCAAGGATACCTGGTAACTCTCCACATACTGTCGCACTTATTTACATTTCTGACATTTATAACAGCACAGCGCAAGGGTAAACCGCAAGTTGCGGATTACACTGTCGATTTTGTTGGGGGGGGGGGCGGGAAGGAGGTTCATCTGCTGAGGTCCCGCAGCTTCCACCCTCCCCAACTGATACTGCAGAAGCGAGTCAAAAAACGGATGCTTGAGAGCCTCGCCTAGCGTGATGCGCCGAGAAGGCTCATACTCCAACACTTCTCGAGAAGGTCGAACAGCTGCTGGGCAATGTCATCGGAGAGCGAGTACCGCCTTCGTAGGAAAACGGCGAGAACGCAAAGTTTACCAAAACCACCATGCGGTGGCAGAGTACATTCACACCTCGACAAACTTTTTTGTGTTGTTGTACCAGTCCCACTCACAACCTTCCGTTTCAATGATAAAAAAGATGGCGATTTGGTAGGAAAAAACAAATTACATTTATATTTATGGTTCATGCCATACCTTGAACTGTTTGCAGTTTTCTCTACATACTTTCCAGCAAACTCACTCGTCCCAATCCAGGCTCCCGTGGTAAAAGTATTTGTGGCTTCTGATTAAACAAAAAAACTTTCAAACCCATCAGGAAGACAAAAACAACAAATTAATATCGCTTAGAGGAAAATGTACAAAAATAGAAATGTGGGATGGACGAAGGATGTGGGATAGAGAGGGCTTATGGATGAAAGATGAAAGATCAAGATGTTGACATTTTTTGCTAAACAATAAACCCTTGTAATGAAAGAGTTTTCCTCTATACATTTCTAGCTGTATATTTGCATGAATTTACACAAGCACCTTTGTGTGGTTTTTCAGTCTCCCCTCTCCCCTAAAAGCCATTGCATTCGGGAGGATGGTTGTTGGGTTATAAAGTATGGAGAAATTATAAAAAGATGAAGACTTACTCACATCTCACCTGTGAATGGAGGAATAATCAATTAAACCCAGGTGCTAGGGATTTAACATAATCAACTCTATAGCTTCTTGCTAGTAAAGCATAGTACGAGTCTAAATATATATAGTATATATATATATATACTTATATAATATATATATATATATAATATATACATGTGTTGCGAGTTACGTAGCGGCTTGGGATCCAAAAGGTCCTGAGTTTCAAGCCCCGTTGACCGCTTGAATTAATACACACCGGAGGTTGACTCAGCCTTCATCCTTCCGAGGTCGGCGAAGTGAGTACCAGTGTACTGGGCCCGGTGTATGCCCCGGTTAGAATAGGTGTTACCATATCCTGTGTCGTAAGAGGCGACCAGGGTTGCTCAGGAAGGCATCCGCTGTAAAAAACCTGTGCCAAATCATTATGGATCATAACGGATGATCCGCTGTGCGACCCTAACGGCAGCAGCCGAAAGAAGAAGAAGAAATTATATATAATATTATATATATGAATTCAATATCCATGCAAGTTGTGGACATTGATAAAGGATTTACAGACGAGTTAAAGGAGTTTTAAATGAAAGAAATGCCAGTTTAATCCGACGGGAAATTGGACACACCAAAAACTTGTGTCTGTAAAGTCAGAAACTCAATGAAAACTTATAACGAGCAAGCAGATTGCACACCCTTCCAGACTGTCATGTGCTGGTATTAATATTAGACATAATATATTAATCACGTTCTAATGCGTAAGTAATAAATAGATGTACTCATCTTGTGTGTGGACAAAACAGACCCAAATCACTATCCTTCCCCTGGCAAGGGTTTAACAAAAAAAACCAGAGGTGGTATCTATAAGGTGAATATTTGACTCTGTGGCGTTAATGGTTGAGCCGTCTCCCAGTCTTGGAACGACGGCTCAGGCGAGTAGTACCAAAACTATATGTACATGCTGCTTCCTTGCTCGACGCACACCATTTAAAAAAAAAAAGCAGAGTTATGCCAAAACCATTTCTTCAGGCTTGAGACAAAGGCCTCCTGCATTGAACTTCCTTGTAAGGAAAACTAATGTAACATTTAATATGTGCAAGCATACAAAACGGTGGACACTTTAATATACAGTAAGTATATCAATTGATGATATTGCATTAAACATGAACAATGAAATGCACTAATCTTAGAATTTCCTCAGGATGCCGATATAAAACCTATCTGCACAAAAATTGGCCGTGGTCTACAGACCAGGAACAAATCAATTAATTAAGCATGGTAAATAAAGGTGTGAAATGAAGTGCACACATGGTCACCACACACCACCACACACACAACACACCCCCCCCACACACACACACACACACACCCGGCCGATCGATAGCCAACTACCAACCCCACAGCACAAATGACAACAAAATAGCAGCAAATAATCAAGCTGCAAAGTGCACCCCTTTCACTCCCTGATGAAACATTAGCATCACCATCGGGCATTGGTTTTCAGCCCTCCTCTCCAGGCTGAAACCATTCGACATGCTCCTGCTATAAAACCATTGCCTTTCCAGACATATGACAGGACGAGAGGAACGAAGTGGGTCGTGACGACAAAACAAACAAAAAAACACCCAGAGGTCATTTTCTTGTCTTGCATCTGCATTGAAACTCCCACGTGGCAGGTATTATGATCCAATCAAAATATACCTCAGATGTAATTTGAATTCAAACCATTTTGGGTTTTTTATTTTAAATTTTCAACAACGTGTCATGGGAGACAATAGTGCAAGGTGGAACAAAATTTTCACTCAATGTAGCATTGTTTTAATCTTTACAAGTCGTTGGTAGAGCAATTCTCCTAAACCACAAATATCTTCGTATTCAGTCAAACAGTAAGACATTCAAAACCCCCAAAAAAACAAACAAACAAACACGTACCGGCTTTTCCTTATCATTCTCGATGGATTGGTCAAGAATTCTTTTCCATCATTGCCAAATGCTCTCTGTGTCATGAGTCTGGAAAGTGAAAAAGAAACGAAAAATGTATTTATTTAAACATGAAATAAAATAGATACAGCAAAACCTCTTATTTCTCCAATCCAAATAAGGAAGATCCATTTTCTAGAAAATAAATTCTAGCTGATGAAAGAGAGCAGATCCCCACACCCGCAGGTGTGTGTGCGTGTGCGTGTTGCGCGCTCACGCTGAGACCAGATGTCAACTCCAGCAAGCAAATTATACAACTGGCATGCACCATCCTTGCCAGAATATACAACTCCCCGATTTTTGTTTTTAAACACTTCACAACAAACATGCAAGTTGCTAACTGCATTTCACTTGTTTATTTCCACGTCCAACATGGCGTCTACCATCGGCTGCATTGGCGAGTCCAAATACAAGAGAAGAGGGCACTCGGTAGAGCGCATACCTCCGCCAGTATTGCCTATCGCATGAACAATCGGCCCAATACATTTTTAAATATCAGTGCGTTCCATACGAGTACGTATATCGTTTTGGCCTCTATTCTCAAACGTTTCCTGGTGTTGGCTTAAGTTGGGTGTGTTGGCTTTGGATGCAGGTCCTGAGTTCCAAATCTCGCCACTCAGCTGTAGAATTAAATACCGGGTGGGGTTACTCGACCTGTCATCCTCCGAGGTCGGCAAAAATGCCAGCATGTGGTATCCTGGTGTCGGGAGTGGCGGACCATCAGGATTGTGCCAATAGCCAATTGGACCTGCCGTAACAGCCCCAACGCTCTGCACAGATATGGTCGCAATCTCCTCCTCTCAATGGGAAAAGAATCACTTTCACATGAGTATCTCGAGCTCAGATCGTTCACGCAAAATCAATAATTTGCTCTTGTGTCACACAACCCAACTGGTCCATCCAGGTTCATCCAGATCCTCCACAACTTTTGAATATCCATGCTATATATCGTTTTGGCTCGTATCTACTTCACATGTGTGAAGAGATCACTTAAAATGATAGTAGTTGGCATCCGATTCGATTCTGCACCAAATTACGATACGTCAGAGTACAGATTTGCCTTGTCAAACAGCAAACTATGTCCACAAACATTCATCCCAGATTCTGTTTCCCAAACTTTGAGATATCCTGCACACAAGCAGAAAGGCGTGAAAAACATACTTTCCTCACTTCTGGTGGGAAGTAATAAGGGTGGTGGGGGGAGGGCGGAAATGTTAAGTTACAACACAACATTAATCTTAATCTGTCTTTCGGCTGCTCGTTAGGGTCGCCACAGCGATCATCCATATATCCGCACTATGATTTGGCATAGTTTTACCCGGATGCCCTGTTGCTACGCAACCCTGGTGCCTCGTACGACCAGCAGATAAGGATGGTTTCGCATGATCTCGGGCTGCCCGTACCCCTCTCATAGCACGCCCAGGCAGAGCTCCCGTCCTCAACGATCCTCCACCCAAGCCTCCGAGTAAGCCGGATACAGCGCAGCGCCACTACGGCCCGGAGTACCAACATAATCTTAAATAAAATAAATGTTTCTGCTTCTTTTAAATGGAACACCTCCATCAACCTGAAATTACATATTCTATAATGAAACCCTGCCCATTCCGACAAGAGATTCTACGACAACAAAATGAAAAGCCACAGTCAGTCACAATGCCACATACACAGTGGATAAGGGGAGAGAGACAAAAGAAGTGAATCCAAACTACCTGAACACAATGATCCCAGGTAGAACTCAAATATAATACACCAATGCCCAATAACAGTCGCAAACATGGCATGTGACATTTCCAGAACAATCTGGGGGGGTGAATATTACATATATACAAATAATAACTGTACATATATCGAGGAACAATTCGACGCCGCCCATTGGGACACCGCCAATACACCTCTGCCACAGTTAAATCTTTGCTTTCTCCAACTTTGACCTAAAACTCTCAATATCGTAATCTAGCGCATTGCATCATGTGATGTACTTCATTTCGTCAAATCCCGACCTCAATACATTTTTTACCTACTACTTCTGACCTTTACTCTTGATGCTCTAAAATCAATCAGTCATTTGCATCATAATAATTGATTTATAAAAATCCCATCCTGTTCACAGTTATTGTTGTAACAGGTATTTACCTAACAACCTCAGACCTTTGGACTTGATCCATTAATTCTTCAGTTAAATCTTACATAATGGATAACATACTTGTACCGAAGTGGACTTAGTCCCTTCAACCGTCTTATATCGTGAACGAAATGATCAGATACGGTACGAGTCAGATACGCTGTAAGTAGCGTAAGCGCCGTGAGAACACGTGAATTTAATGCCTATGGATAAAGGACATGAAAAACTTTGGGTAAAAATTGAGTTTGGGAAGAGTGGGTGGTGGGAAATAATTCGTTTACACTAGATAGGGCGACGAAAAATCACAGACAGTATCAAAGTATGCACATTATGCCAATCAATGCCTCGATCAGCACTGCAAAGACACAAGTTATATGAGCCATCACCCGCGAACATTGGCCAAGAAAAGGAAAGAAGTCAAAGTTTAACTTATTGATTTTCTTTGGAAGTTCTGAGAAGCACACAATCAAGTGCGTAGCTTTCAGATTGAGAATTTTGACGTCAAAAGTCCAGAACCCTGCTGTAGATCTTCCAATGCAGCAACGGGTGAAATGTTAGCGTCATATTTAAATATTTGTTATGGGAGCCTTGTAATGAACAGTAGATGTACAACAAGCAAAGTGAGCGGAATAACAAAGTAGTTCAATAAAGCGAGTGCCAAAAAAAGAAATAGCGATGCTTGAAATTACAATCATTATAGAAGAGATGTTCTTGTTTCGCGTGATGCAAATGAATCCAACTGTCCATCTCATGGGAACGAGGCCTTACTGCAGAAGTACCACGCTCTACTCCTGCATTTTAAAACAAAACAATAGAATTGAAAAAAACTGAGAAATGACAGTCTCCTGAACCTTCCACAACTGTAACTTCGGTACCAGTTAGTTTCCCTTTTATCTGGTATGTCGAGCACCCATGAATCACCCGTCGGCACACAGCAGGCAACTTTTTAGAGCCTACAGCAGCAAAGGAGTCTTAACCTGCATCAGCCAAAGCCAAAGAGATGGACACCCCTCAAATTCCATCCGAAGGATGCACACTTTCTGATTCAAACATCAATCTGACAGTTTACACTGTTGGACTTTCAAACTACAAAAGCAGAAAACAAACGTGACTTTAATCAGCTGTTATTTTGACACCATTTAAATAAATTGAATGCACACAGTACCGTTGCAGCTTACCCCATCCTTATTAATCTCCGTGTAATTTTTGAACGACATTCTCTCTC
>CM068962.1:48585840-48595840 GCA_035128595.1 Eptatretus atami
CGCGCGCCGCAATGGGCTAAAGGCGGTCGTCCGCACGCTGAACTAGCGGAAATCAACAACAATATATTAGATTTAGATAAGGACACGTCACCGGGCGTAGTGGCGTGCGCCTGTAATCCGGTTACTCGGAGGCTTGGATTGGAGGATAGCTTGAGGACGGGAGCTCTGCGCTGGGCTGCACTTGAGAGGGTGTAGGGCAGCTCGGAATCATGGCGAAACCAATCCTTATCCCTGTGTCGTAAGAGGTGACCAGGGTTGTGTCCAGGAAGGGCATCCGGCGTAAAACCTATGCCAAATCAGTATGCGGATCATAACGGATGATCCGCTGTGGCGACCCCTAAAGGGAGCAGCTGAAAGAAGAACAACAACAGATAAGGACACGTCTATTCGATAGTTGCCCAAACTTTAAACCACAGACTACCAGAAACGTCTACTATTCTTTTTGGGCCTCTTTAAATATATGATGATCACTAACCTTCTGCTGTGCACAGAGAGCTTTGCCTGGGACAGGTTCACTTGTAGTGTGAAAAGGTAATTGATGGATCATTCTGGTTGTATTTGCAGATGATGCTAAATAATCTCGGTGCACCATTGTAAAGTAGGCCATTGTGCTTTAAAAACACGATTGGTAAAGTAAGCTACATTTGTTGTTTTTTTACTAAAATCAATACTTACCTCTAAATCCTGAAGGAGACTTTTCATCTTCTCCTCCATGCCTGCATAGTCACGTGATAGGTCCTCGTGAGCCTTCACCGGCAAATGCTTTTCCTTCAATTCCAAAGAAACACACTCAGCTTTGGTCCACGGTCATTGTAGTGTAGTTTACTGAAGTTAAGGTATTTAAGTCCATTAACTTGTTTCATTTATACATTTGAAACCATCACTATAATATTCTGATGGTGTATCACATATGCTAAGAATACTTGTTGAAGAACAGCATCAAGGGACAGTAGTTGATAAAGTGCACACCAAAACTCACCATCTAGAGTAGTTTGGTGAAAATGAAATTTCAGATGATTGATGACACGAGACCAGCGCAAAAAAAAAAAAACGTCAGATGAAGGTTGGATTACTTTTCTAAGGCACAAACACTTCTTTCTTCAAAGGCCACAATTATTCCCACGTTCTTTTGGGTTGATTGTGGGGGGAGTTTTTGGCCCAAGTCTTTCAGGAACCGGGTTGCCAGGCCTGACGTTCGATTAAGTAGTTAGAGAAGGAATTTGGAGTTCTACTCTTCGTGAAGGACACCATAGGACCTTTAACATCCACCAACTAATGCCGGTATACGGGATGCCCAGTTGAACGTCCATCGCTGCCTGCGAAACTCATGGATGACAGTTTATAGCTGGGTCAGGATTTGAACCTTCAAGGTGAGTGGCGCACCAGACAGCTTCAAGGTAAGTGTGCGCACCTCTATGTGTAGGCCATCCTACCAGCCCTCGAAGGTGCATATACTTTCATGGGTTGTTCTAATGTTGTGGTTAGTTTGTTGAATGAAATTCTGCATTTGGCAGGAGGACATTACAAGACTTCAACTAAATGATGATCCTCAAAGGCGAAACTTGTCCTTGGATCGTTTCTTCATATTCATCTCTCTTGGTGGTGTCAGAGATGTACTTCCTCTTTAAGATTAACAGGAGTGCTTGTGTTTAAAAAAAAACAAACAATTACCTTATCTTAAAACGATTCCATTGGTGATATACAGCAAAATACATCTTTCTTTGGCTCTTCACATGAAACATGCAAACTACTGCAATTGGGGAATTGTTTATGGTGGAGAAGCTGCAGTCCAGACTGCCTGCCATCCCACTCTGAGATAGTAAGCAGTGTAACCTGATGTCAAGGGATATCCGAGATAGACCAGACCACTTGCTCCCTGGAATTTGGCGGCAATTTGTAATTTGTTCAGGGTGCCAGTGATAACTTGCGTACTCTTCACGAAAGATACCATCATGGGATGTTGAACGTTCACCAATGCCCCAGTGCTGGTGGAGGGGTCCTCTGTGTTAACGTCCTCCCGTTGGATGGCGTACACATTGATACCTTACCCTGTATGCGAAACACCAGGATGACGGTATATATCTGTGTCGAGATTTCAAACCCAAGCTTGACAAACCCAGGTGAGTTTGCATATCTCTAGAGTCTAGACTATACTGCGAACCCATTTATTTAATACAACTCCCTGCACAATACGTTTACATTTATCCACAGAATCAGGTTTTCCTTAAACCTGAATACATGCCAATTGTCCCCCCGAACCTCCCCTCACTCCCCCCTGAACATCCCCACCACCCCCCACACAAAATTAACTAAAGCCTTAATCTCCTTTAGACAATGTAGAATGTGAAAAGCAGCCTTCCACTCTTCTCATGTATACAAGAACTTAAAAAAGGAAAAACAATTAATTAATTAACTTTATGCCTCAAAGACAATTCAGGTGTGAGCTTCCACAAATTCTATCAGATGGGTTATTAAAACAATGCACCGGGTTTCCTATTCTGTTTCTAGTTTCTTCTGAGAATACCTAGACCTTAACGACTCAGCACTCCTCATGCTACATCCTTGAGGACTATCAGAAGGTAAATGCGCTCAGGTATATTCATTCCAATAGAATTAAAGCTTCAAAATACCTGTTTCTATAAGAGGGTTCTGTTATGTTGATGCTGCTGATCACATCATACCTCATGTACACTGGCCAGCTCCCGCTGCAGGTGGACACACTCTTGCTCTTGTACCTCAATCACAGGTTCCCTGCCTTGGTTTGGAGTATGTCTGCATCATCACCAATCTTCCCTCTGTAAGATCCAGAGCAGCATGAGCACCAATATAACATAATTTTCATGGGATTCATGAGATTAACTGTTCCTGAAGGAGAAAGAATAGCGACTACTTATTTAAGGTTGGAGTCGGAGTATGTTTGTGATGAATTAGTTTTTTCCCCCAAAGTGAAAATGAATTCATGTTAAATATGGTGGAACCACCTGCGGCCCAGGTGACAATCGAGCACCATCCAACAACATCTCAGGCAAAGCCGGTCACCAGATGAGATGACGCAACATGATTTGGTTCCACGCACTGCAGTGTCCCATCAAGTAGTGCACGTGATCAATCAATTGTAACCTGTCTGTGATAAATGAGCAGCGTTTGGGTGAATTCGAATTATTATATTTCACTAAAGAGTACTTGACTTGCCTTCTACTGCATGGCTTTAGGTTGGGTTTGACTTTTTCTTATCGGTCCAAACACCTTGCATTTCAACCACCTGGAACGATCCACAAAACAAATTGGTCGACTCCACGGGGTTCGACTGCGGTGCGGACGTGCCTTTGACAGTATGATGGCCCTTGGCAGGTTATTTATTAATAATCATAACCTTTACTGCACTTCAAGTTGTTTCTCCACCGAATGCATGGTTGTGTTTGTGAAATACAGCTCTGCAATAACAGCAGAACGATCAGCAACAGCTTATTACCTGGCACACAACTGTCTGCGCATCTTGCTTTGAGCAGCCATCTTGTTCCTGCACCTTATTGTTTCCAAACGCCAGTGGGTGACCCCCGGCACCCCAGACGAAGCCTTTGTGAGGTCAGAAGGTCGTCGTCGTCCTGTAAATAACGCAGCAAGATTAACACTCAACATGGTGGTTTAATGGACCGACACCACGCTTGAAAATGAATAGCGCACCACTTTCGTTTTGTTTCGTTGTTGACTTTTGAGGTCTTCCTCAAAGTGTCTCAACAGGATCCATCGTTTGGTGAAACCTCTCCACAGGTTTATATCAACTTGTTGTTCATTTGAGTCGGATTGTGGGGTGTAGCGGTGTGCAGCTGTACTTTGGCTACTGGGGTTGGGGGATTGTTTGATGACGGGAGCTCTGTATTGTGCTGTGTTAATAGATGGTACAAATCAGCCCGACTGATATGGCAGCACTCAACCCTGATTGTGAGGTGAGGGCAGATCAGAGATGTGACTTGCTACGGGTATCATGTAAAACCTGTGCTAACCTGTTCATGGTTGAAGAGTTGGTGAGATGTCCCCCTGGTGTGGAGGGTGTATGGACATGGACACTCAGCAGGATTAAATACAAAACCTGCCAAATGGCAGAGGAGCTCCTTGTAAGCTAACGGCCATCCATATCTGGTGCCAACTGCATCCACAGACGTCCTCCTGCAGTTGGTTACTCTTCCCTAGGAGGTTGGGGGTAGGATTTCCACTCTGGCCAACACAAATCATTTCACTCTGCAAAAACACACTGTACTGTGTGTCAGAGTGGTGCTAATGAGTCGTTCACAAAACGGTGGTCTCCTCAGGTTGGTGCCTGGAATGTCCTATCCCTAAGAGATGGGGATGGGCCAGGCATCTGCCTGGGGGACAACCAGACGGAGGCCCATGCAGTTCTGGTGGAACGTGGACACAGCGACGCTCTGTGGTACATGCTCCCAATGTATGTTTGTATTGTTCATGAAGATAATCATAGTTGTACAGGGTAGCCACAATGTCTTGTCAGATCACGTCAAAATTATTTCTCTGTAATGACAATGATTTAAGCACAAACGGATCCATTGGACACTTAAGGCTTGTGTCATATGATGTAAAAATGTGTTATAAAGTGAGAGTACTGTTACTGTATGTGCTATAACTTGTAGAACCCTTCAATGTTGGCAGCTAATGTGATAAAAGGCAATGTCACAATTTTTACAAGTGATGACAAGACATTGTGGCAACCTTGGACACAAAAGTTATTTTCCGCAGAAATCCATGTAGTTTGTCGTTTCTTACACACAGGTCAAGGCTCACAGTTAATGTAGACAAATAGGTAGTTCAGCAACTACCTTATTTTAACTTGAGATTCGTGTTTCACTTTTCAAGATGAAATTGATAGGTATTGACGTGGCAGATAGTTACAAAAAACCAACCCGGAGGACACGAGCGAGTAAACAAACCAACCTCGTGGCTCGGACGCCTCTCGATGAGCAGCCGCCGATTGGACAACCATCCTTGTTCTTCCGAGCCGTGGACACCATCTGCAGAATAACAATCGCCGTGCTACCGACTGACCTTATGGAGGGAGTAGTAGCCCTCGATAAATAATCAATAGGTCAATGTGTGTTGGTGCCTAACTTACATTTTAACAGTTAACTTTCGTAGCTCCTCAGGCGTATTTGGGTTGTGCTTACCTGGCATTTCCTGCTCTGATATTCTCATGGAGGTAGTGTGCCGCAAGTTGCGTGTCCGGCGAACGAGGGCCCTGCTCGGTGCCTCAGAGGTAATGGCCACCTTCTGAGGTTTAGCCCAGGCCGCAGCAATCGGTGGTGCTGTAATACCTTTCAACTGCGGAACCTAACAAATAATTCATCAAAACATGGTGCTCCACAGATACCAAAACGTCCTGTGCAGTGTTTTGTTAGTGGTAGTTTTATAATTGTAATTTGGTTCGTTAATTTTTTAATTTATTTTAATCATTATATAAAGCTATGCTATGTCATCATGGGGATGTTTTATTGCGGAAGATTGTGCACTGGTGGAAGGGGAATTGAGTCAACAGTCGCCTGTAATGCAATCATGAGGACATGTTTTCACAGTCATGATGATGTAAATGTGGGGATGGTGTTACCTCATAAGAGGATGTTAATAGGATGAAAGATGATCCAGAAAATGGCAATTATGCCCATCTAGCCCGCATTGTGCCTTCATGTCCAAATACACTTATTCTGTTCCTCAATGGAATTCCTATTACTAGTATGTGCCCGTACGTGAGTGGCCCGTACGTGCAAAAAAAAAAAAAACTTTCAAAACCGCGAGCACAGAAACAACAACCACACAGGTGGTTCCTTCGCTCTCGCGTGCCCGTACGTGCGTGGCCCAGAAGTTCGCATATCGCAGTTACGATTATTCGCAATTTAGTTTTAATGGCCAATTATTCATTAGCGCCAACGTATTTTGCCTTTTCGCAATGTCATCGCAAGGAAAAAACACAAAGAGAAGAGAAGAGAAAAACAAAACAAAAAAAAACGCACGTGCAAAAAAAAACGACGTAAACGTTTCGCTCTCGTAAACGACGACTGGATTGGGGCATTGTGTTTATCTATAAATGCGCATAAAAATCGAGAAATTATTAGAATACACTAAGTCATTTATCCGGAAGTCCGTACGTTGTAACCCGTAATGGGGAATGCGGCTGAGGTTCTTCCCCCATCGGCCACGCCTATGCAGCAATGTGTCTTGTCATTGGTTGGTAAATAAATGGCCATAACTTGGGAAGCACTTGTCCGATTAAACTGTGAGATTGTATTGATGTCGAGTTGATGAAAGGCAGGAATGATGCGGCCAAATGGCATCCTCTATGTCAGTTCCTTGTATTTAACTACATAACTCTCTTTTTTGGCAAAAACGATTCCTCATAGTACAACAACTCTGGGTTAAAAAAAAGGAACGTTCCCTTACCTCGTAATTCAGAGTTAACTCGTTTTCACAAGGGGAACGTTTAATAGACACACCAAGGCCTTACTTAGTAATACTTGGTATACGCAAAGAACCTTTCCTCCCTAAATGGTCCCCAATCTTAACATCCTCCACCATATTGGGATCCTTACTTAAAAAGTGGTCCAACACAACACTCCTTCCCCCCCCCCCCCCTTGTGGACTATTCTACAAACTGGGTTAAAAAAAAAAAACAATCCTGGACTAAATCTGGACTCTAGAACATCCTCATCTGTTCTGCCCTTTCCCTGTTCGTGGAGCCAATCTATCCCTGGAAAATTAAAATTCAATGCGTACTCTTCCCTTACCACGTGCCCTTCTGAACTTCTCTTCATGAACCATTCTTCCCTGCTCTTCCCTCATACCAAGAGCCCTATAAAAGCATCCCATGAGTTCCTCTTCTTACAATCTCTGACCTCTATCCACACATAATCCCTTACATTAATTCCCTCCCTGAGCCTGATGTCAACCATTTCCTTGGTATAATCCTGTGTTTAACCAAAATTGTAACACCACCTTCTATTTTTTTTGTTTTTTGGTGGAAGAGCAACAGCGAAATGGAATGGAACAAAATGGAAGGGGGAAACACCAACAGCAGAGTAGAAATGAGAGTGAGATCAAGGGGGTTGGAGGGGAGGACAACATATGGGGATGAACAAGCTGAACACAAGCCAAATGAAACACAGGAAGAAAAGAAAGGGGAAAGTGGAGATGAAAGAGAAAAGGAACAAACCAACAGACAACTAACAAAAGGAACAAACCAATTGTTTGGGTCTGGCTTCTTCTTCTTTTTATTCTTCTTCATCACCACCCTACCTGAGTTTGACTTAGGTACTTGGTTTTGTCCACAACGATTTCTTCCTCTTCTTCACCTCTCAGAGTTTGACTTACTTGGTTTGACCCAAGATTTGAGATCCTGTGATTGGTTGTTGGTGGCATAAATAGGGAAGTTGGGGGGGGGTAATGGGACATATGATTTGTTTCCTGTGAGTTGGTTTGAACTTTGATTCAGAAAACCACAAGGAAGGGATTATTTATTTATTTATTTTAAATATAAACAGACCTGAATGCCTGATAGTTGATTGAGGGTGAAATCCTTTGAGCTGAGACCTCGGAAGTCAGCAAGAACATGAAGCGATTGAGGGCCTTCGAGGGTTGATCGATTCTTGTTCTCAATCACCCTTGTGCCTGCATGTTGGTTGCTACCTTCCTTGGGGCGTCTCATGGTGTTGTAACACAACTGACAACTAACAAAAAGGAACAAACCAACCGAAACTAACGAAAGAAAGGAGGTTATGGAGAGGCGGGAAATCACAAATAACCTGGAAAAAGGAGTGCTCTCACATAAACGCATCTCGTAGCCTTCCAGTCCTGTCCTCCAATTTATCTCCTTTTTAAACCAAGTCCACTTACTAGGACTATATAGTACTCAATTCACGATTACTTTTCCTTCAATCTCCTCCATCTTTCATGTTTAAACCCCTGGCATTGATTGGTACAGAATGTTTCTAAATTGGTACAGAATGTTTGAATCGGTGGGTACATTTTTTTTATATCTATTGACGGCACAACAGCATCATTCACTTTGACATGGACAGATAGAAAAACCTGTGGCACAAAGAGCCTATCGGAGTGAGCTCTTCAATCACATTCGGATGAATCGCTGTTTCCGATGTCGAGTCAAATAGAAAGAGCTACAGGACAAAACTAGAACGGCACTCGGTAGAGCACATACCTCCGCCAAGTTGAACAGTTTACGTTTTGTATCCCACTAATAGGCCAGATCTGGATCTGGACCTAAACCAAAATCGAGTCGCCTTGTTCTTGTCACCTAACCAACTCATGTCATAATCCGTCCAAACTTTTTGAAACATCGTGAGAGACATCTTTTTTGTCCCATCTATCAATGGTGAAGAATCACTGAAAAAAATTCTCGTGTCCGAATCCAAATCTTCATCAAAATCAAATCAATTCGTCCTTGTAACACACCCAACTCTCCACCAGGTTTCGTCGAATCTTTCCATAGCTTTTTCAGATATCTTGTTAAATATAGCTTTTGGCCCCATCACTCAACGGTGAAGAACCACTGAAATTTTTTTTCGTATTCAGATCAGTTCTTCTTTAAAATAGAATGAATTCTTCTTTGTTACACACCATAACCTGTCCACCAAATTTCGTCCGAATCCATCGATGACTTTTTGAGATATCCTGCTCAAAGACAGACAAAAAGATAGCGGTGAAAATGTAACCTCCGTCCAACTTTGGTGGCAGAGGTAATAATCAATGAGAACAGTCTTCCTTCGGTCTGATACCAAAGAAATGGCTGAATGGATTATTGATGGCAGCATAACTCTGACTGAGTAGTTTCGAAAGACAAGAATGAAGAGTCGCCCTAATTTTCTGCGACATCGAGAGAGAAGAATTGAGCACCGCTTGGTGTGACAGACGCCTACCTTTAAAACCAGGCACTTCGAGCTGAAGCAGTAACCATTATGCCTGGTGTTGGCTTAATGGTTCGGGTGGTGGGCTTGGGATCCAGCATCCTGAGTTCAAATCCCACTCAGCTGTTGAATTAATACCTGGTGGGGTTGAATCTGCCTGTCATTCTTCTGAGGTCGGCAAAATAAGTGCCAGCTTGCTGGTATCCTGTGGCGGAGTGGTAACCCATCAAGTATTTTGCTCAATAGCAAAGGAGACTGCTGGGCACCAATGCTCTGCACAAAGTAGCCAATGGTAACACTCATAAAAAATTGTGATGCAAATGAAAATAATTGTTTCCAGCCCCTTAATTTACCATCCCATCAATAAACAATCATCCACAGGACAGTTCCTGACAAACATCACTCGTCAATTACTCAGGCAATGGCAAAAACACACCGTCAAGGTTTTGTCTTCAATTCTCAGGAAGGCACCTGAAAGGCTTGTTAGAATAGCCAGAGAAGTGCTCCAGATGAAAACATGAGCATCAGTCAGAGCAATAACCAGAGCTGAAGTGAAGCATATTGTTGTGGTTTTGCAAAAACCCGCATGCCTCTAAGGCAATAGCACCCAACATATAGTGATCCCCAGGCAGTTATTTCATTGGTATTCGGGTAGTTAGTCCTCCCCTCATGTCTAGTGGTTAACAGGACGAAATGCATTGTGTGGGTCTCGTAGTTAGGTCGAGTAAATATCTCTGATTCATACTCTGACCCCGACTCTAAACCCTTTCCTTTTATCCATAGTACGACAAACATACATGCCATTCAATGGGAAATTGTTTCAAAGCACACCACGATGCCTCCCATGGCTCAGATCAACCCCATCCCCATTGCACACAAGACAGCCTGCCATGGAAATTTGCACGCCATTTATTTCATTCAAACTTGCGCACCAATTCCAACCGGCACCTCACCTTATGCCGCACCTCGCTCACCAAATCTCACCACTTTGACCAAAAACGCCTCCCGCACACAGGAAAAAATATTCCCGCACCCCCTCATACCTCTGCATCATCACAATTCACCACTCTATTTCGAGG
>CM068962.1:48602479-48614660 GCA_035128595.1 Eptatretus atami
TCCCCCCTGAACATCCCCACCACCCCCCACACAAAATTAACTAAAGCCTTAATCTCCTTTAGACAATGTAGAATGTGAAAAGCAGCCTTCCACTCTTCTCATGTCATACAAGAACTTAAAAAAGGAAAAAACAATTAATTAATTAACTTTATGCCTCAAAGACAATTCCAGGTGTGAGCTTCCACAAATTCTATCAGATGGGTTATTAAAACAATGCACCGGGTTTCCTATTCTGTTTCTAGTTTCTTCTGAGATACCTAGACCTTAACGACTCAGCACTCCCTCATGCTACATCCTTGAGGACTATCAGAAGGTAAATGCGCTCAGGTATATTCATTCCAATAGAATTAAAGCTTCAAAATACCTGTTTCTATAAGAGGGTTCTGTTATGTGATGCTGCTGATCACATCATACCTCATGTACACTGGCCAGCTCCCGCTGCAGGTGGACACACTCTTGCTCTTGTACCTCAATCACAGGTTCCTCCTGCCTTGGTTTGGAGTATGTCTGCATCATCAGCCAATCTTCCCTCTGTAAGATCCAGAGCAGCATGAGCACCAATATAACATAATTTTCATGGGATTCATGAGATTAACTGTTCCTGAAGGAGAAAGAATAGCGACTACTTATTTAAGGTTGGAGTCGGAGTATGTTTGTGATGAATTAGTTTTTTCCCCCAAAGTGAAAATGAATTCATGTTAAATATGGTGGAACCACCTGCGGCCCAGGTGACAATCGAGCACCATCCAACAACATCTCAGGCAAAGCCGGTCACCAGATGAGATGACGCAACATGATTTGGTTCCACGCACTGCAGTGTCCCATCAAGTAGTGCACGTGATCAATCAAATTGTAACCTGTCTGTGATAAGATGAGCAGCGTTTGGGTGAATTCGAATTATTATATTTCACTAAAGAGTACTTGACTTGCCTTCTACTGCATGGCTTTAGGTTGGGTTTGACTTTTTCTTATCGGTCCAAACACCTTGCATTTTCAACACCTGGAACGATCCACAAAACAAATTTGGTCGACTCCACGGGGTTCGACTGCGGTGCGGACGTGCCTTTGACAGTATGATGGCCCTTGGCAGGTTATTTATTAATAATCATAACCTTTACTGCACTTCAAGTTGTTCTCCACCGAATGCATGGTTGTGTTTGTGAAATACAGCTCTGCAATAACAGCAGAACGATCAGCAACAGCTTATTACCTGGCACACAACTGTCTGCGCATCTTGCTTTGAGCAGCCATCTTGTTCCTGCACCTTATTGTTTCCAAACGCCAGTGGTGACCCCCGGCACCCCAGACGAAGCCTTTGTGAGGTCAGAAGGTCGTCGTCGTCCTGTAAATAACGCAGCAAGATTAACACTCAACATGGTGGTTTAATGGACCGACACCACGCTTGAAAATGAATAGCGCACCACTTTCGTTTTGTTTCGTTGTTGACTTTTGAGGTCTTTCCTCAAAGTGTCTCAACAGGATCCATCGGTTTGGTGAAACCTCTCCACAGGTTTATATCAACTTGTTGTTCATTTGAGGTCGGATTGTGGGGTGTAGCGGTGTGCAGCTGTACTTTGGCTACTGGGGTTGGGGGATTGTTTGATGACGGGAGCTCTGTATTGTGCTGTGTTAATAGATGGTACAAATCAGCCCGACTGATATGGCAGCACTCAACCCTGATTGTGAGGTGAGGGCAGATCAGAGATGTGACTTGCTACGGGTATCATGTAAAACCTGTGCTAACCTGTTCATGGTTGAAGAGTTGGTGAGATGTCCCCCTGGTGTGGAGGGTGTATGGACATGGACACTCAGCAGGATTAAATACAAAACCTGCCAAATGGCAGAGGAGCTCCTTGTAAGCTAACGGCCATCCATATCTGGTGCCAACTGCATCCACAGACGTCCTCCTGCAGTTGGTTACCTTCCCTAGGAGGTTGGGGGTAGGATTTCCACTCTGGCCAACACAAATCATTTCACTCTGCAAAAACACACTGTACTGTGTGTCAGAGTGGTGCTAATGAGTCGTTCACCAAACGGTGGTCTCCTCAGGTTGGTGCCTGGAATGTCCTATCCCTAAGAGATGGGGATGGGCCAGGCATCTGCCTGGGGGACAACCAGACGGAGGCCCATGCAGTTCTGGTGGAACGTGGACACAGCGACGCTCTGTGGTACATGCTCCCAATGTATGTTTGTATTGTTCATGAAGAATAATCATAGTTGTACAGGGTAGCCACAATGTCTTGTCAGATCACGTCAAAATTATTCTCTGTAATGACAATGATTTAAGCACAAACGGATCCATTGGACACTTAAGGCTTGTGTCATATGATGTAAAATGTGTTATAAAGTGAGAGTACTGTTACTGTATGTGCTATAACTTGTAGAACCCTTCAATGTTGGCAGCTAATGTGATAAAAGGCAATGTCACAATTTTTACAAGTGATGACAAGACATTGTGGCAACCTTGGACACAAAAGTTATTTTCCGGCAGAAATCCATGTAGTTTGTCGTTTCTTACACACAGGTCAAGGCTCACAGTTAATGTAGACAAATAGGTAGTTCAGCAACATACCTTATTGTAACTTGAGATTCGTGTTTCACTTTTCAAGATGAAATTGATAGGTATTGACGTGGCAGATAGTTACAAAAACCAACCCGGAGGACACGAGCGAGTAAACAAACCAACCTCGTGGCTCGGACGCCTCTCGATGAGCAGCCGCCGATTGGACAACCATCCTTGTTCTTCCGAGCCGTGGACACCATCTGCAGAATAACAATCGCCGTGCTACCGACTGACCTTATGGAGGGAGTAGTAGCCTCGATAAATAATCAATAGGTCAATGTGTGTTGGTGCCTAACTTACATTTTAACAGTTAACTTTCGTAGCTCCTCAGGCGTATTTGGGTTGTGCTTACCTGGCATTTCCTGCTCTGATATTCTCATGGAGGTAGTGTGCCGCAAGTTGCGTGTCCGGCGAACGAGGGCCCTGCTCGGTGCCTCAGAGGTAATGGCCACCTTCTGAGGTTTAGCCCAGGCCGCAGCAATCGGTGGTGCTGTAATACCTTTCAACTGCGGAACCTACAAATAATTCATCAAAACATGGTGCTCCACAGATACCAAAAACGTCCTGTGCAGTGTTTTGTAGTGGTAGTTTTATAATTGTAATTTGGTTCGTTAATTTTTTAATTTATTTTAATCATTATATAAAGCTATGCTATGTCATCATGGGGATGTTTTATTGCGGAAGATTGTGCACTGGTGGAAGGGGAATTGAGTCAACAGTCGCCTGTAATGCAATCATGAGGACATGTTTTCACAGTCATGATGATGTAAATGTGGGGATGTGTTACCTCATTAAGAGGATGTAATAGGATGAAAGATGATCCAGAAAATGGCAATTATGCCCATCTAGCCCGCATTGTGCCTTCATGTCCCAAATACACTTATTCTGTTCCTCAATGGAATTCCTATTACTAGTATGTGCCCGTACGTGAGTGGCCGTACGTGCAAAAAAAAAAAACTTTCAAACCGCGAGCCAGAAACAACAACCACACAGGTGGTTCCTTCGCTCTCGCGTGCCCGTACGTGCGTGGCCCAGAAGTTCGCATATCGCAGTTACGATTTATTCGCAATTTAGTTTTAATGGCCAATTATTCAATTAGCGCCAACGTATTTTGCCTTTTCGCAATGTCATCGCAAGGAAAAACACAAAGAGAAGAGAAGAGAAAAACAAAACAAAAAAAAACGCACGTGCAAAAAAAAACGACGTAAACGTTTCGCTCTCGTAAACGACGACTGGATTGGGGCATTGTGTTTATCTATAAATGCGCATAAGAAATCGAGAAATTATTAGAATACACTAAGTCATTTATCCGGAAGTCCGTACGTTGTAACCCGTAATGGGGAATGCGGCTGAGGTTCTCTTCCCCATCGGCCACGCCTATGCAGCAATGTGTCTTGTCATTGGTTGGTAAATAAATGGCCATAACTTGGGAAGCACTTGTCCGATTAAACTGTGAGATTGTATTGATGTCGAGTTGATGAAAGGCAGAATGATGGGCCAAATGCATCCTCTATGCCATCCTGTATTTAACTACATAACTCTCTTTTTTGGCAAAACGATTCCTCATAGTACCAACTCTGGGTAAAAAAAAGGAACGTGCCCTTACCTCGTAATTCAGAGTTAACTCGTTTTCACAAGGGGAACGTTTAATAGACACACCAAGGCCTTACTTAGTAATACTTGGTATACGCAAAGAACCTTTCCTCCCTAAATGGTCCCCAATCTTAACATCCTCCACCATATTGGGATCCTTACTTAAAAAGTGGTCCAACACAACACTCCCCCCCCCCTTGTGGACTATTCCACAAACTGGGTTAAAAAAAAGAAAAAACAATCCTGGACTAAATCTGGACTCTAGAACATCCTCATCTGTTCTGCCCTTTCCCTGTTCGTGGAGCCAATCTATCCCTGGAAAATTAAAATTCAATGCGTACTCTTCCCTTACCACGTGCCCTTCTGACTTCTCTTCATGAACCATTCTTTCCTGCTCTTCCCTCATACCAAGAGCCCTATAAAGACATCCCATGAGTATCCTACTTTTCTTACAATCTCAGACCTCTATCCACACATAATCCTCTACATTAATTCCCTCCCTGAGCCTGATGTCAACCATTTCCCTTGGTATAATCCTGTGTTTAACCAAAATTGTAACACCACCTTCTATTTTTTTTGTTTTTTGGTGGAAGAGCAACAGCGAAATGGAATGGAACAAAATGGAAAGGGGGAAACACCAACAGCAGAGTAGAAATGAGAGTGAGATCAAGGGGGTTGGAGGGGGAGGACACATATGGGGATGAACAAGCTGAACACAAGCCAAATGAAACACAGGAAGAAAAGAAAGGGGAAAGTGGAGATGGAAGAGAAAAGGAACAAACCAACAGACAACTAACAAAAGGAACAAACCAATTGTTTGGGTCTGGCTTCTTCTTCTTTTTATTCTTCTTCTTCACCGTCCTACCCTGAGTTTGACTTAGGTACTTGGTTTTGTCCACAACGATTCTTCCTCTTCTTCACCTCTCAGAGTTTGACTTACTTGGTTTGACCCAAGATTTGAGATCCTGTGATTGGTTGTTGGTGGCATAAATAGGGAAGTTGGGGGGGGGGTAATGGGAGCATATGATTTTGTTCCTGTTGAGTTGGTTTGAACTTTGATTCAGAAAACCACAAGGAAGGGATTATTTATTTATTTATTTTAAATATAATACAGACCTGAATGCCTGATAGTTGATTGAGGGTGAAATCCTTTGAGCTGAGACCTCGGAAGTCAGCAAGAACATGAAGCGATTGAGGGCCTTCGAGGGTTGATCGTTCTGTTCTCAATCACCCTTGTGCCTGCATGTTGGTTGCTACCTTCCTTGGGGCGTCTCATGGTGTTGTAACACAACTGACAACTAACAAAAAGGAACAAACCAACCGACAACTAACGAAAGAAAGGAGGTTATGGAGAGGCGGGAAATCACAATAACCTGGAAAAAGGAGTGCTCTCACATAAACGCATCTCGTAGCCTTCCAGTCCTGTCCTCCAATTTATCTCCTTTTTAAACCAAGTCCACTTACTAGGACTATATAGTACTCAATTCACGATTTACTTTTCCTTCAATCTCCTCCATCTTCATGTTTAAACCCCTGGCATTGATTGGTACAGAATGTTTCTAAATTGGTACAGAATGTTTGAATCGGTGGGTACATTTTTTTTATATCTATTGACGGCACAACAGCATCATTCACTTTGACATGGACAGATAGAAAAACCTGTGGCACAAAGAGCCTATCGGAGTGAGCTCTTCAATCACATTCGGATGAATCGCTGTTCCGATGTCGAGTCAAAATAGAAAGAGCTACAGGACAAAACTAGAACGGCACTCGGTAGAGCACATACCTCCGCCAAGTTGAACAGTTTACGTTTTGTATCCCACTAATAGGCCAGATCTGGATCTGGACCTAAACCAAAATCGAGTCGCCTTGTTCTTGTCACCTAACCAACTCATGTCATAATCCGTCCAAAACTTTTTGAAACATCGTGAGAGACATCTTTTTTGGTCCCCTCTCTCAATGGTGAAGAATCACTGAAAAAAAATTCTCGTGTCCGAATCCAAATCTTCATCAAAATCAAATCAATTCGTCCTTGTAACACACCCAACCTCTCCACCAGGTTTCGTCCGAATCTGTCCGTAGCTTTTTGAGATATCTTGTTAAATATAGCTTTTGGCCCCATCACTCAACGGTGAAGAACCACTGAAATTTTTTTTCGTATTCAGATCCAGTTCTTCTTTAAAATAGAATGAATTCTTCTTTGTTACACACCTAACCTGTCCACCAAATTTCGTCCGAATCCATCGATGACTTTTTGAGATATCCTGCTCAAAGACAGACAAAACAGATAGCGGTGAAAATGTAACCTCCGTCCAACTTTGGTGGCAGAGGTAATAATCAATGAGAACAGTCTTCCTTCGGTCTGATACCAAAGAAATGGGCTGAATGGATTATTGATGGCAGCATAACTCTGACTGAGTAGTTTCGAAAGACAAGAATGAAGAGTCGCCCTAATTTTCTGCGACATCGAGAGAGAAGAATTGAGCACCGCTTGGTGTGACAGAGGCCTACCTTTAAAACCAGGCACTTCGAGCTGAAGCAGTAACCATTATGCCTGGTGTTGGCTTAATGGTTCGGGTGGTGGGCTTGGGATCCCAGCATCCTGAGTTCAAATCCCACTCAGCTGTTGAATTAATACCTGGTGGGGTTGAATCTGCCTGTCATTCTTCTGAGGTCGGCAAAATAAGTGCCAGCTTGCTGGTATCCTGTGTCGGAGTGGCAACCCATCAAGTATTTTGCTCAATAGCAAAGGAGACTGCTGGGCACCAATGCTCTGCACAAAGTAGCCAATGGTAACACTCATAAAAAATTGTGATGCAAATGAAAAAAATTGTTTCCAGCCCCTTAATTTACCATCCCATCAATAAACAATCATCCACAGGACAGTTCCTGACAAACATCACTCGTCAATTACTCAGGCAATGGCAAAAACACACCGTCAAGGTTTTGTCTTCAATTCTCAGGAAGGCACCTGAAAGGCTTGTTAGAATAGCCAGAGAAGGTGCTCCAGATGAAAACATGAGCATCGGTCAGAGCAATAACCAGAGCTGAAGTGAAGCATATTGTTGTGGTTTTGCAAAACCGCATGCCTCGAAGGCAATAGCACCCAACATATAGTGATCCCCAGGCAGTTATTTCATTGGTATTCGTGTAGTTAGTCCTCCCCTCATGTCTAGTTGGTTAACAGGACGAAATGCATTGTGTGGGTCTCGTAGTTAGGTCGAGTAAATATCTCTGATTCATACTCTGACCCCGACTCTAACCCTTTCCTTTTATCCATAGTACGACAAGCATGCAAGCCATTCAATGGGAAATTGTTTAAAAGCACACCACGATGCCTCCCATGGCTCAGATCAACCCCATCCCCATTGCACACAAGACAGCCTGCCATGGAAATTTGCACGCCATTATTTCATTCAAACTTGCGCACCAATTCCCAACCGGCACCTCACCTTACGCCGCACCTCGCTCACCAAATCTCACCACTTTGACCAAAAACGCCTCCCGCACACAGGAAAAATATTCCCGCACCCCCTCATACCTCTGCATCATCACAATTCACCACTCTATTTCGAGGAGCACCGCGCGGTGTGGAATTGTCCTCGGCACCGTGCTAAGCTTGACCACACAACAGACAACTAAGAGCTCCACCGCATCTCACCGGGAATGTCCCGGGTTATCGTCCGGAATTGTTGCAACCCTCATCCAGTTGTCAGACCATGGCAAGACTGGGGGCAACGAGGTGGGATCGTGGGAAGGGCGATCCGGGAGTTTGTTTTGGGTCCCTGGTGTGCATTTTGGCTCATGAAGGAGCTCGTGGGTGGCAGAGAAAGTCCGCTGCCATCCGAAATACAGACTACACGGTGCACGTTCAGGGCTGGGGTGCCGGCTCGGGGAGCATGCCCCCTGTTAAATCAGGAGCTCCGAGCCGTGCCGAAGCTGGTAGGCATCTGAGCCGGTTTTTGGTCCCGGAGCCTGGTGGGGCATGGCTAGGGCCGCTGTGACCCAATAGAGGAACAGGATTTGGGCCACAGCACGTCGCTTTCTGGTCCTCGCCCCACCCTTCACCTGGGGCTTATAAAAGGGAGTAGCGCGGAGCCGTTAGAGCGTGCTTCTTCTGAAGAACTTCTTCGAGATCCTGATCCGAGTGCGACTGCCATCTTTAGAGACTCCCTGCTGTGCTGTCGACATCCCGCCACCCCAGCGACGGACCAGTGCGGAGCACACGTTGCCACGAAGCCCCGGCGAATAAATCGGCAGAAGATAACGCACCATATCACGAGTTGGGATCACTCAGGCGGAGCGTCCCACACAGGTACACACTACACATACAGACCTTTACAGGTCTAGGTTAGGGATCTTCCTTCTCACACATTTATTCTCCTCTTCTCTCTCTCTATTCCACCCCTCGATCCAATCTTCTGTGGATGCACAAAGAAGAACGTTACTGACTCGCAATCCCATTTTCCTCTGGCAGACATCACACCCCTCACGTCACTACATCAAACCTCCTCACTCCCACACCGTAGACATCAATCCTTTCCAACTACCCTTCCTAAGCGTCCTGGCCCACGTTGGTAAGCCGACCATGCCATGTATTTGGAGGGCGCTCAACCTCACCTTTCTCTTTCTCTTGGCTCTCCAACTTTCTGTGTGTGTGTGTGTGTGTGTGTGTGTGTGTGTGTGTGTGTGTGTGTGTGTGTTGTGTGTGTGTGTGTGTGAGAGAGAGAGAGAGAGAGAGAGAGAGAGAGAGAGAGAGAGAGAGAGAGAGAGAGAGAGAGAGAGAGAGAGGAGATATGGGCCTGTCCTAGATTAAGTAAGATTGTAGAAGATAGTTGGGATACTCCTGCTCTGTGCCTCTTTTGTAAGATTGCTTGCTTTTTGCCACACCCCACAAATTCCTTGCTATCCCTTGCTGTACATAAAATAAAACCCCATTCAATGCACAACATACTTTTCCTCGCTTGGTTATAAATAAATGTGTTGTATGGAAATGTTCCCAGCTCGTTTTCTTGTTTTCTTCCATTGGCCCAGCATGGTCCGCACCCTAGTTTAGCCAGGACGTTATCCCCCAACGATGTGTTTCCAAACCGGTACATGCTTAGCAGTTCCGCTCGGTTGCATCTGATCTGGTAAGGTGATCTGGTTTGAGCAACTGCGTTCCGAGGGCGTGTTCCCTGGTAATTAGATCATGTGACCTTTAGGTAAACGGTATTAATTAGATGGAGGACCCTAAGTTACATGGTCGAGTAATTGGTGTTCGCAGTCGATTAGTGACCCGCCGCATCCCAAAGTTATTCGTGTGCGTCAGCCTGATATTCCGGAGAGTCTGGAGGGAACCTGAGGAAGTTGACCCCTCATGATATTTGCCCCCGACCCCGGGTCCGCAACAATATCTATACTTTTAGAAAGACAAAGGATCATGGACTGATTGTAGCAACTGCTGACGATGTAACCTCCATATTGTTTAAAGGGGAATTTCGTTATTCCGGTGGCTGATGCTGGAGCTCAAAATCCACGATGGTAACCAGGCAGGATGGCATCTACAACAGGTTTAAAGACTAATAACCAGGGTGGAAACATGGCAAAGAATCAATATTTAAAGATGCCAATATGAAAACCTACCAGTGTGCTCAACCAGACAGAAACAGTCTAAATGCCAAAACAATAAACTAAACTTATCACACATACAGAGTGTTCAGGGACACAGAACAGACAAAAGAGTAAGACAGAAATATTGGAGAATGTGGAGGGGAGCTTTCCTTGAGGGGCCTTTGAAGTGGTGAAGGGTTCACAAGTAGGGCCTCATGGCTTGTCCTGCAGCTAGAATGGCTCATGCTGCAGATGGAATGCAGGACTCAGCTCGGCACTGACCTCGCCTCTGGCACTGGCTCTCACTTTGACAACCACTGATGACTGGTCTCTGGTGAACTCCACTGGCTCTGGCGCTCACCCTTTACTCTGCCAAATTCCTCTCCTTGACTGACTCGGGCTACTCCAGACACTGACTCTCAGCTCGCTTGTATAGACACCACCACTCAACCTCCCCCCCCCCTGCTTTGAGGCTTTCCCCTCGCCCTGCAGTGGTCATGCACGAGCTCCCACAGCAATGAAGTTGCTCATGTGGCTCCGCTACATCAGCAGTGCCAGTTCCAAGTTACTCACATGGACACGCCATGTGAACGGAACATGTGGAGTTCACGCACATGGAACTGTCATTTTGACGAGCTCCCATGGGGAGGTAAGAAATGACAATAGCAAACAATTGACAGTGTTAATTACAGAGGAAAAATGGGATAGACACAGAGGCTAGGGTGACAAGGAGTTTCCTATACACCCGATCATGGTCATTCATGCTAACTGGGGTTACAAAACACTTATGCTAACATTCATTATAAGATAACTAATTAATAATTAACCACTCATAAGTCATTTTCGGAACACGACTCAAATATCGGACCTCATCCCTTATAAAGGAAAGAAGGAAAGGAGGAGGAGAAAAACGCAACCGGATCCAAAGACCAGTTAGCCAAGAAATGTCATTACCTAAATGCGGGATTAATCCCTTCGCACTCAACAAAGGAGCTGATTTTCACTTTCTGGCAAATTGCAGAAAAGGCCAAAGAATTCAAAGGACCAATGTTTGCAACCTACATTGACATGAAGAAGGCATTTGACTCCCTGACCAGGCAATGCCTTTGGGTCCTCCTTCAAGGTTCAGAAGTCCCTCCGAAGTTTATATACCTCACCCAAGCACTGCATACAAAGAGAAAGCTGCGTCTGTCTGGGAACCGAACTCTCTGATCACTTTGGGTTCCATGGAGGAGTACTTTCTCCAACCCTCTTCCTCCCAGCTGTGGACATCAATGTTTCATAGAAGTGGTCATAACTGTGGAGTCAAGGCTTTAACCTCACTTATACTGACCTCGATTTTACAGATATATAATGTGGTCTACCTTGTTGTGTCTGCAGACACCTTTACTTCTGCACTCCAGGATTTCAACCACCACTCATCCATAGTAGGTCTTCAAGTCAGCTGGATGAAGACTAAACTCCAATGTTTGTGTCAAGAGGATGCCCCCCACTCCCATTAACATGAATAATACAGTCTCAGAGTTTGAGTACCTTGGCTCTTGCATCTTCTTCGGGCAGCTCCATGCCAGAATTAAAGAGACAGTTTGATATTGCTGATCTACAATGGCATCACTCTTCACCATCTAAAGAGCCCCCATCAACAAATGTCTAACAAATCAGACTAGGGAACACTCAATTAATGACTGCATTTGATATGAAAGCTGTGTGATGGATCATTTGCTTCCGATGACAGGACCACATCACCAATGTTCAAGTCAAACGGAAAGCCAAGCACACTGACCTAGCCACCTCGATCCATCGAGCACAACTGTGATGCTATATGGACGTCTCTGATGACATCCTGAGAGTGATCCATCAATCTCCCCTCTAACCTCCCTACCACCACAACACTGTAAACACCCAAGCATGTGCCCCCCCCCAACACATGTTAGAAAGATACCATCAAGCAACTACTCAAACCCACAGATCTGTCCTTACCTGACAGAGTGGCTTGGAGAAGTGAGTCATAATTGCAGCTACATCACATGGTGACATGCTAGAATCTAGATGAATGTATGTATATCAATTGGAAGAATTGGAAAAGTGTACTGGTATATATATAATTATTTAAATCGTATAGAAACCCATGCTGTAATTATTTTATCTGCTTGCAATCAGTTGCAACCAATCAGTTGCAGTTCCTCATTTTTTTGCAGCCTCTCCACCTTCCCTCCAGCTGTTTTTTTTTAATTAATTTTTTTAACCTCTCCAGCATCTCCACCCTTTCTCTCCAACCTGAAAGGTTAGTCTCTCCACCCTCCAGGTAACTAACTTTCACACTGAGAATGTAACAAGCCCTTATATACTTATTATAACCCAGTTAGCTGTAGTTTGTTTTCACATTGAGAACGATTGATAGAGTAAGTTAAAAAAAAGTTTTAAAAGGACTTG
>CM068962.1:48627684-48679396 GCA_035128595.1 Eptatretus atami
CTTTTCCATATTCGTGATGTTTCCCGGATGTATGGCCGTCGAATGTCTTGGCGACACGCAAAAATACCATGCTTCCCCATTTCTCAGGTCGCTCACCTCCATTTGTTTTTTTTCATATTTATATTTCCATTTACGGATGCTTTCCGTCAGGTTCTGTGATTTTTTCCTCCAGTATATCGGCTTTCGGACATCCGTCAGGCACACAAAATTACCGTGCTTCCCCCATTGTCTCGGGTCACTCACCTTTTTTTTTTTTCATTTTTTTTTTCATTTATTATATTTTCATTCCATGGATGTTATCGCGACGATTCGTGAATTTTTCCGGTGTTTCCAGCTTCGTATCCATCGGCACGCAAAATTTTCATCTTCTACATCACCCGGAAGGTTTCTGATTCTTTAATATCAGTCAGGAGTCAGAGGAGTGAGTCCAGTCATGGTTAGAAAGAGCTTTTATAGTGCTTACGGTTGTGAAATTCACAGATCACCATTCAGGTTTCCCCGAAGACATGTATGTCGATAAGTGTGTGTTTCAGGTTAGATTCCCCACCAATGTTATAACAGGAAATTATCAGTGCGGCTGTGCATCTTCAGTTAGCCGTTATTCTGTCTCTATCTTTTTTGTAAACAACAACGACAATAACAACAAGCAGAGCAATTCATCGACACGTCGCCTTCATCGGGGCGGCATCCCGCCTGAATGAGGGTTCCAAAGTGAAGTGAAGCAGGGCACTGATTTCGGGTGGAAAAACCCACGCGCCCTCCCCTGGGGCCGATAAAAAGGCCGCGTTCGCTCACCGGACCAGGGCGCTGAGAGAGAGAGCCGGTTGAGAGTTGGAGGATGGAGTGGGTTGGTGGTCGAGATCGCGGAGCAGTAGCTCGTGGAGAAGCTTGGAGCGCAGCCAGATGGCAGTGGAAGTCGGGCGCGTCGCAAGGCCCTTGACCCACCAAGCCGCCATTCGGCGCTGCAGCGTGTTGCAACGAGTCAGCGAAGACGGGAGGACAACAGGGTCGCCAACCCGAACCAGCACCAGCGAGTCACCACGAGGGTGCCAGGTAGGCCCGCTCGGTCTCTCGGAGCCCCTGTCGTCATCCCGGCTCTGAACAATAATAAAGGCTTACGAGCCTGTTCTTTCTTTCTTGGGTTTTTGTATGAAAGTCTGTGGCGGCCTTGTCTTCTAAGTAGAATTGTGAGTAAAGTACGTGCTGTACATAATTAAGAAGACATCAGCTGTAGCTTTTGATTGGTGTGTCCTGCGCCCTCCCCGCCCCGCCTCTCCCCCCCCCCCCCCCCCTCCCCCCATCCCTCTTTGTTCTCCCGGCCTCCTATTGAGCATGTGCCTGCACGAATAAATGTCCCCATTTTTAATGTCACCTGCGTGCGTTGGTCGGGCCGTGTGTCCGTAGTGTGGTGACTATCGCTATAAATTGCGTTCGGATATTAGGCTGCTGATATATACCGATAAAACGTACCTCTGGTCCGACGGGACTTAGCGATATAAAACCACTCGGCATCACATACGGAATGAGCTGCTGAGCGGCTCGTTTCGTGCAGTCCGTCGAGGTATAAAACTCCTGGCCATTTCTGCGCGCGAATAGTTAGGTACAGCGACAATTCGGCGATCGACCCTGTAGCGTGTGGACAGAGCAGTTGGCTGGTTTTATGGTGTTTGTGTTAAAAACACCGTATCGGTGTGTCGTGTGTCTATCTCGGAAGCTGCGACTAGATTGCCCCCCCCCCCCACGGTTTTCCGGTTGGGGCGCCGGGCGCGGCCGCAATGGGCGTATTAGGCGGTCGTCCGCTGACGCGTGAACTTAGCGAAATTCAACAACAATATATGTAGAGATGTAGTGATTAAGGACACGTCACCGGCGCGTAGTGGGGCGCGTAATCCGGTTACTCGAGGCTTGGATTGAGGATAGCTTGAGGACGGGAGTCGCGCTGGTGTGCTGTCTGGCTACGTGTGTATATGTGTGGTTGTGCAGCCCGGAATCATGGCGAAACCCAATCCTTATCCTGTGTCGTAAGAGTGGACGGGTTGCGTCAGGAAAGGGTGTCATCCGGCGTAAAACTATGCCAAACAGTTATGCGGATCATAACGGATGATCGCTTGTGGCGACCCCTAAACGTATCTCCGAAAGAAGAAAAACAACAAGATAAGGACACGTCTATTCATAGTTACCCAAACTTTAAACCACATGACTGCCAGAAACGTCTACTATTCTTTTGGGCCTCTTTAAATAGTATGATCACTAAACCTCTGCTGTGCACAGAGAGCTTTGGCCTGGGAAGGTTCACTTGTAGTGTGAAAGGTAATTGATGATTCATCTGGTTGGTGTTTTCGCAGATGATGCTAAAATAATCCGGTGCCACCCTTGTAAAGTAGGCCATTGTGCTTTAAAAACACGATTGTGTAAAAGTAAGCTACATTTTTTGTTTTTTTTTCTAACATGAATACTTACCTCTAAATCTGAAGAAGGACTTTTTCATCTCTCCTCCAGCCTGCATAGTCACGTGATAGTCCTCGTGAGCCTTCACCGGCAAATGCTTTTCCTTCCATTCGCAAAGAGAAACACACTCAGCTTGCGTACGGTCATTGTAGTGTAGTTTACTGAATGTAAGGGATTTATAGTCCATTAACTTGTTTTCATTTATATCATTTGAAACCATCACTATAATATCTGATGGTGTTCACATAGCTAAAGAATACTTGTGAAGAAACAGCATCAAGGGACAGTAGTTGATAAAGTGCACACCCAAAACTCACACACCAAGTAGTATTGGTGAAATTGAATTTCAGATGATTGATGACACGAGACCAGCGCAAAAAAAAAAAAAACGGTCAGATGAAGGTGGATTTACTTTCTAAGGCACAAACACTTCTTTCTTCAAAGGCCACAATTTATTCCCACGTTCTTTGGGTTGATTGTGGGGGATTTTGCGCCCAAGTCTGTTCAGGAACCGGGTTGCCAGCCTGACGTTCGATTAAGTAGTTAGAAAGGAATTTGGAGTTCTACTTTCGTGAAGGACACCATGGGACCTTAACATCCACCAACAATTGCGGTATATCGGGATTGCCAGTGAACGTCCATCCCTGCCTGCGAAACTCATGGAATGACAGTTTATAGCTGGGTTCAGCTTTGAACCCTCAAGGTGATGCGCACCCAGACAGCTTCAAGGTAATGTTGCGCACCCTCTATGTGTAGGCCATCCTACCCAGCCTCGAAGTGGCATAATACTTTCATGGGTTTGTTCTAATGTTGTGGTTAGTTGTTGATGAATTTCGCATTTGGCAGGAGGACATACAAGACTTCAAACTAAATGATGATCCTCAAGGGCGAAACTTGTCCTGGATCGTTTCTTCATTAGGTTCATCTCTCTTGTTTGGTGTCAGAGATGTACTTCCTCTTTAAGATTAACAGGAGTGCTTTGTGTTTAAAAAAAAAAACAATTACCTTATCTTAAAACATTCATTTTGGTGATATACAGCAAAATACATCTTTCTTTATGGCTCTTCACATGAACATGCAACTACTGCAATGGGGAATTGTTTATGGTGGAGAAGCTGCGCGTCCCAGACGCCTGCCATCCCACTCTGAGATAGTAAAGCAGTGTAAACCTGATGTCAAGGGATATTCCGAGATAGACCAGACCACTGCTCCTGGAATTTGGCGCAATTTGTAATTTGTTCAGGTGCCCAGTGATAACTTTGCGTACTCTTCACGAAAGATCACATCATGGGATGTTGAACGTCACCAATGCCCAGTGCTGGTGGAGGGTCCTCTGTGTTAACGTCCTCGCTCGTTGATGGCGTACACATTATACCTTACCTCTGTATGCGAAACACCAAGGATGATCGGATATATCTGTTGTCGAGAATTCAACCCAAGCCTTGACAAACCCAGGTGAGTTTGCATATCTTCTAGAGTCTAGACTATACTGCGAACCCATTTATTTAATACACCTCCCTGCACAATACGTTTTACATTTATCCACAGAATCAGGTTTTTCCTTAAAACCTGAATAACATTGCCAAGTTGTCCCCCGAACCTCCTCATCCCCCTGAAACATCCCCACCACCCCCCACACAAAATTAACTAAAGCCTTAATCTCCTTAGACATGTAGAATGGTGAAAAGCAGCTTCCACTCTTCTCATGTTCATACACGAATTAAAAAAGGAAAAAAACAATTAATTAATTAACTTTAATGCTCAAAGACAATTCCAGTGTGAGCTTCCATCAAATTCTATCAGATGGGTTATTAAAACAATGCACCGGGTTTCCTAATTCTGTTCCTAGTTTCTTCTGAGATACCAGACCTTAACGACTCAGCACTCCCTCATGCTACATCCTTGAGGATATCAGAAGGTAATGCGCTCAGTATATTCATCCAAGAATTAAGAGCTTCTAAAATACCTGTTTCTATAAGAGGGTTCTGTATGTGATGCTGCTGGATCACATCATACCTCATGTACACTGGCCAGCTCCCGCTGCAGTGCGGACACACTCTTGCCTCTTGACCTTAATCACAGGTCTCTCCTGCCTTGTTTTGGAGTATGTTGCATCACAGCCAATTTCCCTCTGGTAAATCCAGAGCAGCCATGAGCCCAATATAACATAATTTTCCATGGGATTCCATGAGATTAACTGTTTCCTGGAAGGAGAAAGAATAGCGACTACTTTTTAAGGTTGGAGTCGGAGTAGTGTTGTGATGAATTGTTTTTCCCCAAATGAAAATGTCAATTCATGTTAAATATGGTGAAGCACCTGCGCAGGTGACATCGAGCACCATCCAACAACATCTTTCAGGCAAAGCCGGTCACAGATGAGATGGAAGTCAAACAAAACCAAACTGATTTGGTTCAACGCACAGCAGTGTCCCATCAAGTAGTGCACGTGATCAATCAAATTGTAACCGTCTGGATAAGATTGAGCACGTTTGGGTGATTCGAATTATTATATTTCAACTAAAGAGTACTTGACTTGCCTTCTACTGCATGTGCTTTAGCGTGGGTTGACTTTTTCTATCGGGTCCAAACACCTTGCATTTCACACCTGAACGATCACAAAACAAATTTGGTCGATCTCCACCGGGGTTCGACTCGGTGCGGACGTGCTTTGACAGTATGAATGGCCTGTGCAGGTTATTTATTAATAATCATAACCTTTACTGACACTTCAAGTTGTTCTCCACCGATGCATGTTGTGTTTGTGAAAACAGCTCTGCAATAACAGCAGAACGATCAGCAACAGCTTATTACCTGGCACAGCAACTGTCTGCCGCACTTGCTTTGAGAGCCATCTTGTTCCGCAACATTATTGTTTCAAACGCGCCAGTGGTGACCCCCGCACCCCAGACGAAGCCTTGTGAGGTCAGAAGGTCGATCGTCGTCCTGTAAATTAACGCAACAAGATTAACATCAACATGGTGGTTTAATGGACCGACACCCAGCTTGAAAATGAATAGCGCCCGACTTTCGTTTTGTTTCGTTGTTGACTTTTGAGGTCTTTCCTCAATGGTCTGCAACAGGCTCCATCGGTTTGGTGAAACCTCTCACAGTTTTATATCAACTGTTTGTTCATTTGAGGTCGGATTGTGGGGTGTACGTGTGCAACTGTAACTTTGGCTACTGGGGTGGGGATTTGTTTGATTGAACGGGAGCTCTGATGTTGGCTGTGTTAATAGATGGTACAAATCAGCTCCGATGATATGGCAGCACTCAACCCTGATTTGAGGTGAGGGCAGATCAGAGATGTGACTTGCTACGGGTATGCATGTAAAACCTGTGCTAACCTGTTCATGGTTGAAGAGTGGTGAGATGTCCCCCTGGTGTGGAGGGTGTATGGACATGGACACTTCAGCAGGATTAAATACAAAACCTGCCAAATGGCAGAGGAAGCTCCTTGTAAGCTAACGCATCCATATCTGGTGCCAACTGCGATCCACAAGACGTCCTCACTGCAGTTGGTTTACCTTCCCTAGAGGTTGGGGTAGAATTTCCACTCTGGCCAACACAATATCATTTCACTCTGCAAAAACATCACTGTACTGTGTGTCAGACGTGCGTGCTAATGAGTCTTCACAAAAACGGTTGGTCTCTCCTCAGGTTTGGTTGCCTGCGAATGTCCTATCCCTTAAGAGATGGGGATGGGCCAGGCATCGCCTGGGGGACAACCAGACGAGGCCCCATGCAGTTCGGTGAACGTGGACCACAGCGACGCTCTGGTGGTACATGCTCCCAATGTATGTTTGTATTGTTCATGAAGAATAATCATAGTTGTACAGGGTAGCCAACAATGTCTTGTCAGATCACGTTCAAAACTATCTCTGTATGACAATGATTTAAGCACAAAACGGATCCATTGGACACTTAAAGCGCTTGTTCATATGATGTAAAATTTGTTATAAAGTGGAAGAGTACTGTTACTGTATGTGCTATAATCATTGTAGAACCTTCAAGTGTGCAGTAATGTGATAAAAGGCAATGTCACAATTTTTTACAAGTGATGACAAGACATCTGTGGCAACGCTTGGACACAAAAGTTATTTTCGCAACAAAAACAAGAAATCCCATGAGTTTGTGTTTCTTCCACACAGGTCAAGGCTCAACAGTTAATGTAGACAAATAGTAGTTAGTTTCAGCAACATACCTTATGTTATAACTTGAGATCGCTGTTTCACTTTTCAAGATGAAATTGATAGGTATTGACGTGGCAGAATAGTGACAAAACAACAACCCGGAGGACAACGAGCGAGGTAAACAAACCAACTCCGGGCTCGGACGCCTCTCGATGAGCAGCCGCCGATTGGACAACCCATCCTTGTTCTTCCGAGCCGTGGACAACCAATCTGCAGAAAAACAATCGCCGTGCTACCGACTGACCTATGGAGGCGGTAGTAAGCCTCGATAAATAATCAATATCAATGTGTGTTGGTTGCCTAACTTACATTTTTAACAGTTAACTTTCGTAGCTCCTCAGGCGTATTTTGGGTGTGCTTACCTGGCATTTCCTGCCTCTGAATTTCTCATGGAGGTAGTGTGCCGCAAAGCTGCGTGTCCCGGCGAACGAGGCCCTGCTCGGTGCCTCCAGAGGAATGGCCAACCTTCTGAGGTTTAGCCCAGGCCTGCACGCAATCGGTGGTGCCTGTAATACCTTTCACTGCGGAAAACCTACAAATAATTCATTTCAAAAACATGGTGCTCCACAGAACCAAAAACGTCTGTGAGTGTTTGGTAGTGGTAGTTTTAATAAGTTGTAATTTTGGTTCGTTAATTTTTTATATTTATTTAATCATTAATATAAAGCTATGCTATGTCATCATGGGGATGTTTTTATTGCGGAGATTGTGCACTGGGGAAGGGGAATTGAGTCAACAGTCGCCTGTAATGCAATCATGAGGAACATGTTTTTCAAGTCATGATTGATTAAATGTGGGGATGTGTTAACCTCATAAGAGATGTAATAGGATGAAAGATATCCAGAAAATGGCAATTATTGCCCATCTAGCCCGCATCTGTGCCTCATGTCCCCAAATACACTTATTCTGTGCCTCAATGAATTCCTATTACTAGTATGTCCGTAACGTGATGCCCGTAACAGTGCAAAAAAAAAAAACTTTCAAACCGCGAGCCATAAAACAACAACCAACAGTGGTTCCTTCGCTCTCTGCGTGCCCGTACGTGCGTTGCCAGAAGTCGCATATTCGCAGTTACGATTATCGCAAATTTAGTTTTAATGGCCAATGTTTCAATTAGCGCAACGTATTTGCCTTTCGCGCAATTGTCATCGCCAAGGAAAACACAAAGAGAAGAGAAGAGAAAAACAAAACAAAAAAAAAACCGCACGTTGCAATAAAAAAACGACGTAAACGTTCGCCTCTCGTAAACGACGACTGGATGGGGCATTGTGTTATCTATAATGCCGCATAAGAAAATCGAAGAAATTATTAGAATACACTAAGTCATTTATCCGGAAGCCGTACGCTTTGTAAAACCCGTAATGAGGGAATGCGGCTGAGGTTCCTTCCCAATCGGCCACGCCTATGCAGCAAGTGTCTTGTCATTGGTTGGTAATAAATGGCCATAAACTTGGGAAGCACTTGTCCGTTAAACTGTGAGATTTGTAGGTTGATGCGAGTTGATGAAGGCAGAATGATGGGCAAATGGCATCCTCCTCTATGCCCAGTTTCCTTGTATTTTAAAACTACATAACTCTTTTTTTTGGCAAAACGATTCCTCATAGTACCAAACTCTGGGGTAAAAAAAAGGAACGCTGCCCTTACCTCGTAATTCAGAGTTAACTCGTTTTCACAAGGGAACGTTTAATAGACACACAGGCCTTACTGGATGTAAATACTTGGTATAACGCAAAGAACCTTTCCTCCCTAAATGTCCCAAATCTTAACATCTCCACCATATATGGGATCCTCTACTTAAAAAGTGGTCCACACACAACACTCCCCCCCCCTTGTGGACTATTCCACAAACTGGGTTAAAAAAAAGAAAAAACCAATCCTGGACTAAATCTGGACTCTAGAACATCCTCAATCTGTTCTGCCCCTTTCCTGTTCGTGGCCAATCATATCCCTGGAAATTAAAATCAATGCGTACTCTTCCCTTACACGTGCCTTCTGACTTCTCTTCATGAAACCATCTTTCCTGCTCTTCCCTCATACCGAAGAGCCTATAAAGACATCCCATGCAGTATCCTACTTTCTTACATATCCTCAGACCTCTTCCACACATAAATCCTCTACATTAATTCCCTCCCTGAGCCCTGATTCAACCATTCCTTGGTATAATCCGTGTTTAACCAAAATTGTAACAACCACCTTCTATTTTTTTGTGTTTTTGGTTGGAGAAGAGCAACAGCGAAATGGAATGGAACAAAATGGAGAAGGGGGAACACCAACAGCAGAGTTAGAAATGAGAGTGAGATCAAGGGGGTTGGAGGGGGAGGACACATATGGGATGACAAGCTGAACACAATGCCAAATGAAACACAGGAAGAAAAGAAAGGGGAAAGTGGAGATGGAAGAGAAAAGGAAACAAACCAACAGGCAACTAACAAAAGGAACAAAACCAATTGTTTGGTCTGGCTTCTTCTTCTTTTTTATTCTTCTTCTTCACCGTCCTAAACCCTGAGGTTTGACTTAGGTACTTGTTTTGTTCCACAACGATTCTTCCTCTTCTTCATCCTTCAGAGTTTGACTACTGTTTTGACCCAAAGATTGAGATCCTGTGATTGGTTGTTGGTTGGTCATAAACTAGGAAGTTGGGGGGGGTGGGATAATGGGAGCATATGATTTTTTCCTGTTGAGTTGGTTGAACTTTGATTCAGAAAACCACAAGGAAGGGATTATTATTTATTTATTTTAAATATTAATACAGACCTGAATGCTGGATAGTTGATTGAGGGTGAAAATCCTTTGAGCGTGAACCTCGGAGTCAGCAAGAACATGAAGCATTAGGGCCTTCGAGGGTTGATCGTTCTGTTCTCAATCACCTTGTGGCCTGCATGTTGTTGCTACCTTCCTGGGGCGCTCATGGTGTTGTAACACAACTGACAACTAACAAAAAAGGAACAAACCAACCGACAACTAACGAGAAAGAGATAGAGCGGGAAAATCACAATAACCTTGAGAAAAGGAGTTGCTCTCAATAAAGCATCTCGTAGCCTTCCAGTCCTGTCCTTCCAATTTATCTCCTTTTAAACCAAGTCCACTACTAGGATATATAGTACTCAATTCACGATTTACTTTTCCTTCAATCTCCTCCATCTTCCATGTTTAAACCCCTTGGCATTGATTGGTACAGAATGTTCTAAAATTGGTACAGAATGTTTGAATCGGTGGGTACATTTTTTTTTATATCTATTGACGGCCACACAGACATCAATTCAACTTTGACATGCAGATAGGAAAAAACCTGTGCAGCAAAGAGCCTATCGATGAGACTCTTCAATCACATTCGGATGAATCGCTGTTCGATGTCGAGTCAAAATAGAAAGAGCTACAGGACAAAACTAGAAACGGCCACTCGGTGAGCACATACCTCGCCAAGTTGAACAGTTTACGTTTGTATCCCACTAATAGGCCAGATCGGATCTGGACCCTAAACCAAAATCGAGTCGAACCTTGTTCTTGTTCACCTAACCAACTCATGGTCATAATCCGTCCAAAACTTTTTTGAAACATCGTGGAGAGACATCTTTTTTGTCCCTCTCTCAAATTGCGTGAAGAATCAACTGAAAAAAAATTCTCGTGTCCGAATCCAAATCTTCATCAAAAACTCCAAATCAAATTCGTCTTGTAAACACCCCACCTCCTCCACCAGGTTCGTCCGCAATTGTCCGTGAGCTTTTTGAGATATCTTGTTAAATATAGCTTTTGGCCCCCCATCACTCAACGGTGAAGAACCACTGAAATTTTTTTTCGTTATCAGTCAGCTTCTTCTTTAAAATAAGAATGAATTCTTCTTTGTTAAACCTACCTGTTCCACCAAATTCCGTCCGATCCATCGATGACTTTTTGAGATATCCTGCTCAAAAGACAGACAATACAGATAGCGGTGAAAATGTAAACCTCCGTCCAACTTTGGTGGCAAAGGTAATAATCAATGAGAACAGTCTTTCCTTCGGCTGATACCAAAGAAATGGGGCTGAATTGATATTGATGGCAGCCATAACTCTGACTGAGTAAGTTTCGATAAGACAAGAATGCAGAGTCGCCCTAATTTTCTGCGACATCGAGAGAGAAGAATTGAGCACCGCTTGGTGGACAGAGGCACTACCTTTAAAACCAGGCACTTCGAGCTGAAGCAAGTAACCATCTATGCTGGTGTTGGCTTAATGGTTCGGGTGGTGGCTTGGGATCCCCAGCATCCTGAGTTCAAATTCCCCCACTCAGTGTTTGAATAATACCTGGTGGGGTTGAATCTGCCTGTCATTCTTCTGCAGTCGGCAAAAATAAGTGCCAGCTTGCTGTATCCTGTGTCGGAGTGCAACCCATCAATATTTTGCTCAATAGCAAAGAGACTGCTGCTGCACCCAATGCTCTGCACCAAAGTAGCCAGGAACAGCTCATAAAAAATTGTTGATGCAAATGAGAAAAAATTTTTTCCAGCCCCTTAATTTACCATCCCATCAATAAAACAATCATCCACAGGACAGTTCCTGACAAACATCACTTCGTTCAATTATCAGGCAATGGCCAAAAACACACGTCAAGGGTTTTGTCTTCAATTCTCAGGAAGGCCACCTGAAAGAGCTTGTTAGAATAGCCAGAGAAGGTGCTCCAGATGAAAACATCAGCGATCGGTCAGAGCATAACCATAGCTGAAGTGAAGCATATTGTTTGTGGTTTGCAAAACGCATGCCCGAGGCATATACACCCAACATATAGTGACCCCAGGCAGTTATTTTCATTGGTATTCGTGTAGTTAGTCCTCACCCTCATGTCTAGTTGGTTAACAGGACGAAATGCATGTGTGGGTCTCGTAGTTAGGTCGAGTAAATATCTCTGATTCATACTCTGACCCGACTCTAACCCTTTCCTTTTTATCCATAGTACGACAAGCATGCAAGCCATTCATTGGGAAATTGTTTAAAAGCACACCACGATGCCTCCCATGGCTCAGATCAACCCCACTCCCATTGCACACAAGACAGCCTGCCATTGGAAATTGCACGCCATTATTTCATTCAAACTGCGCACAATATCCCAACCGGGCCACCTCACCTATACGCCGCCCTCGCCACCAAATCTCACCCACTTGACCAAAAAAACGCTTCCCGCACACAGGAAAAATATTCCCGCACCCCCCTCATACCTCTGCATCATTCACAATTCACCACACTCTATCGAGGAGCACCGCGCGGTGTGGAATTGTCCTCGCGCACCGTGCTAAGCTTGACCACACAACAGACACTAAGAGCTCACCGGGCATTTCACCGGGAATGTCCGCGGTTATTCGTCCGGAATTGTTGCAACCCTCATCAGTTGTAGAAACATGGCAAAGATGGGGCAACGAGGTGGGATCGTGGAAGGGCGATCCGGGAGTTTTTTTGTGGGTCCCTTGGTGGCATTTTGGCTCAATGAAGAGCCGTGGTGGCAGAGAAAGTCCGCTGCCATCCGAAATACAGACTACACGTGCACACGTTCAGCTGGGTGCCGGCTCGGGGAGCATGCCCCCTGTTAAATCAGCGAGCTCCCGAAGCCCGTGCCGAAGGCTGGTATGGGGCAATCGAGCCGTTTTTGGCCCGGAGCCTGGTGTGGGCATGGCTAGGGCCGCTTGTGACCCAATAGAGGAACAGGATTTGGGCCACAAGACGTCGCTTCTGGTCCTCGCCCCACCCTTCACCTGGGGCTTTTAAAAGGGGAGTACGCGGACAGCCGTTAGAAGCGTGCTTTCTTCGAAGAACTTCTTCGCAGATCCTGATCCGAGTGCGACGCCATCTTTAGAGACTCCCTGCTGTGCTGTCGACATCCCCGCCACCCCAGCGACGGACCAGTGCGGAACACACGTTGCCGACGAGCCCCGGCGAATAAATCGGCAGCAAGTTAACGCACCATATCACGGAGTTGGATCACTTTCAGGCGGTAGCGTCCCAAACACCAGGTACACACTTACACATACAGACCTTTACATGGTAATGTAGTTAGGGATCTTCCTTCTCACAATTTATTCTCCTCTCTCTCTCTATCCACCCCTCGATCCAATCTTCTTGGATGGCACAAGAAGAACGTTACTGACTCGCAATCCCAGTCTATTTCCTCTGGCATGACATCACACCCCCACGTACACATACACTCAAAAACTCCTCACTCCCACACCGTAGACTTCAATACCCTTTCCACTACCCCTTCCTAAGCGTCCTTGGCCCACGTTGGTAAGCCGAACCATCCATGTATTTGTGAGGGCGCTCAACCTCACCTTTCTACTTTCTCTTTGGCTCTCCCAAACTTTCTGTGTGTGTGTGTGTGTGTGTGGTGTGTGTTGTGTTGTGGTGTGTGTGTAGTGTGTGTGGTGTGGTGTGAGAGAGAGAGAGAGAGAGAGAGACGAGAGAGAGAGAAGAGAAGAGAGAGAGAGAGAGAGGAGAGAGAGAGAGGAGATATGGCGCCTGTCCTAGATAAAGTAAGATTGTTAGAAGATATTGGATAACTCCTGCTTCTGTTGCCTCTTTTGTAAGATTGCTTGCTTTTGCCACACCCCACAAATTCCTTGCTATCCCCTTGCTGTACATAAAATATAAACCCATTCAATGCACAACATACTTTTCCTCGCTTGGTTTAAATAAATGTGTTGTATGGAAATGTTCCAGTCGTTTTCTTGTTTTCTTCCATTGCCCAGCATTGGTCCGCACCCTAGTTTAGCCAGGACGTTATCCCCCAACGATGTGTTTCCAAACGCGGTACATGCTAGCAGTTCCGCTCGGTTTGCATCTGATCTGGTAAAGGTGATCTGGTTTGACAACTGCGTTCCCGAGGGCGTGTTCCCTGGTAATTAGATCATGTGACCTTTAGCGTAAACGGTATAATTAGATGGAGGACCCTAAGTTACATGGTCCGATAATGGTGTTCGCAGTCGATTAGTTGACCCCGCCATCCAAAAGTTATTCGTGTGCGTCGCCCTGATATTTCCGGAGAGTCTGGAGGGAACCTGAGTAGAAGTTGACCCCTCATGATATTTGCCTCCCGACCCCGGGTCCGCAACAATATCTATACTTTTAGAAGAACAAAGATCATGGACTGATTGTAGCAACTGCTGACCGATGTAGACCTCCATATGTTAAAAGGCGGAATTTCGTTATTTCCGGTGGCTGATGCTGGAGCTCAAAATCCACGATGGTTAACCAGGCAGGATGGATCTACAACAGCGTTTAAAGACTAATAACCAGGCGTGGAAAACATGGCAAAGAATCAATATTTAAAGATGCCAATATGAAAACTACCAGCTGTTGCTCAAACCAGAACAGAAACAGTCTAAAATGCCAAAACAATAAACTAAACTTATCACACATACAGAGGTGTTCAGGGCACAGAAACTATGACTAAAAGAGTAAGACAGAATTATAGGAGAATGTGGAGGGAGCTTTCCTTGAGGGGCCTTTGAAGTGGTGAAGGTTCACAAGTAAGGGCCCATGGCTTGTCCTGCAAGCTAAATGGCTCATGCTGCAGAATGGAATGCAGGACCAGCTCCACTGACTCGCTCTGGCACTGGCTCTCACTTTGACAACCACTGATGACTGGTCTCTGACTTCCACTCGGTCGGCCCCATCTGCCATAATCCTCTCCTTGACGATCGGGCTAGCTCCAACACTGACTCCAGCTCGCTTGTATAGACACACCACTCAACCTCCCCCCCCCTGCTTTGAGCTTCCCCCTCGCCCTGCAGTGGTCATGCACGAGCTCCCACAGCAATGAAGTTTGCTCATGTGGCTCCGCTACATCAGCAGTGCCATTCAAGTACTCTCACAGACTATGCCAATGTGAAACGGAACATGTGGAGTTCACGCACATGGAACTGTCATTTGACGAGCTCCCATGGGGAGGTAAAGAAATGACAGATTAGCAAACAATGTGACAGTTGTTAATACAGAGTGAAAAATGGATAGACACATCGAGGCTAGGGTGACAATGGAGTTTTCCTATACACCCATCATGTTCATTCATGCTAACTGGGGTTACAAAACAACTTATGCTACTATTCAAAAATAACTAATTAATAATTAACCACGTCATAAAGTCATTTTCGGAACACGACTCAAATATCGGACCTCATCCCTTCTAAAGGAAAGAAGGAAAGGAGAGGAGAAAAAACGCAACCGGATCAAAGACCAGTTAGCCAGAAATGTCGATATACCTAATGCGTGATTAATCCCTTCGCACTCAAACAAAGGAGCGGATTTTTTTCACTTTCGGCAAATTGCACGAAAAGGCCAAAAGAACAAGATGCGCAATGTTGAGCCACATTCGAATGAAGAAGGCATTTGACTCCCGCACCAGGCAATGCCTTTGGGTCCTCCTTCAAGGTTCAGAAGTCCCTCCGAAGTTTATATCCTCCACCAACACTGCATACAAAGGAAAGCTGCGTCTGCTGGGAACCGCAACTCTCTGATCACTTTGGGTTCCATGGAGGAGTACTTCTCCAAACCCTCTTCCTCCAGCTGTGGACATAATTTTCATAGAAGTGGTCATAAACTTTGTAGTCAAGGCCTTTAAACTCACTTATACTAGACCTCGATTTTACAGTATATATGTGGTCTATCTTGTTTGTCTGCAGACACCTTTATTCTGCACTCCAGGATTCAACACCACTCATCCATAGTAGGTCTTCAAGTCAGCTGGATGAAGACTAAACTCCAATGTTTGTGTCAAGAGGATGCCCCCCACTCCCATAACACATGAAATACAGTCTCAGAGTTTTTGAAGTACCTTGGCTCTTGCATCTTCTTCGGGCAGCTCCATGCCAGAATAAAGAGACCAGTTTGATATTGCTGATCTACAATGGCATCATCTTCACCATCTAAAGAGCCCCATCAACAAATGTCTAAACAAATCAGACTAGGGTAACACTCAATTAATGACTGCATTTGAATGATAAGCTGCTGTGATGGATCATTTGCTTCCGATGACAGGACCACAAATCATCACCAATGTTCAATCAAACGGAAAGCCAAGCAACTGACTAGCCACCTCGTCCATCGAGCACACTGTGATGCTATTATGGACGTCTCTGATGACATCCTGAGAAGTGATCCATCAATCTCCCCTCTACCTCCCTAACCACCACAACCACTGTAAACACCCAAAGCATGTGTCCCCCCCCAACACATGTTAGAAAGTACCATCAGCAACTACTCAAACCCACGATCGTCCTATCCTTGACAGAGTGGCTTTGGAGAGTGAGTCATAATTGCAGCTACATCACATGGTGCATGCTAGATCTAGATAATGTATGTAATCATATTGGAAAGAATTGGAAAAGTGTACTGGTATATATATAATTATTAAATCGTATATAGACAACCCATGCTTGTAATAATTTTAGTCTGCTTGCAATCAGTTGCAACCAATCAGTTGCAGTTTCCTCATTTTTTTGGCAGCCTCTCCACTTCCCTCCAGCTGTTTTTTTTATTTAATTATTTTTTAAACCTCTCCAGCATCTCCCCCTTTCTCTCCCAACCTGAAAGGTTGTAGTCTCTCCACCCTCCAGGTAAACTAACTTTACACAACTGAAGAATGTAACAAGCCCTTATATACTATAAACCCAGTTAAGCTGTACGTTTGTTTTCCACATTGAGAACGATTGATAAGAGTAAGTTAAAAAAAAGTTTTTAAAAGGACTTGTCTCAGATGGAGAAATTAACAGAGCCAGTAATTCCTCCCCTAGTAATACCTCAACACTAGTGTTCCATTTGGATAGGTTTAACAGAGCCATCAATGCCATCATTGCCTCCCTTAGTAAGACCTCAACAACTAGTGTTAATTTTGGATAGGTTTAACCAGAGCCATCATGCCATCATTTCCTCCCCTAGTAATTACGTCAACAACTAGTGTTCATTTGGATAGGTTTAAACAGAGCCCATCAATGCTTCCTCCGATAATACCATTGACAACTTAGTGTTAATTTAGATAGGTTTAACAGAGCCATTCATTTCCTTTCCTAGTAATACCTCAAACAACTAGTGTTTCATTTGGATAGGTTTAAAACAGAGCCATCAATGCCTCCCCTAGTAATACTCACAAAACTATGTTTTCAATTTTGGATAGGTTTAACAGAGGCCATCAATGGCTCCCCGACAATAACTTGACAAACTAGTGTTCACGTGGATAGGTTTAACAGAAGGCCATCAATGCCTCCCCCTAGTAATACCTCAACAACTATGTTCATATTGATACGGTTAACAAAGCCATCAATGCTTCCCTAAGTAATACATTGACAACTAGTGTTTCATTTGGATAGTTTAACAGAGCCCATCAATTGCTTCCCCGAGTATAACCTTGGACAACTAAGTGTAATCGTGGATAGTTAACAGAGCCATCAATTCCTTTCCTAGTAATACCTCAACAACTAGTGTTCAATTTGATACGTTTAACAGAGCCATCAATGCCTCCCGAGCAATACCTTGACAACTAGTGTTCACGGTTATAAGGTTTAAACAGAGCCATTCATGCCTCCCCTAGGATAACCTCAACAACTAAATGTTCATTGGAATACGTTAAACAAAGCATTCAATGCTTCCCCTAGTAATACATGACAACTAGTGTTCATTTGGATAGGTTTACACAGATGCCATCACATGCCTCCCCTAGTAATACCTTAACAACTAATGTTCCATCTTGGACTTGTTTAACAAAGCCATCAATGCTTCCCCTAAGTAATACATTGACACACTAGTGTATTGGATAGGTTAAAAAGAGCCCATCAATGGCCTCCCCTAGTTAAACCTTGACAAACTAAATGTTCATTTGGATCCTGTTTAACAAGCATCAATGCTTCCCCTAGTAATACATTGACAACATAGTGTTTCATTGGATTAGGTTTAACAGAGCCAATCAATGCCCTCCCCTATAAGTATAACCTTTGACAACTAATGTTTCATTTGGATCTGTTTAACAAGCCATCATGCTTCCCTAGTAATTACACTTGACATACTAGTGTTCATGGCATGGTTTTAACAAAAAGCCATCAATGCTTCCCTAGTAATACCTTGATAACTAGGTGTTTCACGTGGATTGGTTAACAGAGCCATCAAATGCCTCCTCCTAGTAATACTTGACAAGACTAGTGTTCACGGGATTGGTTATAACAGAAGCCATATTCAACATGGCTTTTACAATCGTCATGCCTAAGTTTGACTGCCTTCACATGGGGAGACTGTTTAACAGACAGCTCTGGTGATTGATATCTAGCACGTCCATGGTGTTATTACTTGTAGGTCATTTGGTTTCACTGTACAATCAGTGTACCTGTATTCCTTTTTGGCTAAATTACTCATCGATGTCCAATTGGCAGAGCTTTACAGTTGGACGCAAGTTGAGGTTCACTCGTTCGTATGCAGGCACATGGCTGCGAGTAGAATCAATTGGCTGTGGTGCAGCTGTGCCACTGATGCAGTGGCCCCCGTAAATTATGAGTCGGAATTTTTGAAATTTGTTCAGGATGCCAGCAATAGCACACCTACACTTTGCGAAGTACACAATGGGATATTTAACATCCACCGCAATTGCCCGGCAACGGGTTTTCCAGTTTAAACGTCTCATCCGAGGAATGGCCACCACATTGATGCGCTCACCCTGCAGACACAGGATGGCAGTTTGTAGCTGGGTCGGATTAGAAACCCAGGCTAGTCGGGTTTCGAGGCAGTGTGCTCCTTCTGGAAAATCTTGCCAGCCCACAAGTTGAAGTCAATTACAAAGCAATACACTTCACCTCCAGAGGTGGTTTGCTTTTTTTTTTCCATGAAAGGAATCACTGTTGTCGCTTAAGCGTGCTCCTCGGAGTAGTTCTATGCCGACCTGTGATCACAATTCTGCTTGGTTGGAGACCCTGAATTGAAGACATTATTGTAAATGTCCACTTGGCCCGTGAGCATAGAAGCTCTGCGTTGGCTGAAGTGATTGCACTGGGGTCTTGCCTGACCTGGGTTCTCCGGCGCCAGCCACGATTAAATCCCAGAATCATTGATTTAGAGCGTGACAACATGACTATACATGAGTGCTTCAGCCCTCACGCCATCCGCAAGCGCTGCTGCTATCACTGATGGAGCAGGGAGTTTATTGGTGAACTCTGTCCCCTCCCAGAGTAAGCTGAGAACCAAAGAACGAGAGTTAAAAGCCCGTGCTGGCCGTGGGCCCAAAGTTTCAAACTGGGTTGGTGGGTAGAGCGGCGTTGGCAAAGCATATACGTATCAGCGACACCTGCAAAATTCAGCAAACCTGTCCTGTGTCATGGGATATTTTTTTGTTGTTGTTTCTGACACTGTGCATCTATAGGTTGTCAATTATAGGCCTAGGTCAATTGATGTGATGTGCATCTCGAACACATCCCACACTGGACCAACCTGATGGGCCTGTGTTCAAACCCTCTGTGAAAACCCTGTGTGCCTTAATCCTTTATATCTATCCTATGTCTGTGATATCCTTATGTGCATTGCTATATCTCTTGAGTTCATCACTATCATGTCATCCGCAGTGGCTGCAGTGTGCATCGTTGCTCGAACAGCTCCTGTGCCCGCTGATGCAATGCCCCCGTAGGTCAGGGCAGGAATTGACATTCGGTCATGTGTCAGTGATAGCTGACCTTAGTGACCTACTCTTAGAATCTCTCAAACTGGCAGGACAGATTTGAGTATCTCGCATCGAATTGTCAACTGACGCGTGTGTTCCATTGCGAACCAACTATGAACTGTCGATGTTCTTTGCGGGCAGCGCGTTGCATAGCAACGTCCCTCTGATGGCCATTGAGTTGGATGTCCCATCTGCGAGCAATACCTGGTAGACCATTAAATATCTCCTTGTGGTTTCGGGAGAGTGGGGGGAGTATCATAGCACAACTGTCTTAAATTCACATTCCTGTTCTTAATTGGCTCTCATCTCAGGTCAAACTTGGCTGGGGAGGTTCGTGAAAGACTTGGTGAATTGTAAAAGCCGCTGCCCCAAAACTAATGGGATACTGCGTCGGGATGATTGAATAATCAAATTGACATCATGGTTTGTAAAACATGGAAGGAATAGCATGCTGTTAGCCTGCGTTTTGGTGAAGATGTAACTTTCCAATTTTGTCCAAGTTATCTTAACGGTTGTTGCAGATGTGGATTCCTCCAGGGAAGTTGGAGGCTGTTCCAGTCCTGGATCACTCTTTGACTGAAGAAACTGCTTCTGAGAAGCAGCCTACATCTGGGGCTTGAACACCTTCATGGATGACTTCTGGTGGAGTTGGTAGTTGCAGGAGTGAAGAAGTGGTGGGGATTGATGCGGTACACGTCCTTGTACCTGTATTCGGAAAACCTGTCACTCACCTCACCTGCATCTGTAGCTCAAGAGTACATAGTCCAGATGTCTCAGTCTCTCTTGTAAGGGAGACGATATTTGGTACGGACTAAGTTGGTTGACCTTTTCGTGAATCTTCTCCCATTTGTTTCTGCATATCTGGGATACCTGCCCAAGTTGCAGTACTCCAAGATGGGTCAGACCAGAGACGTGAACAGCAGAGCAATGGAAGTTCATCTAAGGTGTGAAGGTATGTTTTATTTACTCAGCCCAAGTGTCTGGTTCTTCTCTGTGACTGTAGCGGAGACATGATGGTGGAATGCTAATTCACGTGGTTGTTGATGCCTTGATGTTTCTCTTTAACGACATTTCCAAACCAAATTCCATTCATCGGTCACGCTCATGACGGTATCTTCCCAAGATGAAGGTCTTAGCATGTGAAGGGACCAGAAGGTCATTCCTGACTTGGAGGAAGATTGTTACGGTCGTTTGCTGGACCATAGATTTTAGATGATCGGCATAGATCTGCACTTTGTTTGTGGACGCGCACACTGCCTGCATTTATCAATACGAGAGATGAAAAGGTGGAACTCACTTTAACTTTAACGCTCTTTAAATCATTCACTTCACTTTTTTTTTGAAAAGATCCTTTTCACCTTTTTTTCTGTTAGAAGAGTGCATTGCATTTGTTGTACCTCGTTCCCTGTGTTAGTGATGTCCCACACTGTCTCTCTGTGCTCCTCCTGCCATCGGTGCCTCTCTGGTGTATTGTGTATGAGAGGACCATACCCTGTGGGAAGGCTACCTCTGTCAGGGAGCCTCATTTGCCCAGTGTTCCATGCCTCCAGTATTCGCCTCCTACGACCATGAGAGCCATTTCCATAGATACTGAAGACCTGCTGCTCTCAGATACTTTGAGAGTCTGAGTTTTATGAAAAGACCACGGATGCCATCTACAAACACTCACCCTGGCCGGATCTCAATGCCCAGGGTCGGTTACCTAATACCGGTGAGATGATTGAAGCGGATGGGGAACATGCCGGCAGCTGCGTAAACGAATGTTAATTGGCTGAAATGAAGCCAGCGTTACATGCCGGCACCCTATCGTCTATCAGTGGCCAAGACCATGGATCAATGGCCCTCAGACAGGCGATGTCGCAATCAAAGCAGGACAGGATAAGTCAAGACAGTTTCAAGCTTGTATTAGGAAGTATTCACAAGACAGACAGACGTACGCCACAAGATAGGTCGGATCTAATCCGGACCTTAACCAAAATCGAATCGGCTTGTTCTAGTCACCTAACAACTCATCGATTTAGTTTTGTCATAACTCGTCCACAACTTTTTGAGATTATCGGGCTTTGCATAGTTTTGACCCCATCTCTCAATGGTGAAGAATCACTGAAAAAAATACTCGAATCCGGATTCGGATCTCACCGAAACCGAGTCGGAGTCCTTGCACACTTCGAACCCGAACACCAAGTTCCGGGTGAACCATCCATAACCTTTGGAGATATTGTGCTATTTATTCATTTTTACCTGTAATTCTCAACGGTGAAGAATCACTTAAAAAATCCTCAGATCCGGATCCGATTCGGATCTTCACAAAATTAGCGATGCCGTCCTTGGCCGCGTCACCGACACACACAAAACATTTCACCATTGCTTGAAAACTGTGGGCCAGAAATTGTGTGACAGACAGATGAACACAGACAATGAACACAGACAGACGAACACAGACAGACAAACAGCCAAACACAGACAGACAAACACAGGCAGACAAACACAGACAGACAAACACAGAACTAGGACGAACACAGACAGCACGAACACAGACAGACGAACCAGACAAGAACACAGACAGACGAACACAGACAGACAAACACAGACAGACGAAACACAGACAGACGAACACCAGACAGCCAAAACACAGACAGACAAACACAAAGGCAGACAAACACAGACAGACAAACACAAAAGACAAACACAGACAGCCAAACACGAACAGACAAACACAAGACAGACCAAACAACACAAACAGACAAAGCTACAGACAAACCAGACAGACAAAACGCTAACAGACAAACACAGACAGCCAACACAAACAGACAAACACAGACAGCCAACACAAACAGACAAACGCTACAGACAAACACAACAGAAACAAAAGCTACAGACAACACAGACAGACAAACGCTACAGACAAACCAAACAGACAAACACAGCAGACAAACACAGACAGACAAACACAGACAGCCAAACACGACAGCAAACACAGACAGACAAACGCTACAGACCAACAAACTTGGCAAAAAAATTTTCACGAGTAATAACAAAATCGACTAATCGATAAACTTGAAAAATCTTCGATTTTACTCGTTGGAGCGGCAGCAGCGCAGCAGCAACCACTAACAACAGCAAGCAAACGACAACACGCAGCAACAACAAACAGACAGCAGCAAGCAACAACAGCAACAACAACACACAACAACAGCACAACAACAACAAGCAGCAGCACAACAACAACAACAGCAGCAGCAACAACAGAACAAAACAACAGCAGCACAGCAACAACAACAACAACAACAGCAGCAAACAGCAACAACACAGCAGCAACAAACACAGAGCAAAACAAACAACAACAAGAGTTTCCAGTGAAATTCAGGCGTGAATGTTAAGCAATTAAAATTAAGACCTTGGTGGCACAACATTCTCAAGTGAAGAATTAAAAGAGAATTCGGCTCAAAGTTCGAAATACGTAACGGTTGACAGTTTAACCAATGAAATGTCCACTCCTGCCTGACGTCCACCGCCTCGTCCACGTGCGTCTTGCGATCCCATGTCATGGCGGCGTTCCGCGCGCTGGGTGTGGAGGCTGGTTGGTTGAGCAGTGTACTCAGATGGGAATCGACAAACCACTCCTGTCAGGAGAACTGTATCCCGGCGATTTTAAGAGGTATTTAGTTTCTTCATACAAAACGAAACAATCTGACACCGGAACTTTTACACCTCGGAATTACGTTGTCAAAACGACCCGGGTACGCTCAAGGGTGGCCGTCACGAACCAGCGTACTCGGGTGGCGTCACGACCACGGGTACCCGGGGTCGCGTCACGACCACGGTACCGGGGTGGCGTCACGACCACGGGTACCCGGGGTGGCGTCACGACCACGCGGTACCGCGGTGGCGTCACGACCCGGGTACCCGGGGTGCGTCACGACAACGGGTACCCGGGGTGGCGTCACGACACGGGTACCCCGGCGTGCGCACGACACGGGTACCGGGGTGGCGTTTCACGTACCACGGGTACCCGGGTGGCGTTCAAACGACCACGGGTACCCGGGTGGCGTCACGACGACGGGTACCCGGCGTGCGTCACGACCACGGGCTACCCAGGTAGGCGTTACGACCACGGGTACCCGGGACTGGCGTCACGACCACGGGTACGGGGTGCTCTTCCTGTGAAGCCCACAACCTCCTTGTTAGTGTTAACCCGTTGAGTTGATTTTTAACCAGTGAAGCACGTTGTGTAAGCACCACCATTAACAACACGTCACGAGGCTCGATTTGTATCGGAACCACCATGACCACATCAGGCTCCTCGTACTGTAAGCACCGCTAGAACGTGCCTCACGTGCTGCTACTTCGACTACTACTACCGTATGGAGGGGTTTCAGTCCCCATGATGCTGTGCTCGGACGCCATCTTGGTTGGCACACTAAACGAGTGAGAAAATGGTTAAGGCCAAATAAGTAGCGTGACCTTGTGTTGTAGTAAGTGAGAATGACCAGATAAACGTGCTGGATTGTCGAGATACTGATGCTGATGTTGCCAGGGTAGTGAATACAACCAACATGGTGTGCACGGCGTGTTTGGGATAGCTCTGAAAACCCTCTGTACTCACCTGGTGCTGCCAAAATCATTCCTGCTGTACTCGCCTGCCTGTCAAAATATAATCAACACGTTTGACTGTAAACAAACTCGAACAGCTTGAGATATGATCGCCATCAAATGTGCGTGCGTGTGTCCGTCCTCGTCCTCTTGAACCCGTGAAGGCATCGAATGGATGATGTTCCACATGACCGCCTGATCCAGATCTCACCTGATGTGTGGTGGATTTTTGTTGCAGATCTTGCTGCTTCTGCTTCTCCTTCCTTCCTCACCTTGATCCTAACGGTGAGGAGTCGCCCTCTCAGATCCGCTCTGGGACAAAATCTCTGGCACGGCTCTTGCATATCACTTGGCAATGGTCGGATGTTCCGCAGCTCATGATCCGTGTTCACAGACGCGTTCTATGACGTTCATGTCAGGATTCCGTAGTGGCCAGGCACAAGCTGATGTCCCCTCTGTTTCCAAACGTAGGAGATTCTGGATGTATGGTGTGACACCATCTTTCCTACACGGTGTGTTCTGCAGAAGAGATGGAGTGAGCTACTGTACAGCTTCTTCCTTGGGCACCACAGTGTTCTGATATCAACACCATCAAACACTTCTGGGAACATATGGATCTGGAGCTGTGAAAGAGCCAAACCCTGCCCAAGTGCCCACTGATACTCAAGAGCTGCAACAAAAGCTACTCTACATCTGGCAACAGCTGGATCAAACAAACAGGTCATCCAGAATATTGTTACGAATTTGGAATTCAATTGCACACAACATACAGGTTTCCTAGCACTATTCGAAATAAGTGCATGTTATAGATGCTCACCTTGCCTTGTTTAAATGGGTTCAGTAGATCGATTAGATGCGCTGCGGATCGATTAAAAGTAGGGAATGAAACAATGGAAACGCCTGCCCTCTTCGAAGAGGAAGAAGAACGCTGCGGTGATCAACAACGCTCCTCCACCGTGGTTGAGCGGGGGGTGGATCACGAGGGCATGAGTGCACGCCGGGTGCGGGGGAGGGGGTGCAAAGGATAAAGAGGAATATTTATTTCTTTGTTCAAAAATAGTTTAGTGGGAGTCCCGATGGTAGGGCTGAGTTGTGGGGCGTTGAGTTCAGTGAAAGTCCTGTGTAAGAGTTCGGGGAGTCCTGTGTTGGTATACGTGGTGGCAGAGTTTCGTGCTGAGTCGCCGTGGGAGGAGTAAGCTTTTTGCTTCGGCAGTTGGGGGAGTTGGAGGGAAGCAGAAGCCAAAGAGCTGCGTGAAGTCCGGGCGTCGCGAAGGGGACAGCGAGCTGGAGGCGCAGCTTTGCCTGCTGTGTTGCACAAACCGCGTTCGTGGTGAGAGAGCGGAGAGAGTCGCCCTGCACAAGGGAAGGCCCGCAGACGTGACCACGGCTAACGCTAGCTGCCGGGGGGGAAGGAGCATCCGGGTCGCCAAGCGGGTTCGTGTGGAGAGAGCCGGAGAGAGCGCTGCCACACGGAAGGCCGAGCTCGACCGGCGCTACGCTAGCTGCTGTGGGGAAGGAGCACGCGGCCGCCCAAGCGCGTTCGTGTGGAGAGAGCCGGAGAAGCTTGCCTGCACACGGAAGGCCGAGCTCTGACCGCGGCTACGCTAGCTGCTCTGTGGGACGGGACGTCGCGGGTCGCCAAGCCAGACACCACGAGGGTGCAGGTAACTGAACGGTCTCGTGGGACTCGTTCGGGTGTGCCAAGTCCACGCATAAAGACCCAGAGGTCAAGTCTGACCCCATTGCTTGATGGGTCTTTTTCCTGCTTTTATTTCGAATGAAATGTTGTGGCGCCAAGTCCGTAAGTAAAATTGTGTAAGTGACTGTACATTAATAATTGCTTATAGACGGTTGTAGTTCTTTGTGTGCTTTTGTTGCTTGTATAATTTGCATACTGTTTTGCCTTATATAATGCATACGTGTTTTTATAATAATAATGTCCTTGTGTAAGTAATAACTACTCGTGCGTCCATTCCCTCATTGACTGAACATTCGTGTGTTTGGAGATTAGAAAGCTGTGGTTTGCCGTAATAGGGGGACATTGGACCGACGTTCTCGGCGGTTACGCGCTCGGAATCGCCACGGAAAGCTCGCCTCGGCAGTTTGTTCGACGAGAATCCGTCGAGGTGGATACCCGGTAGTTTGGATCACGCTGGGTATTAGTGACATATGAAGATTGCAATCGACCCTACCCCACACGTGATCTGCCGATTGCGTATTTCGGTCTTGTACAAGGACCGTCGCTCGCGAGTATCCCGGGCGGCGATCTATATTCCGGCGATCGGTCGGCCGACTCGACTTGCGGCTCCGTTCAGAGCGGCTCGGTTGGCGGCCGACCCCCGCGCTGTAACAACTGGTTGTCAGGGAGTGCGATTCGGCCCCCCGCTCCGTAGCCAAAATTCACGGAGTCGGATCGGGGAATACGAGGCAAACCCCCCCCCCGTGTCCCAAATTACGAGCGTATAATATTATTCCCAGCAGTAAAAATGTTCAGCCAAGGCAGAGCAGGGCAGGAGGAGATTTAGGATTAGGAATGGATATAGAAATAGTAGAATCCATGGTCCAGGATAGATCCCCGAGCAGGAAAATGCTCATGGCAGCAGGAGCAATTCCCCCACACAATCGAACCAGAACCCGAAATGGGCGACGCGGAGAGGCCGCGTGATGACACCCCCCTCCCCCTCCGTCAGGATCCTCCTCCCGGCGGACGCGACCCGACCGAGGGCAGCTTCGTCGGGGTGGCTGAGATCAGCCAAGTGGGGAAATGCTTGCACGGGTGCTGCAGGCAATAAAACACAAATAATGAAATGCAAAACAATGAAAAACAACATAAATGAAAATGCGTGCAGAGATGGAAAACGAGATGAAGGCAGAATAAAAAATGGATAAGAATACGCAACAAATGAGAGATGTGCAAACGCTGCGAGGTGAGATCAGAGCATAGGGGTGAGCCCAGGCGGGCATGAAGGCAATTGCGTGCATGAAGCGGACAACGGTGTGCAAAAGGCGCACAGTCACGTGGCAGTCGACCGAACGACAAGGGGAGTGTGACTGTGCTCGGCCCCGCGGGAGCCAAATAAATCGGGAGAAACGAGTTGTGAAAAAAGAAAGGTGAAAGAAACAGGAAAGAGTACGAAAGAGAAAAAATGAGAGATGAGGAGACGAAGAGAACAACGTAGAGCGAGGAGATCAAACGCGGTGCGAAAATAAAATGTACAGAGACACGGGAGATAGAGGGTGAATTGGATGGGGTTAAGAGACACTCCAACAGAAAAAACCACGAGGTAGCGAGGCTTAATGGGGGCGAGCTGGCGGACTGTCTGTACACCGGTGCGAGCAGCTGGATGGCCTCCTTCGGAAGAGAGAGGAGAACGCTATCCTGACAGCGATCACGACCAGTGAAGCAGGAATCGAACAACGAGCGAGCGAGTTAAGAGGGGCGAGTGCTGTTGACGGTGCACACGGAGCTTGGGGGGTATGGAGGCCGGGAGCCCTTGTGGTGACACGATTCCCCAGTGGATTGGCCGCGGTGTGGTAGAAGTATGAAGGTAGAGCAGCGGCGTGTTAGAACATCACACGTGTGAGAGAGACCGATGTGAGATGGTGTGGTCACGAATGCGGTGCGTGCTCCCCACACTGTGTAAGAAGCAACAGGTGAAGAAGAATGGGTGTGTGGTGAAATACTGCGAGGGAGCGGTATGAGTGAAGTACCATTGTGCGAGGGAACAAGTGTGAGTGAACGAAACAGTAGAGATGAAGCACGTAGTGAAGACACGTATGAGGAAAGTGTAGGGAGAAAGTCTATACGGAGAGAACAACAGATCCGATAGTCCGAGTGCATGGTGGAGTAGATGGAGAAATGGTGGACCGGCAATAGTGTGCGAGTGACGAAAAAAAAACAAAAGATGAAGGAAAAGGAGTAGCCCGTAAGTGAATTGAGAACCGTGCGGGTTGACAACAGCACGAGCTACACGGGGTCCCCGGTGCTGTGTAACGCCGAAAGCGCCACGTGCGCCGGGCGAGCCAGCAAAAGTGAAACAAAAGGTCGAATGAAAACGCAAGCGTGGATGTTAGCAGATCGCGAAGGCAAGAGCTAGGCAGATTCGATTTGGACGATGGGTGCTCACACGCGAGCGTTTTCAAGATCCGACAGCAGAGCACAATGTGTCGCATGGGAACCCTCGAAACCGGGGCTGCTGAAGATGCGCAGAGTGACCATGGCTGCACGTGTGTTTGGACCGGCAGAAAAGGAATTCCTGCCGACGGTACCAGTCAAAAGATGGACGAAGACGCGGGGCGCAAGCACTGCCATGAGTAAGGAAAAAAGAAGCGTGGTTGTGAACTGCAGCGCTTGATGTTGCGCATTAAACAAAAAGAGTGAACAGAAAATGCAGCTCGCTTCGAGGTGAACAAGGCATTTGCACAAGGGTGGAAAGACCCCACTGTATGGGCACAGGAAGTACTAGTTAGGAGGATGGGTAGTGGTTAAGACGGCTTCATGGGGAATGTTGTACCTCATGGAGCCCTGGAATGATTAGTTAGAGGAGATTTTAGTTCAGATTTAGGAAATGGGAATTTTTTTAGGATTTTCGGAGACATGGACAGACTGGAAATGTGTAGTGGAGACGTAGTTTAGCTACGTCGAGTAAATGGAACGTGCAGAGTATTTAAGATGACGAGGGAGCACGAGTAGGTCAGGGATTTAGTTAGAAGATAGCAAGTGTGGAGTGTTGTGTGAGTTGCGAAATGGAAAGTGTGTGAGGAATGAGTGGGACAGTGGGCCAAGGGTGTGAGTGGAGCGAATGTGGTATGCTGGTGCGAATGACTGGTTGGGGAGGAGTGATTCCCACCCAAGAGACCCCGTTCGGGTCAGTTAATGTAGTTAGTGGGTAGTAAATTTACTAACAGGAGGTGTCTGTTTGTTGCTGGTGTCGAGAGAAGGCACGAAACCCGTTTGGGGGTGCAAGAGTTCATGGACGCTGGGAGCGTGGCTGTGGAAAGGTGAGTTTTTTTAGTGGGCACCGGCACGGAACAGTCGGCCAGAGTAAGGCCAAGGGCCAAGAGGGCCCGGGATAGTGTAGTGGGCACGGGACGACCGTCGGAAACGGGACCGTAGCGCCAGAATGCCACGGGAGTGTAGTGGGCACGGCGACCTCGGAAAGGGACCCGGGGCATCAACACGCCACGTGGGCATCGGCGGGGCAATGCAGAGAGGGCAACCCCCACATTTATAGGGAGCAGCTAGGCTCGGAGGCAGCTGCGGCCTGGGTGCCATGGTTAAGTTGGCAGAGGGGAGTTCCTGCAGTTGAGCACGGCCAGCCAGGAATTGGTGTAGGGCACGTATGAAAATTTGAGGCAAGGCCAAATTTATAATGGACACAACAAGGGACGGCAATCATGGTTTTAGAACCGATAGTTTTAACAAGTGTGAGGCGTTTTGGAAAGCCCGCGGTAGTTCAGGTTAATGAATGTTAGGGTAGATAGAGAATGTACCCCTTGCACATCCATCCCTTCGTCGTGTAAGGCGCGGATCACCTTGGTAGATGCTGGAACCTGAGGAAGGCCATTCTGAGGCTTAATGTGGGCCGACAGGAGAGATCTATCCTATTCCTCCAGAGAGGGAACGTGGGTTGGGAGTAGGCTAGTTTGACAGGATAAGGTTAGCCGGACAATGAGATAAAGGGGGTTTAGGGAGACAATTAATAAATGGAAATAAAAATAAAGAGGGGCTAAATTTTGTTGTTTTTGTGCAAATTAAGGGAGGGGTATGGACAGAGACAGGCAAAGGCGAGGGGAGAGACAGTAGGCTAGGTCCGAGCCCGCTTCAAGCGGCCGGCACCACGCACTCCGTCCAAACCTGATGGAACCACAGAGGCGGCCAGCTTCACCTGTGGCCCGTTTGCTGCAGCCGCTGTTTGCATGGACATGTCCTTGGCCATGCCTCGTTTGCCTGCCTCTGCCATGACCCATGCCTGCTAGCCTGGTTTGCGTTTGCCCCTGTCCATCCATCACCAGTGCGCCAGGAACATCAGTTTTGCAAGGATTGCCTGCAGGCAGCTGTGCACCAGTCCATTTTTTGTTGTTTGGCGCCATCTCATCCTTCCCTGCACCAAAGACTTTGCTATGACTTTTGCCTTTAACTTTCCTTTACAGATCACAAGTTAGTGTTAGTGAATGGTTAGTGTAATGGTTAGTGTAATGTAATAGATAAGTTAAAATTGTAAATACGTGAACCCCGACGCTGCATGTTGTTAAGCGCCGGCATATTAGTTAAGTTGTCCGAATGAGTCTGTGAGAGTTTTTTAGTTAGTTACCAGCGCATGCTTATTTATATTAGACACGTATATAAGAAATGTCGCACAGGGATACGAAGGTAGAACGTAACTAGGGAAAACAACATGCTGGTCACACGAAAATTTGACGCGACTCGGGACGAGTCTGATAAAAGGGGGAGGGGTAGTGTACGATTGGAATTCAATTGCACACAACATACAGGTTTCCTTAGTCAGCTATGTCGATAAGTGCATGTTCCTAGATAGCTACCTTCCATTGTTTTAAATGTTCAGAGATCGATTAGAGGCTGCGGATCGATAATAGTTAGGGAACAATGGAGACGCCCTCCCGCCCTTCTGCGAAGAGAAGAAGAACCTGCGGTGACGTCAACAACTCCCTCCACCGTGGTTGAGCGCGGGAGGATCACGAGGGCATGATCGCCGGGTGCGGGGAGGGGTGCAAGGATAAGAGGAATTTCTTTTGTTCAAAAAGATCGTGGGAGTCCCGTGGTGGGCTGAAGTTGTGGCTGATGGAGAATCCGTATAAAGAGTTCGTGGGAGCCCTGCCGTGGTAGGGCTGAGTTCATGGCTGAGTCGTGGAGTCCCGTGGCAGAGTTTTCGTGTGCTGAGTCCCGTGGGAGGAGTAAGCTTTTGCTTCGGCGAGGGGAGTCGGGAGGAAGCCAGAAGCCAAGGAGCTGGTGGAAGTCGGCGTCGCGAAGGAACCGCGAGCTGGAGGCGCAGCCTTTCCTGCTGTGTCCGCAAAAACCGCGTGTTGTTGAGAGCGCGAGAAGAGCTCGCCTACACACATGGGAAGGCCCGAGCTCGACCACGGCTACGCTAGCTCCGTGGGGAAGGAGCATCGCGGGTCGCCCAAGCGCGTCGTGGTGGAGAGAGCGGAGAGAGAGCTCGCCTGCCACACGGAAGCCCGAGCTCGACCGCGGCTACGCTAGCCGTGGGAAGGAGCACGCGGTCGCCCAAGCGCGTTCGTGTGGAGAGAGCGGAGAGAGCTCGTCTGCACAGGGAAGGCACGAGCCCGACCGGGCTAGCTAAGCTGCCGTGGGAAGGAGCAATCGCGGGTCGCCCAAGCGCGCGTGTGGAGAGAGCTGGAGAGAGTCGCCTGCCACACGGAGGCCGAGCTCGACCACGGCTACGCTAGCTGCGTGGGGAAGGAGCATCGGGTCGCCAAGCGTGTCGGTGGAGAGAGCCGGAGAAGCTCGCTGCACACGGAAGGCCGAGCTCGACCGCGGCTATGACACCCTGTGGGAGGGAGCTTCGCGGTCGCCCAAGCCAGACACCAGAGGTTGCAGGTAACGCTGCAACGGTCTCGTGGGACTCGTTCGGTTGCCAAGTCCCACAGCCATAGACCAGAGAGTCCAGTCTGACCCCATTGCCTTTGATGGGGTCTTTTTCCTGCTTTTCTTCGAATGAATGTTTGTGGCGCCGATCCCGTAAGTAAAACTGTGTAAGTGACTGTACATTAATAATTGCTTATAGACGGTTGTCGTTCTTTTGTCGTGCTTTTGTTGCTTGGATAATTGCATACGGTTTGCTTATATAATTGCATAACGTGTTTCATTATAATAAATGTCCTTGTGTAAATGTAAACCTGCTCGTTGCGTCCATTCCTCATTGACTGAACATTTCGTGTGTTGGGAGTTAGAAAGCCGTTGGTTTGCCGTATAGGGGACATTTGGACGAAGGTTCTCGGCGATTACCGCGACTCGCCCACGAAAAGCTCGCCCGGCGGTTGTTCCGTACGAGATCCGTCGAGGGTGGAATACCCTGGTAGTTGATCACGTGGGTATTTAGGTACATTGAAGATTGGCAATCGACCTACGCCACGTGATCTGCCGATTGGCGTATTTCGGTTCTTGTACAAGGACCCGTCGCTCGGAGTCATCCGGCGGGATTATATCCGGGCGATCGTGGGCCGCCGCTGCGGCTCGTTACGAGCGTTGTTGGCGGCCGACCCCCAGCCTGTAACAATATCATTGATTTGATGACTTCATGGGTTCAAGCACCCACCGTGTGACGCCAAAGAACATGCTATCAGATACTAATGCATGTCAATTTGATTGTGTTCGTATCACAGATTGTTAAAATAAAGTTTGTTGACTACAGAAGGAAATTTACGAATTTAATACAAAAGTGTTTCGGACTTGTTGGTGTAATAGTTCGAGTGTCCGTTCAAAGTTTGGGAGGACGGCGGTTCAAGCCCCGACCGAGTCATTCCAAAGACTTTCAAAATGGGACATGCCGCTTCCTTGTTTGACATTCAGCATTTAAAAGCACGAGTGCGTGCCCGTACGTGCGTGACCGTACGTGCGTGCCCGTACGTGCGTGGCCATACGTGCAAAAAAAAACAAACAAAAAAACTTTCAAACAACCACACAGGCCGTTCCTTCGCTCTCGTAAACTACGACTGAATTGGGGCATTGTGTTTATCTATAAATGCGCATAAGAAATTGAGAAATTACTAGAATACAGTAAGTCATCACTATCCGGAAGTCCATACTTTGTAACCCGTAATGGGGAACGTGGCTGAGGATCTCTTCCCCAACGGCCACACCTACACAGCAACGTGTCCTGTCATTGGTAACTAAATGGCACCCTTTCCCCATCGGCCACGCCTACGCAGCAACGTGTCTGTCATTGGTAATCTAAATGGCCCCTTTCCCATCGGCCACGCTACGCAGCAACGTGTCCTGTCATTGGTAACTAAATGGCGCCCTTTCCCCATCGGCCACGCCTACGCAGCAACGTGTCCTGTCATTGGTAACTAAATGGCGCCCTTTCCCCATCGGCCACGCCTACGCAGCAACGTGTCCTGTCATTGGTAACTAAAAGGCGCCCTTTCCCCATCGGCCACGCCTACGCAGCAACGTGTCTGTCATTGGTTTGGTAAATAAATGCCATAACTTGGGAACCATTTGTCCGCTTAATATCAAACCTTGAAAAGGCACATACTCAGGTCCCCAGCAATATACCTGGCAAGTTTCAATTAGATCGACCAGTGGTTGTCGAGAAAACAGCGGTCGTGGTGTCCTCTCTCACTCTCACGCTCACGCTCACACTCACACTCACTCACACACACACACCTCTAATTATAGATAGATAAGAGCATGGACAATCCCCAAAGTGAGGGCACTTCCCCTAAGCCCAGTGGCTGCGTTTGTCTCATCTAACAGTGCTGTGTTGTGTCTCGTGTAATCGTCTGTCAAAAATTAAAAAATATATATTTGCAATCAGGAGGGTTCTTTATTAGCTCGCCTGTTCGAAGAACAGAGAGCTATAGCAATACCCCCTGCGTGAGCGTCAGCGTGAGCGTGAAAATGTTAAAGTTTTTGGTGCAAGTTATTTCCTTTCTAATGTTTTTATCTACCACACTATTTTTTACTGATTACAATATACAAATACATATATTGCTTTAAAATTATTTGAATCAGACTTCACTGCAATGCTTTATAAAAAATATTATTAGACTAGTCTTTTTAAAACGATAAATGTATAAACAGGCGAGCATTGGGTGGCTTTGACACCAACTCTCTGGTTATTCTGGTCGCCAGGACATTGTACAAGGCAATGGTATTACCACCAACAACTATTCTACATGTACTTCCTGGTTTCTGTTATATTTTAGGTGAGCAGGTGGAACCATTGTCAGTAGTGGAAGTTCTCATGTTCTCAAACCGTTCCTTTGTATTTGTAAGGTCAAGACTGCCTTGGATGTGCTAAAACTGGCAGTGGCAAGACGATGGCATTTGTTCTACCCATTTTGCAGAAGTTGTCTGAAGATCCTTACGGAATCTTCTGCTTGGTCCTGACTCCTACCAGGTGTGTATTAATTGTGTTTGGGACCATTTGCTGCGGAGTTACGAGTCATTGATATTGTTATTATTATTATTTTATTTTTTATGATGGCACCATCTCTAACATCTTTTTTTTTGTGTACAAAATGTCGAAATTATATATTCCACTCCACTGCCTTCCCCTTCCCCATCCTTCTCCTACCCCTTCTCCCCCATCCCTTTCCTTCCACCCCAGAGAACTGGCTTGTCAGATCGCGGAGCAATTTTGTGTCTTGGGTAAACCGCTGGGAGTGAAAGATGCCGTCGTCATTGGAGGGATGAGTATGTACCATTTTGCATGTTCTGTGCATGGTCCAACTTTTCCATTATTTTGGAGTTAGCTTGGCATGTCCTTCACTTGTAGGACCTAGTGTTTTTTTGCCACTTTTTGTATCAACCATATTTCAGCAGCACAGCCACACAAAAATTGTTATTTATTAATTATTGCTCTTGGCATCACGTGATAGTTGTGGTTTTGGAAGATACCTCCGCCACCAAAGGTGGATGGACATTATGTTTTCACTCCTGTCTGTCTGTCTGTCTGTCTGTATGGCTGTGAGCATTATATCTCAAAAAGTTGTTGACGGATTCGGACGAAATTTGGTGGACAGGTTGGGTGTATGACGAGGGTGAATTGATTAGATTTTGGTGAAGATCCAGGTTTGGATTTGAGAATTTTTAAAGTCATTATTCACCATTGAGAGATGGGTCCAAAAACGATGTATAGCCTGATATTTCAAAAAGTTGTGGACAGATTATGACAAAACGAGGCGGACGAGTTGGTTAGTTGATGAGAACAAGCCAATTCGATTTTGGTTTAGGTCTGATTCAGGTCCGGTTCATTAGTTGGATACAAAATGTAAACAGTTCATCCTCGTGGAGGTATGCACTCTACCAAGTGTCATTCTAGTTATGCTTGCCAAAGGAGAAGGTATTGTATTTGGGTTTGTTACTTACGAAATCTAAAGATTTCGTAAGTATATTGATGACTTCCGTCCTCTGTTTGTGTGTTTTGGTTGTGTGTGTGTTGTTTGTTGTAGGCACGATAACTCGAGAACGGAAGAAGCTACCAATGTCAAATTGCACCACGTGATTCAGGAGGGTGATGGCTAGCGCTGGTTAGATTTTGGTCAAAATCGGTCAAAGGTCAAGGTCATAATTCCGTAAATTAATGTGGAGAAATGGAGTATTTTTGCTTCGGTCGACGTTACGAGTTCGTTTTAACTTCGATTTTAATTTTGTCTTCGGTTTTTGCGATCGCTTAGGACGCTTAACATTCGGTTGTCGAAATTCTGGTAAAAATCGGATGTTTTGGAGACGTTTTAAGATTGTATAAAAAAATATTCACTCCGCGTCACGGGTCGTCACGTGGTGCAGCGCGCTCGAGCAGAGCGTGTCGTTGATCACGTAAAGGTTTCGCGTGTGCGCGCTGACGGTGTTTTCGATAAAGATGGTGTTTAAAAGTCATTTTTTATCCCAATAAAAGTTATCGTCGCATGCCTGACTCGCTAAGCCGTCGGATTATGTAAAGATTGTTGGTGGATGGCCGAATATTACGGTTTTGTGACTTTGATAAAATAATATTAAATAATTGCGTCGAGAAATGGAGATTTTTGCTTCGGTCGACGTTACGATTTTTGATGGTTTGGTACAGAATCATCCTAGAAACTTCTGGTTTGCGTCGCTACTTCTCTAGAGACAGCTTTTATTAGACAAGGTCAGAGGTCAAGTTGACGATTTCGTAAGTACAGTCTATGACTGCTTGTTTGTTTGTTTGTCCAGGCAGAACTTTAGTGTTTTCCTCTGATCCAGTTGTATTGAGACGAAGTATTCACCATAGGAGCGACTACTTATGGAGAATGTTTTAATGATAATTATGAATTACTGCACATATGATACATCACTATGATGTCATATCAATTTTTATGACATCATTCCTATTTTTTGACATTTTTTTGTTTCACAACCCAGAGTTTTCATCGGATCTTCATGAAACTTGCCATGCATATGCAGAAATCCCACGCGCAGTCAGTAACCATCTCCGATTTTGGAAATTCTTCCGAAAAAAAAAGGTGACATCATAATATCGCCGCTAATGGAAATCGCCTATACCATTATCTCCGAAACTAGGCAAGCTGTTTGAATTTTGTTTGCGGGAATCAAGCCGGGCATTAGTACAGATAATTTATCGCAAACCTGATACATCACAATATCATATTCTTTTTTATGATGTCATCATTAAGAGGGCGAGGATCTTAGCTCCTTTGAGCTTGTTTATTTATTTTTTAGGTATGACATCATAGGTGTCTTCGTAATGACGTCAAAATTGCAGATGTAGAATGTTTTGTCCAATGAGTATGAAAATTTTGAGGGTCATTTCTGGATAAAACGGTCCACAAAAAAGAAATGATGACATCATCAGTCACGTGATTCGGCTGTCATATTGTTAAAGAAAACAAAGCAAAAAACCTTCAATCCTCTCTGAAATGGCTGAACAGATCGAGGCGAACCTTAACACGTATGAGGAACGTATGAGTCAATGAGGAACAAAAGGTTCACACATATGATGTCATAGGTCACATGGTTTGGCAGCCATATTGGATTGAAGAAAAATATTAAATGTTTTCTCTGGAACCACTTAATCGATTGACGTGAAACTTCACAATTATGATTTATTAGTGATGGGGAATGCATGTTTGAAATTTCAACTTGATCGGACGCATAGTCTGACAGCCAGAATAGTTTAATTTTTTGATGTCGGTTATTTTTGTTGGTTTTTTTTTGTGTTTTTTGAATACGGCTCACTAGACTGTGCCTGGATGGGTTTCATGGTAGAGGAGAAGCAGCTGAAATGCAAATCATATCCAGGTTCCTCCTGATGACTTGATCTTTGCTGTTTGCTTGTTTGGGTTCCTTCTGATGATTCGAATGCAGGATTGTACCTGTTTGACCTTCCCCTTGATTTGAATTGAATTTATTTTAAATATAAATTCAATTGAATAATAATAATAAAAAACGTCATGGGCCAGGGTCAGGTTTTCAATCAAAGCAGGGTTGTTGCATTAAAGTGGGACATCTTGGTACCCAGTCATCAATGCCATCAGTTATAAAGTGGCAGTTCTAATTATGTCTTATTAATTACGTAACACTCCAGTACACAAACACCATTTAGAACAAGTCCTGGTGAGTTTGCAATCTCTGATTGCTCTTTCTCTTGTTATATTTGCATCCCCTTTACAGACATCGTACAACAAGCCCTGAAACTTTCTCGGAAACCTCACGTGGTCATTGCAACCCCTGGGCGGCTGGCTGACCTTCTTCTTAGTGACAGCTCCTTCAGCCTGAAGAACATCAAGTTCCTGGTTCGTATGCTTTACTGTCTTTGCTGCAGGTCATTTATACTTGTGCTTCGATATCGGAATTGCCTTCCTCGACTGGAAACGCTTCCCAGGTGCTCGATGAGGCGGATCGTCTGTTGGATGGAGATAGCAGTTTTTCTGAGGACCTGCAGGAGATCTTTAAAGCAATTCCTACACAGCGACAGACGCTACTCTTCAGTGCCACACTCACGGATACACTGAATGAACTGCGCGATCTGGCACTCAACAAACCTTTCTTCTGGGAGTCAAAGGAACCGTAAGGAGCAACTCTGGACAGTTTTTCATTGTTAGTGTCCTCAATCTGCGATGAGGGTTGTGCACTTTTCATTTGGGACATCAATTAATTTTACATTTGCATGTTCAACACCAAAAGGTTGTTGTTGCAGTGTGCGGACGGTAGATGACCTCGACCAGCGGTACATCCTTGTACCAGACCAGGTAAAAGATGCATATTTGGTGCATCTCATTCAAAGACTTCAAGATGAGCATGAGGACTGGCCTGTCATTGTGTTCACCAACACGTGCAAGTATGTGCAATGAAAGTAGTAATGTGTGGACTGTTGATCGGAGTTAACGTTTGCAGGATTATAAAAGTGTCAAACTAAAAATGTGTGCATTTGTCATGACCACACTTTACTTGCATGCAGGAAATGCGAGATTTTGAATATGATGTTGCGCAGCATGAATTTTCCAAGTGTAGCGTTACATTCTCTAATGCACCAGGTGAGGAATATATACATAGATTTATTTTACTTTAACTGTTTAATGTGCTGATCTCTGTGCAAATTATGTTGATTTCCTTTTGAGGATGCATTGAGGTTACCTCTGGGCATCTGTCGTCCCATATCCTCTTTCTACTATATCGTCTATCTATTATATATATATATATATCTATGTAAATATAATATATATATAATATAATATATTATATATATATATATATATATATATATCCCAGCTCCTGTCTGTCCTTATTCCCGTGTTTTTCCTCCTCTGATCCCAGTCTCTCTCTCTACAGCAACAACGTCTCACCTCGTTGGCAAAATTCAAGTCCAGTATCTTCAAAATCCTGATTGCTACAGATGTGGCAGCGAGGTATTCATATCATTATAACACTGTTGTTGACTTCAATGGGAATCTTTTCTTTTTTAGGTCATCTCTACCGAGATGACCTAATAAAGCCGGACCAAATGTCCGTCCGTACGTCCGCCCGTTCAACAATTTTCTTCCGATCTTGATGAAACTTAGTATGTGCGGTAGAGGTCGATGAGTGTTGCACAACGATATACTTTTGTCCGGTTCAAGGTCAGGGCAGGGTCACGAGGAGTCACGTAAGTTATTAAAAATCGCCATTTTCAAAACCTATCTACGTCTGCCATTCTACAAGATATCCAGCAACTGTTTATTGATTATGATAGTAAAAATATAATCTTGTATCTAACCAGACAGATTTTTTGAATTTCCGTCCCGTTTGGCCGGCCACGTAACCTGGAAGATGGTCAAAAACACCTCCCGGTACAAAGAAAACTTTTTACTTCCGATCTTTGATGAAATTTGGTATGTGGGTAGAGGTCGATGAGTGATACCCAACGACATATTTTTTCCCGGATTCGAGGTCAGGGGTCAAGGTCACGAGGTCACGAAGTTTGTGAAATCGCCAATTTCAAAACCTATGTAGTCTGTCATTTTAGGAGATATCTGGCAACGGTTCATCGATTATGATATAAAAAACATTATGGAGATGACCGTCACCCCCACAGGGGGTAATTATTTTCTTTTTCATTCCAGTGCTAACATGGTGATGTTGTAAGCCAGATGTCAAAATATAATTTTCACTTGTGTGTGCAATGTTTTCCAGAGGCCTGGATATTCCTGTTGTGCAGGTGGTGATTAACCACAACACTCCAATTCTGGCAAAAGCATACATCCACCGTGTGGGCCGCACAGCACGGGCAGGTCAGCAAGACTACCAACACATGTGCTTTGATGTGAACAGTTTAGTCTTCTGTTTTCAGTTCAAGATTTCCATCAATCCATTGGCTTATTGCCGTTATTTAATTCGGTGTTTCCACGAGAATTCACGTTTTCGTCCAATAGAAAGCGAGCTTGAGGGACAATGATATTATTAACGATAGTTCCCTTACAAGGAAATTCAACACGACAGGAGGCCATTAGTCTCATAAAGCATGAACAAGGGTTGCCAACCTATAGTTGTTTGTTTGTGTTTTATCCTTCTTTTTAAATGCTGACATTCAAGCAAGGAAGTAGCATGTACCATTTTTAGTCTTTAGGTTGACTCTGTCAGGGTTCAAACCACTGACCTTCAGGTCTTGGAGTGGACGGTGTAACCATTTAAACACCATCGAGTCTGTAACCCCAGCTCCTTTGTCTCTATCTCCAGCTCCTCAAAGCATTGGGTGTGAAAAGGCAGATTTTCGAGACACCTTAGATGTTGTAAAATATCCAGTCATTTGCCAAGCATTTTGGTGCAGGAAGGGTGGAGGTTCTTGGCTTGCCTATGAAAAGCAATGTTACACAATCTTCGTTTGAATTGATTTATTGATATTGTAGAACAATTCGTAAATCTGTTCAACATCCATCTTGCTCTCTGTTTTCCTCCTCGTTGCCAGCTGTTTCTAAATAACATTTACAATGACTGTTTTGATTTCCAAGTCTTTTTGCTGCTTTGCCTGTGAACAATCGGTGCATTGAATAAACTAGTACGTGCCCGTACGTGCGTGGACGTACGTGCAAAAAAAAAAATTCTTTCAAACCGCGTGCCAAAACAACCACACAGGCCGTTCCTTCGCTCTCGCGTGCCCATACGTGCGTGGCCGTACGTGCAAACCAAAATAAAAAAAATATAAAAAACTTTCAAACAACCACACAGGCCGTTTCTTCGCTCTCGTAAACGACGACTGGATGGGGCATTGTGTTATCTATAAATGCTCATAAGAAATCGAAGAAAATACAGTGAGTTATCACTATCCTGAAGTGGTGCGTCCCGTACGGAATGTTCACATGCATTCCACGATAATTATCGCTTGCATTGAAGTAACAACTGCTGTGATACTTACACACACAGAGTTAATTAAATCCAATTAAAATCAAGTTTACCTCCCTGTCTTTGCTTGCCATGACATTCGCTGCCATTGACCATTGCCACTCCTACGCCATGGTAACTATGGCGCCCTTTCCCTATCGGCCACGCCTACGCAGCAACGTGTCCTGTCATTGGTTTGGAAAATAATGGCCATAACTTGGGAACCTCTGTTCCGATTAATATCAAACCTTGAAAAGGCACATACTCAGGTCCCCAGCAATATACCTGGCAAGTTTCAATTAGATCGGACCAGTGGTTGTCGAGAAACAGAGGTCACAGACACACACACAGCACACACACACATTACAAGTCTGAAGACGACGATAGTTCACGTGCGGTATTTGACGATGTAGATTGTAGTCAAGGACGAGACAATGTGATAATGTTTGACCAAGTTATAAAAATGATCAACATGATGTGGTACGAGTGACAGGTTATTAGCTGTAAATGTTCGAAACCCGGTTTGTTCAACAACTTAAAAAATATGACCTTTGCATAACCTTTAAAGGTCACAAACAATGTTTGTGGACATTAAAATAAGGAAACAGGATACGTGCTATAGCTTATTGGAGTTAGTTCGTCGAAGAAGGTCGAAAACCCGTTCAATTCCCACAACTTTGAAATTGACCTTTGTGAACTTTAAAGGTCAAAGGTCAAGGATTATGACCTTTGGTGCAAAACTTCCTCTGGAACATTCCAGGACAATATAACGTTCATATAGGCTATATGCATTTCGCACTCCTCGGGTTATCCATACTTTGATGAAATCAGCTAAAAAACAAACTTGAAGGGGGTGCCACGGGCAAGGTGTTCGAGATAGAGAAAAGTGGTTTGGAAGACTTTAGGTGGGGAATGACCTCAAGATTATGCATAAAAAATATTGTCATCCTAGCTCTCAAAGTTTGGGCGGTCGTCTGGTTTTTATGTCAATTCGAAATTTTCTAAGTTCTATGACTGTGTACCTTGACCTTGACCTTGGGACTAAAATGAAAAATCGAGCTCCGTGGGGCTATGCAGGTGCCATTGGGCTAACCAAATACCGAAAACCCTGCCAGATTCGACAACCCCTCGGAGAAGATGGATTTTTGTCAAAATTGCAATTTTCTAAGTTCTGTGACCTTGACCTTGGGACAAAATGAAAAATCGAGCTCCGTGGGGCTATGCAGGTCCATTGGGCTAACCAAATCCAAAACCCCTGCCAGATTCGACAAACCCCCTCGGAGAGATGCAAATTGAAATCGGCTTCCCCCTAACAACACAATTCGCAATTTTCTAAGTTCGTGACCTTGTGGTCTGACCTTGGGACGAAAATGAAAAATCGAGCTCCGTGGGGCTATGCAGGTGCCATTGGGCTAACCAAATACCGAAACCCCTGCCAGATTCGACAAATCCCTCGGAGAAGAATTTTTTATGTCAAAATGCAATTTTCTAAGTTCTGACCTTGTGACCTTGACCTTGGGACGAAAATGAAAAATCGAGCTCCGTGGGGCTATGCAGGTGCCATTGAGCTAACCAAATACCGAAACCCCTGTCAGATTCGACAAACTCCCTAGGAGAAGATGCAAATTGAAATCGGCTACCCCCTAAAAACACGTTTTTTGGGCGTGGCTCCGCCCATAATGGGCGCACCACGCCCATTTTCAGGAAAACACAACTAGATCATGATATAAACCTCCCACCAAAATTTCATCAGGATCGGATCAAACCCACGGAGCTGATGCTCGGGACAGACACAGACAGACAGACAGACAGACAGACAACAACGAATATAGTGGTCACTTATATTTTTAGTGAAAATATTTTTCCGTGAACCAATAGATAGATATACAACACCAGTTCCCCTGTTTCTGAACATCCATTCCTCTGAACATACTTTATAGCCATGTTTTGGTCTTTTGAACGTTTGATCCATTCATACGAACATGGCTTTTTTGAACACACCACGCTGAGCACTAAATGCAGGCAATCGGACATGGAGACTTAATTACCCATTCACACCATAATTCACACGGGCTTCACTCCAACACTCTTCCACCATTTCATGTGTCATTCCTTACCGACACAAGAGACAGCGGTTCTGGCCCTGCTTCACCTTAAACTCCTCGAGCTCATCTCTCATCGTCCCTTGCACGACACGTTCAATTCACTCAAATTTTTTTTATTTTAAAAGTACATTTAATAACGTTTTTATTGTTTAAAAAAAAAAAGGTTTAATAGGCTTTTTCGAACACACCACATGCTGAAATGTGGGAAAACAAAAAATACATGTGTGGTTTCATTCATGAAGAAATCCCGTGGGTGCTGGAAAACGAACAGCGGAACTCAGGGATTCATTCATGTTCCCATGATGCATGTAGCTTTTTGTTGGCATCATACTGTACTGTACTGCACTGCACTATATTTGTACACGTTGACCTCCCCAAACTAGTGTCTGTCGATTTTTTTTTCATTTACAGGTAGAAAAGGGATGGCTATTACCATAGTCACGCAGTATGACATCCATCTGGTGCAAGTTATCGAAGAGAAAATCAGTGAGTCTTGTTTCTCACCTGAAACCTGATGTTCAACCCGTCAGGTTCTTCCTTGCATTTTGTATCAGTGATCTCAGGCCTATGGATGTATTACCTACAGGATAAGTATATGAAGAGATATTGATAATTGATGCAAACTTTATGATGAAATTTCTGCAATGTGTTTGTATATCCCGTCCGTCAATGTGCGAGTCCGTCGACCAACCTGTATATTATGCCCCAAGCAGCCTGAAGCACAGTTTGACAAAAAGTGTCCAATTTTCTCATTTAAGTCGATTTTGTACCTTGAATGTGGAAGTCAAGGCTGTGTTTTCCCGCAGGGCCTACGGGCTCAGCAAGTACCCAACTGGCGTTCAGCATTGTTTAACAAAGTTGTCTGATTTAACTATAAAATTTAAATCGAATTTAACCATTAAATTGATTTTCTACCTCAAATGTGCATTATGCCCAAGTTGGACATCAACTTATTCATCGTTTTATAATTTGTATAGTCTCGTCATCCTTTGTCTCCGGGTGTTGGCTTCACGGTTACGGTGGTTGGCTTAAGATATGGGGATCTTTAGTTCAAGCCCCTCGTTCCGTTGATTAAACACCAAGCAGGTTGACTCAGCCTGTCATCCTTCTGAGGTCGGCAAAATGAGTACCAGCTTACTGGTAACGGGTGTTGCATCAGTGGCACAGCTGCGCCCCCAGAAAATGATGTAGCCAAGCAGCCACAAGGCTGCATACGAATATACAAACTAGAAGGGCACTCGGTAGAGCGCACACCTCCACCACGTAATGCCTGATCCACGAGAACATATCGGGCCAAATACATTTTTGAAATATCATGCTATACAGTACTACATCGTTTTTGGCCCTATCTCTCGATGATGAAGAATCACTTAAAAAATAAATTTTCGTATCCAGATCCGGATGCGGATATCTTCACCAAAATCGAATCAATTCGTCCTTGCCACACACCCAACCTGTCCAAGTTTCGTCCGAATCCGTCCACAACTTTTTGAGATATCGTGCTTTATATCGGTTTAGCCCTATCTCTCAACGGTGAAGAATCACTTAAAAAATTATCAGATCCGGATCTTCACCAAAGTTGAATCCATTCTTCCTCACACCCAATGTGTTCACCACACAAAGATTCATCCGAATCCGTCCACAACTTTTTGAGATATCAAGCTATGTATCGTTTTTGGCCCTATCTCTTAATGGTGAAGACACATAAAAATTCTAGTATCCGGATGCGGATCTTCACCAAAATATAATCAGTTCGTCCTTGTCACACACCGAACCTGTCCACAAAATTTAATCCGGATCCGTCTACAACTTTTTGAGATGTCCTGCACACAAAGAAACAAACAGAAAGGGGTGACAACATTAATTACCTCCGCCACCGAAGGTGGAGGAAGTTAAGTCATCATTAGTTGGGTTAACGTTTATTATATTCAAAGAATTACTGATATATCAGATACTGTGAGTGGTGAAAACGCCACCACCAAGTCCCATACAGCCCTTGCTGCATGAGAACAGGAGTGTTAAGTGTTGTCTGCCACGCGGAGCATTATCTCCCGCTTTACCCAACACAATCTGGAGTCATTAATGGTTTGCGGTCAGAGGCAATGATGATGATTAATGTTGATCTTCAACCTGAGAGAAACGTCATGATTTCACCGCCACAACGTACATTCTGTCTGCGGCTCCCAGAAGAGCTATCTCGCAGCGCTAATTACCAAGATGCAATTCCTGATGCTGTTGCAAGTGCATGGAAGATGCAGTTACCAACCTGTTTCGCCCTCATTAAGGCACCAGGGAAAATTGGCAACCTTCCATACCCTTGTGACTCTGAAAACCTTTATGTTATAAACCAGATACTGTGGTTATATAGCATGATATTTCAAACACTTGTGGACGGATTCGGATGAAACTTGGTGGACAGGTTGGTTCGGTGACGAGAACAAACGGATTGGATTTTGTTTCGGGTCTGGATCAAGATCCGGCCTATCGGTGGGATACAAAAGTAAACTGTTCAGCCTGGTGGAGGTATGCGTTCTACCGAGTGTCATTCTAGTTTTTAATAATTGTTATAATCGTCGATGTAGCCAAGTCTAACGCGTGATCCACTTCCACCTGACGCTCACCCGCCTCGATCGGCCATAACACTTGCCTTTCCACATCTAAAGTGAGGCTTTTCCTTGACATTCTTGTCAGTTTTCCAGCAGACATTATGGGAGTGAAAAACACACACACGCACATGCACACACACACACACGCACACACACACACGCTCAAAGCGTGTGCATACAGTACAATCAATGATGGCAGATGTTTTTTACTTGGTGAGCTGTGTGTTAATTTTCATCAGGACAAGCAGCGTTGTAACGAGTCGGTGTTCTACAGGGCAGCGTTAAGCAAGTTGTGTCGATTATGTATATACTGCATATATACAATTTCATACCCCTGGGTCGATTGCCCTTCAGCTCAATCACGTTATTGTAACACTGGGTTGGTCAATGTCACAATGAAAAAAAATAATTTGTAAGTCTTCATCAAATTGTTGTTGAAACAAGAAATAAGGGTGTTCTGGTCACCCAGCGATGGACTATCGTACGTCGTGCCGGGCTGTCGTATTCGAAGGTGAATTCTTTGTCAGAAATCGAACCAATTGCAGTCAATAATTTGTGTTCAGAATGTAAATTCATATACAAAGGGTACAGTCTTCACAGCACTACACTGAGTGTCAATGGGCATCTGTATGACCTCAAATGAGGCAATTTGGCCGATCATTGCTGTGGTGAACTCCCAGGTTTATTCATTTGTTTTTTAATCCTTTAAAAAATTTATATATATATATATATATTTTTTTTTGCTACAGTTTTAAACATCAATCTTGATGGCTTAAAGTCTAAATAACCCGATCTTGATCGGACGACTCGACTTGTGTACACATCGCCTCTGAGCAGTCTAGCCTGCATTCGGATCTCTCCACCGAAGCGACACTGTCTTCATGGTTCGCAGGTGTAGTCATCAAAGTGTGTCATCCTCCGGGATGGTTTTGATTCAAAACCAGGCTAAACAGCTCAAATGGAGGGCTGGAGGGGGAGGGGAGGGTGCACTTCTCGGCTATCCTTGCAGCCCCCCCCCCTTTTTTTGTTTTTTCCCTAAACTTTTTGCTTATTTACATTAGAAAGAGTTTGCACTGAGTTGTGCTTTTCCAAGAAACGTTTTAATTTTTTTTTCACCAGACACCAAATTGAAGGAATATCCCACTTCGGAGAAAGAAGTTTTGAAGATTGCAACCCAAGTAAATGTAGCAAGGAGGGAATGTGAAATTGTAAGTACAAGTGCACAATACTTTATACATGTTGTTTAAACTATTGCAAAGTCCTTTGAGGGGATGGTACAAACTTTAATGTAAAACTGTGATTTAAGTACATTTTTTTTCCATCAGGCTTGAAGCAATTTTGAAAAAGCTTAAAATTTTGCACAAAAGTAAATTTTGTACACTCTAAGCTTGTAAGCACTTTTAACACACGTGTCATTGACGATAGCTTTTCCTGAACGTATCCAGAGACTTGAAGAGACCGATTTTGGAGAGAAAAGAGAAATCAACAAGCGGAAAAATCTAATGCGACAAGGAAAGGTACAGTTTGTACTGAAAGGATGAAGAGAATTATTGAAAGTCTGTGATGTTAACGTTTGGCCCAGTGCTGCTGCGTTGATTCCATGACATAGACAAGATGGCAAAGGCCTGACAAAATGGTGCAGAGAAGGCCTTTGAGCCATCTCATGGTGGGTTTGACGATTGACCTGACTATAAACCTGCACCCTGGTGATACATAGACAGGGCGAGGCATCAATGAGTACAAGTTTCTTTTAATGGAGAGTCGGTGAGTTATCACCAGCACCCTGGTCAGAATCCAAATTCCTTCCCAAAGTGGTTACAGCCAAATGTCAGGCCTGGCAAGCTGATATGTTCGAGACTTGGGCCAACTTTACATGAGGAGCTGCAAATTGCAAACTAAAAGTGGAATCTGACGTAAGATGAGATGATTGTTTTGCTTTGAATGAAGCTACCTCCCCACCCCTCCCTCCAGCACTCTTTTACTGTCGCTTGCAAGTACCATGCTCTTTTATAGGTTTAACATTGAGCTCAAAAGCTTTCCAAAACGGGAGAGGTTTGTGAATTGGATATCATAGCAATCGTGTTTTGAAGCTCGTGACGACGCCTTCCACATAAACACTAAAAATGTATGTTTTGCCTCCAGGATCCCGATGAGGAAATGAAGAAAAGGAAGAGTCGAAGGATAAAGTAAAATTAAGTTTTGTACTTCGAGTCGTATTAAAGCACGTAGCTGCTCAGTACGCGGTTTAACAAATTCCACATGAAAGGAAAAAGAAGAACGGGTAAAACAAAGCTCCTTTAATCGGTGACACTTCTCAACCGAGATCCCATTACAAGCAAAGTGTGCTTTTGTTTATCTGCGGAAGTGAAAAACGTAAACATGGCTGTATGGAAAGGCCATACGATCCCTCAAGGTTTCTCAGTTACATGCACGTTGCTCTGCGGAGTAAATATATACAGCATTTGACAAAAAAAAAAAAAAAAAAAGATATGAAAATATAATTTATCTTATGGCAACACATGCTCGGAAACCAAAAGATAAGCGAAATTACTTCAAGTACGAGGTTTGGTAATCCACTTTCCTTTGCTTCTTGATCATCCAGATCCTTCTGGTTTAACATAAACTAGGCGTGCGTACCCGTCCCTCAACTGACGGATTTAATCAAAAGACAGCAAGGGTACTTCACAAACAAATTGCACGTGTATATCTGAATCTCAGAGGATGTAAGATTTGTGAAAAAGGTTTTTTTTGTTTGTTTTTTGTTTTTTTAACAACATTTGTGGTTATTGTTTGTGTGCTCCTTCTATGTACGTTTACATATTTTTCTGTTTCTTTGAGAAATATTCCTTTATAGAATTTTGTGCTCCTTCCATATCAAGGGTTCCTGCTGTCGTGGAATAATAAATGTTAACCTTAGAACCGCTGCATTAAGCTCCCATTACCACTTCTTCAATCCTGGAGAGGGCTTTAAAATGGGCATCTTTATGGTTCAAGGTAAATATATTAGCTTTCCAACTGGCCCTTTCATTATTCCTTTTTTTTCTTCTTTTGAATGCTTAGAATTTTATTATTCTAAGCGATGGGTACACATACCAAGACAGCAGGAACCCTTGAGAATGAAGCGTGACATACGGATGGACGCTTCTCCTTTTTCTAATTGATGTGCTGTGTGGCTATAAATACAAGTTTTGCTTTCCTCTCCTGCTTGCTGTCCTTAAAGCAAATACCTTGTATCAAAAAGGTATGCTGTGAGTACTTTGAAATGCAAAATTATAGTTGAAAAAATGGCTTAAACAAGTGAAGCCATTTCAGTATGATTAGCTTGGTCCATTACACACTACTGTATTACATTGATGCTACAATCATTTTCACAACTATGAGAGTTTGAGCAAGACCAACTGCCTGCTAACCTTGACCCTCTCAAATCTGGATGGAAGGACCTCCAAGCCACGGCAAAGCAATCAAATTGGTTTGTACAAGGAGCAGTCGTGCCTGTTGTTTTGCAGCGACCCAACTGAAACAGCAATGTACTTCCACAGCATGGTTCCAAATAAATTCCCACGTCGTATCGAGTAATCGAACAAATTCCCTTGGACCCAAAAATGTCTCCTTGTTACAGCAAGGAGCATCGAAAGAAACTGCTTTTCTTGCCAGGTGGTGTTGTGGTTATGCGAACCGCATTGTTCTCTGGAACAAAGCTCCCTTCCTGCAACACATTGCGGATGAAAATATGCAGTCAGTTCATGGCCGAGTCTCTGCGTTGTAACAGCAATAATCTGAGGAATTTTGGATCTGCATGCTTATACATACCAGCTTCTTGTCCATTTTTGTCTTGATGTCTCGAGCCAATGAGAAGAATGCCTGCAAACAAAGCTCCGTTCCACCATTATGAAATCTTTACCAAAACAAATTCCTCCTCCAGTTCAGACAAAAATGCAAATGACCCTTACCTCTTCAACGTTCACACTGGATTTTGCACTGGTCTCCACGAATTTCACACCATATTCGATTGCAAGCTGCAAATTACAATAATTTCAAGCTTACTCATGCCAACAAGATCAACGCCGACAACAATGGCTTTCACATAAAGTGATAAAAAATAAATTCTGGCCCATCTATAAAGTGTTAGTTATCCTGGTGTTTCACAGGCATGGTGATTCATCAATGTGTGTGCTGTCCCTCGGATGGGTGTAAAACTGGGCCTTCTGTCTGTCGACATTAGTTGATGGATGTTAAAGATCCCAGGGTGTTCTTCGCAAAGAGTAGGTAAGCTATCACAGGCACCATGGACAAGTTCCAAACTGCTGCTGTAACTTATAGGGGGCACTGCATCAGAGGCATTGCTGTGCCCCCTTCCCCAGCAAATTATGCTAGCCATAGCCATGTATGCCTGGTGTTGGCTTAATGGTTAGAGTGGTGGGCTTGGGATCCTAGGATCCTGAGTTCAAATCCTACTCTGCTGTTGAATTAATACCAGGTGGGGTTGACTCTGCCCGTCATCCTTCCGAGGTCGGCAAAAATAAGTGCCAGCTTGCTGGTACACTGTGTCAGAGTGGTGACCCATCCAGGATTGTGTCCAATCGCCAATTACACTGCTGAGGCAGCACCGACACTCTGCACAGAGTATGGTCCCAATGGATGGATGGATAGCCATGTGCTCCATACAAAAGAAAAATTTATAATATAGTAGCATATTTCAAACCAAAGGGATACACTGAATGTTTGTTCGAGGTTTGGGGGATTAGTGGTTTTCTTTTTGTTCTAAAAATGTTGATCTGGAATTCAAAGACAAAGTGCTGCAAATGTATCAATTAACAAAAAATCAACAAATGTTGAAAACAATCATCTCTTGCTGAGCATAGCAGCAGCAGCAGCAGCAGCAGCAGCAGCAGATGTACCTTTTCGCCGCGTTCCTTCGTTACCTGCCGCTTATTGTTCATGTCGCACTTGTTTCCCAAAATCATCTTCTCGACATCCGATGAGGCATGCTGCAGATGATGATTAATGATGGAAATTACGATCAATGATGAAAAAAAAAATGTCAGACGAGGATTAAGGATGGTCTGAATATGTTTCTAAACTCTTACCTGTTCAATGTTACAGATCCAGTTTTGAATATTTTCAAATGACTTTTCATTGGTGATGTCATAGACCAGCATGATTCCCTAGAGAGGGAGGGAGGGAAATTGGTTGAGGCATTGTTATTGTATGACTTGCTATTATACCTATTAAGAAGTTTGTTCAACACCTTGTGTGTAGCCTTGACAAAATAATTCATCGATGCTGTCGATGTAGTACGCATAGCTGCCTTGACAAAATAATCTATGCTGTCGATGTAGTACGCATAGCTACAAGTCACTAAATCTGGCGGTGAACATGCGGTTGCCACTCTACGGTCTGAAAGTCCTCGTTCTCAAGCTTTGGGACCTCACGTACACTGTGCAAGAATCGAGGAACTACAGAAGGAAGCAAGATTAGCTCGGCTGGAAAACCTACACCACCACTTTACGGAATAAACTAGCAGAGGTACCGGCACCTTGTGCGGAAGGAATTTTTAGAGTTGAGAAAAAGAGAGCCAGATACTATGCATAATTCCAATTCATTCATTACATTTAATTTAGGAGGCAATACTCTAATAATAATACAACGATTAATATAATATTTAACATAATAACAGGTAATACACAATAATGACTATTGTGCCTACGGATAGACAACATTTTGAGTCTGGTTGTTGGGTGCCAGAATTGAGCTTGGTGATTATATATAAAGATGATTTGTATACTGCTGACCACTGGGTGGTACTATACTATTCACATTTACATGGAGAGAATTGGGGTCTCCCCTCCCCCCCCACCCCCAATTAACCCCCTACCCTGTAGGTTTGAAAATGTTTTCTTGCATCTCCATTTGCCAAGAGGATTCCAATGATATGCAATATGAGGCGATTACTACCACTAGGACTGATTCAATCAATGGATAGACAGAAAATACAGCTAATATTATATATAATATATAATCGATGATAAACAGCTATCAACAATAGTCCAGGCAAAATGTCGGATGACCTCACACAAATTGCAACAAAAGCAAACTCAACAGATTTTTTGATTGCTGATATGTCTCAGTGACAGAAAAAAAGTCCAAAGGGATCCTCGGGGGGGGGAAATAAAAAAAAAAAAAAAAATAAAAAAAAAATGCACGGGCGTGGTAATGGAGGGGGTGGATAAAAAAAAAATAAAATTCTGAAATCATGGAAATCCAATATGGCCACCACCCGGCTTGGGGGAAAATGAGAAAATTGTAAAGATTGATATTTTAATATGTAAATATATGTTTTTCTGCATTTAATTGTTTCTAGTTTGGTCAGTATTTGATATACAAGAATAATTATAAAAAAGTGAAATGTATTGAGGGTAAAATAAAAAATTATAGCTTTTTTTGTCCAAAAATGTCTATTTTGTCCCGAAAAAAAATATATTTACCTGATACTGATTTTGGCTCCTGGACAAAAAAAATAAAAGTTGAAGACACAAGATGAAATCAAGTCTATGGCAATACAATATAATTATG
>CM068962.1:48687376-48699773 GCA_035128595.1 Eptatretus atami
CTTATTCAAAAACACGTATAAGGCAAACAATCATGCACGGACGGGGCAAAGACACGAGCAAGGTGAAAGCACTACGACCGTCTATCAGCAATTATCTAGTCACTTAAACAGTTTTTACTTACAGGACTCGGCGCCACCACATTCATTCAAAAGGAAAGGAAAAGGCCACCTCAAAGTCGAGGGCGCCAGACAGGGTCCGTAGACCTTTATGGCGTGGAGCCTGGTTGACCGACGGACCCACGAGACCGTTGCAGTTACCTGCCCCTCGTGGTGCGATGGTGGGGAGCTCTCTCCGGCGCTCTCCTCTCCGGTGTGCGCAGGCTGCGCGGCAGAGCTGCAAGCGGCGCCTCCCAGTCCCGTCCTTCGCCCTCGACCGCGACCACCGCGCACAACACACACGACTTGGCGCGCCCAAGGAGAAGGCACCACCTCGACGACGACGAACCACCAATGCCACGAAGAAGACCACCAGTGAACCACCACGAAAGACACCAACCCGAAGACGACAAAAAGCAGCAAAAAAGCCCCCAACTGGTGTCCTGCGCGCCTTATTATCCCCCAGTTCCAACGCTCGCCCTCCCTGTTTTATGCTCCGCCGCTCCTTCCAGCTCCTGCGGGAACTTCCAGAAAAGGGGCGTGCCCTCTCGCCCCGCTCCCGCACGCCTCGCGGGGGCCGAGAGAATCATTCTTGGCACAGGTCCAGGGAGATTCATTCCCCAAAATCAGGCCCCTCCTTCACATGACCTTTGACCCGCATCGCCTTCCCCACACCAAAGCGCGGGAATAACGAGGCGAGAATCAGGCAGGGAAAATTCCTGCTCCTGCGGGCCTTTGCTTCGTAGAGACGGTTTACATGAGCGGAGAGGTGTTGATGTGGTTTGTGGAGAAGGGATCGACAGTTGGCGAGTGCGGGAAGGTGGTTAGTGGTGTGGCGTTAATTGTGTTGTGTTGGGGAGCGATGTTGGTTCGCGTGGGCGGCTGGAGGGCCGACGCGAACGTTGGTCGAGAGCGACGTATGGTGGGTGGGATTTGGTTGTGATGGTGGTGGAAGCAATCGTGGTTGTGGTGATGCGTTGCGTGGTTTGGCGTTGTGGTTAATATTTGGGAGCGTTTGGTTGTTGTAATGGTGGTGAGATGTGGTGGTCCAAAATAACGATAGGAAAAAAAAAACACTTATCTTCAAAGGATTCACAGCCCTGTGACACGAATAATTCCTATTAAACCAACGGTGTAGGGAAATCTAAACTGAATACAGACATTATCTATCAACTGAACTAGGACCTTTATGTGATTCCTGCGAATTTCCACAGCCGGTAACACTATTACACCTTGCACTTTTTTTCTAAATAACTCACATATTTTCTCAAAATAAGTTGGAAATCAACAAAAGTATTTTTGTCTCCACAATTTCTTTATTTCACGTTTCATATACAGAACCTTTTGTTTTTTGATTCAGAACTTAATATTTCCTTTAAAATCAGAAAATAAAAAGAAATGACTTCATAAAATTTATTGACATCCCCGAGACGAAATATTTGGTCTAGCACAACCTTTGGACAAAATAACTGCAGTCAAGTATTATTCCGCATAGCCATTGAATGAGCTCCTACCCTCTCTACTTGCAGTTTGGTCCCCACTCTTCTTGTACAAACTGCTTCCATTTCTCCATGAGATTTGAAGGGTGCCTTCTCCCAACTTGCTGTGTTCAGCATCTCCCCGCACAGGTGTGTTTCAATGGGATTCAATCTGGACTCATTGCTGACCACTTCAGTGAGGCAGTTTTTTAGTTTTTGTCTCTAACCACTCCTTGGGTGCTTTTATTGAAGTTGTGTTTGGGGTCATTGTCCTGCTGCAAGCACCCATTGACCTTCGATGGAGATCCTAGCTTTGTACACTGGGATTTGAACATGCGCTACAGTGGACACAGGACACATCACGGTCTCTTGAGGGATGGACTTTAACCTTAGAGCGAAATTTGTCCATGCTGGCTACAATCTTGGTGTCTTAAAATCAGATCAATTCTCTGGTTTTCTTTCTTTTCCTATGCTCATTGTGGTCACATCGCAGGACACAAAACACAGAATGACTCCTTTTCTCCATTAAAACTGGTTGAATGAGTGATTGTTTTTTTTTATATTTGCAGGCACCTGCAACTCAACCACAGGTGAGTTCAATTCCAAAGGAAAGGAGATCACCTGCTTGAAATCTTAATGATTTCTAACAACTTCTAAAATGGTGCCTCATTGAATTGTCCGGCCGCCATTTTAGGATTTCTGTTTGGAATAAAGTAACATTTAGTAATTTTTTCAGCTTTTTTTGTTTGTTCCATCTTGCAAACAAATAATACCAAAATATTTTTTAATTTTCAACATTTTCTGGGATAGAAATGGTGCATTGTTTTGAAAAAAAGGAGTGCAAGGTTCCAATATTTTTGGCCACGACAGTAAATATATAATGTTTCTTACAAGTGCGAACTTCAGACAGGAGCCCAGTCTTCGGGTCCAATCGAAACCTCTGCTATAGTTGGTCCAACATATGGTTTGTTCCGTGAATTATGTATTGTTTGAAATGTTGAACGTCACCTCGGAAGCAACCGTGAACCATTTAAAAAGTCTTTTGTGTGGACTCGGCCAAGGTTCCAACCACGATACCTCCTTGACTCAAAGCAGATGGCTCCAATCATTGTCCTTCACTGGTTTGATTCCACACCTCCAGATTCTCATCGGTTGTTGGATAGGTATTATACAGACAAACCCTATCCACCCATTCCACCCGGATGTGGTTTACCATCTTCAGGACGTCGATTTTGTGTATTGCCAGCGAAATAGACTCTATAATCAGAACATAGAAATTGGAATGGAAAAGATTAAAACTACAAATTTGGTACAGTGGGCCGATATTATATACATAATTTTGGTTGGATGTCAATTACATAATTTGTCCATAAGTTAACCTTTTTCTTTAAACCCATAAAGTCGTTCTTGAAATGCCTTGATGCATTTGAGTTGTGTACGAGAGTTATTAAGGTTGTTGTCAATTCTGTCTGGACATCTGTGAAGGGGACAACGCTGGCGCCAGGAGAGTATTTCGAACCATCACACAGCCTACGTACCGGGGGCCATGGTGGGTATAACTTCCCCTATAAACATTTAAATTCTAAAAAAAAAAAAAACCACAATTTAAAAGGCCAAACCAGTGTTCAAAGAACACTACCCCATACAGGTCTTGGGGCAAAAATGACATGGGAACATCTTTGTAATCTCTTGCTTTGCATTTCTGAGCACAATCTATATTTTCCAGGAGCTTGCCATTTTTGGCTGCAAGCTCCATATTCTCCACGCCAGAGTATGTGAGCGGCACATTTGATTGGTCGATGATTGGCAGTGAACACACACCACTCGCCTTTGTTCGACGCTCTGCTAAACTTGGGAGGCTTTTCGAAAAGAAGGCGATTTGTGCTGGTTCTCTACCAGTGTTCAAGTGTATAATTAAATTTAAATTAAATTAAAGGTTTTTAAAGATCGTGGGAGTGGGGGGGGGGGGGTCAGGGAATTTCGGAAATTTAACACAATTGATGCAACGTTCCTGTACACCCACCTTATTTTAACAGCGTAAATTAGTTATTCGTTCCTGTTGTTTGGTGTCCTTTTATGACATCCCGAAAAAACAGTAAGTTTTCTTGTTTGGAATATTTTCAATTTTGTATGACTTACCCAGACAGGCAGACAGTTTAAAATATATATATATATATATATCTCGCACCTCTGTGCACGCTGCAATCGGGAATGAGACTTCCGTACACTTTTTGCAAAATTCAAGCCAAAGCCACTGCTAAACTGCAGGTTTCGTGCTTCTCCAGTGGTCAAAAATATAACATTCAATTTAAATCAGTTGTTCTCGATTATAGATTGACGTTTGTAGACAACAGAAACAAATTGGTTTTCACCCCGCTTTTTCGCTCAAACAAATCGCGCCACGCGGTATTAAAGGTCTGCAATTAGCGTGATGTACGGTTGATGCACTAATCATCACTCAGCGTTTCTTACTACGAAACCATCAGTCACACCACACTATTCACACCTTCCCTTCACTCTATAACTCTTACTGCTTTAAAGCAAAGTCATGGACCACAGCAACCCCTTCTGACCATGTTGAAGCAGAAACGATGGCTTTGGTTCTATCCTGCTCCTCCTCCATCAAATGATGACTTCAGGCTCACCATATCTGATTAATCGCAGATTGCCGGGGCTGCAGCGACGGCGTGGAGTACGCACACTACGCCTCTTTAAACTTGTCCACCTCAGGTTTAAATCTCGATCCCAATCTATAAACTGTCATTCTGGTGTCTTCACAGGGCAGGACGCAGGATCATTGAGCACTGGATATGCTCTTCGCATAGACATCAAACTGTGTATTAACAGCTGCCAGCTTGAGTTGGTGAATGTTTAAAGATCCCAGGGTCCTTCCCGATAAGTTAGTTCGAGCTATCGCAGACACCCTGACCTAATTCCAAATTCCTGCTCTAACCTAACACAAAGCAATGCTTAAGCGCGCAAGCTGCATCCAACAGCAAATGATGGCTACTGCCACCAAGTGCTGCACACAAAAGAAGAAGAGTAGAAAGGCACTCTGTAAAGCACATACCTCCACCAGGTCTGAACAGCTTTACATTTGATCCACCGATGGGCCGGAATCTAAATGCCAGACCTGAACCAGGATTTAATTCAGCTTGTTTCTTGCTTCAACATAAACCAACTCATCCACCAAGGTTTGTCATAACCCATCCATAACGTTTTTGTAAAAATATCATACTACAACGTTTATTGTTTTTGTCCCGATCTTCTCAATGCGTAGAGAATAACTGAAAAAAAAACATTACAGTATCAAATCTTCACAAAAATTTAATCAATTCATCCTGGTCACACAACCCAACCTGTCCATCAGTTTCTAATCCTCAACTTATGTGAGATTATGTTTTTATACCTGTCCGTCTATGTGAGGCACGATTAACTTCGTCCACCTATTCGTGTCCAGAGGTAAAAATGCAGTGGCCATCTCTGCCTTGCAGTACAGGCATTTTTAGCACAAGAAATATTTTGGTTAACCTTCACACAAAATTGCCAACAAAAGCAAACTCAACAGATTTTGGTTCCTGAATATGTCCTCCTAGCTGACAGAAAAAAAGTCCTAAGAATCCTCCGGGGAAGTCCTGAAATCATGCGAAATTCCAATGATGGCCGCCACCGGCTTCGGCGAAAAATGAGAAAAAAAATTTTTTTTGTCCACCCCATCCTCGGATGTATTGACACCTGCGTTTTGGGTGTCATCGGGCTTCAAGAACTGATGAAGTTGATATAATGCCCCCAATGCAGTGATATATGTTTAGTGGCAAGGCCATTGCCCAGACCGTGCAGTTCGCGCACCACCTAATTGTTGATTGCAGCCCTCAATGCCTTGCTGTTGACAAGATGTCTCAATAGCACCTCTACCATGCCTACCTGAAACAGACGGCAATGGAATGAAGATCCGGACTTAGCCGAAGCAGCTGCAAGGCCGCTACATGACCAGCATAGAGACATACTAATCAATAATACCATGACTTCAACGAAGCTATGTACCCTCTTATGAGAAGCTGATGGCTGGGATAACTGTCTGTTGGGGAAGAAGTATGCAAATTCCGACGTCTTGAAACGAATCAAAGACCACCTTCAGAAAGCATGCCGAGTCCAAAGATATTCTTCTAGAACTTCCAGCGCTTCTGGGTCAGTATATGGACATGCTAAGACATTTCTACGCAAATACCATTCCGGGCAGAGGGCATGGACTGCGGCACTACATCACAGGCCATCCAGGAAATGGCTGCCTTACTGGAGCTCTCAGGCCCCACAACTGTATGCCAAATCTGCAGAGGGTGTACTGCAGCAGATGTCCAACCTTCAAACTCAACTCCAATGTCCAACAACGTTGATGAGGGGTTCCATGTGTTCGACCGAAGTGATCGCCTGTGGGCAGGTTCTTCATTCTTCTTACCTGATCATCGAAACAACGTTTCTGATGAGAGAAGTTTGAAGACCAGCGGGAGGGCTCACACGAGGGCCGAGGAATGACAGCAGCAACAACAAGCTCGGTATGGCTACTATCAATGGCCTGCCTGTGCAGAAATAAACCAAGCAATGCCAGGAAAGCTCACCAGGTGAATACAACACTGGAGAGCAAGAAGGAGGACATGCACCAAAGCAAAAGACATCTCGTGACTGGAAAAGGACACACTATCAGTCTCTTAGTATTTATAGGAACGGAATCCGTTCAGTAGTGATTTCACGCTCTGAGAACATTGCCACTTGGGAGTTCATCACACCCCACCGTCAAACGCTCGATACAGCACATGCTTAGGAGCCAAAAATATTGAAATCTATGGATGGCGAAACACTGCGAGTACAACATTTAAGAGGAAAGACCAATTGTCACCTCGGCATGAAGTCATCTGTCAAGATTGATGGAGGAAGCACAAGTCCAGGTTTTGACCACAACTCCTCTTCCAGAGACTGATCCACTGTTGCGCAAGGACAGTAGAAGAACTGGAGTCCGGCCTTCAAATAATGAACTTGTGCAGCTATCCACCCAGCCCTCTCTTGATTCCTCTCTTCAGCTTCCGAGAAGCACACGAGCCAGTCTTTGCTTATGCCATTCTGGGATTCTTCTTGGATCCGCATGTCCCAGCGATATCCCCTAATGATGGGCAACAGTATGTTTTTGCGGATAGCGGGCACTTGCTTCAACGCATTCCATTGGTCTCGTGGATCTACATACAGAGACACATGCCACCAGTACACCTGATTATGTAACGAAGGAAGTACGGAGATGCCATAGTCGTGTGATGGTTATGAGAGTACCAAACCACAAAGGACATGGACACACCAGAAAAACGGTGTCTAAAGGAATTGCTGGCACTACTGTGACATTTACAGCTGACATGCGTCTCACAAGAAGAAGGAACAGTTTCTTGCCAATAGCAGAATAAACCAGCGATTCATTTTTATGTTGAGTGAAGAGCTTTCAGAAGAAGAACTGAGACACACCATGCCCAGGGATGCTGATCTCCTGATTGTACTGAAGCATGCAGTCTGCTACTGCCCACCATCACTTGTGTAGTGGGATGAACAGAACTCCTCCGTCCTCCTATGCTACCATGCAAGCTTAGAATCCCATGACCTCTTCTTTTGTCCGAGCCAAAGAAGAAACACGAAGAAGCCATCGCATCTGGAAACATCAAGGCTACAAAGAAAATGATGCGTACAGACATATGCAAGCACATATTGTTTCACATGCAGGTATGGGTTGCGAACACTGACATACTCGTCTTCATGGGCATTGGAAAGGAGCTTCCATCAAAAAAGTTCCAAAGCAAACAACACATTCCGTGACCAGGCCAAGGTGTTGAAATACATATCCAGCTTCCGTATGTGATGTGGAGATGCAGTGGAGAAAAACATGGGTGATAATTCTACAACGGAAAGTTCAACTGACCACCCTGAACACCTCGGTAATCAGCGTACTGGGACAAGATAGCTTCGAGCTCCTCTCACGTGCAACCACAGACGTTACCCACCAACATCAGAAGCAGCCAAAGTATCACCAGCCTGCGCGTTGTATCTGCAAGCTCAAGAATGCGAAGGGATTGTGCAGTATGAACTTCTTCCGACAGACTGGGTTGGCAGAAGTCTGTGACGAGGGTTTTGTGCCATTCAGACATCAATAGCTCCAGCTCCTGAAAAAGATGTTACTGTCATAGGTGCACCTGCCAGGCTGAATGCTAGCCACCAACGAGAATGCACATGCAAAGAAGCACAACATCGAGTGCACTCCAGCTCTGTTGGAAAACTGCAGGGCCTCTGGCTGCACAAACACTCCATGTGCACCAATGATGAGGATGATGACGCACATTGTCGAGCTTCTAACTTTAATACGCTTGCATTTTCCAACATGTATAGTAAGTTTATAATGGATGTACTTTTCTGAATTTAATGCGAATTTTCATTTTCATTTTGAAACCTTTGTCAGGCAGATTGTGATTTACCCCGAGTTTGGAATTGTAATTTTTGTCATGTTATCAATGATTTACATAATTATATTGTATTGCCATAGACTTGATTTTCATCTTGTGTCTTCAACTTTTATTATTTTGTCCAGGCAGCCAAAATCAGTATACAGGTAAATATATTTTTTTTCGCGGACAAAATTAGACATTTTTGGGGGACCAAAAAAAAAAGCCTATAAATTTTTATTTTTACCCATCAATTACATTTTCCACTTTTTTATAATTATTTCTTGCTTATTTCAAATACTGACCATTAACTAGAAGAACATTAGAATGCAGAAAACATTATCATTTACATATTAATCATCAATCTTTTACATTTTCTCATATTTACCCCCAAGCCGGTTGGTGGCCATATTGGATTTCCATCGATTTTCAGGATTTTCCCCCCGGAGGGCATCCTTAGGACTTTTTTTCTGTCACTTGAGGACATATCCAGGAATCAAAATCTGTTTGAGTTTGCTTTTTTGTTTGCAATTTGGTGTGAGGTTCATCCGACATTTTTGCCTGGGACTATATGTTTGAAGCTGTTTATCATCGATTATATATTATATATAATATTAGCCTGTATTTCTGTTCTATCCATTGATTGAATCCAGTCTAGTGCGTAGTAATCGCCTTCATATTGCATATCATTGGAATCCTCTTGGCAAATGGAGATGCAAGAAACATTTCAAACCTACAGGGTTAGGCGCGGTTTAATTGCGGGGTGCGGCGGGGGGAGGGGAGACCCCAATTCTCTCCATGTAAATGTGAATAGTATAGTACCACCCAGTGCGTCAGCATTATACAAATCATCTTTATATATAATCACAAGCTTCCAATTCTGGCATCTCTCCTCGTGTTCTTGAATACCTGCATTGATTGCATGGCTGTATATGTGCATGTGTGAAAATAATAAATGTGCTTGGTTAAATGTTACCCGTTCGTCATGTCTTTTTTCCCCCCATTGGAACGCCATATTGCATCTCGGAATATTAGTTGGGTTTTAAATACCCGTTAAATAGACTACCGGGGAACCGTACCTCGGCGCAGGTCGGCTTGGACACGAACCGCTCAAGCGGTCCGTTCCGTTCTGCAGTGATAACCGAGCGGGTATTATCGCCGACCTCGCCGATCCGATTCTATTTAACGGGTATTTTAAAACCCAACTAATATTCGAGATGCAATATGGCGTTCCAATGGGGGAAAAAGACATGACGAACGGTAATTTAACCAGCACATTTATTATTTTCACACATGCACATATCAGCCATTCAATCCAATGCAGGTATTCAAAAACACGTATACAGGCAAACAATCATGCACGGGACGGGCAAAAGACACGAGCAAGGTGAAAGCACTAGACCGTCTACAGCAATATCTAGTCACTTAACAGTTTTTACTTACAGGACACGGCGCCACCAACATTCATTCAAAAGAAAGGAAAAGGCCACCTCAAGTCGAGGGCGCCAGACAGGGTCGTAGACCTTTATGGCGTGGAGCCTGTGTGACCGACGGACCCACGAGACCGTTGCAGATTACCTGCACCCTCGTGGTGCGATGGTGGGCGGCTCTCTCGGCGCTCTCCTCCCGGTGTGCGCAGGCTGCGCGGCAGAGCTGCAAGCGGCGCCTCCCATCCCCGTCCTTCGCACCTCGACCCGACCACCGCGCACAACACACACGACTTGGCGCGCCCAAGGAGAAGGCACCACCTCGACGACGACGAACCACCAATGCACACGAAGAAGACCACCAGTGAACCACCACGAGACACCAACCCGAAGACGAAAAAAGCAAGCCCAAAAAGCCCCCACTGGTGTCCTGCGCGCCCTTATTATCCCCCAGTATCCAACGCCTCGCTCTCCCTGTTTATTGCTCCGCCCTCCTTCCAGCTCCTGCGGGAAGCTTCCAGAAAAGGGGCGTGCCCTCTCGCCCGCTCTCCGCACGCCTCGCGGGGCCGAGAGAATCATTCTTGGCACAGGTCCAGGAGGATTTTCATTCCCCAAAATCGGCCCCTCCTTCACATGACCTTTGACCCGCATCGCCCTTCCCACCACCAAAGCGCGGGATAACGAGCGGAGAATCAGGCGAATGGCGACAGAATCCTCTGGTGTTCCTTTTGCTTCGTAGAGAGGTTTACATGAGCGGAGAGGGTTGTGATGTGGTTTGTGGAGAAGGGATCGACAGTTGGCGTAGGTGGGAAGGTGGTAGGTGGTTGCGTAATTGTTGTTGTGTGGGAGCGATGTTGGTGGTGGCGGTGGAGGCCCGCGAAGCGTGGTCGAGAGCGACGTTGGTGGTGGTGATTGTTGTGATGGTGGTGGAAGCATCGTGGTTGTGGTGATTGGTGGCGTGGTTGGCGTTGTGGTTATTTGGGAGCGTGTTGGTTGTTGTAATGGTGTGAGATGTGGTTGGTCCAAAATAACGATAGGAAAAAAAAAACACTATCTCAAAGGATCACAGCCCTGTGACACGATAATTCCCTATTAAACAACGGTGGGAAATCTAACTGAATACAGACTTATCGATCTAACTGAACTAAGGACCTTTATGTGTTCTGCGAATTTCCACAGCCGTAACACTATTGACACCTTGCACTTTTTCAAATAACTCACACATTTTCTCAAAAATAGTTGAAATCAACAAAAGTATTTGTCTCACAATTCTTTATTTCACTGTTCATATTACAGAACCTTTGTTTTTGATTCAGAACTTAATATATTCCTTTTAAATCAGAAAATAAAAGAAATGACTCATAAATTATTGACACCCGAGACGAAATATTTGGTAGCACAACCTTTGGACAAAATAACTGCAGTCAAGTTATTCGATAGCCATGAATGAGCTCCTACACCTTCTACTTGCAGTTTGTCCCACTCTTCTTGTACAAAACTGCTCCATTTCTCCAGATTTGAAGGGTGCCTTCTCCCAACTGCTGTTGTTCAGATCTCCCCCACAGGTGTTCAATGGGATTTCAATCTGGACTCATTGCTGACCACTTCAGAGGCAGTCCAGTGTTTTGTCTTAAACCACTCCTGGGTGCTTTATTGAAGATGTGTTTGGGGTCATTGTCCTGCTGCAAGACCCATTGACCTTCGATGGAGACCTAGCTTTGTGACACTGGGTTGAACATTGCGTACAGTGGACACAGGAACATCACGGTCTCTGAGGATGGACTTGTTAACCTTAGAGATTGGCCATGCTTGGCTACAATCTTGTGCTTAAACTCAGACAATTCTCTGGTTTTCTTTCTTTTTTCCTGATGCTCATTGTGGTCCACGCATGGACACAAACACAGAAATGACTCCTTTCTCCATTAAAACTGTTGAATGAGTGATTTTTTTTATATATTGCAGGCACCTGCAACTCACCACAGGTGGTTCAATTCCAAAGGAAAGGGAATCACCTGCTTGAAATCTAATGATTTCTAACAATTCTAAAAGGTGTCTCATGATATTGTCCGGGCCATTTAGGATTTCTGTTTTGGAATAAAGTAACATTTAGTAATTTTTTCAGCTTTTTTTGTTTTGTTCCACTGGCAAACAAATAAATACAAATATTTTTTTAATTTCAACATTTTTGGAAGAAATGTGTGCATTGTTTGAAAAAAGTGCAAGGGTGCCAATATTTTTGGCCACGACAGTAATATAATGTTTTCTTACAAGAACTTCAAGACAGGAGCCAGTCCGCAATCGAAACCTTGCTGCATAGTTGCCACAATGTTTGTTCGTGACATTATGTATTTTAAATGTTGAACGTCACCTCGGAAGCAACACGTACCATTTTAAAAGTCTTTTGTGTGACTCGGCCAAGGTTCAAACCACGACCTCTTGACTCAAAGCAGATGCTCCAATCATTGTTCCTTCACTGGTTGATTCCACACCTCAGATTTCATCGGTTGTTGGAGTATATTATACAGACAAACCCTATCACCCATTCCACCCGTGTGGTTTACCATCTTCAGACTCGATTTTGTGTATTGCAGGAATAGACTCAAATCAGAACCATAGAATTGGAATGGGAAAAAAGATTAAAACTACAAATATTGTAAGTGGGCGATTATTATACATATTTGGTGGATGTCAATACATAATTTGTCCAAAGTTAACCTTTTCTTTAAACCCCATAAAGTCGTTCTGAATGCTTGATGCATTGATTGTGTACGAGTGTATAAGGTGTGTATTCTGTCTGTGACATCTGTGAAGGGACACTGCTGGGCAGGAAGATTTCGAACATCACCACAGCTACTACCGGGGGCCATGGTGGGTATAACTTCCCCTATTAACATATTCAAACCATAAAGCAGATGTCTTCCGTGGT
>CM068962.1:48731022-48746464 GCA_035128595.1 Eptatretus atami
GCAAACTGGTGAAAAAGGACACTAAATCATCCAAAGCCCCCAAGCACCACGTCTCTTGATCCGCCCCGGCAGATAGCGCCCCAACGCCCATGCTTACACGCCTTCCGCGAGGTCGAGGTGACACCCCAGGCGAACCTCCCCTGCACCATCAAACGCCCCGTCGCAAGCTTGCTCGTCTCCCCCGGACAGGACTGAATCAGGTAAACACCCGAGTCCGCAAGCCCCGTGGGCGCCAGCACGTCTGACCTTGGCGAGATCAGAGGTTTGCGCTCCATGGCGCTCGCACGTCTGGCTTTGACGATATCAGGGCGGGGTGACGCTGAACAGCGAACCTGCCCGGCTCCCGCCATCAACCCGAACCAGCAATGTGCTGGTCCATTACCTTCACAGGTTCATCGGTGGCTGAACGAATCACATTTCCACATGGTAACGAAAACCATGAAGCACGTCGGTGCAGATGTACACTTCCTTTACGCAAAGCACGTTTCCACATCTCAACAACTGATCCGCCTGCTCGCTCGTGACAGCTGGCACAAACATTTTAACAAACGATTCTGGCACGTCAGGATGACACAACCTTTAACAAACCATTTAAGGTGTTGGACACCGCGCGATGCACAAGATCATTAAACACATCTGCGAAGAACTGCGGATCGTTGCCAGCACCCAATATTCCGGGTATCCGCTTTATTACCAACGATCATCCGCAGCTTCGTTACAGTAATGCCGTCGAAGCACCCTGCCAAAGCACATGCTCGGCCACCAGAGAACGCACCGATCACATCAACCACATCCGCTCACCGCGGCTCGTCGGCATTTGCCTGCCCAGCAGCGCAACGCTTAATCACTTCGTTCAAAGTCTCTCCCCACCACCCGGCCACCACAACAACCTTGTTGCGGATGGACGCCGAAGGCCCAGAGACGATGCAGACCGCCTCGAGGCGATCACTGTGTGAGCGATCGCATGCACGACACGCAGCGCGCGCCGGATATCGAGCCGATCCCACCGTCGAAGGCAGCTCGCTCCAATCCCCCCGTTGAAATCGCCTGAACGACACGGGCGAGTACTGTATCATGAGCCGACTCACCGCGACCTGCTTGGCGGTGACCGGCCCGCCTGGACCTGGCTCAGTGCAAACACATCAACCTGGTCAGCTGATTCCGACAAAGCTGGACCCTCCGCGCAAGGCAAGCGCGAGAGACCATCGCGTCGCATGCTTCCCGCGGCCCTCCGCGCAAGGCAAGCGCGAGAGACCATCGAGTCAGCATGCCCCGTTGCTCCGGAACTGTATATCTAGTTGTAGGAAGCAAGGAACAGACACCAACGTTGTATCGCCGCGGCCCTGCCACGGACCTCGCCCTCGGGTCTCGAGGGAGGCACGGGCTCAAACGGAGGTACGGGCCCCGAAGGAGGCACGGGCGCAAATGGAGATACGGGCTCACAAAGAGGCACCCCCCAACCGACTCTCTAATCGGCTCGGCACGGGTGCCAAGTGAAATGGCTGGCGCGTCCAGTCTAGCCTGAGGCTAGCCAGCCAGTCTCGGCCACAAGAGCGCCGGCCCTCCCCTCGTATCACAAACAGCGAGAGCACGGCGCTCCGACCCTGGTAGGTCACCGATACGTCCGTCATATCAAGTGGCGTAATCGCTTCGCCGGTGTACGTGTACAGCGTGAGGGTAGACCTGATAAGGTGAAGACCGTGGAGTCTACGAGCGGTCTGTTCGCCCATGATCGACACCGCGGCCCCGGTATCAATTTGAAAAATGATCGGTGTCTTGTCACCTCGATCTCCACTGTCATTGGTCTCGTTACCCTCGGGACCAATTGAAAACAGGTTCACCATCGGCCACAGGTCCGCCCCGGGTCATCGGGTTACTCGTGCAGGTTGCAGATCGCGCTCCGGGACGTAAAAGCGTACGTCATGTACAAAACATCGCACAGGTTGCAGGTCTCGCTCTGGTCGACCTCGCACAGGTTGCAGGTCTTGCCCCGGTCATCGGGTTGTCCACGCCACGTGGACCTCCGGACCACCTGCGAGGCTCTGGCCGGCAATGGCTCGGACATCTCTCTAGCGTCTGTTCGACGGCCGATGCCGTTCCGACTGCTGAATTGAACGTAATGTCCTCGTACTTCAGCTGTAGTATCGCCGAAACCATGTCGAGTCTTGCAATCCAGCAATAAAACGATCTTTGAGCCTGGCCTGCCGTTCACTCGACATGAATTTGCAGGCGACGGCGAGATGTCTCACCTGCGCGGCGAAACTCATGATGCGCTCCCTGGCTCCTTGCCAGGTGATCGAACTCGTACTGCGCGAGCTGCGATGATTCTCCCGGCGCCGTGTGCGCCTGGCAATCCAATTGCTCCAGAACAACTCAATCATGCCAACGAAACATGCACTCCGCCATGAGCGGTGATCCGATCCCAATCCGTCGTCGCAATTGTAGTGTCCGAGGTGCAGTGAGATACGGAGAGTCGAGAGTGTCGTCGTAACTCTGTTTATTTGCGTACTCGGATGTCACTACACAGAGCCTCTAGCGGCGCGCGAACAGATATATGCATTGCAGACACGTGACTATTATCACAACTCCTCCATGCCTCCTCAGCGCTCTATACCCATACACCACAGAAATAATCTCTGTCTTTCACCTTTGTCATTTCTGGAGCCTATTTATCTCGACCTCAAGGGATCCTCAACCACCAGTTATATCTTGACCAAAAGTGACATTCAGATCACCACGACACAGATGATGTCATGTCTGGAGATTCTGGCTGTAACCAAAGATAACGAAGAGTAAAATGCATTTTTCACCTCGGTGGCAATTGGTTTTGGGGTGTAGCAAACGATGATAGAGATATTACCATGTTGATGCCACAAGTGTCAATATCAAATCATCAAATTACACATAAATAATTAACAATAGTCAATAAATCAAGATTGGTCAAATAAAATCAACACTTGACTGATTTCACTTCATTCAGCTCAATTTGCTTGGTAATCCAGAACCCTCATAATCATACTTGGACTGTACCATTAAACCAAGATAACATCGCATCCATTTTTGATTGTATGAGTGTTTTCCCAGAAACTGTTTTTAATGCTGACTAACCAACTTCCTTGCATCAGGCTGACATATAAATGGGCAGGAAACGGTGGGGAAATTTTGTTTTCAAAGTAAATATCCTACATACAGGGTGCTCCAAAAAGACCCGAACGACTTTGGTTGTTAATATTTGAGAACACAAATGATACAACGATACCCTTTTGGTTCATCTGATGAAGAAACTCCTAAAGTTTTGCACACACCATCAGTAGACTTCGATGTGAGTTCCATTTGTCACACACAGTACATCAAGGCAGTACACGAGTTCTTGCCATGTTCGCCAGCAGTTTGCGTCCACCAGTGCACATGCAGCTGTGATCCAAGAATGAAGATCCTGCAGGTTTGCCACTTGGTGTTGTAGACAACATCTTTGACAAACCCCAACAGAAAAAAAAATCAAAGGGGGTTATGTCTGGTGATCATGGGCCATGCGGTTGATCCGTCAGCCAATCCAGCGACCTAAATTTTTTTTCATCAGGCCGGCTCGAACGATTAAAGGCGCAATGAGGGGGAGCGCCGTTGATAAATGCTGTCCTGTTGATAAATGAAATCGGGTTGCAGGTCTTCAATCTGGGAAGGCAAATTCTTCCAACTGTCATGTAAATTGTTGAGGTCACTGTATCCTCTGGAAAGAAAACCATCCGACCAGCAGTCATGGAGAAGCCACGCCACACATTCCCTTTGACTGTCATATATGTGTTCAATGACCACGTGGAGGTTTCAGAGTTCCAGATACTCACATTGTGCCAGTTGACCTTTTCTGATGCATGAAAGCAAGCTTCGTCTGTGAACATGACCTTTTTCAGGTATCTTCGTCATCCTCTATGCGACTCAGAGGCTCACTTCAGAGGGCTCCTACCCTGAGCATTGCTTTCAGCTTGCTTAGCTCCTTCCTGCTTCTGGGTTTTCTCTCTCCTGCACTTTTCTCTGCTTCCCTCTAGGTAAGCTCTGCACACAACAGCAATGCCCATAGCCTTTCCTCCAAGGCTCACGGAGCCTTGTCCTACATCACGGATCTATGGGCTTTATAATGTCCTACATCGGCTTTAACACTGTCTCTATGGGCTCTTAATTGCCCCCATTGGGCTGTGCTGCTCTGCTATCCAAGGGGTCTGCACTATCTCACACAGGGTCCTCCACTGTCTCCACCACGGTTTAAAAATCTGCTACTTGCCATGAGTCCACACTCTTTATCCCCCCAAGCAGTCTCCACACTATATCTTCTATGGGGCTGTTTTACCTTTCCACCACAGTGGTCTCCACACAATTGCTATGGTTGGTCTCTACTTCCATGCTTCCATGGGAGTGTAGCAAGCTCTCCCCTGGTGTCACACCAAACTCATTTCACAGTTCGTTCAGGCAGGTCTTGATTATATTTGCCATGTCAGTCTTGATTTGGTCGAAATTTTTCAACATGGCCATGAACGGTTTTATTTAGTGCGCCTTAAGAGGTGCCACTCAACCTTCTGCTTGGAGTTGAGGTGCTTGGTGGTGTCTAGAGAAGCAGTGGTGAGTGGTTGAATATTAAATGTGTGAGTTGTTGAATAGGGAGGGAAATGAGTGAGGGTCAGTGGTTGTCCACATAAAGGAATAAGCAGTGAAAATTGAGTAAAGGCTTTGAGGAAATTGCAGGCAATAAATAATACGATTTCTTTCCAGGAACTTCAACACAGGAAGAGGTCACAGGCCCATCAAAGCCTGTGCTAGTTGTGCCAACTTTGGTTGTTGCCTTGCTCTATCCTTTGAAATGCTGAGCATAAGAAGGAAGCGGCACATACATTACCATTTTAAAAGTCTTTGGTATGACTCTGCCAGGATTTGAACCACCGATGTCCCAGGCTGAAAACGGCACTCTAACCATTATGCCACCGAGCCTGGTCGATGTGTGATGGTGGCTATTTTCCCTGTTCTGCCGTGCAGGTACCGAGACCTTGTACTCAACACATGCAATGACTTTGCTCAGCTCCGTAGTGGAGGCTGCTCCGGCCAGAACTTCCAGGCAACCATGAAACACTTTCCACGACCTGGGAATGTCGCACACGCACCTCGACCAGCATGCACCCATCATCTACACCGAGCCAGGTTTCTGATGTTCTCCAGCTGTGATGTTGCCTTGTTTTGAATTCTCATGAACAGATCAATCTTTTTGCATTACATCTCTTCGTCTACAATTAGACAGTTGCTATTAACATGAATAATTAACTCCAGTTTGTTTTCTTCTATTTTAACTCATCAGGCTGTAAGAACATTGCACTGTGTTTTGTTACTCCATCAAATATGCTACCAACAGATTATTACCTCCACATCTGCGATGGATGGAGGTTATGTTTCACCCCTATTTGTCTGTCTGTCTTATTTGCGAAATCGAGACTTGCAAGTATATTGGTCGTCGACTTTGTTATGCTGTCTTTGTCTGTCATTGCCGACAGGTCACAATTCGAACCGATCGTCATGGAACTTTAACCAAGTTGTATAAGTAGTCACAACTGAGAAGCCATTGATTTGACGTCAAAGGTACTTGAGGTCACATTTCTGAAATGAATTTTCATATGATTGAGTTGACAGTTTAACAGGATTTCATATTGGGTCACTGAATTGGGGAACCAACTATTTTGGATGTCAAAAGTCAAAGTCAACTCAAGGTCAAACTTCTAAATTCATCAAATTTTATCTGAAAATAATTTTCATCCGATTGACCTGATATTTGATTAAGATCAATTTAAATCTTATTGAAATGGACAACTTGAGGTATTCATGGCAACATGAGTGTCTTGTTCTAGCGAAAAATAAATTTCGCAAGTATGTTGGTCTGTTTGTTTGTTTGTTTGTCACATGATTTGGCCACAGTTTTTCAAGCAATCGAAATTTGTGTGTGTGGAGGTGACGGCCAAGGACAGCAACGTTATTTTGGTGAAGATCCGAATATGGATCCAGAACGAGAATTATTTAATTTTTAAGTGATTCTTCACCATTGAGAGATGGCTAAAAACGGAATTGCATGATATCTCAAAAAGTTGTTGTACGGATCGATAACTGTGGTGGACAGATTGGGTGTGTGACAAGGAGAATTGGTTCGATTCTGGTGAAGATCTGAAATGAGAGTTTTAAAACTTTTAAAGTGATTCTCACCGTTGAGGGTTGAGGCCAAAACGATACATAGCATGGTATTTCAAAAAGTTGTGGACGAGTTATGACAAAATTGTGGATTAAGTTGGTTAGGTGACAAGAACAACTTTGATTACATTTTGGTTCAGGTCCAAATCCAGATGCGGCTATCATTGAATAAAAACTAAACTAATCAGCCTGGTAGAGGTATGCGATCTCACGAATGCCCTTCTAGTTGTTTTTGTTTTTAACCTCGATGAATGTGACCATGTATTGTGGATATTCTGCTTTTTGATATTTTGTTGAATCGCACAAAAGCCATTCATCCTGACTGTAAATACTGCATCACCGGATAATCTATCTGTTCAGCCATGGCAAATTGTGACCTTTTTTTCGTGGCCGAGACAACACTGGCCAGGTAGCACTGGTGCTGTAGTGTTACGTGGAATTTTTAATCTGGCAAGGGTGTTGGCACTCAGTGGCCTCCCGTTTCAGAAAGACATCATATTAGGATCATTCATTGCAAAGCTACAGCAGATGTGAGACCATGCTTAACGTTGGACATGAAAATGCTGCTGCGTTTTCTTTTTACAACTACTACTATTTATTGAACGTTCCAAACATAGTTGGTTTTAGTCGTAGTCGTATTGTTTTTATTTTTTTTGTAATATTTATGATTTCACTCAAACCTGGTGTGGCCCATTGCTTTGCATCAATGACAGTTTGGTTAACTTTCTCTTGGCCTCATTGAGATGTGACCTTGAGCAGCACACATCATGATCAGCCGGCATGTACTTGTTTCAGCTACTACAAGTTTGACAAAAAGGGCCGGGTGATAGAATGCTCCTTACGTCGATAACTCTTTACAAGTGGCAGGTGGTGGATTCATCTCAACAGCCCCTGATCTGTAACTTTTTGCCAATGCACTGCTCTAACATTACAGCAGGATGAGGTGATGACACACTGCCTGGCTTTCTGAAAGCCAACACCGTACGCACCTTCTGGACACCTGTACGACCGGCATTTTGTCATGGGATCGTTCAGGCCACTTCGGCCTGGCTGGGAGTCGTAGATGGCCAGCAAAAGTTTGGATGCTGCTCATGCTCCGAGGCATTATTTGTCCCATACGGGCCACGCGGTCGGTGCGAGCAGCGTGTTGCTTGTGCTTCGGCTGAAATGGAACAAGGGAGACCCACCTCAGGGGGTCGTGTTGCCATTCTTTGCAATCTCGATCATGTAGGGCTCAACACACAGCCCTTGGGCATTTGCGCAGATTTGAGCGCTGTTTCCTACAACTCTGGGTACTTCTGATCGACGTTTGGAATGCATCTGGTATAGATGTCATCATGATGTTGGATTTGCAAGAATTTGTTCAGTAAAGGATGATTTTGTGAACGGTTGAGAGGTTTTTTTTACATCATGTTAAACAGAGGATATTTGGCTGATTGTTTGATCAGGTCTTGTGAGAATGTCTTTAGACTCCATCGTCACCTTTTATTTAAGTTTGGTTGGTTTCATGTAAAACAGTTCCTATTGCATTGGATTCATATAATAATAATTATTTTTAGTGAGTGTAATTCTTTAATTAATATATTTGGTTAAACATGTATGTCAAAACATATTGAATAAAAGCTGTGTGTGTGTGTGTGTGGATGTGTGTGTGTGTGTGTGTGGGTGTGTGTGTGTGTGAAAATTGGGTGTTTGGGTTAATTAAAACACCCTTTGAAGATAATTAACGCTTATTTAATCATATCCTTCATCAGGTGATCCTCGGCCACCTCTCTGGGGTCTTGGAGCGTTTGCCTGGGTAACCTCGCTGGGTCTGAAGCCACCATGTTTTTGGCTTAACCATGCTTTGGACTTGACAGGATGCAACCATTTCTTAACGATAAAGATTTTTGTCACTTTCAAACAATATTATCGAATGCCTGTTCATCTCGCTACAAATCGCGGGTACATTGCATGCTTATAAACACCTGGAGACGCCAGCGTTCGTGGCTTATATCATTTGCGCAGATGAATAACTAAGAGAATCTCTTAAACTAACCAGAAATTTACAAATGTAAGCTCCAGATTGAAAGTATCAGCAGTTGCAACTCCACAAAAAAAAGTGTTGATTTGTCCAATTCGGGTATTTGCATGGGTTTTCGGGGTACATAGTGGTATCAACGTCAATTGATAATCGTTGCCAAGCCAGACGTTCCATTGAGTGCTTGAGTGTTTAAGCCACTTACCGAGCTGTGCAGTACAGTTTATGTCCTGTTTGGATGTACAGTCGACAGTTACTACAAGGTGAGGTACGTATACGCACACACACGGAGTGTACATATGGGTAGTTGGATCTGTACGGACTCTCCGTGGATGTGTGGACATGCCATGCCTGTTACAGTGCCGTGGTGGTAAAAATTTCATCCCGTATCTTATGGAGGTTCTTTCAGGTCTTATAAATAGATTGAACACTTTGTGTTATTCGGTTCGTAACTCGTCAGTCTCGTGCTATATCAAAGCAGGGCTGTATTTGTATCACTCTTAAATAATGTTCTCTGGAACCACTTATCCTATTGAAGGGAAACTTTGCGAGTATCATATAAGTCTCATGTTGTATCAAGGTAGACGTCTGGGTATCTCGGTCATCACGCCAGTAGTTATAAAGTGGCAGTTCTAGTTAGGGTACCCACTACCAGTCAAATGGACTGGGTAAACCTATTGTTTTTCTTTCTGTTTATTTTTTGTTATAATATTATTATTTTCTTCACCGGCAATTTGTGGGCTTTTTCGCTTAAAAATTATAATGTAACGTTTTTCAGTAAAAGCTAATCAAGGTTTCTGGGTTGTATACAGTACGTACTGTAGTCGGTAATCAAACGTGTGTGTGTATGTGTGTGTGTCGCATCATTGGTATCCACATATGAGAGTTTTCAGAATGTGGAATGGAGTTCTCTCAGTGTGGGCTCAAGTATCCACTTCATTTCAGTAAGGGGTCACGATTCGTGGACAAGCTGTGAAGTTTTCTGTTCTCAACGTTTTTGTGCCGAGGGCTCTCTTCAGGATCGTCGCTGAGCCCCGGACAGCTTCCAAATGTAGTTGGTTTGTAATAACATCCCCAGGGATGGTTTTTCGCTCACACTGTAAAGTAGTTCGGGGAGCTTATAGAATGGCACGTCGTCCATCCATCAGTCCGTCACAAATTCTTCGCAACATCTCAGAAACTACATATACAATTCAATGAAATTTTGACCACAACTTCATCACCATGATGGCTTGGAAAAAAAGGGGTCTGAAGGGGGTCTTCAGAGGGATTTTATCGAGGGGGAGGGGGGGTAGTGGGTTGCCTCTCCAAAGAGGGTATTTGCTTTCTTCTCAACCGATGCCACACAATTCGATGAAACTTCCACGCCAACCCTTCATCACCCATGACGTACCAAGTTTGTTCATGACAGAAAAATCTGCTATAAGGGGGTGCCCCCCCAAAAAATATGCATTTGCTTTCTTTTCTGAAACCACACACAATTCCGATGAAACTTACCCACAACCTTTATCATCCATTATGTACCAAAGGTTGTTCATGGCATTAAAAAACATCCATAGGTATTTACTTTCTTCTCCATTATATATTTTGTGGTCATCCCTCTACCAGTGATTGCCTGGTTACTTATCCACCACTACCAGGTGACATCCAGGGTATTGCCCCTACATTTAATATCTCTGAGGTTCTTTGTCATCATTCTGTAGGTCCAGCTATCACTGTAGCAACTTGACATTCTTCAGCCTTCCAGGATATTCTCACTTCATCAATTGGGGTCTTGGTGTTTGGTCTTTTCTTGATTTCTGCATTGTGTTTATTCCAAAATCACTGCTATTAACACCTCAATAAGCAATGCCTTCTCTTTCGTTCATAGGATGATACCTGGTCGCAGCGCTTTGTTTTAGATGTTTCACGCTCGATAGGATCATTAGGTCGTACGTGAGAGTAGGTACTTACTTCCATGTTTTCAGTGATTACTTTTGGTTCGTGTTCCCACAAATTTTCTGGAACTGGGACATCAAAGTTTGCAGATGTGCCAGATTACATTATAAACTCTTGTGTCGTCATGTGTACAGCTGTTCTAACATGAGTTTGTTTTTGTGTGTGTGTTCGGTCATTAAGTCTAACATGATTCTCTTTACTAACCCCACCTCCACCCCTCAACTTTCTCTCTTCTCTTTTTTTTTTCATACTCCTCTTTCTCGCATTCCCTTCTCAACATCCTCCCTCCTGCGTTACAGCAACATTTGGTGAGGCATAGTTCTCCCCACCTCTCCTCCCATTCCTTGCTTTTCCCCCTTCTAGCTTCCCCCTCCTGCCTCCTCCCTCTCTCCTCTCTCAACCCCCTTCTTTATACCCCCGTCAGCGAAGCGACGGGTTGTATTTGCTCGTCTTAAATAAAGGAGGTTTTAGATTGAAAGAAAGAAATAAATAATAATATTCTTTATGAAATACATATAAATATAGCATTAAATAATTTGTTGGTATTTGCTAGGATATGCAGTGCAGCATGTTAAAATCGGTGAGGGCCTGTCACACCTTGACGTTTTAGCCAGCGTATGGCAAGGTCTCAAAATGTATGTAAAACGCTGGCGTACGCTGAACTATTGATGTTTTTTTTAAGTTTTGGGCGTATAATACCGTGTTGGACGTATGCATACGTATTAGTAACGTACACAGAACGTTTCAATCACATATAATAACTTATACCAACGAATGGCGAGTCGTGTTTGTCGGCGTTCACAACCTATGCCCAACGAAGTCTAACTTATGCATAGCGCGGGCAAGCGTATCGCAGACGATCACGTGGCGTAGGCTATTCATAGGCCGCGGCTCGACGATTCAAATCGTAACCGCACTAGACATCAAGTGTGAAGCCGCTGTCACACCTTGACGTTTAGCCAGCGTATGCGGACGTATGAAAAATTTGCCGAACCAAGCTGCCACGTCGAATACGTTATGGGTAAGTTTTGTATACATTAAGAGCACGCTGGCATACGTCGTAGTATATGTTGTGCATGCGTCGTAGTACGCTGGCATACGTCGTCAACGCCGAGTACGTCGAGAAATTTTCAGCATGTCTGAAAATTTCTCGACGTACTCGGCGTATGACACACGTTCCAACGCTGGCCATAAGTTGTAGGCACATTACGCGATCGTTGACACACGTCGACACACGTTACTTGTACGTTACTCATAAGTCGAAACACGTCACAGGTAATGGTTTAGCGTCAGTGTTCCAGACTCCTGGTTTTTTTTTTTTTTTTTCTTCGGTATGACGTCATTTTGACACTGTCGATTCTAGTGCGGTTATGATTTAAATCGTTGAGCGGCAGCCCATTAATTATATTATATATAACCGCACTAGAAATCGAAGTGTCAACATCACCGTCATACCGAAGAAAAAAAAAAAACCAGGAGTCTGGAACACTGACGCTACCATTACCTTGATGTGCTTCGATTATGATAACATACAAGTAACGTTGTCGATGTGTGTCCGATCGTGTAACGTGCTTACAACACATTACTCATAGGTTAGAAATAAGTTTGGGTACGCTAAACATTACCTCGACGTGTTTCAACTATGAGTAACTTACAAGTAACGTGTGTCGACGTGTCAACGATCGCGTAACGTGCCTACAACTTATGCAGCATTAGCGGAACGGTGAGTCATACGCTGGCATACGTCGAAAAAATTTCAAGCATAGAAATTATTGTCTACACTCGGCGTACTACGACGATGCCAGGTACTAACGACGTATGCACCGTACTAACGAACATAGCCAGCGTACTACGAAAAAAGGCTGGCGTACGTACGCACGTATGCGAGCGTGCCTCTAACGTATATAAACTTACCATAACGTATGACGTATGGCCAGCGTTTTAGCAAATTTTGCATACGTCAGGCATAACGCTGGCTAAATCGTCAAGGTGTTACTAAGGGCCTTTTGATGACAGTTTGAATTATTTGAATGACAGTTGGACCCTACTGGTTAGATGCTGTTCTGTGTATGGATATGTTACAAGGTAAGTGTTTATCACTTATATATATTATATATAAATTGGTGTATGATTAAAGGTTAGTCATATTGTAATACTTAAAATGAAAAGTAGTAATTAATAAGTTCGAATAGGATATGCATTGCTGTCTTACTGACTGTCTGGAACAACTTTGGGTTGGTGGGTCCATTGATTTTGAGTAATCTACTGATAGTGGATCTGCGACCAAGGGTTGTGGATCTGCGTTTGGAGAGGTCTGGGCTTGAAAGGATCGAAACCTCGATGAAAAACGGTGCCGCACTGATTATCCCGGGCAGTTGGGAAATCAGTCCAGTTGTTTAGAAGTTTATAGGTATAACTTCAAATAAAATAGCTTTGTAAGTACTTACTCAGTACATATGCCTGGTGGTTTGGCTTAAATGGTGAGGGGGTGGCTTGGATCCTAGGATTCTGAGTTCAAATCCCCCTCGCTGTTGAATTTAATACAGGTAGGGTTACTGCCTGTCATCCTTCTCTGAGGTCAGCAAAATCAGTGCCAGCTTGCTGGTATCCTGTTCAGAGTGGTGTGACCTGCAGGATTGTGCCAATAGCCATAGGTAGACTGCTTAGGCAGCACCAACTGCTCTCTGCAACAGAGTAATGGTCCTGATGGATGGGGTGGACCTAGTACATAAAATGTTGTGCATGTGGCGCCCGGTATTGTTAATGTTTGGCGTCCTTCTGGACTATTACGGTGCAGTAATTGGTCTTTATTTTGAATTACTTAAGTTGTGCCTGTAAAAATACACTGCAACTTAACTTGTGCTACATTTCACATTACACACACACAAATCTCTCCATGTTTAGTTGGGACCTAGGGTCCTTGAGTTCGAGCCCCGTTTCCACGAATTAACCACGCAGGGGGTTGACTCAGCCTGCCATCCTTCTGAGGTTGGTGAAATGAGCACCCGTATACTGGTTAATTAGGGGCACTGTATCAGCGGCATAAGCTGGTGCTCTAACCAATGATGCACAAAAGGCAGCAAACACGATGGGAACCCCAACCAACCATAAGCTGTAACCAATGTGTCAATCATAAAATTTTAATGTCATCCATCCAATGTGAATCTCTTCTTCTTCTTCTTTCTTTTTGGCTGCTCCGTTAGGGTTCGTCACAGCGGATCAACCGTCTCCATTTCGCTCTATCCTCCTACATCTCCATTGACACTTCCAAACGCCCATGTCCGCCCATCAACCGCATCCATGAACCCTTCTTTGGCCTTCCTCTTCTCCTCCTACTGAGCTCCATCCTCCAGCATCCTTCTCGTCCATTCCTCCCGATATACTCGCTTCCTCCTGTGCACATGGCAAATCCATCTCAAATCTCACCTCTCTCACTTGTCTGCAAACCGTCCTACCTGCGCTGTCCCTCAAATATACTCATTCTTATCCTGTCCATCCTCGTCACTCCAACGAGATCGCACATCTTAACTCTGGCCACACATCCAGCTCGCTCCTGTCTTTTTGTTAGTGCCACCCCTCCAACCATAGCACATAGCTGTCTCACTACCGTCTTATATAAATTCCTCTTCATCTTGCAGCTACCCTTCTGTCACATAATCACTCCTGCCACTCTTCTCCCACCCACTCCATCCTGCCTGCACTCTCTTTTGCACTTTTCTCTAACCACAATCTCGTTACTTTGGACAGTTGATCGCAAGGATTTAAACCCATCCACCTTCCCCTACCTCAACCCTTGCCAACCGCAACCATACCACCACCCTCCATCTCATTTAACGCACATTGTACTTCCGTCTTTACTCCTACTGATATCATTCCCTTTTCTCCAGTGCGTACCTCCACATTTCGAGGCTCGCCTCAGCCGCTCCCTACTCTCCCCAACAGATCTGATGTGCATCCGAACACATAGTGCATGGAGACTCCAGTCTGATCTCATCTGTCAACCTGTCCCATCACGCATTGCAAACAGGAAAGGGCTCTAGAGTTTTGATCCTTGGTGCAATCCACTTTAACCTAAACCAGTCCGTCATTCTACCGCACACCTCAAACCGCTGTCACACTGTCCTCATATAATAATAATCTCCCTGCACGATCCTCATCATACTTCTCCACCACTCTGACTTCCTCATACAATGCCACACTCTTCTTGGCACCCTATCATAAGCCTTTCTCTAATCACAACACACAATGTAACTCCTTCTGGCCTTCCCTATACTTCTTCCATCAACATTTCTAAACAACATCGCATCAGTGGTGCTCTTTCCTGGCATAGAACCATATTGCTGCTCACTAAATCGTCACCTCTCCTCTCAACCTAGCTTCCACTACTCTTCCCACAACTTCATGGGTGGGCTTAACAACTTTATCCCTCTGTAATTCCACAGCTCTGCACATCACCTTTTCTTGAAATCGAACCAGTACAGACTTGCTCTCACTCCTCCGGCATTCCCCTCTCACTTCCAAGATTTATTAACAAACTGGTTTAACAACCCCACTGCATCTCTCTGAAGCACTTATGCCTCCACTGGTATATCATCTGTGGCCAACCGCTTTCCACTTTCATCCTCTCAGTAGCAGTCCTCACTTCATCCTGATGATTCCACCCCACTTCCTGATTCACTATCTCCAACACCCTCCAACTTCTCTTCTTCTCTCAATTTTCTCATTCAGATTCAGCTCCTGCAAAGTACTTACTCCACTTCTCAAACACACTCTCCTCGCTCGTCAGCAATTTCCCATTTGCGTCCTTTATCACCTAACCTGCAGCACAACCCTTCCCAAGTCTCGTTCCCTCTTCTTCAATCGGTATAAATCTTTTCCCCTTCCTTTGTATCCAACTTCTTCATACAGCTCGTCATATGCCCTTTTTTCTTAGCCTGCCACCTCTCTCTTTGCTTTCGACGCCAACTTCCTTGTACTTCTCCTGCCTACTTTCTTCACTTTTCTGACTATCCACTTCTTTTCGCCACCACTTCTTCCTTATCTTTCCTGTACTCCTGTTTCAACCACCAATGTCTCCTTAATCTTCCGTCTTGGCTTTGACGATATCAGGGGCGGGGGTGACGCTGAACAGCGAACCTGCCCCGGCTCCCCGCCATCAACCCGAACCAGGCAATGTGCTGGTCCCATTACCTTCACAGGTTCATCGGTGGCTGAACGTATCACATTTCCACATGGTAACGAAAACCCATGAAGCACCGTCGGTGCAGA
>CM068962.1:48767436-48783714 GCA_035128595.1 Eptatretus atami
TGCTCTAACTCCTCTCATTATCTTCCATTGACACTCCAACCGCCCGCATGTCGCCCTCACGCATCCATGAACCCTCTTCTTTGGCCTTCCTCTTCTCCTCCTACCTGGCGGCTCCATCCTGCAGCATCCTTCTCCCGATATACTCCGCTTCCCTCGTGCACATGGCAAACCTCTCCATCTCACCTCTCTCACTTTGTCTGCAAACCGTCCTACTGCGCTGTCCCTCAAATATACTCATTCCTTATCCTGTCCATCCTCGTCACTCCAACGAGAATCGCAGCATCTTTAACTCTGCCACCTCCAGCTCCGCTTCCTGTCTTTTTGTTAGCGCACCGCCTCCAAACCATAACAACATAGGCTGTCTCACTACCCGTCTTATATATTTCCCTCTTCACTCTTGCAGCTACCCTTCTGTCACAAATCACTCCTGCAACTCTTCTCCACCCACTCCATCCTCTGCACTCCTCTTTGCACTTCTCTACCACAATCTCAGTTACTTTGGACAGTTGATCCCAAGGATTTAACCATCCACCTTCCCCACCTCAACTCCTTGCAACCGCACCATACACCACCCTCCATCTCATTTACGCACATGTACTCCGTCTTACTCTACTGACTATCATTCCCTTTCTCAGTGGGTACCTCACATTCTGAGGCTCGCCTCAGCTCTGCTCCTACTCTCCCCACAGATCATCGATGTCATCCGCGAACATCATAGTGCATGGAGACTCCAGTCTGATCTCATCCGTCACCTGTCCATCACCATTGCAAACAGGAAAAGGGCTCAGAGTTGATCCTTGGTGCAAATCCCACTTTAACCTTAAACAGTCCGTCATTCCTACGCAACACCTCACCGCTGTCACACTGTCCTCAATATATATTATTCTCCTGCCACGATCCTCACATACTTCTCCACCACTCCTGACTTCCTCATACAATGCCAACAACTCCTCTCTGGCACCCTATCATAAGCTTTCTCTAAATCCACAAACACCACAATGTAACTCCTTCTGGCTTCCTATAACTTCTCCATCAACATTCTCAAGCAACTCGCATCAGTGGTGCCTTTCCTGGCATAAACCATATTGCTGCTCACAAATCGTCACTCTCCTCTCAACCTAGCTTCCACTACTCTTTCCCACAACTTCATGGTGTGGCTTAACAACTTTATCCTCTGTAATTTCCACAGCTCTGCAAATCACCCTTGTTCTTGAAAATCGGAACCAGTACACTTGATCTCCACTCCTCCGGCATTCTCTCACTTTCCAAGATTTTATTAAACAAATCTGGTTAACAACCCCACTGCATCTCTCTGAAGCACTTCATGCCTCCACTGGTATATCATCTGGGCCAACCGCCTTTCCACTTTTCATCCTCTTCATAGCAGTCCTCACTTCATCCTGACTGATCCACCCCACTCCTGATTCACTATCTCCACCTCTTCCAACCTTCTCTCTCTCTTCATTTTCTTCATTCTAGCTCCTCAAAGTACTACTCCACCTTCTCAACACACTCTCCTCGCTCGTCAGCAATTCCCATTTGCCGTCTCTTTATCACCTAACCTGCAGCAACACCTTTTCCCAGCTCGGCTCCCTCTGTCTTGCCAATCGGTATAAATCCTTTTCCCCTTCCTTTGTATCCAACTTCTCATACGCTCGTCATATGCCTTTTTCTTAGCCTTTGCCACCTCTCTCTTTGCTTTCGACGCCACTCCTTGTACTCCTGCTACTTTCTTCATCTTTCTGATATCCACTTCTTTTTCGCCAACCACTTCTCCTTATCCTTTCCTGTATCCTCGTTCCACACCAACGTCTCCTTATTTCCGTCCTCTGTACAGATGTCACACAAGTACCTTCCCAGCTATCTCCCTCACACCTTCTTGCTGTAGTTCCCCATAATCCCACCCATTTACCACCATCCAACACCTGTCTCGCCTTCTCCTAAATTCACGCAACGTCTTCTCCTTTCAGCTCTACCATCTGGTCCTTGGTTCAGCCTCCTCTCTTCCTCAACCTCACGTCAAATCATCCTCAGCCACAATCGATGCTGTCGAGCTACACTCTCCCTGCCACACCTACTCTCTAATCTCTTCAGTTGCTGCTCTGCTTAAGTTATCCGACCTGTGTGCATTTCCCACATGCTTGTATGTCACCTGTGTTCCTCTTCGTTCTAATACGTATTTAGCACTCGGGCATTTCGTTCTTTTGAACTCTACACCATTTGACCTTGTCTAAACATTCTCTGTTGAGACCGTACCTACCCTACCTCCTCTATGGCTCTTTATTCGGTTCCCGGATACATTGGCACTATTGGAAATCTTGAATCGCAAGTCGACTGCACATTTGGTGGTTCTTCGATCTTGTATACCGACGTGCTCGCATCACTTCATCTAAACATCACGTCGGGGCAGTAATCTTCTTTATAGATCTGCTTGTGCAGCACAGCCTAATGCGGGCATTATGCACTGATGACATGTGATCATGGCACCTGCGGCTTCAATTTCAACTTCCACTCATGCACTGTGTGGGCGCACAGTACAGTCTACTCTTGAAACCGTTCGCAATACGCCTCTTGACATAATCTTCTTCAGGATTACCCCGACACCATTTCTCTGCATCCACACCATGTGACACAGTGTTGCAAACCACCTCCAATGTGCTGAGCCTTGCTCCCCATCGCACCTTGGTCTCTTGTAATACAGTATGTCCACACTTTCTTCTCTCGCATCATATCAGCAACTTCTCGCCCTTTGCCATCATCGTCCCATTCAGAATTCCAACTCTCAACCTCCAACTTCTACTCTCCCTCTCCCACTGCCTCCGGACTCGCCTTCCTTCTACTTTCCTCCTTCGCTCGATGCAGTAGCACAATTTCACTGGCTACCCTGCTGACACACGTACCCGTGGCGGTCGTCTGGTAGCTGGGCCTCGACGATCCGGTAATGGAAATTCGTTTTTGTTGTCCGCGCATTAATGATTTGGCATAGGTTTTTACGCCGCGATGCCCTTCCTGACGCAACCCTGGTCGCCTCTTTAAGACACTACAGGGATATGTACAACTATTATAACCGGGGCATACCACCAGGCCCAGTAACTGGTACTCATTTCGCCGACCTCGGAAGGATGACAGGCTGTCAACCCCCTGGTGTTATAACGACGCTTGGTATATATATATATATATTAATTCAGTGGCCAACAGGGCTTGAACTCAGGACCTTTTGGTGTCCCAAGCCGCTGCCCTAACACTGCGCACACAGGCTAACGACTTGGTTGTATATATATATATATATGTCACATTATACATACCAAGTCGTTAGCCTGGTGTTGGCGCAGTGGTTAGGTTTAGCGCTTGGGACCCAAAGTCCTGAGTTCAAGCCCGTTGGGCCACTGAATTAATTAATATTAATGTGTGTGTTATGTGTGTATATATAATCTATATATTATATATAGGTATAAATATATATACATACATATATAATATATATACATATAACACCCAAGTCGTTAGCCTGGTGTTGGCAGAGTGGTTAGGGTAGCGGCTTGGGACCCAAAGTCCCGAGTTCAAGCCCGTTAGGCCACTGAATTAATTAATATTAATGTGTGTGTGTGTGTGTGGTATATATATAAGGTATATAGATATAGATATATATATAATATATATATATATATATATATATATATATACATAACATATACACCTACGTCGTTAGCCCTGGTGTTGCAGAGTGGTTAGGGTAGCGCTTGGGACCCAAAAGGTCCCGAGTTCAAGCCCGGTTGGGCCATGAATTAATTAATATTAATGTGTGTGTGTGGTATATATATATATATTCTATATAATCTATCTATAATCTTATGTATAGGTATATAGGTATACATATACACACCAAGTCGATAGCCTGGTGTTGGCGCAGTGGTTCAGGTAGCGCTTGGGACCTAAAGATCCTGAGTTCAAGCCCCGTTGGGCCACTGAATTAATTAATATTAATATGTGTATTAATATATATATACTATATATATATATAGATATATTTAGAGATATATAGAGATATTAATATATCTCTATATATATTATATATAGAGATAGATAGATAGATAGACACCCAAGTCGTTAGCCTGGGTTGGCAGAGTGGTTAGGGTAGCGCTTGGACCCAAAAGGTCACAAGTTCAAGCCCCGTTGGCACTGAATTAATTAATTGTGTGTGTGTGTGTGTGTGTGTGTGTAATATTATAGATATATCAGGTATATAGACTATATATATATATATACATATACATATATATACATATAACATATACAACACGTCGTTCATCCTCAGCATCCTTCTCCCGATATACTCCGCTTCCCTCCTGTGCACATGGCCAAACCATCTCAATCTCACCTCTCTCACTTTGTCTGCAAACCGTCCTACCTGCGCTGTCCCTCAAATATACTCATTCCTTATCCTGTCCATCCTCGTCACTCCCAAGCAGAGTGATTTGTGACAGAAGGGTAGCTGCAAGATGAAGAGGAAATAATAAGACGGTAGTGAGACAGCTATGTTTATGGTTTGGAGGCGGTGGCCTAACAAAAAGACAGGAAGCGAGCTGGAGGTGGCAGAGTTAAAGATGCTGCGATCTCGTTGGAGTGACGAGGATGGACAGGATAAGAATGAGTATATTTGAGGGACAGCGCAGGTAGGACGGTTTGCAGACAAAGTGAGAGAGGTGAGATTGAGATGGTTTGCCATGTGCACAGGAGGAAGCGAGTATATCGGAGAGGATGCTGCAAGGATGAGCCGCCATGGGGTGGAGGTCAGGTAGGGTAGGAGAGAAGAGGAAGGCCAAAGAAGAGGTTCATGGATGCGGATGGGCGGACATGCGGGCGGTTGGAGTGTCAATGGAAGATGTGGAGGATAAAGCGAAATGGAGACGGTTGATCCGCTGTGGCGACCCTAACGGGAGCAGCCAAAAGAAGAAGAAGAAGAAGAAGATTCACATTGGATGGATGACCATAAAATTTTACTTGATTGACACATTGGTTACACTTTATTGGTGTTGGGAGTTCCCATCGTGTGTCCTTTTTGCATCATTGTTAGAGCACAGCTATGCCGCTGATACAGTGCCGCCTATTACCAGTATACTGGTGCTCATTTCACCAACCTCAGAAGGATGCAGGCTGAGTCAACCCCCTGGTGTTAATCAGTGGAAACGGGGCTCGAACTCAGGACCCTAGTACCCAACTAAACATGGAGAGATTTGTGTGTGTGTAATGTGAAATGTAGCACAAGTTTAAGTTGCAGTGTATTTTACAGGCACAACTTAAGTAATCAAATAAAGACCAATTACTGCACCGTAGTCCAAGAAGGACGCCAAACATAACAATACACGGGCGCACATGCACAAACATATATATGTACTGGTCCACCCATCCATCGGGACCATACTCGTGCAGAGCGTTGGTGCTGCCTAAGCAGTCTCCTTGGCTATTGGGCACAATCCTGGACAGGTCACCCTCTGACACAGGATACCAGCAAGCTGCACTGATTTTTGCTGACCTCAGAAGGATGACAGGCAGTCAACCTACTGGTATTAATTCAACAGCCGAGGGGGTTGAACTCAGAATCCTAGGATCCCAAGCCACCCCCTCACCATTAAGCCAACACCAGGCATATGTACTGGTAAGTACTTACAAAATTTTATTTGAAGTTATAACCTTAACTTCTAAACAAGTGACTGATTTCCCAACTGCCCGGATAATCAGCTGGGCACCGTTTTTCATCGAGGTTTCGATCCTTTCAGCCCAGAAACCTCTCCAAACGCAGATCCACAACCCTGGTCGCAGATCCACATCAGTAATTACTCAATATCAATGGACCCACAACCCAAAGTTGTGTCCAGACAGTCAGTCAACAGCAATGCAATATCCTTATTCGAACTTATTTAATTACTACTTTTTTTAAAGTATTACCACATATGACTAACTTAATCATACACCAATTTATATGATAAATTATAAGTGATAAACACCTTACCTTGTAAACATATCCATGACACAGCAACAGCATCTAACCATAGAGTCCAACTGTCATTCAAATATTCAAACTGTCATTCATAAAGGCCCTGTAACACCTTGACGATTTAGCCAGCGTATGCCTGACGTATGCAAATTTGGCTAAAACGCTGGCATACGTCCAATACGTTATGGGTAAGTTTATATACGTTAAGAGCACGCTGCGCATACGTCGTAGTACGCCAGCTTTTTTCGTAGTACGCTGGCATATGTGTAGTACGCTGGCATACGTCGTAGTACGCTGGCATACGTCGTAGTACGCCGAGGTGTTAGACAAATTTTCCATGCTTGAAATTTTTCGACGTATGCCAGCGTATGACTCACACGTTCCGCAAATGCTGGCCATAAGTTGTAGGCACGTTACGGATCGTTGACACGTCGACACACGTTACTTGTAAGTTACTCATAGTTGAAACAGTCGAGGTAATGTTTAGCGTACCCAAACTTATTTCTAACCTATGAGTAATGGTTGTAGCACGTTACACGATCGGACACACATCGACACACGTTACTTGGTACTGAATAAGTCGAAGCACATCAAGTAATGGTTAGCGTCAGTGTTCCAGACTCCTGGTTTTTTTTTTCTTCGGTATGACGGTGATGTTGACACTTCGATTTCTAGTGCGGTTATAATATAATATAATTAATGGGCTGCCGCTCAACGATTTAAATCATAACCGCACTAGAATCGAAGTGTCAACATGACCGTCATACCGAAGAAAAAAGAAAAAAAAAAACCAGGGAGTCTGGAACACTGACGCTAACCATTACCTTGACGTGTTTCGACTTATGAGTAACGTACAAGTAACGTGTGTCGACGTGTGTTCAACGATCGCGTAATGGCCTACAACTGATGGCCAGCGTATGCGGAACGTGTTCATACGCCGAGTACGTCGAGAAATTTTCAACATGCTGAAAATTTCTCGACGTACTCGGCGTATGACGACGTATGCCAGCGTACTACGACGCATGCCAACATACTACGACGTATGCCAGCGTGCTCTTAATGTATACAAAACTTACCCATAACGTATTCGACGTGTGCAGCTTGGTTGGCAAATTTTTCATACGTCGGCATACGCTGGCTAAAACGTCAAGGTGTGACAGCGGCTTCACACTTCGATGTCTAGTGCGGTTTACGATTTGAATCGTCGAGCCGCAGCTATGAATAGCCTACGCCACGTGATCGTCTGCGATACGCTGCCGCGCGCTATGCATAAGTTAGACTATCGTTGGGCATAGGTTGTGAACGCCGACAACACGCTCAGCATTCGTTGGTATAAGTATATCTATATGTGATTGAAACGTTCTTGTGTACGTTACTAATACGTTATGCATACGTCCAACACGGTATTATACGCCCAAAACTTAAAAAAAACATCAATAGTTCAGCGTACGCCAGCGTTTTACATACATTTTGAGACCTTGCCATACGCTGGCTAAAACGTCAAGGTGTGACAAGGCCCTCACCGATTTTAACATGCTGCACTGCATATCCTAGCAAATACCAACAAATTATTTAATGCTTATTAAATGTATTTCATAAAGAATATTATTTTCTTATTTATTTCTTTCTTTCAATCTAAATACCTCCTTTATTTAAGACGAGCAAATACAACCCGTCGCTTCGCTGACGGGGATAAAGAAGGGGGTTGAGAGAGGAGAGGGAGAGGAGGAGGAGGGGAAGCTAGGAAGGGGGAAAAGCAAGGAATGGAGGAGAGGTGGGGAGAACTATGCCTCACCAAATGTTGCTGTAACGCAGGAGGAGGGATGTGAGAAGGGATATGCGAGAAAGAGGAGTATGAAAAAAAAAAGAGAAGAGAGAAAGTTGAGGGGTGGAGGTGGGGTTAGTAAAGAGAATCATGTTACACTTAATGACCGAACACACACACAAAAACAAACTCATGTTAGAACAGCTGTACACTGACGACAAAGAGTTTATAATGTAATCTGGCACATCTGCAAAAACTTTTGATGTCCCAGTTCCAGAAAATTTGTGGGAACACGAACCAAAAGTAATCACTGAAAACATGGAAGTAAGTACCTACCTCTCACGTACGACACTAATGATCCTATCGAGCGTGAACATCTAAACAAAGCGCTGCGCGACCAGGTATCATCCTTATGAACAGAAAGAAGCATTGCTTATTGAGGTGTTAATAGCAGTGATTTTGGAATAAACAATGCAGAAATCAAGAAAATGACCAAAACACCAAGACCTCAATGATGAAGTGAGAATATCCGGAAGCTGAAGAATGTCAAAGTTGTACCAGTGATAGCTGGACCTACAGGAATGATGACAAAGAACCTCAGAGATATTAAATGTAGGGCAATACCCCTGGATGCTCACCTGGTAGTGGCTGGATAAGATAACCAGGCAATCACTGTAGGCAGGATGACCCACAAAATATATAATGGAGAAGAAAGTAAATACCTATGGATGTTTTTTAATGCCATGAACAAACCTTGGTACATAATGGATGATAAAGGTTGTGGTAAAGTTTCATCGAATTGTGTGTGTGGTTTCAGAAAAGAAAGCAAATGCATATTTTTGGGGGGCAACCCCTTATAGCAGATTTTCTGTCATGAACAAACTTTGGTACGTCATGGGTGATGAAGGGTTGGCGTGAAGTTTCATCGGAATTGTGTGTCATCGGTTGAGAAGAAAGCAAATACCTCTTTGGAGAGGCAACCCACTACCCCCCCTCTCCCCCTCGATAAACTCCCTCTGAAGACCCCTTCAGACCCCTTTTTTCCAATGCCATCATGGTGATGAAGGTTGTGGTCAAATTTCATTGAATTGTATATGTAGTTTCTGAGATGTTGCAAGAATTTGTGACGGACTGATGGATGGACGACGTGCCATCCTATAAGGCTCCCCGGAACTACTTTAGTGTGAGCGAAAAACCATCCCTGGGGATGTTATTACAAACCAACTACATTTGGAAGCTGTCCGGGGCTCAGCGACGATCCTGAAGAGAGCCCTCGGCACAAAACGTTAGAACAGAAAACTTCAAACAGCTTGGTCACGAATCGTGACCCCTTACTGAAATGAAGGTGGATACTTTGAGCCCACACTGAGAGAACTCCATTCCACATTCTGAAACTCTCATATGTGGATACCAATGATCGACACACACACTACACACACACGTTTGATTACCGACTACAGTACGTACTGTATACAACCCAGAAACCTTGATTAGCTTTTACTGAAAAACGTACATTTATAATTTTAAGCGAAAAAGCCCACAAATTGCCGTGGAAGAAATAATAATAATAATAACAAAAAATAAACAGAAGAAAAACAATAGGTTACCCAGTCCATTTGATGGGTAGTGGGTACCCTAACTAGAACTGCCACTTTATAACTACTGGCAGTGATGACCGAGTACCCAGACGTCTACCTTTGATACAACATGAGACTTATATGATACTCGCAAAGTTTCCCTTCAATAGGATAAGGGTTCCAGAGAAACATTATTTAAGAGTGATACAAATACAGCCCTGCTTTGATATAGCACGAGACTGACGAGTTACGAACCGAATAACACAAAGTGTTCAATCTATTTATAAGACCTGAAAGAACCTCCATAAGATACGGGATGAAACTTTACCACCACGGCACCTGTAACAGGCATGGCATGTCCACACATCCACGAGAGTCCGTACAGATCCAAATCTACCCTATGCCACGTCCGTGTGTGTGCTGTATACGTACCTCTACCTTGTAGTAACTGTCGACTGTACATCCCAAACAGGACATAAACTGTACTGCACAGCTCGGTAAGTGGCTTAAACACTCAAGCATCAATGGAACGTCTGGCTTGGCAAGCGATTATCAATTGACGTTGATACCACTATGTACCCCGAAACACCATGCAAATACCCGAATTGACAAATCAACACTTTTTTTGTGGAGTTGCAACTGCTGATACTTTCAAATCTGGAGCTTACATTTTGTAATTCTGGTTAGTTAAGAAGATTCTCTTAGTTATTCATCTGCGCAAATGAAATTAAGCCACGAACGCTGGCGTCTCCAGGTGTTATAAGCATTGCAATGTACCGCACGATTTGAGCGATGATGAACAGCATTCGATAATATTAGTTTGGAAAGTGACAAAAATCTTTATCGTTAAGAAATGGTTGCATCCTGTTTCCAAGTCAAAGCATGGTTAAGCCAAAAAACATGTGGCTTCAGACCCCAGCGAGGTTACCCAGCAAACGCTCAAGACCCCAGAGAGTGGCCGAGGAATCACCTGATGAAGATATGATTAAATAAGGCCGTTAATTATCTTCAAAAGGGTTGTTTTAATTAACCCAAACACCCAATTTTCACACAACACCACACACCACACACACACACACACACATACACACACACACACACACAGCCTTTATTACCAATATTTTGACATACATGTTAACCAATAATTAATTAAAGAATTACCTCACTAAAATAATAATTATTATTTATGAAATCCAATGCAATAGAACTTGTTTACATGAAACCAACCAAACTTAAATAAAAGGTGACGATGGAGTCTAAAGACATTCTCACAAGACCTGATCAAACAATCAGGCCAAATATCCTCTGTTTAACATGATGTAAAAAAAACCTTCTCAACAGTTCCACAAAATCATCCTTTACTGAACAAATTCTTGCAAATCCAAAACATCATGATGACATATATACCAGATGCATTCCAAACGTCGATCAGAAAGTACCCCGAGGTTGTAGGAAACATGGCAAAAATCTGCGCAATGCCAAGGCTGTGTTGTTGAGCCCTACATGATCGAGATTGCAAAGAATGGCAACCACGACCCCTGAGTGGGTCTCCTTGTGCCATTTCAGCCGGAAGCACAAGCAAACACGCTGCTCGCACGACCGCGTGGCCCGTATGGGACAAATAATGCCTCGAGCATGAGCAGCATCCAAACTTTTGCTGGCCATCTACGACTCCCAGCCAAGCCGAAGTGGCCTGAACGATCCCATGACAAAATGCCGGTCGGACAGGTGTCCAGAAGGGCGTCCGGTGTTGGCTTTCAGAAAGCCAGGCAGTGTGTCATCACCCTCATCTGCTGGTAACTGTAGAGCAGTGCATTGGCAAAATTAACAGATCAGGGGCTGTTGAGATGAATCCACCACCTGCCCACTTGTAAGAGTTATCGACGTAAGGAGCATTCTCACCCGGCCCTTTTTTCAAACTTGTAGTAGCTGGAAACAAGTACATGCCGGCTGATCATGATGGTGTGCTGCTCAAGGTCACATCTCAATGAGGCCAAAGAAAGTTAACCAAACTGTCATTGATGCAAGCAAATGGGCCACACCAGGTTTGAGTGAAATCTTAAATATTACAAAAAAAATAAAAACCAACTACGACTACGACTAAAAACCAACTATGTTTGGAACCGTTCAAAAATAGTAGTAGTTGTAAAAAGAAAACGCAGCAGCATTTCATTCCAACGTTAAGCAGGTCTCACATCTGCTTAGCTTTGCAATGAAGATCCTAATATGATGTCTTCTGAAACGGGCAGGCCACTGAGTGCCAACACCCTTGCCAGATTAAAAATTCCAACGTAACCTACAGCCACCAGTGCTACCCTGGCCAGTGTTGGTTCTCGGCCACGAAAAAAAGGTCACAATTTGCCATGGCTGAACAGATAGATTATCCGGGATGCAGTATGTACAGTCAAGATGAATGGCTTTGTTGCGAATTCAACAAAAATATCAAAAAGCAGAATATCCACAATACATGGTCACATTCATCGAGGTTAAAAACAAAACAACTAGAAGGCATTCGTGAGATCGCATACCTCTACCAGGCTGATTAGTTTACGTTTTTATCCAATGATAGCCGCATCTGGATTTGGACCTGAACCAAAATGTAATCAGCTTGTTCTTGTCACCTAACCAACTTATCCACCAAGTTTGTCATAACTCGTCCACAACTTTTGAAATACCATGCTATGTATCGTTTTTGGCCTCAACCCTCAACGGTGAAGAATCACTTTAAAAGTTTTAAAACTCTCATTTTCAGATCTTCACCAGAATCGAACCAATTCTTCCTTGTCACACACCCAATCTGTCCACCAAGTTTATCCGAATCCGTCACAACTTTTGAGATATCATGCAATTCCGTTTTAGCCCATCTCTCAATGGTGAAGAATCACTTAAAAATTAAATAATCTCGTTCTGGATCCATATTCGGATCTTCACCAAAATTAAACGTTGCTGTCCTTGGCCAGTCACCTCCACACACACAAATTTCGATTGCTTGAAAACTGTGGCCAAAAATCATGTGACAAACAAACAAACAAACAGACCAACATACTTGGCGAAATTTATTTTCGCTAAGTAACAAGACACTCATGTTGCCATGAATACCTCAAGTTGTCCATTCAATAAGATTAAATTGATCTTAATCAAATATCAGGTCAATCGGATGAAAATTATTTTTTCAGATAAAATTTGATGAATTTAGAAGTTTGACCTGAGTTGACCTTTGACCTTTGACATCCAAAAATAGTTGGTTCCCCAATTCAGTGACCCAATATGAAAACCTGTTAAACTGTCAACTCAATCATATGAAAATCATTTCAGAAATGTGACCTCAAGATACCTTTGACGTCAAATCAATTGGCTTCTCAGTTGTGACACTTATACAACTTGGTAAAGTTCCATGACGATCGGTTCGAATTGTGACCTGTCGGCAATGACAGACAAAGACAGCATAACAAAGTCGACCGACCAATATACTTGCAAGTCTTCGATTTCGCAAATAAGACAGACAGACAATAGGGTGAAAACATAACCTCCATCCATCCAGATGTGGAGGTAATAATCTGTTGGTAGCATATTATGATGGAGTAACAAAACAAGTGGCAATGTCTTACAGCCTGATGAGTAAAAATAAGAAGAAAACAAACTGGAGTTAAATATCACTGTTAATAGCAACTGTCTTATTTGAGACGAAGAGATGTAATGCAAAAAGATGATCTGTTCATGAGAAATTCAAAACAAGGCAAACATCACAGCTGGAGAACATCAGAAACCTGGCTCGGTTGTAGATGATGGGTCATGCTGGTCGAGGTGCGTGTGCGACATTCCAGGTCGTGGAAAAGTTGTTTCATGTGTGCCTGGAAGTCTGGCCGAGCAGCCCTCCACTACGAGCTGAGCAAAGTCCAGCATGTGTTGAGTACAAGGTCTCGGTACCTGCACGGCAGAACAGGGAAAATAGCCACCATCACACATCGACCAGGCTCGGTGCATAATGGTTAGAGTGCCCGTTTTCAGCCTGGGACATCGGTGGTTCAAATCCTGGCAGAGTCATACCAAAGACTTTTAAAATGGTACTGTATTGCCGCTTCCTTGCTTTATGCTCAGCATTTCAAAGGATAGAGCAAGGCAAACAACCAGAAGTTGGCAACACTAGCACAGCTTTGATGGGCCTGTGACCTCTTCCTGTGTTGAAGTTCCTGGAAAGAAATCGTATTATTATTGCCTGCAATTTCCTCAAAGCCTTTACTCAATTTTCACTGCTTATTCCTTTATGTGACAACCACTGACCCCTCACTCATTTCCCTCCCTATTCAACAACTCACACATTTCAATATTCAACCACTCACCACTGCTTCTCTAGACACCACCAAGCACCTCAACTCCAAGCAGAAGGGTTGAGATGGCACCTCTTAAGGCGCACTAAATAAAACCGTCATGGCCATGTTTGAAAAATTTGCGACCAAATCAAGACTGACATGGCAAATATAATCAAGGACCTGCCTGAACGAACTAGTGAAATGAGTTTGGTGTGACACCAGGGGAGAGGCTTGCTACACTCCCATGGGAAGCAGGAAAGAGACCAACCATAGCAATTGTGTGGAGACCACTGTGGTGGAAAGGTAAACAGCCCCATAGAAGATATAGTGTGGAGACGCTTGGGGGGATAAAGAGTGTGGACCTCATGGCAAGTAGCAGATTTTTAAACCGTGGTGGAGACAGGTGGAGGACCCTGTGGTGAGATAGTGCAGACCCTTGGATAGCAGAGCACACAGCCCAATGGGGCAATAAGAGCCCATGAGAGACCAGTGTAAAGCCGATGTAGGACATTATAAAGCCCATAGATCGTGATGTAGACAAGGCTCCGGAGCCTTGAGGAAAGGCTATGGGCATTGCTGTTTGTGGCAGAGCTTACTAGAGGGAAGCAGAGAAAAGTGCGAGAGAGAGAAACCCAGAAGCAGCAAGGAGCTAAGCAGCTGAAGCAATGCTCAGGTAGTGAGCCCTCTTGAAGTGAGCCTCTGAGTCGCATAGAGGATGACGAAGATTACCTGAAAAAGGTCATGTTCACAAGACGAAGCTTGCTTCATGCATCAGAAAAGGTCAACTGGCACATAGTGAGATCTGGAACTCTGAAAACCTCCACGGGTCATTGAACACATATATGACAGTCCAAAGGGCAATGTGTGCGTGGCCTTCTCCATGACTGCTTGGTCGATGTGTTTTCTCAGAGGATACAGTGACCTCAACAATTTACATGAACATGTTGAAGAATTTGCCTTCCCAGATTGAAGACCTGAAACCCGATTTCATTTATTCAACAGGACAGCATTTATCAACGGCGCTCCCCTCATTGCGCCTTTAATCGTTCGAGCCGCCTGATGAAAAAAAATTTAGGTCGCTGGATTGGCTGACGGATCAACGCGCATGGCCCATGATCACCAGACATAACCCCTTTGATTTTTTTTGTTGGGGTTTGTCAAAGATGTTGTCTACAACACCAAGGTGGCAAACCTGCAGGATCTTCATTCTTGGATCACAGCTGCATGTGCACTGGTGGACGCAAACATGCTGGACGAACATGGCAAGAACTCGTGTACTGCCTTGATGTACTGTGTGTGACAAATGGAACTCACATCGAAGTCTATGATGGTGTGTGCAAAAACTTTAGGAGTTTCTTCATCAGATGAACCAAAAGGTATCGTTGTATCATTTGTGGTCTCAATATTAACAACAAAGTCGTTCGGTCTTTTGGAGCACCCTGTATGTAGGATATTTACTTTGAAAACAAAATTCCCACCGTTTTCCCTGCCACATTTATATGTCAGCCTGATGCAAGGAAGTGGTAAGTCAGCATTAAAACAAGTTTCTGGGAAAACACTCAATACAATCAAAAAGTGGATGCGATGTTATCTTGGTTTAATGGTACAGTCCAAGTATGATTATGAGGGTTCTGGATTACCAAGCAAATTGAGTCTGAATGAAGTGAAAATCAGTCAGATTTATTGACCAATTGATTTATTGACTATTGTTAATTATTTATTGTGTAATTGATGATTTGATAATGACACTTGTGGCATCAACATGGTAATATCTCTATCATCGTTTGCTACACCCCAAAACCAATGTGCCACCGAGGGAAAAATGCATTTTACTCTTCGTTATCTTTGGTTACAGCCAGAATCTCCAGACATGACATCATCTGTGTTCGTGTGATCTGAATGTCACTTTTGCTCAAGATATAACTGGTGTTGAGGATCCCTTGAGGTCAGATGAAATAGGCAGAAATGACAAAGGTGAAAGACAGAGATTATTCTGTGGTGTATGGGTATAGAGCGCTGAGGAGGCATGGAGGAGTTGTGATAATAGTCACGTGTCTGCAATGCATATACTGTTCCGCCGCTAGAGGCTCTGCTGTAGTCGACACGCAGTACGCAATAAACAGAGTTACGACGACACTCTCGACTCTCCGTTATCTCACTGCACCTCGGACACTACAATTGGCGACGACGATTGGGATCTGGACACCGCCATGGCGGAGTGCAATTGTTGTTGGCAATGATTGAGTGTTCTGGAGCAATGGGATTGCCAGGCGCACACGGGCGGAGAAATCATCGCAGCTCGCGCAGTACGATTCGATCACCTGGTGCAAGGAGCCAGGGAGCGCATTCATGAGTATTCGCCGCGCAGGTGAGACATCTCGCCGTCGCCGCAAATTCATGTCGAAGTGAAACGGCAGGCCCAGGGCTCAACATAATCGTTTTATTGTCGGAATGCAAGACATCGACATGGTTTCGGCGATACTACAGTGAAGTACGAGGACATACGTTCAATTCAGCAGTCGGAAGGCATCGCTCGTCGAGAAGACGTGGAGAGATGTCCGAGCCATTGCCGGCCAGAGCCCGCAGGTGGTCCGGAGGTCCACGGGCGTGGGACGAACCCGATCCCGGGGC
>CM068962.1:48783739-48795997 GCA_035128595.1 Eptatretus atami
ATCTATCTATCCCTATCTATAATCTCAGAGATATAGATTATAGAATATATACACCACACTAGTACACACACACACACATAATATGAATTAATTCTAGTGGCCAAGCGGGGCTTGAACTCGGACCTTGGGTCCCAGAGCGCTACCCTAACCACTCTGCCAAACCGGCTAAGACTTGAGTGTGGTATATGATATGGAATATACACGACACACAGCAAACACACACACACCACACACATCTTAATATTAATTATTCAGGGCAACGGGGTGAACTGGACTTGTGCTCCAAGCGTACCCGTAGAACACTCTGCCAAACACAGGCTAACGACTTGGTGTGTATTATGCTATATATTGCTATATATCTCCTAGATGATAGAATATAGAGTATATACAAAGATAACACACATACACACATTAATATAATTAATTCAGTGGTCAACGGGCTTGACCGGGACCTTTTGGGTCCCAACGCTACCCAACCACTCGCAGACACCAGGCTAACGACTTTGGTTCTGTACTAAATATAACTATATGTCTATTTATACATATATCAATAATATCGAATACATTATATCCATATAGACACAACACACACACATCAATATAATTATTCAAGTGGTCAACGGGGCTTGACTCTGGACCTTTTGGTCCCAAGCCCTACCTAGACCACTGCTGCCAGCACCAGGCTAACACTTGGTGTGTATGGTGTATAGTATATGTATATATGAATTATACTATCTATACCTAGTATATACAGTATATACATATAAACACACATACACTATTAATATTAATAATTCAGGGCTCAACGGCTGAACTCGGGACCGTTTTGGGTCCCAAGCCGCTACCTAACCACTCTTGCAAACACCTAGGCTACGATTGTGTGTATATGTCATATATATATTTATACCTATATAGATATTATATACCTGATTATATATATACTACATATTAAGCTACACTACACACCACACTACACACATTAATTATTCAGTCGCCAACGGGGCTTTGAACTTCGGACCTTTTGGGATCCCAAGCCGCTACCCGTAACCACGCGCAACACCAGCTAACGACTTGGTGTGTATATGTTATATGTAATCTATACCTATATATAATATATCACCACATACACATACACACACACACACACCACAAATATATTAATTCGATGGCGCCAACGGGGCTTGAACTCGGGACCTGTTGGGTCCCAAGCCAGCCCTAACCACCTGCAAACCAGGCCTACGACTTTGGTGTGATATGTAAATTATCATAATATATAAATTATATACTATATATACACACACACACACACAACACACCACACATAAATATAATTTAAATTCAGTGCCCAACGGGCTTGAACTGGACCTTCCTTTGCGGTCCCAAGTCCGTACCCACAACACTCGCGCAACACCAGGCAACGACTTGGTGTATTGATTGTAATAATTATATTATATGAACTATTATATCTATATACTTCATAGTATACTAGTATACCTATTACACACAACACATCAACACAACACACACATCATTAATATTATTAATCAGGCCCAACGGGGCTTGAACGTCTGGACCTTTGGCGTCCAAGCCGCGTACCCTATACCCACTCTGCCAAACCACCAGAGCAACGGACGTTGTGTTAAGTATGTACTATATAATATTATAGCCTTATAATAAACATACCGAATATATATAATCAATCACACATAACACATACATTAATATTAATTAATTCAGTGGCCACGGGCTTGAACTCTGACCTTTTGGGTCCCAAGCCGCCGTACCCTAACCATCTCGCAACACCAGGCTAACGATGGTGTGATAGTATGTATAATATTATATCTATGACTATCTTATTTCTATATCTATCTAATAGATATTTATACCTATACACACCAGCACACAACACACCACACATTAATATTAATATTCAGTGAGCCCAACGGGGCTTGAATCGTGGACCTTTGGCCAAGCCGCTACTCTAACCACCTGCCAACACCAGCTAACGACTTGCGGTGTTGATATGGTTAAGTATTGATATAATATATATCTCTAGACCATATACTATAATATCCACAGCACATACACACACTAATAATTACACATATTATAATTAGTAACGCTAACTGGACTTCCGCCTACCGACTGGAACCCCAAAACTTGTTGTCATATACCATGGATAAAAAACCACACAACCAAAATATAATATGCAAGGCTTGAGGACCTTTGGTCCCAAGCCGCTCCAACACTCTAAACCACCTACCTTGGTTGTGTTTTAGTAATTAACTACTATAATACACACCAAACAACCACATTTATATGCCCAGGCTGAACTGACTTTTGGGTGCGCCCTGCCACGGGTCTAACTGGTCTTATCTATCTATCTCTATATATAGATATATATAGAGATATATAATATCTTCTATATAGCTCTTAAATATATCTATATATATATATAGTATATATATATTAATTACACATATAATAATTAATTAATAAGTGGCCCTAACGGGGCTTGAACTCAGGATCTTTAGGTCCCAAGCGCTACCTGACCACTGCGCCACACACAGGCTATCACTGGTGTTAGATGTATACTATTACCTATACAAAGATATTAGATAGGTGTATATATGATATATATCATATGACACACCACACACATTATATCTAATTAATTCAGGTGGCCCAACGGGGCTTGAACTCGACCTTTGGGCCCAAGCCGCTACCCTAACCACATCTGCAACACCAGGCTAACGACGATAGGTTGTATATGTATATGTATATATATATTATATATATATATATATATAATATATATATATACTGATATACCTATAACCTATATATATACACACACACACACACACATTAATATTAATTAATTCAGTGGCTCTTAACGGGGGCTTGAACTCGGGCAGCTTTGGGTCCCAAGCCGCATACCCCAACCACTCGCCAACACCAGGCTAACGACTTGTTGTTATATGTATATATATTATAATATGATAGTATATGTATTTATACCTATATATATAGTATATAGATTATATATACACACATACCACACACTTAAGATTAATTATTCAGTGGCCCAACGGGCTAACTCAGGACTTTGGGTCCACCGCTAACTCTAACCATGCGCCAACACAACAGCAACGAACTTGGTATGTATATTGTGACATAAGTATAATATATATAACACAAGTCGTAGATCCTGTGTTGCGAGTGTTAGTCGCAGCGGCTGGGACCCAAAAGGTCCTTTGAGTTCAGAGCCCTGTTGGCCACCTGAACTTAATAATATATATATAGATACAAGTCGTAGTAACACCAGTGGTTGACAGCCTGTCATCCTATCCGAGGTCGGCGAAATGAACCAGTGGTACTGGGCCTGGTGCTATGCCCGGTTATAATAGTGTACCATATCCCTGTGTGTCTAAGTAGAGGCGACCGAGGTTGCGTTCGAGGAAGGCATCCGGCGTAAACCATGCCTAACCATTATGGCTGACACAAAAACCGTATCTCTCCATACCTGGACGGTCGGTCGAAGGCCCGGTTACCAACGACCAGCCCGGTCAAACCGTAGTCTGGTCACCCGAGGGTAGCCGTGGCAAATTGTGACTACTGCTGCGAGTTCGAGGAGGAGAAGTAAGAAGGGGAAGGGCGAGTCCGGAGGCAGTGGGAGAGGTGAAGAGGTAGAAGTGTGGAAGGTTGAGAGTGAATTCATGAAGTGCGCGCGGCGATGAGGGCAAGGGCGAGAGTTGGCTGATATAGTGGGAGAAGAAAAGCGGTGACATACGTCGTATACAAGAGACACAGTGGAGTGGGAGCAAGGCTCACGGGCATTGAGGTGGTTTCAACGTGGTCTATCCATGGTGTGGATGCGATCGTGGAGAAAGTGGCTGTCTGTCCGATAATCTGACGAAAGATATCAGATCAGCATCGTGTATTGAGAGTAAGTGAGTGCACTGACCGAGTGACATGAGTGTGAAGTTGAAATTGAAGGGGTGATGAGTGCCAATGTCATCAGTGCACCTCGACACTCCATCCCGCGTATATATAGCCGTATGTCCCCATTGCCTTTATATAAGCAACGATTACCTTGCGTCGATGAGTTATATGCAGCATCGTCAATATGCCGTGTGTCTTGAGCAGCTTATTCTCACAACGCTCATCTTGTCAGAACGTATTGGACGTCTGAATTCGTGACCGTCAGTACATCCTGTCAATGCTGCAGTTGGCGTGAATATCGGCTGAAATAAATACTTGTAGCGTATGAGACGAATCCAGCTTCTTATGTCGGCCGTAAAGGTACCCGTCCTCTAACCAATGATGCCTAGATACATCTGTAGACATTCGTCGGGTCCCCACACATAGGATGTTCTAGCCTTGATCAATTAAACGCCTCACATGTCACGTAATAGATCACAGCCAGTGGTTAACCATTCCACAAGCTAATTTCATCGACACAGTACAAGCGCACTGGTACTGCCCAGTCGATGGCGCTCGCTACATCATGCCCAAGCTCATACAAATTTAGCGCACCACACGTATGGACACCGTCTTATCATCTGCTCATAGCAGGACTGCACTCCATACAAGAATATCCACATCAGAAGACGTCTTCCTCCTCAGCTTCCACCATCTGGCCTTGTTCAAGCCCTCACTCTCTCCTCAAGCGCGTCACCTTCCAGAAAGTCATCACTGAGCAGGACCCGCAAGTAGTACGCTCGACGAGTGCGTGCAGAGAGCTACGAACTGGCTCCCCTGGGCCATCCACTGCTGTATCAGTCTCTAGATCTCTTCAGATGATGTTTTTTGGCTGGGTCGAGGTTGAAGTCTCGAACAGTGGAGACTAAATGGTAATCCACCTGGTGCACTTTCCTCCACTCTTCACCCTGGTTCTCCTTTCTGGAAATACGTAATTACCTGCTCGGAGTGTTGATGGCAAACTTACCACCATTTCGTGGACCAAGCGCACAGTATCGTACGATGGTAAGCTCTCTTGTTAGAAGGGAGAGAAAGACCTTGCCGTGAATTTAGGGAGTAACGCGAGGACAGGTGTTGGATGTGGTTAAGATGGTGTGGATTATGGGGAACTACAGCAAGAATGTCGTGAGGGAGATAGCTGGAACGTACGTTGGTGTGACCATCTGCTACAGAGGACGGAAATAAGGAGACATTGGTGGTGGAACGAGGAGTACAGGAAAGATAAGGAGAAGTGGTTGGCGAAAAAAAGTGGATAAGTCAGAAAGATGAAGAAAGTAGCAGGAGTACAAGGAAGTGGCGTCGAAAGCAAAGAGAGGAGTGGCAAAGGCTAAGAGAAAAAGGGCATATGACGAGCGTATGAAGATGTGATACAAAGAAGGGGAAAAGGATTTATACCGATTGGCAAGACAGAGGGACCGAGCTGGGAAGGTGTGCTGCAGGTTAGGTGAATAAAGGACGCAAATGGGAATTGCTGACGAGCGAGGAGAGTGTGTTGAGAAGGTGGATGTAGTACTTTGAGGAGCTATGAATGAAGAAATGAGAGAGAGAGAAGGTTGGAAGAGGTGAGATAGTGAATCAGAAGGGGGTGGAATCAGTCAGGATTGAAGTGAGGACTGCTATGAAGAGGATGAAAAGTGGAAAGGCGGTTGGCCCAGATGATATACCAGTGGAGCATGGAAGTGCTTCAGAGAGATGGCAGTGGGGTTGTTAACCAGATTTGTTTAATAAAATCTTGGAAGTGAGAGAATGCCGGAGGAGTGGAGATCAAGTGTACTGTTCCGATTTCAAGAACAAGGTGATGTGCAGAGCTGTGAAATACAGAGGATAAAGTTGTTAAGCCACACCATGAAGTTGTGGGAAGAGTAGTGGAAGCTAGGTGAGAGGAGGTTTGACGATTTGTGAGCAGCAATATGGGTTTATGCCAGGAAAGAGCACCACTGATGCGATGTTTTGCTTGAGAATGTTGATGGAGAAGTATAGGAAGCCAGAAGGAGTTACATGTGTGTTTGTGGATTTAGAGAAAGCTTATGATAGGGTGCCAAGAGAGGAGTTGTGGCATGTATGAGGAAGTCAGGAGTGGTGGAGAGTATGTGAGGATCGTGCAGGAGAATATAATATATATTGAGGACAGTGTGACAGCGGTGAGGTGTTGCGGTAGGAATGACGGACTGGTTTAAGGTAAAGTGGATTGCACCAAGGATCAACTCTGAGCCTTTCCTGTTTGCAATGGTGATGGACAGGTTGACGGATGAGATCAGACTGGAGTCTCCATGCACTATGAGTGTTCCGGATGCACATCGATGATCTGTGGGGAGAGTAGGAGCAGGCTGAGCAGCCTCGAAATGTGGAGGTACGCACTGGAGAAAAGGGAATGATATCAGTAGGAGTAAGACGGAAGTACATGTGCGTAAATGAGATGGAGGGTGGTGTATGGTGCGGTTGCAAGGAGTTGAGGGGAAGGTGGATGGTTTAAATCCTTGGGATCAACTGTCCAAAAGTAACTGAGATTGTGGTAGAGAAGTGCAAAAGAGAGGTGCAGGAGGATGGAGTGGGTGGAGAAGAGTTGGCAGGAGTGATTTGTGACAGAAGGGTAGCTGCAAGAGTGAAGAGGAAATATATAAGACGGTAGTGAGACAGCTATGTTGTTATGGTTGGAGGCGTGGCTGCTAACAAAAAGACAGGAAGCGGAGCTGGAGGTGGCAGAGTTAAGATGCTGCATTCTCGTTACTCCTGCAACTCTTCTCCACCCACTCCATCCTGCCTGCACTCTCTTTTGCACTTCTCTACCACAATCTCAGTTACTTTGGACAGTTGATCCCAAGGATTTAAACCCATCCACCTTCCCCACCTCAACTCCTTGCAACCGCACCATACCACCACCCTCCATCTCATTCAAGAGAAGAGGATAGCAGATTCTGGAAGTAACTCTATTGATTTTTTCGTGGTCATGGCATGTGAATTGAGACCCCCCTTCTTTTCCCCCAGGCAAGTGGTTGAAAGTCTGAATCGCACGACGGAATGAGAAATGGTGAAACCGAAGATTAAATAACTCGGAAAGCGAGGAGAGATCCATGAACAAGGCGGAATTTACGTACATTTTCCCGTTGCTTACATAGCCGGGCATGTGACACTTGGCTTACATGGCTAGCCTTTGCCAATCTCCATAAGACTGAAAAAGAGATTGCCAGCTTCACGTTCCACCGATAGATGGAATCCATGAGGCAATATATACGCACACGCAACTCCGCACACCCCCCCCAGACCCAGCTTGGAACGAAGCGGTGGTCACAAGTAGGAATTTTAGAGTCCTGCTGACTCATGGAGTTTCTTTATGATCTTTAAATATGGAACCCGAGAGCGGTTGAGATTTCTGAGGAAGATGAAGCTATGCTGATAAGTGTCTTTCTTTCTCATCTGTGCTCCCGGATGGATGGGGAAGCGGGAAGATGTAGTATTCGTGAGGCCGAGTGTATCGCGGCTCGAGCACTGGGACTGCGTAGAAGGAGCAGTAGAGTCGGCTCCAGCGCGAACACCCGAATCTACGATCGGTACTTTCCGATAACTCCGAAGGTACGGGTCCGCTCACAGGACCAGTGAATCGTCAATAATTCAGACCGCGTGGGACAGGGTTATTTGCCCAAACCTTCAACATACCTAAATACCCACATGGCGAGCTATCGAGGAATTCACACCCTCGACGGAGCTCGAACGGGACGAGCCGTTGCCGTGCTGCCGACCGCGTGCGTACCCGAGCGGATGGTTACGGAGGTCCCGTGCGGTCCAATTGCACGATTACAGCAGCAATGAGGCCTCCTAGTTTTTCGCCGTACGCAGCGTGGCAAACAATGATAGAAACACAAAAAACGAAAGCTGAAAACATTCACAAATGGATATTTATTTACAATAGGGGGGAGGGAACACACAAGAGCAGGGTGAAACCGACGATAAGAAATGACAATGCAAATAATCGTAAGCAAGGGCACAGAAGAATATGCTAATCGTGAGATATTTATATATATATGTGAGAACCCACAGACACACCGCACCATACGACCCAAAAATAAAATGTTAGCAGCCTTATTCGGCCTTCAGCTCGGGAAGGAAGGTGAGCCGAAGGGGAGAAACCTGGTCTGGCTCTCTCCGCCTCGTGCGGTTTTCGATGATCCGGTTTTGGCGGGACTGCGAACCCGCAACACAAATGCTAATGATGGATTGCAGCCGCTGCGAAGGTGGATCAGACAGAACGCCAGCAGGCCAGGACGAGACGACCAGGCAACGAGGCTGACAAGGCGACACGACCTTCTTCAGGCGACTGCGACCTCCACTAAGCGACCAGTGCGACCGCGAACTCACACTAGGCGACCAGGCGACGCGACCTCCACGAGGCGACAAGGCGACGGCGACTCTCACAGACGCACGCAGATGACGACGCGTACGCTCTCCACGCACGCGACCTTTAGGCAGAACGCGGACCTACACTGCCAGAACAGAACCGGCCACCCGAGCTTTATGTTGCACCAGGCTTCTCCAGACGCCAATTGATCGCCGCTTCTTCAGTGTATTGACACTGCCCCTGTGGATCTGGCCTGAAATGCGACAACCTAAGGAAATTCCGCTGGATCGAGACCGGGGGGGGAACGTGGTAGCGCTGTTAGCCGTCACGGTGCCCGCCACTCAAACAGAAGAGTAACATTGTCACTGCGTTGTGGCGGCTCATTGGCCGACTGAACGGCACCCCGCTCGCATCCCACTGATTGGTCGAGAGCCGCGCAAGGTCCCTCCTTGAAGCTCCGCCCCCGCAGGCCGCTATGACGTCGGGTTGAGGAAGCGAGGTGAAGGGCGTGTTGTTGTTATTTATAAGTGTAAAAATCCTATCTATAAAATAACTTCGCAAGCGCATGCACACTTAATTCCATTAGGACATCAGGGGAAAGGGAGCTATTCTCATTCCAGCATTTTACTTATCGAATAACTGAGCTATGGGGACCGTGAATGTTGAGTGTGCTCGTGGCTTACCAGATTCGCACATATTTACCCAGTGTTGAAGGAATGACATCTGTACTCCATCTTGTTTGCAGACGGAGAGTCTCGTTGTTTTGATCACATTCCCATGCACGGGAGTTGAGGCATCTCAACTCGGAGACTGTTCTGCAGGTAGCGTGCCGCTCTTTGTAACGACCGCAGAGGTGTTTTTACAGCAACATAGTCCCCTTATTATTGTGAAGAACAAACTGATTATTACTTCCAGCTTGGGATGAGTTTACATTCTGAATTTATTGATATTTGTAGTGTTCCTCCGTCGATAATATAAGCACAGTCCTTGTGTGGTTATGATATTAAACATGTTAAAACTTTACATTTTTTTTGGTTGTTTGACCCTCGGACGCCCCAGGGGGGCATGAGGAAAAATGATTGTGTTCTTGTACATTGCTTGCCATGTGGTGCATGACACAACTACCAAGTTTGGGTGAATTTTGGCAATTCGCGCGCCTGTGTTTTAAAAAAGCTTCGGATAAATGAAGGAAATTAAATTTTATAAAGCTCTGTGCTGAATAAAGGAGCGAGGACTGGGTTTGTTCGGACACTGCCGCTGATGACATTTTTTGAGATTTGTTTGAGTTTGAATGTCCCGTGTGTTATAGGACTCTTCGTAGAAGTCTTCCGCCTGCAGCAATGGGTGTCACGATTGGCATGTTCCTGCATCTTTCCCATACCTCAGGTGGCATTTCCGACACGGTCTTCCTCAGTCTGGCCTCAAACTGCCAACAGCTGATCGCTCTCCATCGAACATGTGCATCCTATCTGAGCTGACGGCAGGTGCGGATTGGGCACACTGACACCCGGTGTAAAGAATATCGAGGTACATGGCCTGACAGAAACACGGACACAATGGTTTTTAAGTTTCTGTTGTTAATTCCCCCTGTTGGACTTGTTCGCGAAAGGGGCTTGTGGGATTTGTTCTGTACCGACCGTTTGAAAAGAGCCTCTCAGCGCAAAAAATCGCGTTGAAAAGAGCTCACAAAGGAGCGTTGCCAGAACCTCCAAACAACCGTTGTCTCGAGCAAACTGAAGGTTATGTTTATGTTTACGTACTTCTTGATGGCTTACGTGTGTGTTGGGAAGACATTGTGTCAATTACAGTCTGCATTCAATAAAAAGTACGTGTACTTACAATGGGTTTGGAAGAAAGAAGAGAGAGCAGAGTGACAGAGAGAAAGATTACGATAAAGGGAATGTGAGGCGGGATAGGCACACACCCTGCATCAAATGGGGTTGCCGACTGTCCTTGGCGAACCTCGATTGCGGAAAATAAGAAAAATCAGGCGGTGAATTCACGCTATATGTACCTTTTGCAATGCATGTTTGTATCCCACTGACCATCCTTCCAGGTCAGGGACTAGTTGCAACATTTGTTACGGAAATAACTGCACTGCAAAGGAACCGACGTGTCGTGAGTGCACATTTACAACAGTGGTTTCCCTCAAAGCGCAATATTATCAATCAAAACCGCACTCATCTCAAAAACCCTAAACTAACCCTAGAACCCTGCAAGGCGGATTTCGGGTAAGTTTCCGAAACGACCAACATTAATTGACCGTCGCGCACCTGAAGGTGGATGAACGTTCTGTTTTGACCGCCGTCCATGATCTGTCTGTCTGTTGTTTGTTTGTGGTGAAGCAAATAGTCTCAAGAAGTTGTGCACAGATTGGATGAAAATTGGTGGAGAGCTTAGTGTATGTTACACCGGGACAGAAATGATTACGATGTTGGTGAAGATCGAATGGATCCGAACGAGAATTTTTAAGTGATTCTTCCCCATTGAGAGATGGGCGAAAGACAATAGCAGGATATCTCAAAAGTTTGCGGATTCGGATGAAACTTGGTGGATGAGTCGGTTAGGTGGCAAGACGAAGCGATTGCATTTTTAATCTCAGGTCCGATCATATAAGCTTCAGTGGGCATACAAAGTTAAGACTGATCAGCATTGATGGAGGTATGTGCTCCACGAGTGGCCCTTCTTGTTTGTACAGGCCTTTGATCGGACTCTAATGCTTACTGATCGATATCTTTCTAAAGAATCCGCTCTGTGGTCCTCTCTCTGACCGCACCTTGTTCCTCGCTTCACTCATCGTTTAATCCTGTGATTTCTTCCTTCCAGTGTTTGATAATTAGTGAAATACTGATGGTGTTTGTTTGAGTTCTTGTTGATTTGTCAGTTATATTATTTTTTATAAACGCTCGGTGGGCTATACTGCCTCTCTAATTGTAACAATACATGTTCTTAGAAATTCATGGGATTGAAACTGCACGAATCTTTATGTTGATTTAATTGTTCCGTCACCATCTAAGACTGTTCCACCACAGGAACCTGGGCTTGCTGGTGTGAGCAATGTGCGCGGCAGAAGTGTGGTTCTCGTTGACATGGTGCGAGAGTGCCAGTGCTGCGCCGACTGGTGTTGACGGCGAACGCCTCCATCACAGCGACGGTGACCTCGAATCGTCGCCAATCACATGCCTTTACTGATGGGCGATATGGGGACTGACGGTAATTGAGGGATATGGGAATGTGTGGATGGATCCAACAAGGTTGCTCGTAGTGTGGAGATGGAAAATAAAATTGCAAGGTCAGAAACGAGAACGGCACTCGTTGAGTGCAGTACCTCCTCTGGCAGTGAAACAGTTTACGTTTTGTGCGTCCACTGAAAGGCTGGATTCCATCGTCGGACCCTGAATCAAAATGCTCTAGATCGGGTTAGTTTTGGTGTCACCGTATACACAACTCCATCCACGAGTTTCCGTCAAAATCCATCAAGATGTACTGTTTTGGGATTTCGTGATACCTAATGTATAGTATATCAGCTATTATAGATATATTACTAGTTATTATTATATTATATATAATAATTATATTCATATACATATAGTAATATTTAATAAATATATACTATTATATATGATATTATATACAAATATTGTTGCGAATTCGCGCCCGCCGGCGTGCGATCGACCGCGTGTAGCCAAAATCGGGCCGCTCCTGCCCACGGAAGCGACAATTCAGTCGTGACCCTCCGGAACTACCGCGGAGCCAGGTCACGGGTGGTGGGTTTAACCCACACCACCAGTCGCAGTCGTACCCGCGGCGCAATAGGGTAATGTCGCGCAATGTCGATGATACCTAAGTAACGCGTCGGGTATATCTGCGATATAGGGATTTGGGGTGTGTGAATAAAAAAAGACGCTAAAGGTGTTCGGACGCCACAGGCCGACTTCAGG
>CM068962.1:48800684-48812866 GCA_035128595.1 Eptatretus atami
ACATTATATATATATACACACCAAGTCGTTACCTGGGTGTTGCAGAGTGGTTAGGTGCGCTGGGACCAAAAGGGTTCCCGAGTTCTAGCCCCGTTGGGCCACTGAATTAATTAATATAGTGTATGTGTGTGTGTGGTGGTGTTGTGTGTTGTGTGTGTTATTATATATAGTATCTTAATATAGAGATATAAGTAGAAGATGAGACACACCAAGTCGGTAAGGCCTGGTGTTAGGCGCAGTGGTTCGTGGTAGCGGCTTGGGAGGGACCAAAAGGCTCTGAGTCAAGCCCGTTGGGCACTGAATTATAATTTAATATGTGTATATATATATATATGTATATGTTGTATTTATATTTATCTATTCTATTTATTTATATATAGGATTAGGACGACCACACAAGTCGTTAGGCTGGTGTTGCAGAGTGTATAGGGTAGCGGCTTGAGGACCAAAGGTCCCGAGTTCAAGCCCCGTTGGTGCCACTGAATTATTAATATTAATGTGTGTGTGGTGTGTGTTGTGTGTTGTGTGTGTATATTATAGATATATAGGTATATAGATATATAATATATATATACTATACTATTACACACAAGTCGTTGCTGGTGTTGGCAGGTGGTTAGGTGCGGCTTGACCAAAGGTCCCGAGTTCAACCCCTGGCCCACTGATAATTAATTTATATGTGTGTGATGTGTTGTGTGTGTGTGTGTTGTGTGTGATGTTTTGTTATATATAGTAATATAGGTTATAGATATATGATATATTATACATACTATACACACCAGTCGTTAGCCTGGTGTTGGCAGAGTGGTTAGGGTTAGCGGCTTGGGACCCAAAGTCCCGAGTTCGCCGCCGTTGGGCCATGATGAATTTAATATTATGTGTGTGTGTGGGTGTGTGTGTGGTGTGGTGTGTGTGTGTGTGGTGTGTGTTATTATATAATATCCGATATTACACAACAAGTCGTTAGCCTGGTGTTGGCAGATGTGGTTTAGGTAGCGGCTTTGGACCCATGAAAGGTCCCGAGTTCAAGCCCCCGTGGGCCACTGAATGATTATATTTATGTGTGTGTGGTGGTGTGTGGTGTGGAGTATATAGATACTATATATTATAATATACTATACACACAAGTCGTTAGCCTGGGTGCGAGATGGTAGGGTAGCGGCTGTGGACCCAAAAGGTCCCGAGTTCAGCCCCGTTGGGCCGACTGCATTCATAATATTAATCTGTGTGTGGTTGTGTTGTATATCTATATCTATAGCTCGAGAGATATATAGATAGTAGAAAAACACACCATAGTCGTTTTAGGACCTGGTGTTGGCGCAGTGGTTCTGGGTTGTGCTTGGGACCCAAAAGGTCCTGAGTTCAAGCCCGTTGGCATGAATTAATTAATATTAATGTGTCTGCTTGTATGTGTGTATAATTGTGTATGTATTATCTATATATTACATATCATATTATTATAATAGATATATATCTTAGATAGAAATAATATAGTATAGATATATATTAGATAGAATATATATATATTATATATATATTTATGATAGAGGAGAGGAATATAGAGATTAAATACGTCTTTATAGATATATAGGATAGACACACCAAGTCGTTAGCACACAACACACACACACACACACACACACACACACACACACACACACACGTCGTTAGCCTGGTGTGCGCAGTTGGTTGGGTAGCGCTTGGGACCCAAGATGGTCCGGAGTTCAAGCCCCGTTGGGCCACTGAATTAAGTTTGTGTTGTATGTGGTGTGTTGTGTATATGTGTATTACACTATATATATTATAGATATTATACAGATACATAATAGTTTCTGTAGATATATTATGGTATATATTATATATATATATCTATATATAACCATATTAATATTAATAATTCGTGGCCAACGGGCTTGAACTCAGGACCTTTTGGGCGGCCAGCGCTACCCTAACCACTGCGCAACACCAAACGACTTGGTGCGTATATTATTGAATAACGCAAAAGGAAACTTACCACCTTTAAACCTGTCAAATATCAACAATAACCACTTGTGTTAGTAAATGTGTGAAATTAATTGTGTGACATGTGTCCTCATGGTCAGGACCAAAACGTTCACGGATGGTCACTTGAACCTTCAATGGTCACTTCATAGCACAGCTGTTGAACAGCCGTTTTGACTTCAGTGATTAGCGCCAAGGGTTACGGATTGAATTTTAATGAGCTGCACGTTGTCTTGATATTGCTTTAAAAAAGGCCAGTGCAAAATGCGGCTTCTCAATTCAACATGCCTCCTTGTCAAGGGATCAACGGCAGTGTGCCTTGGAATGATGCAAAGGGCGGATTGAGCTTACCGTGGTGGCACGTCGCCTGGCTGTTCACACCAGACGATATCGGCCCTGGTGCACAGAGACACCCTCCACAACTCTGCCAGATTGGACAGACCTGATCAGGGAGGCCAAGAGTCACCACTGCAGCAGGACCAGGCGGATGTCCTAAGTCAGATGGCTTCAACATTGAGGACTGAGTAGGACAGAATCCCGCAGCAATCCATCCAAAGACTGGTAGGCAGTTGCCACCGCGATGCACTGCCTGTATCCAAAACAATAGTTGGCCCCACACGCTATTAGAAGGGGACTGACATTGCACCCTGTGGCTGTTGCAACTGAAGAACAAATTATTGGATGGTGTATCTGTGGTCAAACAAACTTTGACATGTCATCAAAAAATGCCAATGTTTCAATTAGCAATTGTTGGTTTGTTTATTTTTAACTGTTACAATTTTATTACATTTCAAAACAGTGGTAAGTGTTCTTTTTGCGTTTTCAGTATATAATCTATCGATCTATCTATTATTCTCTAGTATTATATATATATCTATCTATATATCTATATATATAAAGATATATTAAGATATTATATATATATATACATATATACATATTAATTAATTCAGTGGCCCAACGGGCTTGAACTCAGGACCTTTTGCGTTCCCAAGCCGCTACCGAAAACCACTGCGCCCCACCAGGCTATACGATTTGGTGGTAGGATTACCATATCATACATACATATAGATATACAGATATATACAGACTAATACATAATACTTAATTCACATAAACACACAATATTAATTATTTCAGTTGGCCCAAGGGGCTTGACTCAGGACCTTTGGGTCCCAATCGGTCCCAAGCCGATAGCTAACCACTGCGCCAACAACCAGGTACGACTTGGTGTCTGGTTGTGTGTGTGTGTGTGTTGTGTGTGGTGTGTGTGTGTGTATATATATATATATATATATATAGTACACATTACACATTAATATAATTAATTCAGTGGCCAACGGGGCTTGAACTCAGGACCTTTTTGGTCCCAGTCGCTACGCTAACCACTGCGCCAAACCCAGGGGTTAACGACTTGGTGTGTGTGTGTGTGTGTGTGTGTTGTATATATCTATATATCTCTATCTCTATAATAATATATATTTATATTATAGATAAATTATATACACACATATTAATTAATCAATCATGGCCCACGGGGGCTTGGAACTCGGGACCTGTTTGGGGTCCCAAGCCGCTACCCTAACCACTGCGCCGAACACCGGCTCGACTTGGGGTGTGTATGTGTTTATATATATATATTATATATATATATGTAGTGATCTACTTTTCTATCTATATTATATATATATATATATTATATATATATATATAATCTCATATCTCTAGTATATATATAGATATTATTTATATATATATTATATATATATATCAATATATTACTGTACGACTTCCGCCCGCCGGCGTGCGATCGGCCACGCACTCGAATCGCGACGCGTCGGCCCACCGGAACGGACAATTTCAGTCGTGACCCTCCGGGAACTACCGCCCGGAGCCAGTCACGGAGTGGGGGTTTAAATCACCAAAACTCAGTCCGCATTGCTACCCGCGCGAATGGGTCGATCGCGAATGGATCGACTTTACATAAGTACTCGCGCGAGTAGCGTAGCCGAGGAGTTTTACCACGCCACAGGCGACCCGGACACGAACCGCTTAAGCGGTTCGTTTCCGTATTTACAGGATAACGAGCGGAGTTATCGTCGGCTGTGCGGTTTCGATTAAATTTACGGGCGTTTTAAACCCACTGTCCAATCCCTTACGTGATGCAAGATGGAGATTTCAATTAAGGGGAGAAAGACGCAACGAACTGGGAACAGCTTACACAATGCCATTTAATGCGCGGTAAACGAAAGCCGTATTTACAGTTGCAGCACAATCAATTCATTCACGTATACAGGTCAAGCAAGGAACAAAGCCAGAAGCCAGAATTACAACCGAATTTATTTTTACACAAGCACACTTATACAGCTCTAAACTGGCGGGATTGGCGCCACACACACAATCCACCACAACACCCCAAAGAAAAGAAGTCGTGACTTCCCTGCACGCCGTCGAGTCCCCCTTCCCGCGACCTCAGCGTGGTCGCGCCTGGTTCCAATCTCCCTCGCGGCCGGCGAACCCTCTCCGGACACTCCTCGTCCGGACGCGTAGGCTCCGCCCCACAGCGGCTCGGCCGCGTCTCACGTCCGCGCCTCCCCGGGCAGGCCGCTCGCTAAGCCTGCCGAGCGCAGCCAAGATGACAGGAGACTCAGCAACGACGAGCGAAGAGAGGAGAGAAGATGGCGCGCCCCGCCGGTCCGTCTTTTATTGGAGCGGGGCTCCGCCCTTACGCATCGCGGGGCTCCGCCCCGTTCTCGGCTCCACCCCCATTCGAAGAAAGCCTCTCGAAAATGGGCGTGCCCTCACTGACGACCGCCTCACGCCGCGCATCCACCAATCGGGAGCGAAGCCGCCGCACCCCTCCCCTCAGTACGAGCGTGAGGTGGGGGGGTTCAGGCGGAAGCATCAGGCGGGAAAACCCCACAGGCCCACAAGTGCTTTTTTGTTCTTGGCACGCGCCGCAACGGTGCTCGTTTGAATGCGTGTGGCGAAGATGTGGTAGCGAGTTGTGGAAGGTGGCGTCGTTGTAGTGAATGGTGATCGTGAGATGTGGGGTTGTGGGATGTTCGTTGTTGTATTGACCAAAATTAACAATAGCCAAGAAAAACGACTACTGAAGGATCGCAGCCCGAATCGGAATCACATATATCCCTCTATACAACGGTTTGGCTAACTACACATGACTTACCGATATATCTCACTGGGACTCTTTATGGTGTAATGCGAATTTCCACAACCGTACAATACATATATACATACAATATTCACACAACATACACATGATAATATTAATTAAATCTCAGGCTGGCCCACGGGGCTTGAACTCATGGGACCTTTTGGGTCTCCAAGCCGTCACCCTTAACCACTGGCCAACACCACGCTAACGGGACTTGGTGTGTATCAATTAATTATATTATTATATTATATTATAATTATATATATCTACAGATATATACATATACACACATATATACACACACGACACAATATTTAATTAATTCATGCCACGGGCTTGAACTCGCGGACCGTTTTTGGTCCCAAGCCGCTACCCTCCACTGCGCAAAACACCAGGCTAACGACTTGGTGTGATTATCTATATATTCTTGCGGCTGTGAAATTCGCATACCATAAAGGTCTTAGATCAGTATGACGAATAAGTTATTGTTGTAGTTAGATTTCCCACCGTCTGTTTAGAGGATTTCCGGTTTCCAGGGCTGCGTCCTTTGAGTTAGCCGTTTTTCTTTTTCTCTTGTTCGTTTATTTTGACCAGATCATTCCGCCCAACAACCAAATCGCCACACCAACATCATGTCCCAAACAACTACAACTCAAACACACCACCTTCGCCTCTCTTACCTCTTAAAATCCACCCCGCAAACATCGCTTCACCGCCTATTCTCAAACGACGCCGCCAGCAACCAAATTCGCCACCCCCAACACCTCTCCCACACCACCGCAGCCAACTCCACCACCTCCGCCTTTATACCACACGTCGTACCATGGGTTGTTAGGAATGGTTTCCTTTCGCCTCAAAAGCGGATCCGAGAATGATTCACGCCATTTTTCATCCATCCAATGCACGAGCATTCAGTTGGTTGGCCCCGCCTCCGAACCCCGCTTGTGATCCAGAAATTTGGCTATACCGCTCTCCCCGGCCTTATATTAAGCGCGAGACGCCGCCGCAGCTCGAGGGAGAGTTCAAGTGGGGCAGCGGGAGTGGCAGCCAGCCAGTGCTCACGGACCACGTCAAGCTGAGAGAGCAGATGGCAAAAAAAAAGTGGTAACAGAGACAGCAGTGTGGCAGCAGGCCCAAAACCAGATGTCGCATCAAGTCGAGTGCAGCCTCTATAGTAACAAGTGTCGGACAGTCTGAGCAATCGGAGACGGGGGACAGTACAAGTGGGAGCCAGCAGTCAGCGAAAAGTGCAGCGCGTGCAGCAGGCGCGTCGGCACGCATCAAAGTGAGTCGCACACGAAACAAAAAAAATCCAGCAACAAACTGAATGTCCCAAAAAAACCAAAACACAAAAAAAAGGAATGTACAAAGGCAGTTAGAGAGAATCCGAGAAGACGGGGCAAGTCAGCATACGAGTGCCAAAGATGTCACCGAGCAGGAGAAAATAAGGCGCGCAAGCCAACAACAAACCGGCCAACCAAAAAAAAAACAAAACAGGGACCCGCGGGCAAACACAACAAAAATAAAGGCAATGCCTCAAGCTCACACCAGAGAAGTGACAGATAGTCGGGACGGGGCAGTCAAGTACAGGAGACGGAGCTCGAAGCCGACGGGAAGGCAGACATAGGCATGCCCAGCGACCCGGAGAGAGCTCAAACCAGACCAACGCCCCCGAGGGCACGACAGCCAGAGCGCACTACGCATGACAGTCGCGGCTATTGGCAACCCCCCGCACATCGACCGCCACAGAAAAAGGCGCGCGCGAGAGTAAAACCCCTTCGGTTCGTCGGCAAAGCAACTGGCCGACTCATCCAAGTGTCATAGCCACATATTGATCAGATCACCGAACCTAGTCTGCCCCCTTATGCCTCTATGAGAGTGGCTTTTTCCTTTGACTATTTTAGTATATTAAACTGCATACTACGGTGCGCACTCTTGTAAGTCCCCTGTCTAAGTAGTGCCGTGCAACATAAAAACAGACATTAATATTCCGGTATGGTACACTTAATTGCTAACTATCATTTGCTCCTCCTCAGCCCTGTAATACGTGCAATGATTTTCTGATATGGCATAGTAATACATAACGTAGCCTCTGTACCTGAACCCTGTGCTAAATAAATGTGCCCTTGATCAGAAACTTTCCCCGTATATCGTCTGCGATCGCCTATTCCCTTGTTTGAACCGCTTCCATCTAATGCAATCACGCCGAGGAAATTAAGGTAAGGCAGGATGGTATAAAGCACCCGGTAAATAATTCAAGTCCGTCGGGGGCGGCGATAACACCGACAAATATACGGATTATCACTGACACGGAACGGACCGCTTAAGCGGTTCGTGTCCTAGGACCGGCCCCAGAGGCCCGAGGTCGAATCGCCGGATTAACTACACCGTGAGGTTAATATAGTTAGGTCGCGTTGCCGCAAACAACCCCATATCCTAGCAACCCAAAGCGAGCACCAAGTGGAACGAAAATTGGGGCACAACGATTGTACCAAAGCGGATAGGTTGGTCGAAAGACCCACCCAGAATGACTAGCTCCTGGACACCCCGGTAGATTCCACGCGGCAGGAGGTACACTAGCCTCGACATATGTCAACAGTATCATCCGCGTGGGCGACGCGCCAATAAAACCCGGTCCGCAATTCCCGAGTTACGTGGCCGCATCGCATTGCCGGGCGGACCGAAATTACGATCACAAAAAATAATAAATAAACCCCTAATAATATAATATACCAAAATATATTAAATATATATACTACTCATAAACATATACATATCTATAATTAAAACAATTAACCATAATATTGAATTACGGCATGTGGAAACCTCCTCGCAAAAAAACCACCCACATTCACGGAATTCCCGCCTAGTGAAGCCCCGGTATTTCTGAAGTACATTGTAGTTAGCCCAAACCCGTTGTCTAAAGGAATTTATTGTGATTCAATTCGGGCTGTGACGGCTTTGAGTTAGCCATTTTGCTGTTCTTATTGTTATGATTGCGTGCCACAAAACAAAACAACAAACATCGCCCACAAACACAACACACCCACACCCCACCCCACAACCAACATCTCCACGACCCACTCATTCCACTCCACGACGCCAACAACCTCGACGCCAACAATCACTTCCACTCACCCACGACGCCACCTTCCACACTTGCAGCTACCATCATACCCCATCTCACACCAAAAACATCAGCAAACACTCTCATACGAGCATCAGTCCAAAGACCTAACAATACGGTCACGATCATCCGCGGGACGGCCATGGAGTCGAGCCGGCACAACAACCACCAACCCCAAACGCTGGCAAAGCACCACCGGAAGCCCAGACACCACGCTGCGTGAAACCGCGGGCATCTCCCGCCAAGCCTCTCCCAGCCCCCCAATCGCACCCAACCCACAAAACACGCGCAAAATCTTCCCGTCCCAAAACGCACCAGCAAACAAGAACACAAGCGAAACAAATTTTCAACAGCATTCCCTAATCTAGCTTCACCCTCCTCCCAACCAGAACAGTCGCAAAGCGACGAAACCACGAGGAGAGGCGCACCGACAGGGGAACCACCCAGCAGGTGGCGCCTGCTCCCTCCTCGCCCGCAATTGGTGGTGTCGCAGCGACCCTGTGACGCAGTCACACGCACCAGACCAGGCGCGGGCGCCGGGGCGGAGAAGGGAGCGGCAAGAAGCAACCTCCCTACAAAAAGAGCCCAACCCGTGAGACAGACAGAGTTAACTCCTCGAAGCAGGAGATCGTATACGAAACAGAAGACAGCTACGCCACCTGACGACGGGACTCGTTCAGACCACATCAGCGCAGGCAAATCGAAGGTCTAGCAAACAAAGAGCTCGCAAAGTAAGTGGACAACGACAAGCGCCACAGAAGAAAAGTACCGCCGCATTCCTCTCTACTTCCTTTCTCTTTGGGTTTCTGTGTCGACCACAGTGTGTGCATCTAGCTGATCCGGACGCCGCCTGATCCTCCGTCACCAAAACCTAGAACCACTAGCTAATGTCTGCCGTGTGCTGCGCCGTGCACGCTCCACACAGGAGAAATCCTCTGCGTCACATGCATTCCTCCTTATCATACTTCCTAAATTTCAGAACATACATCAACTGTGCATCCCTCGCAATCGTATATCATTGTTCAGACTATATAGTGTCCGATAGAAAGTGCATCCGACTGTAATAAGTCGCTTCAGGATTGAAATAGTTCACCGTTTCGCTGCAGTCACTATATCCTCCTTGTACGAGAACGTACTCCCATCTATCGCTATCCCAGTTACAAAGGCACCAGTACTCGACAGCAAACAAACGTCGGGACGTGTAGCCCAACACCACGATAATCTCAACTTGGAAACCGTCACACAACGAAAAGCGCCCGCAAACCCAACGATACACAAACCACAACACTCGCGATTACTCCCTAACCCACGAATAGGCACGGAAAAACGGCACCGCCTTAGGCGCAGTTCACGCTTGTCCCGAACGCGTATCGAACCCTAGCAGCGCTCGAAAGCATCAAATCAGCGATCCACATCACACCAAACAACACACTCGGCCTCACACCCCACAAGCGACAACCAATTTAACAGTCCGCAACACGCTAGAACGCCCCAAAAAAACAAAACACAGCACATCCCACCACAACACACAAAAAACACACCAAAGGTACTTGGATACCCAGTCGGCCGCTTAACGCCCGCGGACACCAACCCCATCTCCCAACGCACCGCCGCTGGAACCCCGAATTGGACCGAACGTATGTGAGGCGAAAAGGCCCTACCCGTGCTGGCTCCCGGCCGCTTAGTCCGAGGGTCACGACGAAATTGATACCGTCCGCGTGGGCGCGACGGAAAACACAACCCACAACACCTGCCGCAGCCATATCGAAGATCACAAAAAAGATAGGCAAAAAAAGTTCGCACACGCACGAACCACCCGACACACCAGGCCGCACGCAGAATTACGCCCAAAATAATATAAACGGCACATATATTGGGAGCCACTGATTAAGTACACAGGGGAGGTTGACTCAGCCTTGTTCATCCTTTCCGAGGTCGCGTGAACTTGAAATGGAGGTTACCAGTATACTGGCACACGGTGACAATACTCTACCCGGTCATAACATCAGAGACAGTACCCAACTATCCACTGATGTCGTAAGAGGCGACACACAGCACCACCGTTGCAAAGATCAGGACAAAGAGAGGCCTCCCGAGCGTAAAAAATTGTTGCCAAAATCACTATGCGGATCATTACGGAAATGATCCGTGTGGCGACCCCAACGGGAGCAGCCGAAAGAGGAAGAAGAAGAAGAACCAACTAAACTAACAACAACCTCCATGTATAACATGCACTATGTTGCGCAACTCTGGCCCCAAGTCCACAAGAAGCGGACTCAACACCCACCCAAGCACCAACCCAAACCCAAACACCCACACCGCCGAATCCGGACCCGCTTGACTCGACATGGCGGCTGCCTCAGCCACCCCAGGAACCCCCAACCGGGAACCACTCTCACCGTCCCCGTGCCCTCCATGGAAAAACTAACGCCAGAGGGAAACTCAGTCACAACGCCAACCAACCGTACGGGGGTTTAAACCCCCCACCACCAAACCCAAGTCCCCGCAGAATCTACACCGCCCGAATATACGGGTGAAAATTCGACCGAATGATCGACAACGCCAACACTATACTTAAGTACAACCCAACCAGCGCAAGAACGGTAACTACTGACTGAGGTCATTGACCGAACACCGCCCACAGGCCGAACCCCTCCGAGACACGAACCCGCTTAAGCAGGATACTCCGCATTAACGTAACTCCACCAGCCATTAAACCGGAAAGCGCAGTCATACTCGATCGAGCCTTGACCAGGTTAACTGATTCCCATATAACCGAGAGTGTTTTAAAAAACCCACACTATCAAATCCCACATTACGTAGAAATAGCAAGATGAGAGCTATTCAATAAGGGACCACCGACAGCCAAAAGAACCGAAACGAACACAGGGCAAACAACTTCGCGACAAGACACACTTTATTACAACACAGACAAGCAAAAACAGAATAATTCACAGCCAATATAATAATTAAAAATGACAAACATCCATAAAAGGCCATATAAGGGACACAATGCAGGACATACCAAAAGAACACAAGCAAATATCCAACTCCTAATATCTCCAACCACAACTTAAAACAATTACTAAACTTTAACCCAAAAAAAGAAAAAAAAAACAATGAGCGACCAAAAACTACACACACATTTACACAAAACCCAAAAGAAAATGGAACGTCGCGACATAATCCAAAAACAAATCCTAGCAAGCACCCCAGAAAATGTCGACAGTACTTGTGTATATATATATATATATATATATCTACAGATATATACATATACACACATATATATACACACACACACACATATTAATTAATTCAGTGGCCCAACGGGGCTTGAACTCGGGACCTTTTGGGTCCCAAGCCGCTACCCTTACCACTGCGCAAACACCAGGCTAACGACTTGGTGTGTATATATATATATTGTTACGGCTGTGGAAATTCGCAATACACCATAAAGGGTCCTTAGATCAGTATGACGAATAAGTTATTGGTGTTAGTAGATTCCCCCACCGTTTTTAGAGGGATTTCCGGTTTCCAGGGCTGCGATCCTTTGAGTTAGCCGTTTTTCTTTTTCTCTTGTCGTTATTTTTGGACCAGATCATTCCGCAAACAACCAAATCGCCACACCAACACTGCATCCCAACAACTACAACTCAAACACACCACCTTCGCTCTTTACCTCTTAAAATCCACCCCGCAAACATCGCTTCACCGCCATTCTCAAACGACGCCCGCCAGCAACCAAATCGCCACCCCCAACACCCTTCCCAAACCACCGCAGCCAACTCCCACCACCTCCGCCTTTATACCACACGTCGTACCATGGGTTGTGAATGGGTTCCTTTCGCCTCGAAAAGCGGATCAGGAATGATTCAC
>CM068962.1:48842650-48860825 GCA_035128595.1 Eptatretus atami
AATTGGTGGCATGCACTGTCCACCCAACCTGCCCCAGCCTCACCTGACCCGATTGCTGGCATCAGGTACCTTCCCCAACCTCACCTGGCCCGGTTAGTGGCATGCACAGTGTACACCCAACATTCCCGAGCCTCACCTGGCCCGGTTGGTGGCATGTACTGTGTACACCCAATTACCTTCCTCAAACCTCTGCCTTTTCCGAGTCACCCAACTGAGGACACCCTGTCATTATCTAATTGAAAGTGAAGCCGAGGTTTTGTGATACAAGGGCAAATTGTTGTGGTTTTGCGTTTCGAAAAGGCAATAAGTTTTTAACCACACTTGGGGTCCGCTCTGAGTCTCGCAAGTCAGCGGTTCGAACCCCAGCTCAGTCGTACTATACTAACTATAGATTTTAAAAATGGTCCGTGCTGCTTCCTTGCTTGAGGCTCACCCTTGAAAAGGATAGAGGGCGAACAAACAACCATGAGAGTTGGCAATGATAGCGCAGGCTTGGATGGGCCAATTGGCATGCTATGTCGAAGGTCCTTGTAAGGGAACTCATATGAACCATGAAGCGAAACTCGGCAAACACACACACACACACACACACCACACCACACACACACACACACACACACACACACACACACACACACACACACACACACACACACACACACACACACGTTGCTTGGGTTCTGCGACATCTTTTCCAACCAGGGTCACGTTCTTCCCAACAACGGGTGACTCTTCTAAATCCATTGGGACAGAAGTCGTTTTTGGCTCCAAAAGCCTTTTCAAAAGGGATCACTGAATGTATAACCTTACTGTGAAACTCACTGATATTGCATTTCATGTTTAATGACACATCTTTTTTCCCCAAACAAGGATGGAAGACGAAAAATATCACAATGACCACACAGGAATAATTCTGGTTCAATCTTAAGGGTTTTTTTTTTTAGGCAGGAATATTTCAGTGGCCAGCAGGATATCCCAGTCAATAGTGTGTTCTCATAATAAAGGTTCCTTTGATCTGTCTGTCTGTCTGTCACACACACACACACACAACACACACACCACACACACACACACACACACACACAACACACACACACACACACACACACACACACACACACACACACACGTCCCATACTCTTCACAGAGCGTCGGTGTCACCAAAGCAGCTTCCTGAGCAAGGTTATACTGGTGGTTTGCTGTTGCCTTCCCAGCAATAGTTTGGGCAGCAATTTGTAATTTGTTCAGAGTGCCGGCGAAAGCTCGCCTACACTTCGCGAAGGGATCTTTAACGTCATCAACGAATGCTTCCAGACACACCGTTTAATGTCCATCCATGGAACAGCACACACATTGATGAATCACTCTGAGAAACACCTGAGAAACACAGAAAAAAGTGAGGGCTTCAGCCGAGCCTCAAAAAAGTTGTGGATGGATTAGACCAGGCGTCGGCAACCTAAACCAGGCCGCGGGCCACGTTCGGGCCACCTCGCGGGCCGCACCCCCCTCCCAACCCGAAAAAAATAACAAACACACCTAAAATCAATGATAATAAATGTAATTGTAAATTGAACCTTAGACTTGCAGTAATCACAATGTGAAACAATTAATGTGAAGGCTGGTGATTCTTTGATGCAGACAGAGAGTCAATGTCCGGCTTGATGGAGGAGGAGGCCAGGAGGAGGACGTCTTGAAGATGAGCGTCTGTAGCTGTGCTCTCGTCTTGTTCTTCGTCAGCTTCATGCGACTGAACAGCTGCTCGCAAGAGTATGTGGACCCGAACAATGAAGCTAAGCGCAGGGCCTCCCTAACAAGAGCCGGGAAAGCACGGGAGGCTGAGAGCGAGTGCCAGAACTTCATGGCGACAAAGAGCAAACTTTGCGTGCTCAATGAGCTCCAGCTGAAGGTCGTCAGCCACATCCACAGAATCCACATCAAAGGGAGCGGAGAATAGCTTGAACTCTTTCTCACAGGCGCGCACATCTTTGAAGCGTCTCTCAACTCGCCTCGCAGCTCAGACAGGGTAGCGGCGTAGCGACGGCAGGCAGCGGGGGTCGGGCGCAGCTCAGCCAATCAGGCGAAGTGAGTGAATTTGTTCTGGTTGAGCTGATGCTCCCACAGGCGAAGTTTGCATTCGAATGCCTTCACGAAGGCGAGGAGGTCAGGTACCAAGACATCTTTACCCTGCAGATGGATGTTCAGCTCGTTTAGATGTCTAGTAATGCCCACCAGGAACCCGAGGTCACACACCCATGCGGGATCCTCGAACTGAAGGACAGGATTGCCCTTCTCCCGCAAGAAAGACGCCAGCTCATCCCTCAGGCTGAAGACTCTCTCCAACATCTTCCTCGGCTGAGCCAACGGACCTCGCAGAAGTAGATCAGGTCGCCGAACTCTGCCTCAGCGTCAGCCAGGAGATTGCGGAACTGTCTGTGGTTGAGAGCACGGGCGCAAACAAAGTTCACCGCCCTGACGACGAGTCATGACCTCCGTAATGGTCACAGACTTGGCACACAGAGCCTCCTGGTGCACAGACAGTGAAACGCTTCACATCCTGCTGGTGTCCAAGGCTGCGCAGGTACTTCACAAGACGCCGCAAAGCCTTTCTTGTCCCCGACCATGGCAGGCGCTCCGTCGGTCGTGATGCCGCACATGCGAGAGAGGTCGAGGTCGGCCTCCTTCAGCCAGTCTGTGACTGCCTTGCACACGTCGGCGCCAGTGGTGGTACCGCTGAGTGGGAGAGTCGGATGAACTCCTCAAAGATGACGAAGTCGTCCCTGCCGCCGCGGAAGAAGATGGCAAGCTGAGCCGTGTCCTTGATGTCAGTCGACTCGTCCAAGGCGATGGAGAAGAAGCGAGCGGACTGACACATGTCCTTCAGGGTGCCCCGGACATCGGCGGCCATCTCCTCTATGCGGCGGGTCAAGCTCCTGGCAGACAGGCTGATGGCCGCAAACTCTCTCGACTTGTCAGGACACACGTCCTCAACCACGGCCATCATGCACTCCTTGAGGAATTCACCTTCGGTAAACGGTTTGAGGTTGGTGGCCACAAGGTGTGCACACGGTAGCTGGCCCGAGTGTTGCTCTGAGCAGCCGCTTGCGTCGAAGAGACGCTCCTCTTCATGAAGGCACTCTGCTTCTCCAGCTGGGCACTCAGACGCCCGAACTCTGCCTTCTCTTGTCGTCAGGCAACGCAGCTTGCTTGGGGTGCACCGAAGTGAAGTGACGCTTCACATTGCACACCTTCATGACGGCGACGGACTCGTGGCAGATGATACACAAAGCCTTTCCCTTGCGCTCGACGAAGAAGAATGCTTCCCATTCCTTTTTGAAGGAGCGGTTCTCGTCTAACAGCTTCCTCTTCTTCATAGTGAGGGTACCTTGAGCCATCTGAAACAACAACGAAAAAATATTTAAGACCAAGTTAAGTGGACTAGAAGCGAAAATAATTTATTGTGACGTACAGAGACTGTGATATATGTGGAAGAATCATATGTCCACATATGTTAAATTTGCCGTCGGTTCAGAAAAATGTTTCGCGGCCGCACCTAATGAAATCCGGACAAGGCGCCGCGGGCCGCACGGGAGGAGCTCGCGGGCTGCAGGTTGCCGACCTCGGGATTAGACAGAAATTTGGAGGACAGGTCTGGTGTGTGACAAGGATGTAAGTAGGGGAAAATGAGTGTTGTGGAACATATACCCCTTCCAATTTTACATGCAAGTGAATGGGAGAAAGGGAGAAAGTTTCTGACCATCCTCCATTCTCCCTCCCCAATTTTACATGCAAGTGAATGGGAAAAGGGAAAGACTATTTGACCACCCTCCCAAAATATTACCTTCATTCCTCCACACCTACTATTTTCCAAGCTTGGCATTGAAAACTTTTTGACCATCCACCCCCAATTCTCCCTACATTGATATACCAGCAAATACCACCTGTTGCACCACTGATGGGAATAATACGAGGGCGGAGAGAGGGAGGGGTGGGGAAGCGCGAGGGGGAGGGTGAAGAGGTGGAGGGGGAAAGGGTGAGGAGGGAGGAGAGTGCGGAGGGTTGGGGAGTGAGGAGGGAGGGAAAGTGAGTGGGGGTGAGGGAAGGCAGCGAGAGGTGAGAGGAAGGGAAGGCAGATGTGTGGTGAGATGTTAATTCTGATTCATACTGTCTCATCAAAATGATTCTGCAGAGAATAACAGTGAAGATGGAAACAAAGTAATGTCTGAAATCCATTTCTCCAGGTCACACGATAAATACTGCCTGGAGACAAACACAGTACGGACATACACCGCCCAGACACGTCCGGAGATAAACTCCGTCCGGACACATCCATGAACAAGAAAAAGAGCGGAGAGATTGCAGACCCTCACCAGGACTTCTTTTGAGTGGTGTATTTTTATAGGTTTTAGGGTAAATCCAATATGGATGCCAAACCGTGTGACCGATGATGTCATCAAATTTTTTTCTGTGGACCAATCTATCCAAGATGACCCTCAAAAATTTTCATACTGATTGGATGTGGTGTTCTACATATGCAACTAAAACGGGCACCAGTAGAGCGCATACCTTCGCCAACGCTACATTTTGCCCCCCCCCCCCCCAGAAACCGTTGATTGTGAGGGTATTTAATCCCATCCACATCTGCCATCTCATATGTGTTATGATGGCTTAAAAACATTAAATTTCCTGTGTCATATCGTATATCACAAGATTGGGCATTGAATTCACAACATTTTGGCATTGGTTGTATGCAAATTGGATAAAAATCGACCCACTATGGCAAAATGACGATTTGACCTTTTCATGACTCGACCTTGACTTTTGTACTCTTAATTTTGTAATTGGTATTAGAGTGTGGGGAACAGAAGTCAACATTTTGGTGTTGGTTTCATGCAAATCGGATAAGAATTGACCGTGTTATGACTAAAACCGCACATTTTGCAATGTCGTGACCCCCCTGACCTTTGACTCCCAACCGCTAATAAGGGTTATTACGTCATTGTTCATGTCACATATCACAAGATGGGAATTGAATTCTGAACATTTTGGCATTAGTTGCATGCAAATTGGATACAAATTGACCGCGCTATGGTAAAAAGACGCTTTTGACCTTTTCATGACCTTGACCTTGACCTTGACCTTTGACCCGATCGCTCCCAAAATCTAATCAAATGTCCTCGGATAATAACCAATCATCACCAAATTTGCTGCGATTCAGTTCAATACTTTTGGAGTTATGCGAATAATAAACAAACAAACAAACACACATATTCACAAATAAATACATAAATACACAGCGATCAAAACATAACCTTCGCAACAAGTTTGCGAAGGTAATTATGATGTCAAAATGAAGGCACCTATGATGTCATGAAAAAAATCACACTCATTCCCCATGAGGAGTATTTGCTACGTGCCAAGTTTCAATTTTTTATTTGTGTGCTTTCAGAGTAGAGTCCCTAAAGTTTTTCCATTTTTCCAATATGGCTGCCACACCACGTGACCTATGACATCATAATTATCATTCCAACATTCCACATGAGTAGTCGCACCAATGTTGAAAAATTTATCTCAATCCGACACGACAGGTGGTTCAGGAGAAAAACACGAAAGTTCTGTGCGGACAGACAAACAGATATACAAACACACCCAAATGCAACACCCTCTCCTTTGGTGAGGGTAATAAATACCGTTCAGACACGTATGGAAACAAACAGCGCCCGGATACGTCCGTAGACAAACACCGCCTTTGTTACACGTCTGTCCAGACACTTTTGGAGATAACCACCGTCCAGACATAACCACCGTCTGGATACGGGGAGAGACAGAGAGACAGAGAGACAGAGAGAGACAGAGAGACAATGAATGAATGAATGGACGGGACAAAGAGAGATTGGAACAAAGAGAGATTGTGGTGGGGGTGGAGGTGGGGGTCAGGGAGTTAGCAGAGAGAATGTTATGCTTTATGGAACACACACACACAGACACACACACTATCAGCAATTTTTTTCCGGTAATTTGCGGATTGGAATCATTGTGATTACCGACTACAGTACGTACTGTAGCGTCGATGGCTCAACTAATGTTGAGCTGTCGCGACGGGAGGTTAAAGTCCCGCAATGTGCCGAGTGGCTCAACTCCTGTGGAGATGTTCCAAATTAACGGCGGACAACGTGCGTGCGGGTCGTGAGGAGAGACACGAGAAACCTAAAAGCTTTTAAACCCAACGGGTTTATTTTCCGAACCACAACAATAAAAAGAACCAGGAATGACTGAACTCGACGGAGGAGACGATGGCGGGTTGTGGTAAAGAAGAAAAGGAAAATACCAAATCGATAATAAATAATTATGTACAAATAGGTAAAAGAAATCTAAAGAAACTAAGGCACCTCAAACCTGAAACTAAAACTAATCTAAAGAAACTAAGGCACCTCAAAGAAACTAAGGCACCTCAAATAAACTAAGGCATCTAAAGAAACTAAGGCACCTCAAACCTCAAACTAAGGCACCTCAGTCACTGATGGGAAGGGAACAAAAATACCGGGGGACTCAGCTCTGGGGCAGCGGAGACAAGCAGGTGATGATGAGTGATGAGGACGATGACAAGGTGAGAAAACGATGGCAGGATGATGAGGAGATGGACAGGACAATGAACAGGCTCCTGGCGACAATGAAAGGCAGAGGCAGGCAGGCAGGATGACCTCAACTCTTTCTCCTCGGTCTCCCTTGGACTCCGCATCTATAACTCCGCCTCTCGGGAGACGTTCATAGCTCCGCCCCCACCTCTTTCATGCCAAGTCTTCCGGCGCCCCCCCCCCAACCCCCGGTAGAGGTTTACATCGAGGTTTTACGCACAATTTTGTTAACCATAATCCAAACTCCTTATTACCATGCACCACCCTCTTTGTAGCACAAATGCAAACAAGACAAGACATAAGTCTTTTTTCGGTATACAACTGAAAACTTGAGTAGCTTTCACCTTTGTTTTGGGGGAATTTCAATGAACAAATTAAAAAAAACAATGTTGCATAATAGACGTTTCAAAGGGATGTGCTGCAAATCGTCATATGATGGGTGGAAAAAATTTGGTTCTGTAATTTATAAAACACGTTAATACAGCAAACAGCGCAGAAATCGGGTGTTATCAAATTTATTTTGCTTTGAAACTCACAAAGAGAAACTATATAACCTTTGTAAAACACACCGAATCATCTAAAACAACCAATTTAGAATTGCATGCACCTCTACCTTGGAGCAACCGCCAGATGTACATTGTATAATTGAATATGTTAAGTTTTGTATTAAAGGCATTATTTTGATCATAACGGCAAGGTGAGAAAGACAACTCGAGTTACAGCAAATTAAAAAAATGTGTTGTATTGGGGGGGGGGGGAAGGATATGAGCGCAGACAACAGATTGCATCAATGGCATTCGGCACCGTAATGGATATATAATCAACAGAACTTTGAGGATGACTTTTGTTGAGCCTGCATGGTTCGATCAACATGAGAATTACACTCATACATTTACGTGAAACAAACTGGGTGAAAGATTTGTTATGGAAAACAATGCTCTGAACAAATGGTCAGGCTTTGGTCAATCTTTGGATTCAGACAGTACGTCACCTTCTTTCGGGATTGACCTTGCATGGTGGCCATAAAAGGTGAAACAATGAGCGTTTTGGAGAAGCAACATGGAGGAGGTCTTGGAGGTGAACCAGAGATCCAGTTCCAGCAGCATGTGGAGCCTTGGAGCGGTGGGGTGCTGTGCACATCAAGACAGGCTGCAAAGGCATCGTGAGGTTGCCTCATTGGGCGCACGTTTACTACAGACCTGATCGTGATCCTTGCTGGTTTTCGGAACCACTCCTACTGGCAGACTGATTGTGCTCATGAGGAGCCAACACAGCACTGGTTCAAAACAACTCCGCATTGACATCCCACGCCGACAGCATCTCTGGGCAGCAGTGCACAAAGGTCATCCCTCCTCCCCACTCCTTCTCACGCTTCGGCCGGAGTCACAGTGAGATTTCCATACTGCGTGATAATTCCACGGGGCTCATTCACTCCAAACATAAGGCTGACCGTTCACTTGCATATTCACTTCCACAAGGCAAGGTTAATCTGTAGGTTCGTTTCTACAGGGCAAGGTTCACCTGCATGTTTGTTTTGACACGGCAAGGTTAATTTGTATTGTTGCGAATTCGCGCCCGCCGGCGTGCGAACGGCCACGTAACTCGAATCGCGGCACGTCGCCCACTGGACGGACAATTCAGTCGTGACCCTCTCGGAACAATGCCGGGAGCTAGTCACGGGTGGGGGTTTAACCTCACCACGATCGTGCCAATTGCCCACCCGCGCGGAGATAGGGTTGCTCGCCAAATTCGATCTATCTAAGTACCTGCGCGAATGGTCGACCGGGCGATCGTACCACGCCACAGGCCGACTCCGGACACGAACCGCTTAAGCGGTCCGTTCCGTGCTACAGTGATAACCGAGCGGTGTTATCGTCGGCCTTGACGGTTCGATTAATTACCGGGATTTTGCACCCACTACGAACCCCTTACGTGAAGCAGGATGGAGAGTCAAACAGAGAAAAGACGAAGCGAAATGGGAACAGTTCAACAAGCAAGCATTTTATTCAGCAGCACACGGAAAGCACGAATATACAGCCATACAGAATCGAAATGCACAAAGCAAATGTAAGAGTTAAAACGACAGCGCGCAGACACGGCAACACTTATACAGTTTTACTTCACAGACGGCGCCAACACACATTTACACAAAAGCAAAAGAAAGAAGCCACCCTCACAGACAACGAGGCAGACAGGCCCGTAGGCCAAATATGCGCGGACCTAGAGGAGCGGCCAGGTCCGCGAGACCGGGGGGGGGGGGGGTCTTACCCGCGTCCTCGTGACGCGTTGGTGGGCAAGCCGCAAGGTGTCCGCGCCGCTGTGCCCCGACTCCGGGCCCTTGGCGTGCTCGTTGGCACCACGTTTGGGGTGGGGGAGGAACGGGGCCCCCTTTTGCACTATCTCAGCGCAGGGGGGGGGGGGAAGGGGAAATTGTTGACGCCCTGGGGGAGGGGAGTGGCTGGCTGGCATGGGTCCCGCGACGAGACGAGCGATCCCCCACACCACAACCTCGTCGCCGACGGCCGTCCTTCTTGCCTCGGACCCGAGCTCCCTTGCTTGCAGTTCCACCGTGCGCACTCGACTCAACTACCAACGCAACGCTCCTTGTCCCCAAAAGCGACTTCTCGACGACACTCTCCAAACAACTCCAAAACCCAACTCACTCCAATTCGTCTTGCGCTCGCCTTTTTATAGGCGACAGGAGCAGCCAATATGCAAATTTTAGGATCAGAACGCGATTGGAGGCGGGGCATGCCGCCCCCCCCCCCGGTCAGCCATTGGTCGGGCAAAAATGGGCGTGAACTTCTCCTGATCCTAAAATTTGAATATGCGGACTTCACATACACACGCTTGGAGGCGGGGCCAAGCCGCCCCGCGCTCGCTAATTGGACGAGGAGAAGTGGGCGTGAAGCGTTTCTGATCCGAATTTTCCCTTGGAAAGGCCGCCATTCGGCTCGCGGCTCGGTGCGTTCGGCAACAATCGCCGAACGGGCCCGAGACAGCCCGACGTTCAGTGTTCACAGGTGGTGCGGGAATGGCCGTAGAAGCGATGATGTGGGATGAATTCGTGAAGGTAAAGGCGAAGGTGGTGGAGGGTCTTCTGTGGTGAGGGTTGGTTGTGGTTGTTGTCTGAGGGTTGGAGCGTGGTTGTAGTTGGTGACGATGGCTGGCGTGGTGGTTAAGGTGGTTGTTGTGTGATGGCGGTTGAGATGTGGTTGGTTCAAAATAAAGATAGAACAGAAACAATGGCTAACTCAAAGCGTCGCAGCCCGGATGAATCACATAAATTCCCTCTATACAACGGGTTTGGGCTAACTACACATGTACCTATCGAGATATCTCACCTGCGGCCCTTTATGGTGTAAGGCGAATTTCCACAGCCGTAACACTACCCCTCCCCTTTTTACAGACTCGTCCCGAGTCGTCAAATTCTCGTGTGCCATCATGTGTAGTTCTCCCCTAGTACGTTTTACCTTCGGATCCCTGAGTGCGACATTCATGGTATTCGTGTCCCCAAAATAAATAACCTGAGGGCTGAGTAACTAACTAACAAACACACTCATTCAGACAACTTAAATAAAATTGCCGGCGCTAGACAGACATGCCGGGGGCGCACTCATATGTACAGTACATCTTAACCTTAACTTACAAATTTTACACTAAACCATGGCCCAGGATCAATGGACTCTGCAGGGAGAAAAAGTTAACAGGGAGCCAGGCTGCTCGCATGCAGTCTCTGGCTCACGCAATGCAGGTGACAGGGAACGTGGCCGGCTGCTCACACGCAGTCCAAGGCCTCCCCTTTAGAATGGGCGCAGCGAACAACGGCGCATGGGCTGTGCAAATGCAGTCTCCTGGCGCGGTGCCTACAGGGCAGTCCCTGCAGCACGCGCGATGATCTGACGCAGCAAACAACGTTGCACGGGCCGCCAATGCGGTCCCGTGATGCGGCTGCCTACAGGGCAGTCCCTGCAGTACGCGCGAGATCTGACGCAGCAACCAAACACAAGCAACTGAGTGGATTGATGGATGGATGGATTAATACGGTGCACGGGCTGCTGGTGCAGTCCCGTGTTGCAGCTGCCATCAGGGCAGTCCCTGCAAATTGCGCGAGGATCCTGGTGCACATGGCAATGAACAAGGGGCGGGAAATGTAGAACAGAACGGGGCAAAATGAATGTGGGCAGTAGGCATGGCATGGCAAAGGTGAACAGGCAAGGTATGGCATGACAAGGCCGCTGTAGCAAACAGCCGCGGATTATCGACCGGCACAGGCCTTGAAGCAAAAACACCAGCAGACGATACGGCCGGCACAGGCCTTGCAGTAACACAACTGCTGACGATCCGGCCGGTACAGGCCTCGTAGCAAAACACAGCCAGCCGATGAAGTGGGCCGGCCTTTGCCTTTCAGTGGAGGTTGGTGGAGGGAGTGCGGTGGTGCTGGCCACTCGGAAGGCGGGCTTGGACCTACCTACTTGTCTCCCTCCCACCTATCGCCTTTGCCTGTCACTGTCCATACCCACTCCCTTAATTTGTAAAACCCAATTTAGCCCCAACTTATTTTTTGTTGTTTTTATTTTTACTTCCCCACTATAAATCGTCCCCTAACCCCCTTTATCGTCTCTGTTCGACTAACCTATCGTGTCCTAGCCTACTCCCAACCCCTACGTTCCCTTCCCGGAGGGGAATGAGGGAGAGCTAGTGTCCTGTGTCGAGGCCAACGAAGCCTCAGGATGGCCTCCTCGGAGTTCAGCGATCTACCCAAAGTGGGTCCAGCGGCCCACAACGAGAGCGAAGGGATGGATGGTGCGGAGGGGTGCATCTCTAATCTACCCTAACCATTAACTCTTAAACTACCCCGGGCTTTCAACAAGCGCCTCTCGCTTAATCTATTGGTTCTAAAAACCCAGATTCCCGTCGCCTGTGTTGGTGTCCTCGCAAATTTCGGGCCATGCCTCCAATTTTCCGCCCGTGCCTCACACGGTCTCGTGGCTGGGACGCGTGGCTCCCTTGGCAGGCACGACCCTCTGCCGATTCTCCGACGATGGCACCCCCGGCATACACTGCCTCCGAGCTACCAGCTCCCTAACACCGGGGAGTGCCCTCTATGGCGACTCCCTGAAACGCCCACGCGGCAGGCTGGCTTCCCGGGCCCCTTTCCGAGGGTCACCCGTGCCCACAACACTGCCCACGCGGCTAATGGCGCCCGCGGCCCCCGCATCATGCGGGCGCACCCGTGCCCACTACGCTATCCCGGCCCCCCATGGGCCTTGGCCTACCACGGCCGACTAGCCCGGTGCCCGGGGTACCCACTCAGCGATACTCACCTTTCGCAGCCAGCTCCCAGCCCGTCAACAGGGCTCCTGCACCCTCCAAATGGGTATCGAGCCTACTTTCCCACCAACAGCAAAACACCTCCATTTTTCAATTTGACTAACCCAGCTAACTCACTTTATACTGACCCGGGTCCCTTGGGCGAATCACTCCTCCCCCCAATCACTCATCGCACCATGCATTCCACCTTCACTCCATACACTCAGGCTCGCTGGCCTCACTCACTCAACATGTACAGTTTCACTCCTCTTCTCACACATTCCATCGCTGAACTCAGCCATCCTTCTATCTGCATCCTAACTACCTCATGCTCCACGTCGTCCCTTAAACTACAGCACGTTCCATTTAACACTAGTAGCTAAGCTACGTCCCCACTACAATCCAAAGTCTGTCACTGTCCTCAAAATATCCCATTTTTCCAACCTAAATCTCAACTAAAATCCCTCTAACTAATCCATTCCACGGACTCATGAGGACTTACCCTACCCCATGAAGTCGGTCTAACTAACACTAACCCATCCCCCTAACTAGTTCCATCCTGTGCCCAGGAAAGGGGGTCTTCCACCCCATGCCTGGGAATTCTTTTCACCCGAAAGTGAGGCTTGCTTTTGTTAATTTTTTTTTTCCAAATTTTGCGCAGCACCAGCACGGCAACTCGCAGCTCGCGCACTTTGTACCTGCCCGTGACGTCATGCAGCTGCATGTGTACCTCGTCCCTCTTGGACGGTACCATCCGGCAGGATTCACCCTCCTGCGGATTCCAACCCTACGTGCAGCCATGACGTCACCCTGCGCACCCCAAAAGCAAACCTCGCACTCCGAGGGGCTCCCCACGCGAACACATGTGCTCTGCCCGTTGGAGCTTAACACAGCTCGCGTGGAGAACCCATCCGGTCCAAATCCGTAATCCTGCCTCAACTTTGTCCGTCCGCGGATCGGCAAATCCACCGCTGGCGTTTCCGGACCGGGTTTCACTCCCGCAAGCGCGCACGTGGCGGCCTCGTGCGTTGCACAGCACGGACCTCGCGCTGCCGCCGTGCAAACCGGCGCGGTCCCCAATGCAACTACGGCCGCTACTCAGCCCCTGTCTCTCTGTCGCCGTCGTCGTCGCCATTCGACCCACGCACACCTGCGTGTTACGACGCTCATACACCACTCCATCACATTCACACCGGGAGACGCGGCTGCGTGCTCCCGATGCCCACCGTCATCTCCCTTACACACGAGGTCTCCCTCACTCACTCATGCCGTTTCCCTCACACACACCATACCACTCACACGCGCGGGGGCACTCATCCGCGGTGCCTCATCCACACACGGCGTGCTGGGAGGCACGCACTTCGGCCCACTCGCAGCCTCGCACACCATTTTACTCACGCACGCGGTCCCTTTCACACAACGCCTTTCACCCACGTGATGTGCGCGTTGCAGCACACATTTCGCCACACTCGTGAACACACGCACCGGGACAATCGCACTGGGGATTAGTGCCACCACAAGGGGTTCCGGGGCCTCTTTACCCCCCAAGCTCTCCGTGCACCCGTCCGCAGCACTCATCCCCTCGACCTCGCAAAGCACGACCGAACCCACCTGGTCGTGATCCGCCTCAAGGGGGCACAGCGTCTCCCTCCGTTCCCGAAGGAGGCCATCCCGCTGCCCGCACCGGGTCCCTACATGCTCCGCGAGCTCACCCCCATTGTCCTCCACTACCTCTGTGTGTGTGTGCTCGCCTTCAACCCCGTCCAATTCACCCTCTATCTCCCGTGTCTCTATACATTTTATTCTTTCCGTCGTCACCTCGTGTCTCGTCTCACACGTTTCGGTCTCAGTCACCCCGATTAGTTTTTCCCCTTGGTCACGTCACAGTTTCCGTCACCTCCACGCGTCTCCCCCACACGTCTCCCGAATTATTTTGTCCTCACCCCCCTCCCTTGCGGGCCTGACAACCGTTGCACTCCCTCCCAGCTCGTTCGCTCCCACCCGTGGCGCCGCATTTTGAGCTCCCCTGTTATTGCCAACATTCTCGCCGTGCCCGCCTGCAGGCTTCGGCCTATTTGCTGCATCTCACCCCGCATTTCCTTTATTCCGTTTTTTATTTTATTTGTGTTTGTATCCATCTTGTTTTGATATTCGCATTCATTTGTTGCGCATCCGTATTCATCTTTGCCAGCATGGCGAATAGCTGGGCCATGTCGAGTGCACTCGGCTGAGCCGATTCGGGGAGGATCGGGGGGTTTTGGTGGAGAGGGGGAGGGGAGGTGTCATACGCCGCGGCCTCCGCCGCGCCCATTTCGGGCGCTGGGTTCAGTTGGGGAAATTCATCCTGCACCATAAGCATTTCCTGCTCGGGGTTTTCATCCTGGGCCATAGATTATACATTCAAACACATACAATTTCTACCCCCGGCACCCGCTCGCCTTGAGACCCCATCTTATTTCTCGTAAGAGATTAATTTAGATCGCTCTAATTTGGAGGGAATCGGGGGTCGCTCCTCCTCCCCTGAACCGATTCCCGTGAATTTAGTTGGAGCGGGAGAGTTTATTTCCCACTCCGGACACCAGTGTTGCGAATTCGCGCCCGCCGGCGTGCGAACGGCCACGTAACTCGAATCGCGCACGTCGCCCACCGGACGACAATTCAGTCGTGACCCTTTCGGAACAAGCCGGGAGCTAGTCATGGGTGGGGTTTAACCTCACCACGATCTTGCCAATTGCCCACCCGCGCAGATAGGGTTGCTCGCCAAATTCGATCTACCTAAGTACCTGCGCAATGGTCGACCGGGCGATCGTACCACGCCACAGGCCGACTCCGGACACGAACCGCTTAAGCGGTCCGTTCCATGCTACAGTGATAACCGAGCGTGTTATCTCGGCCTTGACGGTTCCGATTAATTACCGGGATGTTGCACCACTACGAACCCTTACGTGAAGCAGGATGGAGAGTCAAACAGAGAAAAGACGAACGAAACGGGAACAGTTCAACAAGCAAGCATTTTATTCACGGCACACGGAAAGCACGTATAACAGCCATACAGAATCGAAATGCACAAAGCAAATGTAAGAGTTAAAACCGACTACGCGCACACACGGCAACACTTATACAGTTTTACTTCACAGACGGCGCCAACACACATTTACACAAAATCAAAAGAAAGAAGCCACCCTCACAGACAAGGAGGCAGACAGGCCCGTAGGCCAAATGTGCGCGGGACCTAGAGGAGCGGCCAGGTCCGCGAGACCGGGGGGTCTTACCCGCGTCCTCATGACGCGTTGGCGGGCAAACCGCAAGGTGTCCGCGCGCCTGTGCCCCGACTCCGGGCCCCTGGCGTGCTGTTGGCACCACGTTTGGGGTGGGGGAGGAACGGGGCCCCCTTTTGCACTATCTCAGCGTGGGGGGGGGGGGGGAAATTGTTGATGCCCTGGGGGAGGGGAGTGGCTGGCTGGCTTGGGTCCCGCGACGAGACGAGCGATCCCCCACACCGCAACTCGTCGCCGACCGCCGTCCTTCTTGCCTCGGACCCGAGCTCCCTTGCTTGCGGTTCCACCGCACGCACGCGACTCAACTCCACCAACGCAACGCTCCTTGTCCCAAAAGCGACTTCTCGACGACACTCTCCAAGCAACTCCAAAACCCAACTCGCTCCAATTCGCCTTGCGCTCGCCTTTTTATAGGCAGCAGGACAGCCAATATGCAAATTTTAGGATCAGAACGGATTTGAGGCGGGCCCCACGCCCCCCCCCCCGGTCAGCCTTGGTCGGGCAAAAATGGGCGTGAACCTCTCCTGATCCTAAAATTTGCATATACGGACTTCATACACACGGTTGGAGGCGGGGCCAAGCCACCCCGCGCTCGCTAATTGGACGGAGGAGAAGTGGGCGTGAGGCGTTTCTGATCTGAATTTTCCCCTCGGAAAGGCCGCCATTCGCGCTCGGCGCTCGGTGCGTTCGGCATCGCCGAATGGGCCCGAGACAGCCCGACGTTCAGTGTTCACAGGTGGTGCGGGAATGGCCGTAGAGGACGATGATGTGGATGAATTCGTGAAGGTAAAGGCGAAGGTGGTGGAGGGTCTTCTGTGGTGAGGTTGGTTTGTGTTGTGTGAGGTTGGAGCGTGGTTGTAGTTGGTGACGATGGCTGGCGTGGTGGTTAAGGTGGTTGTTGTGTGATGGCGGTTAGACGTGGTTGGTTCAAAATAAAGATAGAACAGAAAAAATGGCTAACTCAAAAGCGTCGCAGCCCGGATGAATCACATAAATTCCCTCTATACAACGGGTTTGGGCTAACTACACATGTACCTATCGAGATATCTCACCTGCGGGCCCTTTATGGTGTAGGCGAAGTTTCCGCCGTACGTTGTTTGTTTCGATATGGCAAGGTTCAATTGCACGTTCGGACACTGCAAGATTCTGACTTTGATTCACGACACAAATCCTATAAAATGAGTGTGTTAAAACGTGAATGTAAAGTTGCTTTCTTACAGAGGGGAAGTGCCTTTCTAAAGAGTTGTTGAAATATTTGAAACTGCATTGAAATATATGTGTGTGATTTTGATTAAGTTTTAAAAAGCATTGAACGTAACTTGTATTTCCTGTTGCTGAGTTACTGAGGGTTGATGATGAATTATTGATTGAAAAGTGATTGAATTATTATTGAATGATATTAGTGCATTTTAACAGTGGGTTTTAATAAATTGTATTTTTAATTTCCTTCTGTTGTATGTTGTGCGCTGGTGTCAACACTGGTGTCACTAAACATTTTAAAGTGATAGTTTTAATTGTCTGCCGTGTGACCCTTCATGTACTTGCGGGGCACTCGCACTGAGGCATGGAGGCCGTGTGCAACAAGATCCCAATCAGGCCATGAACTGCACTGCTATTAACTGTTGTGTGCTCAGCAAATGGCTTGAGCACTCCAATTAAATGGTTGATAAGGAACGGCTGGCTTGGCAAGTGAAAGCAATCACCGAACTGTCAGATTAAACACGCAACTCCAGGAGACATCCAAAATGGACAAATTAACGCTTTTTTATTTTTTAGCAAAAGGAACTGCTAAGTTGAATTCTGGAGCTTAAATTTTGTAATTCGGTTTAGTTGAAGAGATTCTTGAGGTTATGGCATGTGCGGAAATGAAATGAAGCCACGAACGCTGGCATCTCCGGGCATTTATAAGCATTACATGTATTCATCGGTTCGTAAATACACACATATAAACACACATAAATAAACACACAAACACGGATATATTATGTAGTAGTAAGTCCTTAAAAAAGCTATTTTATTTGAAGTTATAACCTTAACTTGCAAGCAATTTACTGATTTCCCAACTGCCCGGATCATCAGCTGGGCACCGTTTTCCATCGAGGTTTCGATCCTTTCAGCCCAGAACCTCTCCAAACGGCGGATCCACAAGCCCGGTCACAGGTCCACATCAGTAGATTACTCAACATCAATGAACCTACAACCCAAAATTGTGTCCAGACAGTCAGTCAACACAGCAATGCAATATCCTTATTCAAACATATTTAATTACTACTTATATTTAAAGTATTACTACATATGACTAGCTTTAATCATACACCATTTTATACGATAATATATTAAGCGATTAAACACGTTACCTTGCAGACATGTCCATTACACAGCACCTCCATCTAACCAGACTCAAACTGTCATTAACAGCCGATTTTAAAATGCTGTACTGCGAATATTCGCAACCATCAATAAATTATATGAATGCCTATTTATAATGTATTTTATAAAACAACATATTTATTTGTTGTATTTTCATCGAAATACCTTCATTATTTAATACTATATATATATATATATACAATCAATAATATTAAATAAAGAATTTACCTCATTAACATCATGAATTCATGATTATTATAACAAATGCAATGCAATTAGAACTTGTTAACATGATAACCAACCAAACTTAAATAAAAGGTGACGATGGAGTCTAAAGACATTCTCACAAGACCTAGATTGAAACAATCAGCCAAATATCCTCTGTTTTTTTTAACATGATGAGAAAAAAAACCTTCTCAACACGTTCCACAAAATCATCCTTAACTGAACAAATTCTTGCAATCTCAGTAGCTGAGATGAAAAGATATTGTAACGTATTTTAATGGGAACATTGCGACCTGGAAAGGTGTACAAGACTACAGGGAAACTGAAATCATCAACTTCATGATATTGTTGCGGATC
>CM068962.1:48896539-48907265 GCA_035128595.1 Eptatretus atami
ACCCTGTGCCCACCACCCCTTAGTTGATCCCACAATGCTGGAAAGATGGAGCAAAATTAAGATAACCAAATAACGTGAGATTAAACTAAACTTTTTTTTCTTAGCAATAAGCCATGACACTTTCTTTTAATTTTTTGGGAATAATACATGATTTCACATAAAACGACTTGTACAAAAGTACACTTATTGGCAGTATTAGTTCAGTGTGCAAATGTAATTTTTTTTTACCCTACAGTGTCTAAGGCTCATGGAAGATGACAGGACATAATGGACAAATTAGTATAACACAGGAGAATTGGATCTGTCATTTGTACATCATGAGGTGAATGTTCAGATCAATACAGGGAAAATGGAAGTTGCAGGGGCTGCCTTATGGAGGGAATGCATGGCGATTAGAAAGGGTCCGCCTTTGATGGGATTCAAGTCTCGTCTTCACGGAGCTCTGACGGGAGGAACTTGTACTGCTGTTGGCGGATCTGCGCTAACTTGCGTCTTGCTTCCTCCAGTTCTCGCTCCTTGCGTAGCATTTCTTCCTGTGCCGCAATTATCTGTGGGATTTTCTCCAATGAGTCAACTGATGTTCCACAGGCGGTAGAGCGCGATTGACGAGCAAAGGGAACAGCTGCAACCATGAGATGTATTTACTGACAATTCAAATGACAACAAATTTCCAAACCTGAGCAATCCCACCAACAAAATGACTCTTCACTGTGGGCACGTTGTCACCCTCCTCGTCGTCGAAAGCTGCAGCTTTCTGTGCTGCTTTGACAAGGTTTTCCGAAGCCTTTTTGACAGCATTTCCAGCAACCTGTGATGCAAGGAGAATGCAACAGAGTGTTGGATAACTCAAACGTGGTGGCAAAAAGCCCCAATCCTTTAACCTGTGAGCAGTTTTTCACAAACCTGGAGTCTGCGCATAGCGTCTGAATCTGGATCTGCTTTGACCATGCAGGCTACCAGGAGCTGAGCTGTGGAGGCTGCCACCTGCTTGGCCGAGGAAATTAGCTTTTCATCGCTGCCGTGGCCTTGCACAGCTGCGTTGGCTGCATCACAAAGGTTGCTCGTGGCTGCTGCCACCATGCGGGCCTATTGAAAAATCAAAAGGCCGTGGAGAGAGACCGAGTGAAAATTGCTTGCTCTGGTCTTTGTGTAAAACTGTTGAATGAGACCCACATATTGTGCAGAATAAACATGATACAATGACAGACAGCTCATAAGAAACAATATGAAATTGGAACCAATTCTCATTACAAGAAATACAAGGTACAACTAGAATGCACTTGAGGGAGGTGCTGACTCATGTCGTTATGTTTCTCTTTGAAGAAGAAGTCATGGTTTTGTGATTTCATGTAATATAACAAGCTTGACACAGGGGTGTGAGCTGGAAGCCAACATGTTTTCATTCACATATACTGTAAATATAATGATTTAGCGTAATATTTATTTAAATATGATGATATTTCACTGGCAATTAGCATTACTGCAGGATGTAGTTTTTTTTAAGATAGAAGTGGTAGTTTGTTAAAAAAAAAAAAAAGAAGAAGAGAAGGAAGGTACCAATAATGCCACATGCATATTGATACATAGTACTGTACATCCTAACTTAGACATTGTATCCCCATCCCAAGGAGGAAGGGGCTACATTTATTTTGCACCCACGACCTGCCTCTGGGTACCCTGGGCATGCATGCAAAATTTGAGTGAAATTAACCAAGCAACCATACAGTAACTTAGAAGATAAACTTGAGTATTGAAATCAACACATCTGTGTGTGTCAGCAGAATAAGTCAACAACACGAGTAGCTCGATTCACCAAGTTTGGCACAGAGTTTCAATATTGTACACACACACAAACGATTATCTAACACTCACACACCGACCTATGGCCACAGAATGAGTAACTATAGTCCTGCACTAAATTTAATTATATATTCTTCCTTGTCCAAGATAAGCTCAAAGTTGAACTTATCCGAGACTTTCGCAATTTGAAGCTTTGTGCCAAATTGGGTGATTCTAGTTGTCCTCATTGGCCAGTTATTCCGACGACAAACAAACACAAACACAGACGGGATCATCACACCACTCAAGCGCTCGGCCTATGGCCACGGCATGAGCAATCGGTGAATAACAATAATTAAAGCAACAAACGTGTTATTTCTTTCTGTGAAAAGTTAATTTGTAAAGGAAAGAAAATAAGGAAGTAATATGCAATCCAGCTATGTTCACAGGCTGAAAGTGATAAATGATAAAAGTGAAAATGTTAAGAATCGGCTCATGCAAAAACACGTTAAAAATGAGGTCTAGTGATAAGTCGTTGTGTAATTACATTACAAACTAGAACGGCCCTCGGTAGAGCGTATACTTCCGCCAGGCTGAACAGTTCACATTTTGTATCCCACTGATTGGCCGGATCTACAGCTGGACCTTAACCAAAATCGAATCTGCTTGTTTTTGTCACCTACCCAACTCATCCATCCACAAAGTTTTGTCATAATCCATCCACAACTTTTTGAAATATCATGCACTATATCATTTTTGGCCCCATCCCTCAATGGTGAAGAATCGCTTCAAAATTAAAAAAAAAAATTCTCGTATCTGGATCCAGATCGTTACGAAAATCGAATCGATTCATCTTTGTGACACACCCAACCTGTCCATCAAATTTTGTCTGTGTCTGTCGATAACTTTTTTAGATATCCTGCTCACACACAGACCAACAGAGAGAGTGTCAGACAAACAGGGGTTAAAACATAACCTCCATCCACGTTCAGTGGAGAAAGTAATGAGGGTTAGCAAAACACATATGTACTTCGAGTCAAACTGAGGCTTATAAGTACTCGCAGAGCAAATGAGAATGGTTTGCTGAAGCCTGAATCTAATCAGAGTTTCGGCATATTAAGTATCCAAAGGACAAATGAGGCCTATTGGAACATGTAAATATTTTCAGTTCAAGTTAGGTTAGAGCATTGGTCCCCAACCTGCGGCCCATGGAGCCCTATACTGCGGCCCGCGAGCACTTTCCAATCAAAACACATTTCCATGTAGCAATTTTAAAGGGGTTTACACAATGCCACTGCTGGCCACTGCCGGCCGGCGCCATGACCTGAAAAGCCTTACACAATGCCGCTGCCGGCCACTGCCGCTTACCGCCGGGAGGAATCAAATCTATTTGCATCAATAAAACTCAATAAAATGAATCAATTTTTTTCTGGCACCCAACATCCTTGGGAGTAGTGAATGCGGCCCGTGGGATCAAAAGGTTGGGGACCACTGGGTTAGAGGGATAGTCGAAAAGTTCACCCTGCCTGCCTACCACCCCTCTCCCTCACCCAACTATGAAGAACTTCACACAGGTGTATAGCATTTGCCAACTTGCGGCATACATTTTTCTGAGCAGTGGTAAATGTGTTTTTAGCTTGAAAAAAAACTATTTAAGCTTCCATCATGTAGTGACAACACGAAAAGTGCTCACAGTAGAAAGGGAATGCATGCAGTACGTATTTTTGCCAAAATGAACTCCAATGTGTCTTATGGTTACTCACAGCAGAAATGAGGCCTTGAGACCACTGCCCATCATTGGCACCATTAGATGCACATGCCCCCACCTGTTTAAAGGTATGATCATAGACCAAGAAGTAAACAAAGAGGTTAAAAAAAATACTTTCCAGACAACCAGAAAAGCATAACATATACTGCAGATGTTCCAAATGAAACAAACTGCAAAAGGTTCCCGAGCAGGTTCCATTGTGGGATTTATTCAGTGAAAAACATTTGATCGCTGAGGCTTCCGAGGTTTAGCTATGGCAGTCAAAAGAAAACTTCAGTAAAAGTCGGACATACATACACACCTTTCCTTGTGCAACCAGCTCCCGCTGCGCCACAGACGCAGATTTCACCAGAGCGCTGGTGGCAGCTGCAATGGCCTTGGCAGCCTCGAGAATCTGCTCCTCAAAGTTCAGGCTTTCATCTGCTTGCTAGTTCAAAAAGGCAAATATACAAGGGGTTGGAGGGCTGTGATCCACTAACACAGCCGTAACAACAGGGCAAGTCTCTTATTGAAATCGCACTGCAAATGCATTTCCCATGTGTCCGTAAGTGTCACAAGTCCAATAATTTAATGGTGTCATCATCACACAATGAACATTATGAGGTAATAGTCACTGCATTATTTAGCAATGACAAATTCAATGTCATCTTCTATTCACAGTCGCTCTGTGCGAGTACGAGAGGAGGTCCAAGGAAAAGGTGTCGTGGATGGATTTAGCTGCATCCTGCACGTATGCTGAAAGTGCAAAACACTGTGACCATATGTTTGATATACAGTTGGTAAATGACACACAACCATATATACCAAACATATCAGACGATGTTAAGCATTACCAATTCTCCAAGTTCATCGGCGTGCCAACCCTGAGAACCTGTGGACCTGAACCTGCAAGCAAGGCCTGTGCTTGTAAAGGGAGGTATAGGTATCATTGTGCCTGGAATGCAAGGACAGGAACAGAAACGTGTGTATTGGTAAGACGAATTGGCCCTAAGACAAATCTCAGGGTATTTGCATAAATTTGAGTCAACCAATGTTGACGGTTTTTAGATCAGGCAGACAGAACGAAGAACAGGCAGATAAAATAAAATGACACTTAAATGATATAGAATTTAATGAAATAAAATTAAATAAAACCGACAAGCAAAATAAATAAATCAAATCAATGGCACGAGACATGAAAATGGCCAAGAATTCGCCTTTCATTGCATCAACTTGGCCAATAATTCGCTTCAACTTCAACATCAACTTGGCCAATAATTTAAATTCACATCAACATCAACATCAAGAATTCAAATTCACATCAACAGCAACATCAACATCAATATTCACATCAACATCAATATTCACATCAACATCAACATCAACATATATTCACATCAACATCAACATCAATATTCACATCAACATCAATATCTACATCCAACATCACATCAATATTCACATCAAACATCAACATCAATTATTCAACATCAACATCAACATCAATATTCACATCAACATCAATATTCACATCAACATCAACAATCAACATCAATATTCACACATCAACATCAATATTCAACATCAACATCACAACCATCAACATCAATATTCCACATCAACATCAATATTCCACATCAACTATCATATTCAACAACATCAACATCAACATCATATTCACATCAACATCAACATCACATCAATATTCACATCAACAATCAATATTCACATCAACATCAATATCAACATCAACACAACATCAATATTCCACATCAACATCAACAATCAACATCAACATCAATATTCACATCAAAACATCAATATTCACATCAACATCAACATCAATATTCACATCAACATCAACACATATTCACATCAACATACATCAATATTCACATCAACATCAATATTCACATCAACATCAACATCAATTATTCACATCAACATCAACCATCAATTCAATCACATCAATATTCACATCAACATCAACATCAACACAACATCAATATTCACATCAACACAACATCAACATCAATATTCACATCAACATCAATATTCACATCAACATCAATATTCACAATCATTCACAATCAACATCAACATCAATATTCACATCAACATCAACATCAATATTCACATCAACAGCAACATCAACATCAATATTCACATCAACATCAACATCAATATTCACATCAACATCAATATTCACATCAACATCCAACATCAATATTCACATCTAACATCAATATTCACATCAACAGCAACATCAACATCAACATCAATATTACATCAACATCAATATTCACAATCAACACAACATCAACATCAATATTCACAATCAACATCAATATTCCACATCAACATCAACATCAAACAAATCATTTCACATCAACAGCAACATCAACATCATATTCCATAACATCAATATTCAACATCAACATCAATATTCACATCAACACAACATCAATATTCACATCAACACAACATCAACATCAATTATTCACATCAAACATCAATATTCCACATCAAACATCAATATTCACATTAACAGCAACCATCAATATCACATCAACAGCAACATCAACATCAAATATTCACATCAACATCAATATTCACATCAACACAACATCAACATCATATTCACATCAACATCAATATCACATCAACAGCAACATCAACATCAATATTCACATCAACATCAATATTCACATCAACATCAATATACACATCAACAGCAACATCAACATCAATATTCAACAACAATCAATATTCACATCAACAGCAACATCAACATCAATATTCAATCAACATCAATATTCACATCAACATCAATATTCACATCAACAGCAACATCAACATCATATTCACATTCAACATCAATATCAATCACATCAATATCACATCAACATCAATATTCACATCAACATCAATATTCACATCAACAGCAACATCAACATTGCCAATAAGTTGAATTCGCATCAACATAAACATGGTCAAAAATTTGACTTCCGGTTCCGGTTCTTGAGTGACGGTGGTGATTCCTCTTCAGGGTCTCTGCCGACTTTCTCAACGATAAATTTTCCGGTCGTTTTTGTCACGTTTTTACTTTTATTTTGTTATCTCTGTGTTTACTGTGTGTTTCTAGTTCGGTCTTGTGTTAAAACTTGTGCTAATTGTTGAGTTTTCGTCATCTTTTCATATCAGGTTTCCTTGAGGCCTACCCTCCTTCCCGTTTGTGTGCACGATCATGTTTACTGTGTTTTCTCCTTATTACCATCAGTTTTTATTTTCTCCACTTTTCCCTCCACCCTCCTTCTAACCGAGTGACTTCCTGTACCGACTCTTCTTCCTCCTTCTGACAATCTACCATCTTCTGCTTTTGCTGACTCACATTCACCATACACCTTCACAATTTTTCCTTCAACCTTTCCTTCACCTAATCTTACCTAATCTTTAAATAAAAAAAAACATTTATTATTTTAACATCTCACCTTACACCTCCTGTAACCACGTGTTTCTCCACACCCTCTTCTTCTTCCTGTAACTTTCGTCAAACTACCAGATTCCTTCTGCATTTGCTGATTCAAATTCACCAAACACCTGCATGATTTTTCTTCAACCTTTCCTTTTCCTAATCTTACGTAATCTTTATCAAAAAATAAAAAATAAAAAAACTGTCTCTTAAAATGTTACAACTTCCATTTTCACAGGTGTGGTTGTGGTTGGTGGTTTTCGATGATTGGCATCTATCCATTTGCTTTTCTTTTCTTTTCTTTAAAGGTGTTTTCATTCGACTTTATTCCTTCTCTGTGCTGTCTAAACTGCCACTGTTTCCGTATTCTTTTCTCCATTCTCTAATTCTCCTTTATTGCATCCTCAATAATCTTTTAATCGCATCTCTGACTTTAAATTTTTTTCAATCCCAGTATGCGATGCTGTTCCATATGTTTCCATCAATCGTACTTTTTTACCACTATCCGTGCCATTCACAGTCCTCATTATCGTCCTTAATCATTACGCTTCTCCTAATGCCTCACTATCCCTGGCTCTTCACTCATCTTGCCTATCCTACTTGCTCTTGGCACCTCTTACCGTCTTCTGCTTCTATATCGCAGCTTCTCTGTTGTCTCAAAGTGATGGTGCTGTTCTCATTGTGGGCCATTTCTAACCTAAAGAATATCTTACTTCTCAATCAAGTAACTGCTTCATCACCACAACATGCTCCTTCCTCTCTAGCACACCTGCCCTCTGCCTTCCTTAACCCTTCAATGTTGTGCCTTCCCCTGCCGCTCTACCCTTCTTCAACATACTCCACAAGATTATGCTTCCCTTCCCATCCATCTCGACCCTGATCCATTGTGCATCCTCTCATGCTCTCCTCTCAAACAACTTACACCTTTCCACCCTCAGCGTTCTCTTCTTCTTCTCCATCCTTCAACCATTGCCTCCATCTCCCCCTACTCCCTTCCAAACGTTGCACCGCCCACTCACATCCACAAGCTGCCTCCTTCCCTTTTTTGCCCAATCTCACTCCTATCTGGCATCTCCCCTAGTCTTTGCTCCTCCTTTTCAAATTCCTTCCCTCTCTTGTCCTCTTCCTGTACCAGGCTCTCCCTCCTTCTTCACTTACGTTGTGACTTCATATCTGGGGCCTTTGCTCAAACCTGACAGATATTTCCATACAGGTTGCTACTGACAAACCAGACATAATCTACTGAACAGAAACTTTTCTCCTTCAAGACGTCTCTGACTCCCCAGTATCTCTCCCTGGTTACTCCCTCCTTCGGTATGACAGACCTGAGCCTCGTACTGGTTCCCGAGTTGCCCTCTTCATCAAATACTCTATTTTTCACTCTCCATGCACTGCCCTCTCTCCCCCACACCCCCAAGAATACCTCTGGCTACAGCATCCCCTCCACTCCCACCTCATGTTTGTATGTGTGTTGTACCGTCCATCAAACGAAAACATGAACCAACTTCTATCCTCTCATCCCAGCTCTCTCTTCCCCATATGTGGTGACTTCAACTGTCATCATACCAGTTGGCTGGGTGTGGGTACCTCCTTCACCTGCCATGGCACTTCAGCAAAAGACCTCTGTGACTCATTGGGACTGACACAATCTGTCAACTTCCCGACCCGGATCTCAACCAACGGTACTCCATCTCTTTTTGACCAATTTTGACCATCTGATTTTGACCAATTTCCCTGAAAATATCTGCTGTTCTTCCTCCGCTCCAATCGGTTCATCTGACCACATGCTCGTCAAAGTAAACATCTCTCTGGCTGTTATTGGAGAACCACCTGAGCGCCGTCGAGTCTGGAATTTCAGTCAGGCCGAATCGCAGGGACTTCAAGCAGCCATCAAACTTCTAGATTGGTCTCCCATCTCTACTTCCTCTGACATCAACTCATCTTGGGAATTCTTTCAAAGAAACTTATTCTCTCTCATGCACAGATTTATCCCCTCTCGACTTCAGTTGCACAGATGTATCCTCCAACCCATGGTTCACTGAAGCTTGTGGTGAGGCAGTTGTCCTGAAACAACTTGCCTTCGCCTCAGGGAAGGCTAATCCAACTGAAGGTAATCTCAGTGCCTTCCACAAAGCTCGGAACAAGTGTGTGTCTACCCTCAGAAGAGCCAGAAAACAACATCTTTCTTATCTCAAGTCTGAACTCTCAAACCTGTCTTCCTCCTCCAAATCCTGGTTGCACCTAATTAAGTCTGTTTCTGGTGTATGTTCCCCTTCCATCCCCTCCTTACCTCAAATGGCTGCACAGCTGACACTGCACATGAAAAGGCTGAATGCCTAAACTCCGCGTTTGCTTCGAAATATTGTGTCCCAAACCCATCGCTGTCTGCACTGACCTAACACAGTCACACCCAGCTGTTCCTAGACTCTGTGTCCTTTTCTCCTGACAAGGTGGAGAGCTTGCTGTCAAACCTCAACTCAGATCCTGCAACCGGTCCAGACGGCATCAGCCCTTGTGTTCTAAAAACTTGCTCTCTGCTCTTGCTCACCCTTACCTCTCTGTTCTATTCACCCTCTCATTTGCTCAAGGTCATCTGTTATCTGCTTGGAAATCAGCAAACATTACCACTCTGTATAAAAAAGGTGCAAAAACAGATCCCTGCAACTACTGATCAATCAGCCTTCTCCAAATCATCAGCAAGGTGATGGAATCCATCATCGCTTCAGACATTAAATCCTTCCTCTTCTCCAATGGCTTGATTTCCGATCATCAATTTGTTTTCAGACCAGGTCACTCCACCCTGGATATGCTGCTTTTGCTCTCTCAACAACGGATGGAGATCCTCAATGTCAGACATGAAATCAGAGCCATCCCCCTTGACATATCGCGTGCTTTCAATACGGTCTGACACCCTGCCCTGCTCATCAAACTCTCTTCTGATGGTTTCCAAGGCCATCTCCACTCATGGCTCGCAGACTTCCTCTCCTGTCACAGGCAACATGTGGCCCTTAAGGGAGTTCTCTCAATCCCTATTCCTGTCCAGGCTGGAGTTCCTCAAGGTAGCGTTCTGGGCCCTGTTCTTTTTCTGGTTTTTCAATCATTATGCGTCTCCGACTCTCTGGAAAATCCTCTATATCTCTTTGCTGATGACTCCACCCTCTGCCGTACCATCTGTCATCCCTCAGGGCAAGCAGCACGCTTCTTCGCTCACTGCAGATCGGATAAATCAACAATCTGGTCCAACACGTGGAACATGTCTTTCAATCCGGCAAATCTCACTCTCTTCTACTATGTCTCTCGAAAGGACGCGTTGAAACCCCCCCCCCCCCACCATCTACTTTTCTCAACAATCCTCTGAAGAAGTCCTTTCTTTCAAGCTTCTGGGTTCCTCAAATTATCCCTTTGCCAATGCTTCCAGGAAAGATCATTTCCAGGTGCCTCCAAAGCCAGTCGCTGACTGGGAATCCTCCATCGTGCAAAGTCCTTCCTGTGGCACACCTGAGCTCCTGACGCAATACAAGGCTTTCGTCCGCAGCCTGATGGAGTAGGCTGCTCTCTCTCTCTGGGCTGGTGCTCCAGCCTCTCACCTTTCTCGACTTCACGCTGTGGAAACCAAGGCATTTAAGATCATTGGTATCTCTGGCATTGAGGCTGAGTCTTTGGGTCTATCACTCTCTCACCGCAGGTAGGTCGGTGGTCTTTCTCTATTCTACAGTCTTCTCGACGGC
>CM068962.1:48907278-48920954 GCA_035128595.1 Eptatretus atami
CTGTCGGGGATATGTTTCCCCCATATTTCCGCAGGGCGTACAAGGTCCACCAGCAACCCCCTTCTGGTAAAACTACCAAAATCAAGAATCACTGCTCACCTTCCCTCTTTTATTCCTCTTTTTTTTCCCAACTTTGCAACAAACTCACACACTCTCTTCAATCCCACTCTTCCCTCCAGGTCTTCAAAACTGCTGTCCACCACCATCTCTGATCTCTCTCCATCCCAAACCATGATCTTTTCTACCCCCACTGATCCACCCTAAACCCACCTCCTTCAAATTCCCTGCTTTCCTCCCTGAAAGTCCCTGTCGTGTAAGGACCTAAAAGTCGCTGTCGTGTCCATCTTGTACACCCCATGTTCCCCGCCCCATCCCTCTCCCTTCCACAGATCTCCTCATGTCTCTGTTCCCCACTGTTTTTTCCTTCCCTCTCCCACCCCTCTTGTCTCCTGCTCCCTTTGTTGTACATTCTGTGTGTTAGCTCTCATACAAGCTTCGACATTGCATATAAAAAAAACAAAACATCAAAATTGCCAATTATTCAAATTCACATCAACATTAACCTCGACATGGCCAATAATTTGAATTTGTATCAACATCAACATTCACAACAACATCAACATAATTTGCTTATCAGAGACTATTTTGTAATGGATATGCTGATCAGCACGACAGCGTCATTCGTATGCAGCACGTTGCTGTGGGTTAACATCCCTTCTTGCAGAGGTGTGACGTGTGACGTGTGACAGTGCCAATGTTGCAGTGCCCCCTGCAGGCTAAAGCAGGAATTTGGAGTTTGGTCAGGGTGCTGGTGATATAGACTGGTCAAAATAGGCCATTTTAGGGTCAAACCCACCACAAATTGCAATAGTAATCATTCGAGTTTTTTTTCACTCCAATATTCTCATAGAATGACATACCAAAAGTCACCTTAAATCGGGGCATTGGAACAGCTTCATTTTGACCTCAGTTTAAGGTGACATTGAAGAAAAAATTGCAGCCAAAATATAAGGGGAGGGTATAGTAACATGACCATATCATGACAAATTACTGGCCGATTCTCAATATTAAGATATCAGTAGATTCACAATAAATTACCTTTCAAACAACACCACAAGTAATGATGTAGAGCTAAAATTAACATCATGACGGAAGAAAAACATTTCTGCCTATCACTAAAAATTATCGAATTAGACATATATGTTGACATTTTTAAATTCACAATTTTTTTAATTTACAAAGTAGGTCCGCAATTGGTCTGAATATCTATATACATGATTTCTGACTGTCACAGTTTTTAAATTTTGCCAATATGTAATGTAGTTAGTGAGATATAACCAATTTACTGAAGATTGAAGGAGGGTTAACATTTCCAAAATTCTTCCCTTCAAATGGCAATTTCGGCATAAGTCTCATATTACTGCAAAACCTCAACATATTTACAGAATATAAAGTACCAACATAAATAAATACTATGATGAATCATTATACAAATAAACACAATTATTTTGTTCCTGGAATTTCACTAATCAATATTCCTATAAAAGAAATCAGACAATTAGTTTATGCTTAGAAGTTTGGAATCTCCTGGGTGCTGATATGTTATACTTTATCTGCATTTATTGCTATGGAATTTAAAATAGCAAAAACACCAAACTAAAAAAGCTATTCTAGCCAGAAGTACTAATAAAGCTACTAAAAGCAAATATACAACACATTTTGTAATATGTACATGTGAATCTTAACAGTCCAATTCCAGGGTAGCCATTCTTTTCAATACTACATGTAACTAGTAAACTAGTACTACACTATTTGTTACAACTACATAACAATCACTATTTTATAGTGCTATCAAGAGCTGACATGTATATCTAATGAAGAAAAATAAATATTTTAAACTACTTCAAGTAAGTCACTTCTAAACACACCTTGAAAAAAATAAAGTCACAAATTACACATTATAATACATCTCAGCATCACTTTCTGGATCAGGCAGAATTGCATTCGAGCAGTGTAGGCCTTTACATTCTCACATGCTGGAGAAACATTCTAGGCCAATTTTCTACATGAGCATCTCTGTGTGCTACAGTTAGTTCTGCAATTGCAGTTGAAGGCTTCCAGAAGATTGTCAGGTGCAGGCTTCAAGTTAGTGTCCACAGGCACCATCTTACCATTGATGATCTTTCATCCCCAATCCACAGCACACATTTCAACCCCACTCCATTGTTGGACCTGATGATAAACACGTTGGCTATGGTACTGGGTTGCTGAAGATGTGGGGGGCAAGATACGAGGTTGCACAAATGTTGTATTGGTTGAAACCTTCTGGTAGAAGCAATGCAAACGAAGTGAGTCCAGTTTCTCACCAGGTTGACCATTGTACAGACACACCATGGCACTTTCACCTGCTGTTACAATGTTCTTCTGTGTTGCTTGAGGGTTTTTGAAAACAGCAGCCTGCTGCCGAAAATATGCACTTGACTTCAATTTCATTAAAGCTACTGGTTTTCCAATGCCAAATACCCTGGATGTGGTGTCACATCCCAGTATGGCATGAGCAAACAAAGATTATCACAGATATGGTCTCCAAGTATGTCTCGGACCAGTTTGATGTTCCAGCACCTTGGGATCTTTTTTGATGTTGCCTTTGATTCTGGTCTGAAATAGATGTCATACACTGTCTCTGATGCCTGACTGCAAAGGAGTACTAGTAAGTCAGTGTCGTCACCAACAAGAACAGTGTCCTTGCTATCAGCTGATTTAATAGCAGTTTGTGTGATCAGGACATCTGCATCTCCTTTTGCATGCAGTACATCACAAGCATGCAGTTCAAATTGTTCACTGAGTAGGTTGATAAATCTCTGTTTGTTGACATTGTTTGTCAAAAACTGATCTTTCTTCATTGGACAGACCATGTCACTAGTGAAATGTACAGGGACACTGGCATCATTTAGCTCGCTTGTCATGGTGAACATCTTTGGTACATGGTCCATTTTCATAATCCATCGAAGACTATGATGGCATGGTTGTATTTATCTGCAACATTTTTTATGTCGTGGCTACAGATTTCATCATAGGTCTGTCCAACTTTCCATGGAATTCTATGCAGGAGTGCACCACCATCTAGAACATATTGCACATCATTTGAAATACTAAACATGCCAGAGAAATTAGATGAGAGTTGGTTCCATAGAGCATCTGCCAGTGGTGATTTATTAGGTGCAAGCAGTACATTATTTGTTTCAAAAAGTGATGGAGGGTAACTGCAAAGCTCATGTGTAAATGTCTCTTGCAAATCACCAGATTCTTTTCCTGCAGTAACCATACGCTGAAAGAGCAATAACGGATCAATAGATACAGACTCTTTGGCTGTTTGCATGGCCTTTGCCTCTAGAGTCACAACCTGATTTTTTATTCTTAACACATAGTCTAACACCTTGTGACCAATCATTTCATTTAAGATCTTCTCCCCTACACAGAAGACATTATCAACATTGACTGAATCACTTGCAGTAACACCAGTGTCAATGCTGTGCAGGCTTAGGTCAGTATCAAATGGATTTTTTGATGACAGGAATGACAGAGTTTATGGGTGTCATTGATGCCCTTTCTTGACGGCAGAAGACAGGTCCTTGTGTTGATGGCTGGTACTATAGTGCACTGATGTGTAATCTTGAAAGCAGTGTTAACCTCTGAGCAGACAGGACTTGATAGTAGCCATGTTAGCCTTTGTGTTTCATCCATCCCTCTTCCTTGTGAAACCTCCTGTAGTCTTCAGGCTTCTCATGAGGACCTGCTCAATCACAAGATTGTTGAAAGCCCAGCCCAGTATTGGTCTGAACGACGGACTACATGAAAGCCATTTTCAAAGTGTTGCTGCACTTCAGGATGCTTAACTGGTAGTGGGTAAGCTGCTGGAGGTATATATGCATTGATTTAGTGTATAGGTTGTTACCAGCAGCAGCCAGATAAGGTAGCATATCATGCAAGGTCTGCACATGCAAATTCCAGTCACCAGTACGTTCTGATATCTACCATTCTCATGTATGTCATCAAAGCTGTGCTGTTCGATGATGCTTTAGTGAATCTGTGGCTTTCTTCATTAAAGAATCTTCCTCTCAAAGATGTCTTTTGAGAAAGCACTTTCCAATGCTACTTCTTTCTCTACCAGTGAATCATACAGTTTCTCTACCTCATGCAGATCAACTGTAATGCTATCCATATCTGGAGACAATTTCATCAACATCTGATGACAGTTGCATATTTATATTTTCACTTGATTCATCATCCTTGTGCTCCATGACTACACTTCCAAAATTAGTGTTTGTCTCCAGCTCAACACCATCACTATTGTCATGCATCCGAGATATACATGAAATAGGAACCAGAGTGCCAAATGCCGTTGAAGCAAGCATGGTATTTAGAGCTGCATCCATCAGAAGGTGTCCACGGAAGGTGTCCATCAGAAGGTGTGGCCCTGTCATATGCCTTTCCATCATCATGTGAGTGAACACTGAACAGCCCTCAGCCCTCAGCCCTTTCAACATTAGTACATTTATTGTATCTTCTATGGCAACCACAATAACATAGGACAAAGTAAATAGACCATTCAGTTATCTTTACTGGGGAATTAAATCTGAAATGGTCATACATCCAAAAATAACTATTTTGGTCACATTCTCCAAACATTATCAACTCTTAAAAACACTAATCTTAGGTCAATACCATTATATATGGTATTGTTAGAAATGCTTTTCATTATGAATCTGTTGATGCCTCTATATTAGGGATAAGTTTTGAATTGTTACAATATTACCATAAATCTAGACCCTACCCAAAATTTTATTTATGAATTTGTGGAAAAATGCTGCCTCAAACCGAGGTCAAAATGGAAATGTTCCAATGCTCCGATTTAAGGTGACTTTTAGTATGTCATTCTACAACATATTTGGAGTGGAAAAAAACATGAATGATTACTATTGCAATTTGTGGTGGGTAAATCACTATTTTGACCGGTCTAATAGCTCAATTGCTTTTCACAGAAAACACCATGGGATCTTTAATGTCCATAATCAAGACTGGCAGATGGGATGCCCAGTTTTACGTCCATCCGAAGGACGGCACACATTTATGAATCACCCTGCTTGTGAAACATCAGGATGACAGTTTATAACTGGGTCGGGATTCAAACCTGGGCTTAGACAGCTAAGAGGCGAGTACGCATACCTCTAGGCCATCCTGTCAGCTCTATTACTACATGAATGACACTTTAGCCACTCTGCCGTACAGTTGACATTCACAATAACATACCCGTGGCTTTTTGCGTGGCTTTAGCTGCTCCAGCTTCTTAGCTGCAGCTTCAATAGCAGCTGCTGCTCCCAAGAGTTCAGCCTCAGCTATCACTGTGGGGTCCTCAGGATCTACCCAATCTGAGCCTTCCCCAAACAAAAATATATAGTTTATGTAAGCATGACATTAAACTGCAAAGTTCAGGTTAAAACAAAATCATAACACAGTATTGGGAAGTCGGGCTTGAAGTAGCCATTATGTGTGGCTTGTACGTGCCCAAAGCACAACCAACCTTTCATTGCTTCCGCGGACTGAATCAGTTCTGTTACTGATGAGGCGACCCCCTTCGAGATAACTGCAAGATGCTGTTTACCCTCTGCAGACGGTTTTTGCAGTACCTGCAGTGGAACCAGACTTACTCAACATCCCAAAACCAGAACAGAGTACAAACCAGATTTTCTCTGCTAGAATCTGGTGTGTTTCGTACAGAAGGTAAGGTTTATAGGAATGCGGGTAAATAAACGCCTTTCTGTGAGGAAGCCATAAAACATACGTGCAAGACGTGTTCCAAAAGGGTCTGGTACCCCTTAGCACATTCCTTGCCATAACGCATGGCTCTCACACGCAACTCATGCGTGACATCTGGGTGGTACGCCGTTTGCTGGAACACAAGCAAATGAACACCGTATTAGGCCAAGCGTTCCTTGGAAGACGTTGAGTCGGTGATGATAAGCAGACAGCAATGCTTTGTTACACACTGTGTGGATGTTCCTCTCCTTTCCAGACTCTCCAAAATGAAAAGGCATTACATACCATTGTGACCGAACTATCTGTTCCACATACATTTCATCACTCAGTCCCAAGGATGAATTGTGTTGAACATGCATGTAAACTTCCCAAAGCCAGTTATGGAACACCAGTTGTGAACTTTTGGATTTATAAAGTGATTAAAAAGAAGAATAGATGCAGGTTAGCGAATACGTACAGTGATGATAACCTCCATCTTCCAAAGGCAAGCATAAAGCAGAACAAAAAGAGTGTGACATGTATGAAAAGCAAACAGCACTAGCAATGTGTTTACAGGCAGATACGGCTGTGACACACAAAGGATTTAACGCAACGTCTCGAGTCAATAGAGAACAGCTTAATGGTTGGGTGGGTAAAGCCGAGTTGCATTTCCCTCACTTGTGTGGCGTTGATTCCCATGTCTACTTGGTAGAAATGTCCACACTCTATGATGGGACTGGTGACTTGTGCAGGATTAATTCTGGCCTGGAAGTTCACCCCGATGCAATTTCAAGAGTACGGGTACACATGATGTTGTTGTCGAGTTAATATCCCATCATGGAAATAACGAATGGTAAGTACAAAAGGGTGAGGATAACCATCAGGCCTCATCGAGGGAATGCCCTTGTGTTCCGAGCCCTGGTGATTGTTGTTGTTGTTGTTGTTGCTTAATCAATTGGGACAGATCACTAGACACAAGACAAGGTACGTTGATGAGTCTTTCAGGTGAGAAAACTGTAGCGGGGTCACATTCGGCCTTACCTTACAATTGTTCAACATCTCAGACACAGCCTTGCGACTCTGATTTGCCATGGCCACGATGCCCTCCTGCTGGCATGAATTCCCAGCTGCCACGGCCTTGGCTGTTGCCATGGTGATGCCTTTTATTGTTCGTATGAATTCTTCAGGTGTGGTCGTTTTCACAGGAGGTTCCCTTGACTCAAACATCTGAAAGAATAAATCAGATATTCACGGAGGATTGTTCAAGCCAATAATATTCCTGATAAAGTATCTGCAATGCAACTTTGAACGATATTATGTAAATACAACACAGCGTGCTTAAACCATGACAGAACCTCCATTACGATGGCAATAATATTTGATATTTCAATTGCAAGAAAACTTTGGCACAGGGAGCGTAAAGCAACGATATCTCCAAAAGGAAGATAAAAATGAAATGTTAGCTACGAGGCCTACAAAAAATTATAATGAGTTTGGAAGCTTTTTTTGTTTTCTTGTATTCCCAATTCATCTTGAAATTCCATCACCAAGTGTGTACAAGGGTTTAGAATTAAATACGTTACAGATCTCATCCAGTTACGTGCTCCCGTCGTACCATAAGCTCCTGTTTGAGGCACTCGATTGTGGCCTCGAGTGCGCGAGTCCCCTTGGTGGCCTCGTCCTCCACAGCTTTTACCGTTTTCAGCAGAGTTGTGACGTTGGTGACCATTATCTGCACAGAGGACAACACACATGGCCTTATGTCATGTGGAACCAGACTGTGGAAACCCTGGGGCTCCATTGCAGAAAGGTTTTATTGAAACATTCCCAGGTAAGAATACAAAATCTATCGTGGCAAATAAAAATTTCGTACAAACACCAACCTTGGCAGATCCCTTGAGGGTTTGCATGGTGCGATCCTCAGATGACTTCCCAGCAGCAGACTTGGTGGCTCCAATAAGATCTCCCAGGGCTTTGGCCACGTCTTTGACGGCATTGATGAGGACCACCTAAAGGTGTATAATGGTGCAGAAATGTGCTACATGAAAGTGTGTAATTACTTCAACCAGCAAAACTGTATAAGGTCTGAATAAAAAAAAAATCCTTTCCCACAGTTCCTCACAAATCAATCCCAGTTACTCACGGATTATATCCTCAACTCCTCAACAATAAACCCCTCAATTACTCTCATATAAACTTCTCAATACTCTCATATAACCCCTTGAAAACTTAACCAATAAGACCTCAATTAATCACAGATAAAAGCACATTTCCTTATGGTTAATCCTTTTTTAAGCCCAGGTGTCAAGTTCTTACGGACCTGTGTTTCAGGGTCTTTACTACCGAGACTGGCTGCTCCCAATTTAACTACATCAGCGAGCCTCGTTATCGTGTTCACAGATGACTGGGCCGCCTGAGCAAGCTGCTCCTGACTGGCCCCAGCTCCAGCCACCAGTTTCTTCGTATCCTCAACCAGGGCCTTTGCAGTCTTTAAAATTGCCTCCCTGTTGAGATAAAAAGCAAATCGTTTGAAAAGAGCGGAAATTGCATCAAGGAAGCAGTTTGGATAATATCATGCTGTTTGGTGATGAAACCATTTGTCCTGGATGAAAACAAAGTAACACTGAGATACAGGGAACAAACCGTACAATTCACAATGTCATTCCAAAGGACAACAAAATCTTCAACCACGATAGGTGAAGGCGTGGGAATCCAATATTCGGAATGCATGACCGTACAGATGTTCCGATAGTGCAGAGCCAAAAAAGGTCAAATATCGTCAAGTTACCTGTGATCGGCGAACATTTGGTCATCTTCCGCGTTCAATGTGCCGGTGCTGGCGAACATGACCGTAGTGTCAAGGTCGGCGATGATGCCAGCCACCGTACTGCCAGCCGTGATGCAAGCTTGCGTGCCACGGTTCCCAGCCTGCAAAGCTGCCATGACCATGGATACCTAGCATGGTAACAATCAGAAAAACACAAGGTTTGTGAAGACAAATGAAGAAAAAGAGAAATCGTTCAATGCTATATACACAATTCTTAATGGAATAAGGCCTGCTACATCCTGTAGATTCGAAAAATGTGGAAGAACGAGTCCATGAATAAACTTACTACCGATTACAGTGATCGAAAAATGGAGCACTTAGAATATGTCAACTCATTTGGTAAATGCAGTCTTAGATTATTGAACAAACTGTTGATGAAATGAAATTCATTATTACATCTTGTGAGCTCCTTAAGTTTACAAGGAAAGCTTCCTTACCATGTCATCATGTTAAATGACTTACCTTCTCTGAGACCTTGCGAGCGGAATCTACGAGTTCGCATTTGGTGAAGCTGTCCGTGGGGCTGCTATGCAGCGCTCCAGCATGTTGTACTAATGATACACAGCAGTGGCCCAGTTCCTGTACTCGGTTCCTGATCTGCCGCCCAACCTGCATCAAATGAAAGTGCATAGCAACAAAATGAACGACAACATTGTCTTATTTCTCCAGCTGTACATCTCCGATTAAACGGAGAAGCATCTGTGTGTCCATCGGGCTTTATTCTAAAGGGTTCCTGCTGCCATCTATACGAATAAATGTCAGTGTGTGTCAATGTGTCAGTGTGTCTCCTCCATAACTCCAAAACCATAAAACCTATCAGCCTGAAACTTTGCATGCATACGAAGAAAACTTCAAGGAAGTGCAAGATTGAAAATTGGGTGTTTGGGTTAATTAAAACACCCCTTTTGAAGATAATTAACAGCCTTATTTAATTATATTCTTTATCAGGCGCATCCTCGGCACCGCTCAATATGTGGTCTGAAGGCGTATCCTAGGTAACCTCGCTGAGGTCTGAAGCCGCCCTGTTTTTTGGCCTGCTCAATCATGCCTTGCCTTGGAACAAGGCCATTTTGGCCATAGTGCCTGCCAGATCTGTGTCTATATTTTCAGAGGTTTCCTGAGGTGTTCTTCAGGGAAATCAAACCAAATCTGGTGAAAATGGACGTTTTAAAACAAAGTTATAACGTTTGCGCGGACCCCAAATCGATGTATCATGTGACGCGTACACAGACGAGCAGGCAACATGGGGGATTTTCTGCAATGTTTATTTCATGGGTGATTGAACTTGGCAATGTCTCCAGGGTTGTTAAGCATAAAGCAGCAATGCTTTTGTGGATAAAATCATTATTTCAACAAATTCATTTTATTTCATTAACTGCTGCGTGCGTGGTGGAGACCGACTTTAAAGTTAAAGAGAACCTACATGGCATGCAGTGACAGCCTGGCCAGTCATTCCTTATCAACCATTTAATTGGAGTGCTTAAGCCACATGCTGAGCGCCCATTGTCGATAGCAGTACTGCACTACGTTATTCTCAGCGAATCGTTCACTCACTGTAGACGCTTTGCCGCACCACATCATTCAGAGTGACTGGGTCGTGCCCCGTCACGCTGAGTGAGTGTTTCATTCCCCGTCACCCTTAGCGAGTGGTTCGTGCTCCGTCACCCTAAGCGAGTGGTTCGTGCTCCATCACCCTAAGCGAGTGGTTCGTGCTCCGTCACCCTAAGCGAGTGGTTCGTGCTCCGTCACCCTGAGCGAGTGCTTCGTGCTCCATTACCCTAAGCGAGTGGTTCGTGCTCCGTCACCCTAAGCGAGTGGTTCGTGCTCAGTCACCCTGAGTGAGTGGTTCGTGCTCCATCATCCTGAGTGAGTAATTAGTGCTCCATCACCCTGAGCGAGTGCATTTTGCTCCGTCACCCTGAGTGAGTGCTTCGTGCTCAATCATCCTGAGCGAGTGGTTCGTGTTCCGTCATTAATTCTGTGCGAGTTGTGAAATAACACCCGATTTCTGAGCTGTTTGCCGTATAAACGTGTTTTCTAAATTACAGAGCCAAATTAATTTTTTTCACCGGTCACCCACAGCTGTTTATAAAGACTAATGTTTGGGAACATATCTCTGAAACGTCTCTATATAAATGCAACGTTGTTTTTCGGTGAAAGTTACTCAAGGTTTTTGGGTTGTATACAGTAAGTTCTGTAGTCGGTAATCACACTGACTCCAACCTACCGATTCCCGAAAAATTGCCGATATAGGCCAAGCACAAGTGGGTGTGTGTGTGTGTTGTTCATAAAGCATAACATATTCTCTCTGCCAACTCCCCTACCAACATCTCTCTCTCTCTCTCTATCTCTCTCTCTCTCTCTCTCTCTCTCTTTCTTTGTCCCATCCCTGCTCTACCCTCTCCCAATACAATGCAGCACCCTCCTCCCTCCCCTTTCTCACTCTCCCTCCCCTCTGTCTGTCTCTGTCTCTGGACATATCCAGACGGTGGTTATGTCTGGACAAAGTTCGTTTCCGGATGTGTCCTGCGGTATTTATGTCTGGACAGGAGTTTGTCTCCGGACGGGAGTTTGTCTCTGGATGCGTCCGTATGGGAGTTTGTCTTCGGATGTGTCCAAGCAGTGTTTGTGTGTGGCCGTATTGTCTCCGGATGCATCCGGCGGGTGTTGTCTCCGGACGTGTCCGGGTGGTGTTTGTCTCCGGGCTGTGTTTATAGTATGACCGGTAGAAAAATGATTTCAGACATTATTTTGTTTCCATCTTCACTGTTATTCTATGCAGAGTCATTTTGATGAAACAGTTTGAATCGTAATTAACGCTCCACCACACGTCTGCCTTCCCTTCCTCTCACCTCACACAGTCTTTCCTTCCCCCACCCCTCCTCGCTCCTTTCCCCTCCACCTCTTCACTCTCCCCGCTCTCTCTCCCTCTTCCCCAGGTTTTTCTCCCTCCCCCCTTTAATATACCCGTCAGCGAAGCAATGGGTGGTATTTGATAGTAGAATAATAAAAATGGTATCAATAGAAAGTAAATAATCAATTTACTTGGAACAAAAGTTTGTGTCCATTTAATGATAAAAATGCCGGTTTTAAAAGCCTGTCTTTCTAGAATTTAAGAAGAATCATCAGTTTGAGCTTAATATAGCAATTCCAACGGTAACATTATTATGATTCTACGAAAGCAGGAACTCTTCAGAATACAGTGGGACGGACATGGAAGGAGCAAACACACAAAATCATATATAGGAATACTTCTCAAAGCAATGGGGAAATATATAAAAGTACATGGAAGGAGCACACAAATAACAACCAACATCAACAGCCACCATGACAGCAGCAACAATTACGTGTGATAAAAGATCCTTTTTTTCGTGCATTTCACTTTATTTTACATCCTCATTGAGACTCACAGATCGCCATGCAATATGTTTGTGAAGTGCAACATGCTTGTGAAGTTTGTTTGTAAAGTGCAATGGCAAGGTGACAGGTAGGCTCAGCTAATATGCACAAAAAAAGAAGCTATAAAAAATATCTGAGCTTTTATGATGTGTTGGGTAACTCAAAAATACAGGAAACAATATTGTTATAACACAGCATTTACAGGCCTCATGGTCAGTCAGTTTATGGATCGTCAGGCCTCACCTCCTCGTTTTCAGCAGCAGCAGCGGCAGGGCGGCCCTGCTGTGCCAACGTGGCATACTCGGTGGTTAACTGGCTGGCTAAAGTGCCCAGATCTGCAGGATTACTTGCAGACTTGCTCACCTAGTGTGTGGTTGAGAGGGCAGTCATCATTTACCTTCGACAAACAGGCTGAGGTTGAAATATTGTCGTCATCTCAACTAAACAAATGCTCTTAAACAGTACTGCATATCATCAGAGAAATCAAACCACCAGGCATTGTAAAAGCAATAATTAAATGGCGCATCCAATATTGAAATATCAACATCACTGCTTTTCACAATGCCGACACAAAACAGCCCCAGAAAAACATCACAGTGTTCACCATGTCCTGTGCTGTGACGGTGATAGCCTTTGCCGTTTTCACCATCTTGGTCTGGTAGTCAACAAATGAAGCATCTTGCTCCGGTGGTGTGCCCTCGTCCAGCTGACAAATGACAAGGATGTGAAATGCTACAATATGCCCAACGTCATCACTCAAGTTAAGTTAAGCAAAGCATCGTTTAAAAAAAACACACATTGTCTGAATTTTGTACAATAACGATGAACCCCCTGCAAAACGCACCTTATTAATGGCCTGGGTGATACCGTCCACCATACCGCTGACCATACCCAACTCGCTCGCAGCCTCGTTAAGGGTCTTTGTGATGTCCTCTACGGCCTCTCGCATCATCTGAGTCGACTCCTGGATTGCCTCGTGCGTGTGCGTAGCCTAGCAATAAACACAAAAAACAAAATACCAAACTTCAACAAAATCTTTTTATTAACTCAAAGCAAAGCCTTCACATCACACACAAAAAAATAAAGGAATAAGACTACAAGGTCTTGTCCTAAAGTTTCATCTCTTCTACAACATTGAAAAACAAGCTGAAAAATGCATTGCATGGTCAGCCATCAACTCCATCATTTAGGCTTTGGCTTCCAGACATTATCGGGTGAGCAGCGTGCACTCACCTTGGGATTACCACCAGCATCTTTAGCTGCGAATAACATCTGCAGGGCTGACTCTGTGAGTGTACGCGTCTGGTCTAGTAGGTTGGCCTGTTGCTGGTGGTTGAGTAGACGAGAAGTCATGGCAACCGAGGCCTGTACCAGTGGTTCGAAGTAGCTCACCATCTGAGAGACCTGATCGTAAGAAAGTTATGATCATGTTGAGCTCTAATATGGCCACAGAGGACTTCAGCAGGATATCTATAACATAAAATGAGCTTGGTCTCGGTGTGTATGGGTCCGTCCCTGCGTCCGGCCAGCAACAATTGTCCTATAGGGATATAACTAATCAAGCCCAATCTGCAAACAGTGTGACATAGTTGAGTAAGGTGAGGATAGATGGGCTGGTTTCAATTAACATTAAAACAAAAACTCTTCCTCCTTC
>CM068962.1:48920964-48941669 GCA_035128595.1 Eptatretus atami
CGATTACATTCAGAAAACACTTACTATATTGAATACTTTCATTTCAACATTTCCATTTTATTCATGTAACAGTAATATATGGCCCAATGAAACAGTATTTCTGATTATACACCGCCTTTCACTCAACTTGCAACACAGGTGAGAGAGAAAAGGATACGAAAAAGCAGCTGATATTTCAATCATTTATCCGCACGATTTTTAAAGGGTGAAAGTTAATTTTTCTCCGGGTAACCCTTCTAGTGTCACCTTGATAAAACCTTTCCCTTTCAAACGATGAAATTTTAGTTTTATCATCCAAGACCATTGGAGCATCTTGTACATACAGAGGTTGCTCAAGGTCAATGTTGACTTTTTCATGTTGTATGTACAATGGTATAGTCCACCCTGAGCAAGTTAAACAGGAAGTGACATCAACTCTGCTCAAAGCATTCCAGATAAAACCAAGATGGCAGCCGACATAGTTACGTGTGCTGTGGGACCATGAAGTTCTTCGTGAAGGAGAACATCAAACCAGCCTAAATTCACATGTGAGTGTCTGCACAATTTGGTGATGTATGTCTTTGATGCACTTTAGAGCCTGGTGTTGGCGCAGTGGTTAGGGCAGCGGCTTGGGATCCAAAAGGTCCTGAGTTCAATTCCCGTTGGGCCACTGAATTAATACACCAGGGGGTTGACTCAGCCTGTCATCCTTCCGAGGTCGGCGAAATGAGTACCAGTGTACTGGGCCGGTGTATACCCCGGTTAAAATAGGTGTACCATATCCCTGTGTCGTAAGAGGCGACCAGGGTTGCGTCAGGAAGGGCATCCGGCGTAAAATATGTGCCAAATCACTATGCGGATCATACGGATGATCCGCTGTGGCTACCCCGAACGGGACCAGCCGAAAGAAGAAGAAGATGTCTTTGATGCACTTTGTATGCTTAAATGAGGAAGAGAGTTGTAAAATGCATGTGAACTTGTGAGTGATCTTGAGCATTCACGTGCAACCAATTGCTGTTACTCAAGCAAACAACAAACATGTTACAACACAATAATTTTGCAGAATCACTGAATTGCATCGGTGAAATTGCAGAATATATTATATATACTAGTGCGTGCCGTACGTGCAAAAAAAAAAAAAACTTTCAAACCACGAGCCAGAAACAACAACCATACAGGCCGTTCCTTCGCTCTCGTGTGCGCTACGTGCATGGCCCAGAAGTTCGCATATCGCAGTTACGATTATTCGCAATTTAGTTTTAATGGCCAATTATTCAATTACGCCCAACGTATTTTGCCTTTTCGCAATTTCATCGCAAGGAAAAACACAAAAGAAGAGAGAGAAAAACAAACAAACAAAACGTACGTGCAAAAAAATAAAGTAAAATAAAATAAAAAAAAAACTTTAAAACAACCACACAGCCTTCATCCGCTCTCGTAAACGATGACTGGATTGGGCATTGTGTTTATCTATAAATCGCATAAGAAATCGAGAAATTATTAGAATACACGAAGTCATCACTATCCGGAAGTCCGTACGTTGTAACCCGTAATGGGGAACGCGGCTGAGGTTCTCTTCCCATCGGCCATGCCCACGCAGCAACGTGTCTTGTCATTGGTTGGTAAATAAATGGCCATAACTTGGAAGCACTTGTCCGATTAATATCAAACCTTGAAAAGGCACATACTCAGGTCCCCAGCAATATATCTGGCAAGTTTCAATTAGATCGGACAAGTGGATGCGAGAAACAGCGGTCACAGACACACACACACACACACACACACACCACACACACACACACAACACACACACACACACACAACACACACAACACACACACACACTGCTGGAATTATAGATAGATGAGGGTATTGCAAGGTGTATACTGAATACCAAAGGACCTCGTGCTTGAACAAAAGGCAACTGATGTGGCCATTGCAACAGAGCCTCATGTAACGCTACCAGAGGGAGGGAAATGATTTGTTGAAGAAGTTGATGACACTTGAGGAGATCTGGGTCCATCATTTCAAGCTAGCATCAATGCCAACCAGCAACAGTGCTTTGGGACTCAAATAGTTTGATTCTTGTGGAAATTATTTAAAGCGGGAAAACCATCGTTACACAGCACTACAGTGACTTTGTTATGCAATGAATCGAGATGAGCAATATGTAGACAACAGCCAATGATGCTGTCTCAGGGTGTGACTTTATGACATCATGATAATGCTCGTTTTCACGCAATATATCTGCTTACGTCTGCATTAACAAGAACAAATGACGTTTATTTTCTGAAGAATAACAAATTATGGTTGCCATAATCATCATCAAAGCAGGACAATGGAGATTTGCAAATGAGAAGGCCTACCTTGTGACCAAGCTGAGCCGCCTCACCACGAGCAGCTACTGCCATCGGTTCAATGGTGTTTCCAATTTGTTGCACAGCAGAGATCACTTGCTCCTGGAGCGTCTGTGGATGAGTGGAGTAAATGAAACTAGGCTGTTAACACCTGTTTGTCGCATCGCACATTATTGTCTGATCAATCCATCACAAGCATTGCATCAGAAATACAACAGTAAGGATTAAATAAATCACTCAACACTGATATCATCTCCTGAAAAGGAAGGCTGTTGTATTGCTCTGATTGTGAGAAAGTAGACAAAGAAGAGAATCAACTTTAACATATCACCCCCCCCCCCCACCCCCAAGCCTTAATCACAGTTACACAGTTCGACAAGGTGCTACATTCTAGGATACATTTTACGTTTAATTTAACCATAAATTGATTTTATATCGAATGTGGATTATGTCCAGGATAGCCATGCCCATTTCTGATTATTTGCTGCATCACTTGTGGTTTCAAGGTGACCATGAAAATAACAAGGGATAACACGGGAGGGGTCAAGGGGCTGCACTGAACCCCCTGTGAGTGAAGGGAAATGTCAGGAGGCCAAAGCTTCGCGAAGCTATGAGGTTTTATCTTCTAAGTATTTAATAAGCTACGAAGTTTTAAGAATTTAAAAATGCCTGAGATGGTTTCTAGAGCATGTTAAGATCACACTGTGTATGGCCATGCATACATGTACAAGCCAGCTGCATCAAGGCAATTGGCATCACGACCAAAATAAGCCAAAATACTGAGAATACTGGACAAATGGTATCCCGGGAAGGGATGAAACGGGATGTGGGGCACTTTGTATTTATTCATTTTTGTATACATGATCGAGGCTCATGGAAGAGCTAGTGCAGAGTGGAAGGGAACAAAATGGAAAGGGGGAAACACCAAGAGCAAAGTCAAAGTGAGGGTGAGATCAAGGGGACGGAGAGAAGGGCACATGGGGGTGAAGAAGCTGCACACAAGCTGAATGAAACACAGCAAGAAGAGGAATAAGAAAGCAGGGACGAAGCATAAAAGGAACAAGCCAACCGACAACAAACAAACAAAAATAAGCCATGGGGAGGGGGGAAATCACAATAATCTGGAAAAATGGAAGTGCTTGGGAATGGGGTCATTTGGGGTAGAAGAGATCATGAGTATGGTTGGAGGTGGTGAACAATAGTAACACCTGAGGTAGTGATGAACAAAACCTGGGAGGGACAGATCCAAGAGAGGGCAGAGGGTGTAAGATCAAAAATGATGCACTAGTTGACTAGAATACAGAGAGGCCACCGACTACATCGGAAAAAAACGAGACGATCCTGTAAAATACAGGATGGAGGATAAATGTACGTGGTTTGAGGTATGTAACAAAGCTGGTAGGCTTTATTAGCAAGCCCAGTTGGCCTTTGATAGACAAGGCTAACCATACCATATTTACGTCTCACCAACAGGCACCCTCGCCTTCCGGGCAGGGGTAGCCGTGTCGGCCATCCAACACAGATGGCCGCTTCGTGTCCGGGGAGTCAAAGAAATGTAAAATTGACAAGGATAGCACCGCAATCAATATAGTAATCACCAGGATGAGTCATGAGGTGAGGAAAGCATGTGATAGACGCTGCAACGTAATCTCCAATATTTGCTGTTTCCTCATCTCTCACATTGCCTTGAGAGATGAGGAAACACGATGTGAGGAAAGCTTATGATTTTCCACACCACCTAGATGGACGGTTGTTTGCTGACATAGATAGATGCGATAACAATAGACACGAATAACGATACTGGGAAAAACTGTCACACCCAATTTGATCAGTGGTACAACCAATTGATTAGGGAAGGGAAAAACGGGCACATTCAATTGGTCAGTGCCCCGACCAATTGACGAGTAAATATTGCTGACATAGCTACAGCCAGACAACCTCTAATATATATATATCTAGAGCATGATAAATGATGATGAATTTTATACTTCATATGTGGATTATAGTCGGACCCCAACATTCGTGGGGGATACGGTTCCTGAAAATGCTGCGATTGTCGAATCTGCAAATGTCGGGGCATTGTTTCAATGGGAAAAAGGGGGATAGGTTCCCGGCGGTTCGTGATTCATAAGGGAACATCAAAAATCCCGTGAAAAACCATGAATGCATGAAGCACAGGGGTGCGAATGTAGATCGGTGAACTTCACTAATGCCAAACGCTGACACAGGTTTTCTTGTCCATGGGGGAGGCCCGTTAGTCTATGGTTATCTGCTTTGTACATTCTTGGCCCGTTGCCCTATTGTTATCTGCTTTGTGTATTGTTCCCTTGTAACCAATAATTAAATCAGGGTTTGACTCTTGTATTTTTGCTTGTTATAACAAACTGACGGCTCGTCCAGGATATGAAGATACCCGTCTTGGATTTAGATTTTTTTTTTTGTCATTGGTAAAAATAAACTGACATTTTTGTGTACTGTACTGTTACTTCTATATCTATTGCTGTCGCATACTATGGGTGATGATATGGCATTCAATGTCAAGGAATTTGTAGTGAGGAATGTTAGTAGTGAGGCAGTAGAACTAGCCAGGATAGAAATGGAAGAAAAACAGCTCAGATTAAAGTTAGAAGACAAAGAAAAATCGAGGAAATTTGAAAGAGAAAGAGAAGAAAAGGAACAAGAGTTTGAATTAATGAAATTAGAACTGCAAATTCACCTGCAACGAGAGGCTAGACCTGTTTTCAGTAGTTCTGGAGTGGTCTGGATGTAGACCAATCCAAGAACATAAGGCTTGTTCCCAAGTTTAGTGAAGATGAAGTTAAGGTATTTCTCCTCTCTTTTGAGAAGATAGCAGGATGTCTTCAGTGGCCAGTAAGACACTGGAACTTGCTACCACAAAGTGGGTTTGTAGGGAGAGCACAGGAAGCGTATTCATCTCTGTCAGAGAAATAGTCTGAAGCATATGAGACAGTGAAAAGGGCTATGTTGTTGGCATTAAATCTGGGTTTGACTCTTGTATTTACTTTGTCATAACACTATCTTTTCTTTGGGTCTTATTCATGTTCATTCCTCTCTCTCTCTCGTTGCAAGCGAATCAATTCCAGTGATGTCAACAAGCCCTGTGCAACGTCCTGACTGGACATTATAAACGCCAAGGCCGTGACCTACTGTAAGTGGGGCCAATGGAGGTGGTGGATCTGCACGTAGGCCAATAATTTTGAAATGTTGGGTCAATGACCTCCTGAGCTCATGGGAATGAATGAGTGGAGTTGACGTTTTTGGCTGTGTAGTTGGATTTAAAGCTGGATTTAAAGCAGGCGGAGGTTGAAAGTTGTTGCTCCGGGACGGCTAGAACAACCAAGAAAAGCTCTACAAGGTAAGGCCTTTCCTGTTTCAAATAGTAAGAAAGAAACAGCAAAGGGCTTACCTTGTGTAGCTTTTATGCAACCCTCTTCAACTATAAGTGCTGAGTATTGATTAATTAGAAGCCCTAGTCATCGCTGGGAATAATTGATTGGTTGTTCCCTCCAAATATGGGTGACAGACATGATTGGGCTTTTGGTATTTATATGTTGACTTCAATCGGCATTGTACACGGTACATGTTTGGCAGCCTCGGCGCTGTGCGGTTCTGTCTCAGTCATCGCTGATAAATTGCCAATAAGCAATGAAACTGGTCCGGCGGCTGATGGGGCATGTGCTACTCGTAAATGTCTGCAGCTGTGGAGGGGCTCGGGTAGAGTTTGAAACAGCAAAGGGCTTACCTTGTGTAGCTTTTCTTGAATGCTTTGAGCAGCATTCTTTGACTAGGAAGTGCCGAGTGTTGACTAATTAAAAGTCCAAGTTGTAGCTGGGGATAATTGATTAGAAGTAAATTTGTTGCTCCTTTCAATTATGGGTGAGAAACGTTGTTGGGCTTTTGTAGTGTATGTATTTAGGTTAATGAGGGGTTAATTATTCATCAGTTATCCCTCAATGAATGTTAGCATTTGTGTTTGTAACCCCCATGAGCAACAACCACATCAGATGACGAAGCAGCTCCTTGCCCCCCACCTCCCTGTCCTCTCCCCATTCTCTTTCCTCTGTATTTCACTCTCAAATCATCCCCCATTTCCTTTCACACTATGCAACTGAATGTTTAACATGGTGCATTCACGTGTGCTAGGTGCACCCCCAACCACACTATGATGACATGACACATCCACACTGGCTAAAGTATACTTGCTCAATTCACTCCCGAGGAGGTTAAATAGGGTATGCAGGTTGATAATGAAGAACGAGGAATGTTGAATTAGATAATGGTGAGAATAGGGTTAATAGATAGAAGATAAGTAAATTGACAGCTTCAAAACTGTTGGGGTGGAGGATAAAGCAAGGCAGGGTGAGCCAAATCCTCCATTGTCTAAGTTTCAATTTTATTTCCTTGCAATTTAGTTTATTATGTGCCTCATTCACATCCATTTTGTATCTTGTCAGCAGACTATTTAATCAATTCCATCACCTCCAATGATTGACCCTGGATGGGTGCCAGGCCCTGGCTGTCAACGGTCATTGATGCCTGGCCTAATTCTCGCAGGCAGTCTTCCAGCTCAGAGATGGCCTTGTCGCATTCCTTCTGCCCTGGTGCACCCTCCCTGCTCACCAGAAAAATACAATTGCAGTTACATCACAGCCTGCTCAGCCATGTTGTATTGGTATGCTCCATGGCGACGACGATGACGACGACGAGTGATGTTATCAGATGAATAAAAGAAAAGAAAAGAAAAAAGCCACGATAACTAAACGAACTTTATTAGCGATAAAAACGATTGTTGTTACAATACGACAGAAGAAAGTTGCTGAAAACAAACCTGACGGCCGTAATGAGGCGTTTTATGGAGTCGGAAATCGTGCGAGATTGAGATGCCAAATGTGACCATGTGGGGGGATCGCGTGGGTTAGCGGCCAGAGAGCGTGCCACACCAATCATCTCACTGGAGCTCTTCACCATCGTCTTGGTGGGTGTCACAATTGGTTCCTGTGCTTTACGACCCTAATAAACAGAGGAACAGAGGAGAGAGGTGGGTGTTAAACCCCAAGTGAGGCCAAAGTCTAAAGTTATGTTGAAGGCTGCAGATCATGAAGTAATGTTGCGATGTAGTTTCCACATTACACTTTGGATTAACGATATTTTCATATTCCAAGCCGATGAACCCACGAAGGAAGGCAACATAGTTGTCCTTCGAGGGCAGTTATGCGATTCAAATAGTGATGTAGTTGATGCTTAACAAGCTGAGTCTGAGTACCCACAACATTCTAGTCAAAACACACTGTATAACCATAATATTTCAAGTTGGACATGTAATCCAACTTGAAATAACAAACCACAACAAAGCAACACTTCCCTCCAGGGTTTCACGTCGGCTTGATTCAAATCATTCACTCTTTCAAAATACTGTTTCCTCTGCTTTGCTACTTTCTTTGGAACTGCTTGCCATATTGCATTTTGCAATTGCAGTCACGCGCTTTGTCCACAGTGCTAAAACAACGGACGAAGCACAAGTGCAAACTGCCTACCAGTAGTGGAGAGAAAGGCAATTATTCACCAACATAAAAAACAACCTGACTCTGATTTTACATTCTAAGTTCATCATCCTGAAGATTCAACTAAAACATCACTGGATTAAATGCCTCATTCCAACACTGACTAATTTCAAGCTGGCATTTCACTGGTATGTCATGCCATTTTCCATTCCCACCCCAGTTTTCCTATTCCCACAAGTAACCCCCACCCCAATCCTCAAACTGCAAGTTGCTTGTTGACATATATATATATATATCATGTTGCGCATCCACCAGTTCAACAATCATGCTCTACTTTCAATACATTATACCCCTTCATCCCACAAAATCCAGGTCCTCAGCGAGCTTTGTCTGAATAGTACAAGTGCCTCTTATGGGTTAGAGACATCAACCTTTTGTGGGTGGTTGTGGAAGCATTTGGGGTTCTTGTCAAAACGTGTTCTTAAAAGCAATGTTCTGTCATAAGACACCAGGTAACAGCAATGTTCTTCAATGGGTGCTTAACAAGTCCAAGCCATCTCACGGACCACAGGCCTAAGTTGGGCTGGTAGTGGCAGGATAACCTAGAGGTACACACACTCACCTCTGAATTGTCGAGCCTGATTTTGAATCCCGATCCAGCTATCAACTGTCATCCTAGTGTTTTGCAGGCAGGGCGACTCATCAATGTGTGTTTGTCTTCTGGATGTTAAATGGATGTCCTGTCTGCCAGCATTAGATGGTGAACATTACATATCCCACGGTGTCTTTCACAAAGAGTGGACAAGCTTTTGCCGGCAACCTGGTCAAATTACAAATTCCTGTTCTAACCTACAGGGGGCACTGCATCAGCGGTACAGCTGTGCTCCCAGCAAATTATGCAAACTGCATCCATATGCTTCATGTGGAAGAAGAAGAAGAAGAAGAGTCAAAAGTTGTGCTTTGCAACAGCTTCACAACAACTTAAGCCTCGAGTCCATGAAACGGCTTAGAACCTTTCTTTGCCAAAACCAGTGTGCTGCAGAACCAAGCACGACATTTCCATTAATGAAGCAAATGCTTGAGGCTGTCATGACAATATTTAAACATGTAGCGTACTAATAGATGGTTTGCAAAGGCGCACACCCGATACTTTTTCTAGGGCTCAGGTGCACATCCAGAAAAGCATGAGTTCTTGAGGAGTTCCAGTGCAAGCTGCACGTAAATGGACGGAAAATAAAATTAATTTTAATGCTGAAAGGCCGTGTAAAAAATTAATTGGTCAAAGACTATTACGGCCTTTTTTCAAATCAGGAGGTTGTGGCATTGGTGGTGGGACTGGTCGATCAGCTGGAAGGGCAGTGGGCTTGAGTTGGAAATGCGATTCAGGTATCGCACATTCTACAGGTACGTCGTAAAGTCCCCACAGATCTGCGGCAGTCACAATGGCTGTTGTGTGGTCAACTTGGGGAAACAACCAGAATGACCACCGTCATGACACGACTTGGGATAAGATGTGCATGCAATGACGATTCAAATGTAAACACACTGACAGTTTGAGATTGCCATCACGCAGCAGATCATTACAGCACAAACTTTAGCATACCCGACTGCCAGGCTTTTCATGGTCACAGCCTGATGAATGCATGACCAGGTTTAATGTTGAAACATTGACAGCACATTGAAATGAACGTTCTACTGACGAGACAGCATTATTTGCAAATGCTTTTTTATCTGACATTCAAAGTTATTTGTTCCGTCATCCAATGTTCCAAGTCCAAGTTCAAAAATGATCCCTCCATTGTTCCACGACAGTTCTTCAAAAATCAGAACTATTCACAACCTACAAGGCCTTTGGCTGTAGCTCATTGGAGTACAAATGCTCTCCTCTCGAGGCTAGAGTGCAAGCATCACATCTGTCTCTCCTGGATTCTGTAGAATCTGAAGCTCTCAACATTAATTATATCTCCTTTCATGAGGTTGAGGCACAAGTTCTATTGCTCTCACGTTGGCATTTTTTTTTTTTTTACGCCTTTCCTCTGGTCTAGTCCCGATGTTCCCACCCTCCCAGCTCCTCAAGGATGCACGTGTTCCTCCATTAACCTTCAAATAATGAAATTCCCAAAACCTAGCTTTACCATCCACCTGCACTATTTTGGTCACCGTTTCTCGTGTTTGTGAAATCGGCTTCTTCTGGCTATCAAATTCCACACTTCCTGCCAGGGTTTCAATTCAGCACACCATCATCTTTTGTCATCCTCCATCCCTAGCCACGATCTTTTCTGCACCCATGAACCTCACCTAACCCAACCCTCTTACTTGCAGGTTGCTGTGTTTTCAAGCCTCCTCTGTTTCATATTCATTCATTTGCTTGTTGTGTCTGCCTGTTGCCCCACTGTCATTATGTTGCTTTCTTGTCCTTTGTCACCTTGCTCTTCCATGAGCCAATGCTGTGTTTACAAAAATACATTTTTTCTTCAAGTCTGTTATATGTCTTCCATTTTTTTCAATACAAACTCCCTGACCTCACCTCAGGGCTGATGGAGGCAGGAATGCAAACAAACTCTGGATTTGAGGAAAATGTCGTCAGACCTTCCACAGATTCCAGAAGCGGCACTGTAGCTGCAACACATTTCTCACGGCTTGCCTCTGAGAAGTCCCCGTCCAGCGACTGATGAGTAGAAATGGAAGCACAAACTACAACAAAGCACCAAATAAAAATAAAACAGCAACGCGATGCCGCAGCTTTGTGGGAATGTGTCATTCAAGCCTGATGGGTACCTTTATGGCCTTCACCAGGTGGGCTGTGCTGTTGGCCACATCCTTGGCTGACTGCACAAAATGTCTCTTAGCTCCGAGGTTGGTGGTACGTGAGGAAGCCACACGACATGCATTGCACAGTGCTGAGGTGTGTTTCGCAACCGTGGTTGCTGAGGACAGCACCTGCAAACCACAGCCATAAAACCAAGACCAACGGACTTCACCCAAGGAAAACAAGGTCTATTCGGCCTTGGGAAATGCATATTTTCTTTCTTTACAAATATGCATAATGGGTCATGAAGAAAGAGATTAAAACATACATTTTCAATCTTGTTATCCCCTAATTTCCTCTGAAATGTTAAGACTGAGCTGACTTGCCTGTGCCTGGTTGCTTGCTGGGTCCACAAGGTTCTGACAAGCCATCTGGATGGCCTGGTTTGCTCGTGAAAACTGCGCTGGGTCAACCAGACCTGGCTGTCCCGCCTGACTATTTGGATCAGAGATTCCTATGAGGTAGGCAGCCTGAAAGAGGAGCAATAAGGAACTGGTAAGCTAAATAAGCTGTCAGGTCCTCAAAAACAATCATACGTTAAATTAGCACCATGGTCTGTAAACACTACAGGAAATGACTATTATATCACACTTGCACAGGGAGGAATGATAACCAAATGGCGTGCTCTTTTTGATTATCAGTGATGTAAACACAGACAATGAAATCAGACGTACAATGCAAAACACAATACCCTTATTTATAATATACAGTCTACACCCCCTTTCAAATTTTTCACCTTTTGTTGCCATATCGCCTGGAATTAAATTACATTAAATCAGACTTTTTCCACATTTATTTACACATCGTAACTGACAACTTCAAAGTGAGAAAGGAATTCTACAAATTTCAGAAAATTAATTAAAAATACAGAACTAAGAATATCTCGGTTGGATAAGTGTCCTGCACATAAAAGTTTTTCCCTTTGCAAAGTGTTTCAGAGAGCGGAAAACGACTTATATTCCAGTTGTATCAGAAACATGACCACCCATCACTGGGAAGAATCCTTACCATAATTCACAGACCGGTGTTCATGTTGGTGTGTGTGTCTGTTTGTGGGTTTGTTCGTTTGTCATGCTACTCCTCCTACAGTTCTGGGCCAATTACATCCAGACTTGCTACATAGGATCAGCATGACCCTCATTGATGTTTCAGGGTATTTTTTTTATCTATGCCGGCGATCTTGGAAAGGTGGGATGGGTGGGAGGGGGGGGGGAACACAAATTCTCTATGTATAGGTGTATCGTGTAGCGCCATTACAGGTGGGGTATTACAATTCTCTCCCCTTTACACTTAGTGCGTATTCCTGTCTCCACATTTCCCAGTGCAGTGAGGTGTTTTGAATTAAAGCAGTAATTATGTTTTTGCTTCATGCACGTAATCCTGGTTATTTTTTATTTATTTTCTGGAGCGATTGAGGCAGCTGTCAGTTACCTATACACCGCCCAAATGAAGGTATGTGTCAGACGAACGTGTTGATGCTTGGAACAAGATCGCTTTTAGGGCGGGCACTCTGCTTGACGCTACTGTATATCGTGAAATTCCAAAAGTGCAGAGCTTCGATTCACAGTCAGGGTAATAACTAGCTTCTGCGTTTGTCATGTACAGCATAACAAGCCAACTTAATGCAAAGAGGATGAAGAAAAGAAAAACAAACTAGAAAATATAACTCGACGTGAATGCATCGACTGACATGCCTCCACCCGCGTTAGATGTGAACCCACCGTTACGTTTTATCTCACTTCTCAGTTAAAGGTCACATGAAAAATTGAAGGTCACATGAGAAAAGAGAAAAAAGTAGAAGAGACACAATATCGGATGCTTCTAACTCGAGTTGTGTGGTCTGCAAAATGATTTTCACTGAAAGGCTACATGACCGTTGACCTTTTAAACGCAAAATCTCATCAATTAGTCATTGTTTTATTGTCTACACTTGTGTCAAGTTTGGCTGAAATCCTTTCAGTGGTTCATAAGTTATTGTGGTAACAAAAAAACCAATGACGGACGGAAGGCCGGCCAACCCGAAAACATAATACCTCCAGTCTTCGGCTGCGGAGGCATAAAAAAGGTAACACAAGGTAGCTTAGAAGAAGATAGAAAAAAAAACTAAAAGGGATACAAGGTCCATCACTAACAATACCACCTCATGCATCACCAAGAGCTTTTACTACTGTTTAAAAGCACATCTACTCCTATAACAGCAAGCACAACATTGAGGTACATTATCACCAATAATGTTGTTTGTCAACTAAACATGTGCTCATGTCCAAAGGGCAATTCAAATCAGTAACTCGAGATGATACGGAGACTGGACCTATTTTATACCTGAGATGCAGCTTCCATGAGACCACAGAGGGCCTTTGAAGCCTTGGTGATGGCCTCGCCAAAGTCGGGCAGGTTGCTGTTCTTAGCATTCACTGATATGCCGTGAATGGCCTCGCCCAAAACCTGAATATCACAAAACGCACCGGTGGCTCAATGGGGAATCATTGAAAATCAAAAAAAATCTCACAATCTCAGTGTTGCCCCACACTTCAACAAGTTTGCGTAATAATTGTGAAATAAGCACTTTGGAGTTGTCCATCACGCTGTCAACACATTCAAAGTAGGACTGGTCATTCACAGCTTCACTTGGGTTGTCCAGCAATCCCTTGACCATCTGGAACACATAGAACATGCTAAGGTTAAGAAACATCACTTAATGAGAAAACCACATTATACCAGGCTATATCCAGTAAAAAAAAAAAGACACAATGGTCATGCCCATATAATGCTAGGCCATGCTCAGCCATTAAAAAACAAAGAATCCAGCCAATCTTAGCAATGCCAAAACACAAGCCTCAATAAAATCTTACTTCTTGAAGCCACATTTACACACACACACAAACTCATGTTCTTAGTAAACAAAAAGAGTTTGTGCAAACACTACGCTCGTTTTGACCCTGCTGCAGCATTGTGGAAGTCCTCGGTTGCCTCATCAGTAGCAGTGTTAAGAGCCAATGAGGACCCAAAGTCGGAGCATAAATTATTTTATCATGCGTGTGCCCTGTGTGTGGTATTCTTGTGTGTGCCCTGACGAGTGCAAGACAAAATGCTTCAGCAATGTCTGTTCTTGTTGTGATATTTCGATTTTGTACCAACAAGCGATTATTCAAAATCTTACTTCAAGCTCCCGAAGGGCATTGTCGCATTCCTTGTGGCCAGGTGCTTGTTTTGTACACGTGGTGATGAGCTGGTTGATGCTGTCTGTGACTGCCCTGTGGACACAAAAGTGAAACATAAAACTTCGAAAGCGATTGAAATTAAACACAATTTGACGTCACGACATCGACCGATATTATGCCTCCGCCCACATTCAGTCTTTGCTTACTCTAACTTTGACCTAAAACCTAAGACCATTTGATTTCAATATCTAATCTGTACATATGTATTATGGTTCATGTACTTAGTTTAGTTCAAACTCGTACGTCGATAACATTTTTACCTGACATGACCTCTGACCTCTTGATGCTAAAATCGAATCAGTTCATCTTTGCATCATAATGTATACTTATATCAACTTTGGTCAAAATCACATCACTGGTTCACAAGTTATCGTGGTAACAGGAGTTTAACTGACATAACCGCTGACCTTTAACCTCTTGACTCAAAAATCGAATCAGTTCATCTTCATATAATTATACATACATACTTGTACAAAGTTTGATTTAAATCCCTTCAGCTGTTCTTAAGTTATTGCAGAAACGAAAACTTAAGCCGCTGTCACACCTTGACGATTTAGCCAGCGTATGCGACGTATGAAAAATTTGTCTAAAACGCTGGCACACGTCGAATAGTTATGGGTAAGTTTTGTATAGTTAAGAGCACGCTGGCATACGTCGTAGTATGCTGGCATACGTCGTAGTACGCTGGCATACGTCGTAGTACACCGAGCTCGTCGACAAATTTTAACATGCTCAAAATTTTCGACGTATCCAGCGTATGACTCACACGTCCGCATACCTGGCCATAAGTTGTAGGCAGTTACGCGATGTTGACACAGTCGACACACGTTACTTGTAGTTACTCATAAGTCGAAACACGTCGAGGTAATGTTAGCGTCAGTGTTCCAGACTCCATGTTTTTTTTTTTTTCTTCGATGACGGTGATGTTGACACTTCGATTTCAAGTGCGGTTATAATATAATATAATTAATAGGCTGCCGCTCAACGATTTAAATCATAAACGCACTCGAAATCGAAGTGTCAACATCACCGTCATGCAAGGAAAAAAAAAAAAAAAAAAAAACCATGGAGTCTGGAACACTGACGGGTTCCTCCTGTGTGACCCATTTTTAATACCAATTCCCTAAACGCTGCCAATATGCATTATACGGTAGCTGTAAGTTAGTAACACGTTCAGTAAGTTCTGTGGTCGTCCGGAAGACGCAAATACATCTACATACGTCAATATGCGTGGAGATAGTTACACATAGGTTCAAAGCACGTTTCATAGGTTCAAAGCACGTTACTCATAGGTTAGAAATAAGTTTCGGTGCGCTAAACATTACCTGACGTGTTTGACTTATGAGTAACTTACAAGTAACGTGTGTCGACGTGTGTCAAGATCCATAACGTGCCTACAACTTATGCCAGCGTATGCGGAACGTGTGGGTCATACGCTGGCATACGTTGAAAAATTTTCAGCATGCTTAAAATTTGTCGACGTACTCGGCGTACTACGACGTATGCCAGCGTGCTTCAGCGTGTTCTCTTAACGTTATACAAAACTTACCCATAACGTATTCGAGTGTGCCAGCGTATTCGGCAAATTTTCAACGTCGGCATACGCTGGCTAAAACGTCAAGGTGTGACAGCGGCTTACACTTCGATGTCTAGTGCGGTTATGATTTGAATCGTCGAGCGCAGCCTTATAGGCTAGCCACGTGATCGTCGCGATACCTGCCGCGCTATGCATAAGTTAGACTATCGTTGGGCATAGTTGTGAACGCCGACAACACGCTAAGCATTCGTTGGTATAAGTTATCTATATGTTATCGAAACGTTCTGTGTACGTTACTAATACGTTATGCATACGTCAACTCGTTATGAATACGCCCAAAACTGGAAAAAACATCAATAGTTCAGCGTACGCCAGCGTTTTACATACATTTTGATACGTTGCCATATGCTGGCTAAAACGTCAAGGTGTGACAGCGGCTTTATCACGGATGCATGGACAGATGGACAAACAGATGGACGGACAGTTGGACAGCAAACCCAAAAACATAATACCTCCAGTGACTTTGTCGGCAGAGGCATGAAAAAACACACTGGGCGAACGGGCCTTATGTACGCCCAAGCTCAAAGACAAAACCCAAATTCACGGACACAAAGTATTCTATTTTTGAAGGAAAATATTAAGCATGAAGGTAAAAAGCATTGGCTACAGGATGAGAAATTTCAAAGCCTCTGGTCATGGTACCGTGCAGCCAAAGACAGCTGGTTCTTCGTATTTGGAGCATTAGGGTCAGCACAGAGGAGCTTGGCTGCGAGGAGAAGCTTTGATGAAGACATGGAAATGGACTTCAGATTCCCCACAACCTGCATCTGGTCTTCCTTCACCTGTTTAGCAATGCAGACAGAGGAACAAATGAGTGAAGATGGAGATAATCTAAGCCACAATACAAACTTTGTAGAGGAGCAAGGGTGAGAGCTGGCATTGCCTTGGATTGGCCGGCCATCTCCAAGCCTGCATCGAGAAAGTTTCCAAAGTCCTGCCCAAACTTTTGAGATGCACCAGAGAGCTTCTGGCTGGATCCACGGGAGGCGGCCACTAGTTCACTAGCCGCCTGGTTGAGACCGGCTGCAGCCAAATTCAGGCTGCTCTGGGCTTCCTGGAAGCTCTTGCTGCTCTGTGGAATCTGAGGCAAAAACGTTGTGCTAGTGGAGCCTGCACAGCGATGTTCATTTACATATGTACCGACATCAACAGTGCGTCACATCAGGTGATCGTGGTGAATCAAGATCTCAGACTAAAATACTCAGAATTCAAAGCCAGCAGCAAATATGATAACTTCTTAATTGCATCCAATCCCATTTAGCACAGGTCATGTGATGGAAGTCGAGTCATAGGTCCATAGTTTTCAATCCCATGATGGCATAGGTCATGTGATGGAAAGTGACTCATAGCATAGGATTGCGTACCGACTCGGCCAGAAGCTGTTTACTCTGTTCTGTGAGTGCACGCAAGGCCGTGTCCACATCCTGCTGTCCAGGAAGCCTCCCCACACAGCTGCCCAGGGCTTGAGACACCGCTTTGGCTACCTACATCAAAATGACAATGGATTGAACCAGTTAATTGTTTGTGCATAATTTGTGAGAGAGATAGAGAGATAGAGAGATAGATAGAGAGATAGAGATAGAGATAGAGATAGAGATAGAAAATGACTATGGATAGTCAATAAGTCAAGGCACTTTTTCCCTTTACTTCTTGACTCAACATTATATAAAGGCAGAACATCAAATACACTCACCCCTCACATGCTGGTTGCTGCCCTCTATAGCTCAAGGGGTAGTGCCAAAACACTTGTACACAAGTATACAATATGGAAAAACATGGTAATTACAACATCCCATGATTTACCTGTGCCAGGCGCTGCTGATTGGCTGGATCGTCAGGTCGCACCATGGCTTTTTTGGACTCCTGGATGAATGCCACAGCTTTGTCCATGAGGTTCCGTGATGCCTCCAGCATGGCATCACGCTCTGCAGGGTCAGTCGTGTTCGCTGCCAGGCCACGAGCTGCTGTGGCGAGTTGCCTCAAGGCCTGGGCCGTGTCCCGGGCCGCAATGCCTGTGGTGGATCGGTATCCCACTTACATGTGATACTCTCACTTGACAAGTATTATATTCTAGCATACTCTTGGGGTAGCACTGAGACCTTAAATAATCTGAACCAACACATGCTAAAATGGCTGTTAACTGTACGTGTTCTCTTGAGAAGAAACAACAAAAACCAAACCTTGACATGGTCATGAGAGCAAGGTGAATTATTGTAAACTTCACTCAACCACTCAGTTAAAGCCTTAAAAATAAAAGCAATTACCAGTGTAATTTTCATTTCCTTGAGAGGCAGCACTCATCACTTGTGCCAAGGAGGACCCCACAATCTTGGATGTGCCACCAAGATCCTTGGCACACTTCTCCAACTGCACAACCAGAAAGGAAGTACAACAGCTCATACATCCAGTTTCCACTCCCATCCACAAAGACCATTTTCCTATCTGTCCTCCCACTCACACAATTCTCAGTCCTCATGGATCCAAATTCTAACATCTGCAGGCCCACACTGCCTCTTATTCAAGTTTACCTTTGGATTGGTTTTACAACCTCCACCATGCTGTACCATTATGTTTGTTTTTTTGTTATGATGCTTAAAGTTTAAGGTTCAACAGCAAAGTTGTACAATTTGGCATGGTCTTGCTTTGGACATTCCTGGTGAAGAACAATAGAACAACAAAATAAACATGAGGATTAAAAGAAAATGTGCAGAGTTGGACTCACCGTTTCTCCAGGAAGAGGCAGCAGTTTCCCCTCACTTGCTGCCTTCTTGGCCTCTTGCAGCTCCACCTCCAATGAGCGTACCATGTCCATAGCCGAATCGATTTCCAGCGGTCCACAGGACTCCTGGGCCTGGAAAGTAACAGAGAGAGTCATGACCACTTGACGTACTGAATTTTTATTTGGGTGAAGAAGATCGAACCCCTCCACCCTCAAATTATGTTCAACTAGAGAGTTGATTGAACAAATTACCCCATGCTGTCTTGAGAAACAAGGACACTGGTGGGATCTACAGCAACAAATTTATTGGTGGTGATCACGTAAAATGCCGTAATATTATCTTACAAGTACTGCAAACGGAAGGGTTTTGAAAGTGCCACAAAGGCGATTTGTGTCCGACTGTAGTCAAGTATATAATTCAATTGAAATAAAATAAAGATTTTAAAGGTCATAGAAAAAAATTCCGGAAGTTTACCACCGTTGATGCAGTGTCTTTTACACCACCCTAGCTAACATGTTACATTAGTTCTTTGTGCCTGCTATTTGTGTCCTTTATAACATCCTTAAAAACAGTAAGTTTCCTGTTTGGAATGATTTTCAATTTTGTTTGACTGCCAGGTAGACAGAGAGTTAAAATAAATAAATAAATAAACAAATAAATAAATCACACCCGTGTCCGAAGGAAGCAGTGCAGTTTGGCATTTCCTTCTCCTGATGCTAGGCAGTTCAAGCTCCCTCTTGTGTCAATTCAGCGTCTGCATCGCTTAAAAAAATTTTTTGACGGACGGACGGATGGACATACCAAATGTTGAGGTGGCTACACCGCTTAAAAATTATCTCACTCCTCAATGCGCATGCGTGATCATAACTATTCAGAGCCAAAGTACTGCTAAACTACAGGTTCGCTTTCCGATTCATGTTCAAAATACAACATTCAATTAAAATGAAGTTGTTCCTCGATCATAAACTGACGTTTGAAGACAGGCCAGACAGACAGAAGTGAACCAATTGCTTAGCCCGACTTTTTGCTGTGCGTGCGCCGGGTAATAAAACTGCCCAGTGAAACACTCTGAGGAATGAATTTCAAATCAAAACAATAAGTTATTGAATATTAGTCATAACCTGCGATAGTCGTTCAGTTACACTTTTCAAACAAATCAAAATATTTAATAATTTAATGAGAGATTGCAGTAGCAACACCCCAACTGTACACCGCTAGAAAACAGAACTAAATTTTAGGTTTATAAAACACCAATTAATTAGCCATGAGCATTGTGCCTGCTTGTAAAATATGCTTTTTGTATGCAAAATCATATATAATTAGAAGTGTGACAACATCGTTGCATGCTAACACTCAGAATTCCACCTTCTGTGTTGCCGTGCGAAGTTCAGCCAAGCAAGATGCTAAGTTCTTGGCGCACTGCCCGAGCTGCATAGCTGAAGCCTGGTCCGCTACCATGGGAACAGAAGCCTTGGCAGCGGTCACCATCTTCGAGGCGGGCTAGGGTGACAAACGACAATTAAATGAAATAAGTGTGAGACTCCTGTGCCACAAACATTTCATCACAAGTTCAACAATGACAATATGATATAATATATATATGTGCGATAGGTGATTCAGGAAAAGCATTCGGATCCTGAAATGTCTGGTTCAGTCAAACAGGGCAACTATGAGGACCAATTAAAGGATTTCCAGTGAAGGGAAGTTTGGGTTGAGTCGCTCCAACAAATTATCCTCAAATAAGACAAAATAATGAGGACTAGAGTAACAAGTCTGGAGACGGCGATGGTTCACGAGCAATGTACACGGTTCGCCTTTTTTATTTTTTGACTTCGCGGGGACGCCACGGGCAAACTGGCGGGAATTGGGAAAAACGTAAATGATGAAAGTTGTAGTACTCAAAGAGCACTACTTGCATACCAACTTTCATTCGAAACAGTTGAAAACCCTAGGAGCTCGATGCCCAATTAATTGATTTTTTTTGACATTTTCTAAGTTCGTGACCTTGTGACCTTGACCTTGGGCCGAAAATGAAAAATCGAGCTCCGTGGGGCTATGCGGTGCCATTGGGCTAACCAAATACCGGAACCCCTGCCAGATTCGACAAACCCCCTCGGAGAAGATGTAACTTGAAATCAGCTACCCCCTAAAAGCACATGTTTTTTGGGCGTGGCTCCGCCCATAATGGGCGCAGCACGCCCATTCTCAGGAAAACACAACCTAAGATCATGATATAAACCTCCCACCCAAATTTTATCAGGATCGGATCAAAACCCACGGAGCTATGCTCGGGCAGACAGACACACACCCATAACGAATATAGTGGTCACTTACTGACTCGTGAACAAATTAGACTGCGCGAAGTCGATGGGTATCCCTCCGCTCTCGCACAAACACTTGAGTATTGACATATTTGACCCTTGACCTTTATCATATCTAGCCCAATATCTAATCACTTAATTGCCCTGTCTAACTTTACCTTTGTACCAAGTTTGATGAA
>CM068962.1:48941679-48951862 GCA_035128595.1 Eptatretus atami
ATATTTCTTGAGTTAGGGCATAAACAGTAAAATTTCAGTTTGACCTTGACCTTTTACCCTTGACCTTTATCACATCTGGCCCAAAATCTAATCACTTAATTGCTCTGTCTTACTTTACCATTTTACCAAGTTTGATGAAATTCTACAATTTGCTTCTTGAGTTATCGCGTAAACGAAAATCCGGACGAACGGACGGACGGACGGACAACCCGGAAACATAATGCCTCCGGCACCCTTGGTGCGGAGGCATAATAAAAACTCCAAGACGCACCTGAAGGAAGTTATGGCTTGCAGTGATGAGAGCCAGCTGGGAGCTTGGGCTATCTGGGTGCGTCCGGCTCCCAGACAGGCCGTGCACAAGCTGTGGAATCTGCTCAGCAACAAGCTGTACAGAGGGCAAAATAAACCATTAAGGGACAACAAACATTTGCCTTTTATTGCACATTCCATTTTTTTGGGCGAGTATTTACCTGAGAAACACAGACATGTTATAACACTGTAACAAAAACATTACGGCAAACAATTACAATATAAAAACGTTATCATACATTATGGTAACATTTAACTAACAGTTACATTGTTATGTATTTCACAGGGAGGTAACACAACAAGGGAGACTGAAAGCGAGAGACACTTCTGATAAAACTCGAACAATTAATAAATTGTGACTGTTACGAATGAGAGTATCACACACAACGTGCCGCCCTTTTCCATTCATTGTATCTCAGTTTAAGGTTCTTGAAACCAACAACAAAATGTTGCAAAAATGGATGCACTTGGCAGAACGTCCACTCAAACGGACGGTCGTTTTGGAAGGACAAGCCGGCGATCCAAGTCAAAACTCAAAAAATAATTCAACTTAATGACCCACAGCTCAAGAAGCAAAGTGACACGTAAGGTAGTGATCGATGGTCCACAAGCAATCGATTATTAAAAGACTTCAAATGGAATTTTGTACAAATAAACTCGATGCAGATAACGGTTCAAGGATGTAAATGCAGATTCCTCAGAAACTCCTTCAGACTTCCTAGATTTTGAGATTCGCTTTCTCATCTTCAAAGCTGCGCCATGTGGGACAACTGAACTCTTAACAGCTTACACACCACCCCTATTGCATTTCTTTACTAATCTCACTTTAAAAAGGACTTTTCTCAGGCCTTTCATCTGATGGAATGCTCTCTCGCAAACATTGCTCATCAACCCTCATTAATCTTTGAAAAAGGCTGACAACTTTACAAACAGGTGTATAATTACTTTAGATATTGTTGTTTTTTTTTTTTAACCAAACACCTTGTTAGTCATGACGTTTCGTGTTATAAGTTTTTTTTCTTTTATTCTTGAATTTATTTCATTTCACTTCAACAATACTTTGTGATGTTTTATTTTAAAGCAGTACATAAAAATTTTGTACTATTTCATCTTCACCCCCATTGCCACCCTCCAATCCTCTCCAATATTTTCCATCATACTCTGTCTTGCTTGAATTCACCATGAAAATATATTCACGCTGACATAAATTTCTTTACCAACCACCATCTTGGCTCTTCCCTAGACAATGATCTACATTCTTCTTCTTCCGACCATGAACCGTGCTCTCATGGAACATTATAGATTCGTGAATATATGGCAATTTGATTATGTGCATGCATGGGAATTTGATATGATTTATCTCTGTTTTGAATGATTCCAATGAAGAGGTCGCTGTACATGATGGTGATAGCTGGTCCCAATAAAGGAGGATCCGGAGAAAGAATGAGTGTCCGAGTGCTGGGTGGTCGATCACCTCATGGAATCCACATTCCAACCACCTCCTAAAGATTCCACCAAATTCACATACCACAGCACATTGCTTTTGATTCCCCACATTAAAAATAAAGTGTACCTTTGCGAAGGACAAACTCTAAACCTGCAAAAGGATGTTATGCTCAATCATTGTGCGTGGTGGTGCCAGGATGAGGAGCTTTACCCAGCCAGGCTGTGTCAGAACCACACAATGAGAAGTCACTGAACTAACAGGACGACTCATAGGAAGTTCAACCAAGGATTAATGAGCACTGAATGGCATCTGAGATTTATCTATGGATAAAGGCGTCACCACTTTCAACGTACCACTTTCAGCACTAATTTGTGATGATGATGTAATTTGCCTTGCCTGTGAAGCACCCAAATCTGGCAGTTTATAGTCGGGTTGAGAATCAAAGCCAGACTACATAGTTCAAAGGTTTAAGCGCACTACTGTTGCAATATCCTGTCGGAATGAGCAGCTCTTGGAAAAAACAAAAGTCAAAGCACGAAAACCACGACGACTTTGTAATGAGGACACATACCTTGCAGCTCTGCACGAGTTGCTGCTGCACTGCTGCATTTTTGTTGTAGTCGGCCGCTTGCTGGGCTGCGGCTATCCCCTGTGTCGCTGCTGCTGCGGCTTGCCTCGCTGCCGTCTGTACAACACGAGACGTGTTCCCGGTGGGGAGGACGTACGGTACTCTGCACTTTGTGTGCATGACAATATTCCCATAGATCATATCATAAAGGATCATCTCAAATTGCATCACAACTCCACTAGTCCAGGTGATGTCAAATCCATGTATCTGGCAATAAGTCTATAAATTTCCGCCTTTGCTCTGTACTTTACAAGGAAAATGATTCTGTCACTGAACGACTCAGAAATTAGGAAGAAGTAGTTTGATAAGACAAAAAAACAAACAAACAGAAGAAACCTTGAAATGATGTTATAATGCAATCCTGTCCAAACCAGCTTACCCAATTGACTGTGCCTTATAGTTTACAATTTTTTCTGCACTTCAACCTCGAAAAGCTCACTGCACCAATTATTCCTGCCATATCGCACAAAAAAAGTTCTCTGCTTTAACTGTCTCAGTCCTGCTCACTCCCCATCGCTTGATTTGTGCAAAGGTCATTTTGTCGGAGTAAGTCCTTGCACACCGTACCCAGAGCTGGTGCCAAGGCTTGTGTAATCCTTGGCTACAATTCTGCATTGTTCAGGATGGCATTAAAATTTCATGGTTTCAGGTAGGATCCATCGCAGCTGAAACCAGAGCCAGGACAACACATTACGAGTGCAAAACGCAAGTGCTGAGGCTCGGATTAGTGAAGGGACGAAGCATTTATTATCCTTCAATTCAGATGGTCTTTAAAGCCCCAATTTGTAAATGGCAGCAAATTCATTTCCTACATCTCGAAATGGTTCAATTTGAAAAGTAACTGTAAGGGATAATCAAAAAGGCTGAACACTCTAAAATTGTCTCATCAGTGCAAAACGCAAAAGCTCAAAAGGAAGCATTTATCGGCAGGATATTTCAGGAGGAATTTGGAGAAAAACTTTACAAAATACACCATAATGGTGTTATTGTTAATGAGCCTCGAGTAGGCCAAAAACAACTTCTCTCTAAATTCTAAAACTACATAAAGCCCGTAAAGGGTTATTAGATTTAGTTGAGCCAAAATATATCATCCAGTGAGGACAATTGATAGCAACTTTTGTAAATATTATAGTTTGAAACTAAAGTTCATAGTTTTTGATGTTGTCCTTAAACTCGAAGCCAAATATCATCGAATCCTTCTGCAGCACAACACACAACCTTACAAGCATCTTCCTCACCGATCTCCCATTAATTCGAGAAGAAAAACAACCATTCCACCGACTGTATGAATCGTCAGATAAGTTAATGATCCGAAAAGAGATTTTCATCTCCAGTCAGCTATTGATGTAATGGGAAGCTCTGATCGACTGTTACATAAGGGTGGGATGTCATATTAATTATCATGTGCTTTGGGATACAAATCCTCGGTCAAGATCAATTAATGAGTGCGCCACTGCTCTCCGCCTTGCTGTTTATTTAATTATCGTTCTTGATGCTTCCTTACAAACTGTGACCAGTACCAGTTCAATCGATCAATTTTGTTTTCAAGCACACCTCAAGCCGCTGGATGAGCTTCTTCTTGATGGCATTCTGGCCAGCTAACATGGTAGCTCGCTGTAGACCTTCAGCCGCTTTCTGGAGCTGACGCCGGTGTTCTTCACTGTCAGGATTTGCGGCTGCACCCTGAAAGGCATGCAAACAATGGCTGCTCCATGCCGGGGTAAACACTGACACGGCATTTCCACAAGATGCTTAGTGATCGTTTGTTCAAACACATGCAACATGGCTTTTGGTTGCATCATTAGGGATGGGGGAAGGGGGAGCATGGATGTGATACTGATACAGTACCCCCTGTAGGTTCGGAATTAGGAACTTGCAATTTGTTCAGTGTGTCGGCGATAATTCGCCTACTCTTCATCGAAAGACACCGTGGGATCTTAAATGTCCATGAGCTAATTCTGATAGATGGGTCTCAGCGTAACATCCATCGGAGCGGTAACACACTCGTTGATGAAACACGTCGCCAGTGAAAGACCAGGGTGACAGTTTCTAGTCAGTTCAAGAATGAAGTGCATATGAGACAACTCAAAGTTAGGTACGTGGCTACCAATGCACAAGTACAGATGATGAGAAACAATGAGAACATAGCAAGAACAGCAAACAATCATCTCAAAACAAATTACCTTGGCTGCCTCCACCATCTTGGCTGTTGCATCCGCCAATATCTTAGCTGCAGCTAACAACTTGCGTGAGTTCTCCTGGTCACCTTCAGCCTCTGCATCCATCTTGATGGAATTTATGAGGTCAGAGGTCGCCTGTGCCAGAAGTCTGGCCTGTCGTACCATTTCACCTGCAGCCATAGCGAATTATCCTGCTTGAATGATGATTGAAGTTAAATACACAAAGGGCCATCATTTTGGTTTGGAAGTCTTCAACTATCACCTTTAACCAGTTAGTCTGTTTGGCATTCCCATATGAAAAGAAAGTTCATGGTACTTGCTGATTTGTGGATTATTTCCTAATGTCCTTATGATTCATGTAAAGGAACACCGCTGTCCCCTAATCTGCTCCTCCTGCATGTGATTTATGTATGAGGTATAACCTCCTCCAATATCAATGTAAAGAAAAATAAAATCTTAGGGTTGTTTGTGTTGGGTTTAGGAAGGAGAGAGAACAAGGATGAGATTTTAGGAAAGTGATTAAAGAGCTGAGAACTCGTACTCGCATCTCCCGTGCAGTTGAAGATGCTCTGGGTGGCAGTGAGGATGGTATCCGAAGCATGATCGTACGGGCCAAGAGCAGCGCCGGAGCTTCCGGCCGAAAGCAATCGAACATGCCTGAGCAAGGCATTGAGAGCCTGCGTTACATCTCCCGTCGCAGATGCCACTTGCTGCATCATCGCTTCATTGGTGGTGGCATCTCGTGAGGTACGCGCACAACATTCGACGGCACGGGCAACTAGTTTGCTCGACTCGAACAGCTGCTCCTGACAGAGCGGTGAGTCTAATGTTGGACCGACCACCTGCCGTGTTCAAACAAATGGTTAATCACAAAACTTAAACAAAATTGAAAAGTGATTATACAACACAATGAAAGTATATATAAATACAGAAAATTACAGCAACGGTGTTTTATAAAATAATTATACAACCTTTGCCTTTTTCTGACTGGATGGTCTAAAACTTCTGCGGATACCGAAACGATCTCTTAGTTAACTGCGTTTTAAATTTTATAATTACGTCTCCAGAGGTTCGTTCAAACAAAGCCGAAACCGGCGGTGTATGCACTCGAAAAACAGAAGATAGGAAAACGCTTCTTATAATTAAAATGGTTTATTGGAAGAATACAGGGGCTGAGGGAGACAGGACACTATAAATAAAGACAGACGAACCAAGCGGTCGACAGACACAAACAGGGGATGATGGGACACGCAAACTTATGCACAAATAAAATAAGGCCTAAGCCCAGCTAATGGCGCCAAATACCAGACTCTCAGGAGGACAAGGGGTAGGCGGGGACTTGAAGCAGGCATGAGTTGTTGCGTGCAGGTCACCGAAGCATAGTGTGCAGTGTGACTTGGTGCGTGGAATGGCATAGAGGAGCGTTGAAGTCAAAAGATGAGGAATGGTGGTGAAGTGGCATCCACGTCTGTCCAAAGTTGTCCTTCCAGTCTGGACGACGAAGTAGAGAGCTCAGAGAGAGAGAGAGAGCAGAGAGAGAGAGAGCCTCGCGAGAGAGAGAGAGAGAGAGAGAGAGAGAGAGAGCTCGAGAGCTCGAGAGAAGAGAGAGAGAGCTCGCGAGAGAGCTCGAGAGAGATCGAGAGAGATCGAGAGAGCTCGAGAGAGCTCGAGAGAGAGAGAGAGAGAGAGAGAGAGAAGCTCGAGAGAGAGCTCGAGAGAGCTCGAGAGAGCTCGAGAGAGCTCGAGAGAGCTCGAGAGAGAGAGAGAGAAAGCTCGAGAGAGCTCGAGAGAGCTCGAGAGAGAGAGCTCGAGAGAGAGACCGAGAGAGCTCGAGAGAGAGAGAGAAGAGAGCTCGAGAGAGCTCGAGAGAGCTCGAGAGAGAGAGAGAGAGAGAGAGAGAGAGAGAGAGAGGAGAGAGAGAGAGAAGAGAGAGAGAGAGAGGAGAGGTTGCTGTCGCAGAGTTCAAGGTCCAACTGCACGCACGTACTGCCACGGTCCTCATCACCTCTGGGACTGCCTTTCTGAGCAGTGGGTCACATAACTGGTGATGAGGCGAAGCTGAGGAAGCCCGATCAGAAACAAAAATGGCGTCGAAGCAGTACTGAATGCTCGCCGCTGTACAGCTGTAAGGGCCAGAAACGACAGCACATAAATCGTGCCGCTCAACCCCGAATGCTCGCCCCACCACGGGACTTCCACCTTGCCACACTGCTAAGCTTCAAGGAGCTAATGAATGTCGCCGAATGATACAGCGGACCAATGGGCAAGCCATCGGATCAAGAGAGGTTCGGACGTTGTGGAGAACAGAACATGGCTTATAAAACTTTGAACGGGAGTTCAGAACATTCTGCGTCTGGGAGTCTGGAGAACAAGCTGGTGCCTGGAGCGAAAGCCAAGCCTGGTGAACAAGCTGGTGCCTGGAGTTAAAGCTGGCATGAACAATAGCCAGTCCAAGGCAGTAGGGCCGATCCAGAGAGAGAGCTCCTGGGCGTGATTGTCAAACACATTGACTCTCACAAACTTTCTCCTTACTATCTCTACTCTACCTCATTCCCTTTGGATGCAAGAGCAATCAACAAAAGTGCCAACTGTCCCTTTCAGGGCCAACCGACTTTCACACATCATACTCAATCTGACACCCACACATTCACCTTCTGTACCTCCCCTAACACATACATCACCCCCCTCCCACCCCAAACCACATTCAGACACACATGAACCAGCCAGAACCAGCGGTGAGCACAGGGGTCACAACCACACCCATCTTCTTCACTCCCCTGTCTATCTTCTTGCTTCTCTCCTCATTCCCAGAATGGAAGTGGACCCATGTATCTGTGATAAGTTGACTGAGTAAGGGGATTCTGTAATATATTATATATAATATATAATATAATATATATATATATGAATTTGCCTCAGGAAGAGATCACGAGGGAAGTTCTCGGATTCACTTCTCAGCCGATGACCCTGAAGCCAGCGCTCCGCAGATAACTCCGTGGCAGACGGGTTGCTAAGCAGCCACAGATGCCATCTGAGAACTTAATTTAAGTAGGGTCCAGCATCCAAATCCCGCTTTACCTTCCCGGTATATACATATATACTGTACGCATGTATATCAATCACTGTGAAGTACTTCTCATCATGTCAGCTAAGATCACACCATTTGCTGCAAGAAATGGTTGACTATTCCAAATGAAAGACTATTCCATAATACTATATATCTAAATCACTTATACTTGTTTACAGCTGCAATGGATTGTATGGTAAATCAAACCACCTTTGTGCAGGCCACAAGTTGGGAAGTTGAAATGGCGCACTGTGTGGCTGACCCCATCACTTGGTTATGTATAGCTTGTTCTGTAGATTGCTCAGCCACAGTTTTGGCCTTAAGCACAAGGCCTGAGGCAGAACTGGCCACTGCCTTCGCCAGCTGGTACAAAGTCTCCTGTAGAATCACAATCACATTGTAGAGAACCACTATGGGGGTATCACCAAGAAAGACAATTCATTTGTGAGCTCTTCAAAATGTTTCCTCTTTAATCTTTGTTGCAACAATGTATTGTAACAGCCGCAGATCATTAGAAATGAATGAAATAATGATTCACTTGACTTTCAGTCCTTAAAAAGGAACCTCAGTTGAGCATCAAGGTAAATCCAAAGCAAACAAGTCTCTTCCCAAATGGATGAGCCTCTGCCAAAATTAGAAGAGGATTAGAGATTTGGCCACAGGATATTGCCGTTCATTATTGGTATTCAGTGGATCTACGTAAGACATCCAGCTTAATGCCTTGTTGGATTTTCCAATTATATCACATAAAGCCTTCAATTATAAAATTACAAATCACTGCCTAAGGCACTAACATATTGCCTCAAATACAGTACCATCCCCCGCAAAAATTAAACAACAGGGAGAAAGATTGTGGAACAACCACCAAACCTGAACCAGGGAGCTCACCTGGTACTGTTCGTTGACGGTGGCACCACCAATATGCTGAAGCAACTCATTGCTGGCCTGTCCCACATTGCTGGCTGCCGTGAGCACAGTCTGCCGGGGCTGCAAAGAAATGTGCCGCAAGCAATATAAATACAACTAGAAGGGCACTCAGTAGAGCGCATACCTCCACCATGCAATGCCTGATCCACGAGAACATATCGGGCCGAATACATTTTTGAAATATCATGCTACATATACAGTACTATATCGTTTTTGGCTCCATCTCTCAATGGTGAAGAATCACTTTAAAAATTCTCAGATCCAGATCCGGATCTTCACCAAAATCCAACCAATTCATCACGGTCACACACTCAAACTGTCCACTAAGTTTCATCCAAATCAGTCCACAACGTTTTGAGATATCCTGCATTCAAACAAATAAACAAACAAGAAAAAGACGTCATGCAGAGCACAATACTTGCAAAATCCACCCCCCTCTCCAAAGGTTGCCATGTTTACATCAAATTGTTCATTTCATTAAGATTAAAATTGACAATCTTAATCAAAGCTCAGGTCAATCGGATGAAAATTGATTATTGTTCAGATTGAAATTGATGATTTTCGAAGTTTGACCTCGAGTTGACCTTTGACCTCAAAAATAGTTGGTTTCCAAATTCAGTGATGCACGATGCAATTGCTGTTTAATTTTCAGGTTAAATCAGATGAAAATCGAGCACTTTAGAAATTCCACCTAAGTTGACCTTTTGACCTTAAAAACAATAGGCTTCTTCCTCATGACAAACTACCATGTGGTGAAGTTTCGTGAAGATCGGTATAAAATTGTGACCTGTAGGCGATAAACAGACAGACAGACAGACAGACAGCAAGTTATGGAATCCATCATCGCTTCAGACATTCAATCCTTCCTCTTCTCCAATGGCTTGATTTCCGATCATCAATTTGTTTTCAGACCAGGTCACTCTACCCGGGATATGTTGCTTCTGCTCTCCACAACATGGATGGAGGTCCCCAATGCCAGACATGAAATTAGAGCTCTCCCTTGACATATCACTGCTTTCAATACGGTCTGGCCTCTGCCCTGCTCACCAAACTCTCTTCCTATGGTATCCAAGGCCATCTCCACTCATGGCTCGCAGACTTCCTCTCCTGTCGCAGGCAACGTGTGGCCCTAAATGGAGTTCTTTCATCCCCTCTTCCTGTCCAGGCTGGAGTTCCTCAAAGGCAGCGTTCTGGGCCCTGTTCTTTTTCTGGTTTTCATCAATGATCTCTCCGACTCTCTGGAAAATCCTCTATATCTCTTTGCTGATGACTCCACCCTCTGCTGTACCATTGGTCATCCCTCAGACCGAGCAAGCAGCACTTCTTCGCTCTCTGCAGATTTGGATAAATCACAAACTGGTCCAACACGTGAACATGTCTTTCAATCCTGACAATCTCACACTCACTATGTCTCTCCGAAAGACCGTCTGGAAACCCCTCCATCTACTTTCTCAACAATCCTCTGGAAGAAGTCCTTTCATTCAAACTTCTGGGTCTCACTATCTGCCATGACTTTTCCTGGGAAAGCCACATTTCAAACCTCCCTCCATTTGCCAACTGGGAATCCTCCATGTGCAAAGTCCTTCCTCGGCCCACCTGAGCTCCTGACCACTTACCAAAAGCGT
>CM068962.1:48951887-48967903 GCA_035128595.1 Eptatretus atami
ACAGAATAACAAAATTGACTGACCAAATACTTGAAAAATCTTCGATTTTGCAAGTAACAAATGAACAGACAGAAAGGCGTGAGAACTAACCTCCTTCACCTTCGGTAGCGGAGGTAATTATCATGGATGGACGTACGTCTGTACGTACAGACAGCCCGAATACACGGCGACTTCGTCAGCAGAGGCACAAAAATATATTGGAAGTGTCTGGCCGGTGCTGGGTAATCGTCATGGTGGTGAGGTGGTGGAGGGGGGGGGAAGGGGGGGGAGAGAGAGGCAAAGAAAAAAGCCAATGTTGGCACGATGGACAAAATTACGTTAGACCAACAGTGTTCGCCAATGTTGAAGCAACGGTCGTGATGATGTTGGACTAACATTAACCAATGTCGGTGTGCTAGCAAGGACTGCTCCGAACTCCGCCTGCATGGTATTATGCCCATGACAGCAAGTGAGTGGGGTTATGTATAAAGCTGGACTTGGGTGCAAAAACTGTCTTTGGCTATAATATTTTGGCACGGATTTATCATGGATCGTACTTTAACAAAACTTCGTGTGTACAAAAAGTACAGTTGCATTCACAATCGGCACCACCGCTGTAATGAAGTAAAAAAAATAGTTGATAATTACTGCAAATAACTAGCGGTCTGTGTTGGTGGCACAAGTGAATAAAAACATGAGAAAAATTGGTTAGAGTTATCTACAGTGAAATATCACAAGGTGCTGGCAAAAGAAGTCCGACAAATATGGAGGACTGAAACGTCAGAACTTTCAGATCTTTTACAGCGGATAACTTTAACCATTTCATTTCATGTTTTTATCCCTATAAGCATTTACATGCTCAAGCAGCAAATATATATATATATATATATCAAGAATAATAAAATACTAGCAAACACAACCCATCGCTTTGCTGACAGAAATATTAATATGGGGGCGAAAGAGTGGGGAGGGGGGGGGGAGGGAGAGAGAGAGAGAGAAGAGAAAGAAAGAGAAAGAAAGCGCTAGGAGGGGTGAGGAATGGGGGAGCTCGGAAGGGGTTGAAGAGCGAGGAAGGGGGTGGGGGGAGCGACGCCTCACCATATGTCACCATAAACTCCAGGAGGGGGGGGGGTGGGAGTGAGGAGGATGGGGAGAGAATGAGAAGGGAACGAGGAGGGTGGGGAGAGAATGAGAAGGGAACGAGGAGGGTGGGAGCAAGGAGGATGATCTAGGAAGGGGAGAGGAAGGACGAGCAAGGAAGAGAGAGAGAAAGCAAGGAAAGGGGGGGGAGACCGACGCCTCCACATGTTGTTAAACACTCCGGGAGAAAGGGTGCAAGAGGAGGGGGAGGGACAGAGAGCGGGTGGTAGAGAGAGGAAGGAGGGGGGGGGTGAGGTGCTCTGCTGTTCTTTCTCACCCTCTCTCGTTCTATTCACCCTCTTATTTTCTCAAGCTAATCTGCCATCTGCTTGGAAATCACCAAACATCAGCCCTGCATAAAAAAAGGTGCAAAAAACAGATCCCTGCAACTACAGACCAATCAGCCTTCTCCCAATCATCAGCAAGGTTATGGAATCCATCATCGCTTCAGACATTCAATCCTTCCTCTTCTCCAAGGCTTGATTTCCGATCATCAATTTGTTTTCAGACCAGGTCACTCTACCCGGGATATGTTGCTTCTGCTCTCCAACAATGGATGGAGGTCCCCAATGCCAGACATGAAATTAGAGCCTCTCCCTTGACATATCACTGCTTTCAATACGGTCTGGCACTCTGCCCTGCTCACCAAACTCTCTTCCTATGGTATCCAAGGCCATCTCCACTCATGGCTCGCAGACTTCCTCTCCTGTCGCAGGCAACGTGGCCCTAAATGGAGTTCTTTCATCCCCTCTTCCTGTCCAGGCTGGAGTTCCTCAAAGCAGCTTCTGGGCCCTGTTCTTTTTCTGGTTTTCATCAATGATCTCTCCGACTCTCTGGAAAATCCTCTATATCTCTTTGCTGATGACTCCACCCTCTGCTGTACCATTGGTCATCCCTCAGACGGCAAGCAGCAGCTTCTTCGCTCTCTGCAGATTTGGATAAAATCACAAACTGGTTCCAACACGTGGAACATGTCTTTCAATCCTGACAATCTCACACTCACTATGTTCTCTCCGAAAGACCGTCTGGAAACCCCTCCATCTACTTTCTCAACAATCCTCTGGAAGAGTCCTTTCATTCAAACTCTGGGTCTCACTATCTGCCATGACCTTTCCTGGGAAAGCCACATTTCAAACCTCCCTCCATTTGCCAACTGGGAATCCTCCATGTGCAAAGTCCTTCCTCGGCCCACCTGAGCTCCTGACCACTTACAAAGCGTTCGTCCGCAGCTGATGGAGTACTGCTCTCCCCTCTGGGCTGGTGCTCCTGCCTCTCACCTTTCTCCCCTCATGCTGTGGAAACCAACGCAATTTTGGATCATTGGTATCTCCCATGATAAGACTGACTCTCTCTCACCGGTGAGTGGACCTCTCACTCTCTCACCGCAGGCAGGTCGTGGTCTTGTTCTTCTGTCGTCTCCTCTCCAGCCTCGCCCTCCCCCGCTCTGTCTGCGATATGTCCCCACCATATTTCCGCAGGGCGCTCCAGGTCTGCCAGAAACCCTCTTCTGATAAAATTACGAAAATCACAAATCACTGCTCAACTTCACTCCTTCAATCATCTTTTTCCAACCTTTTGAATAAACTCCCACACTCTCTTCAATCCCAATCTTCCCTCCAGGTCTTCAAAACAGCTGTTCACCACCACCTCTGATCTTCCCCCGTTCCAAAACAACAATCTTTTCTACTCCCTTAATCCACCCAAACCCACCTCCTTCAAATCCCTGCTTTCCTTCCTGAAAGTTCCCTGTCGTGTAAGGTCCTGAAAGTCCCTGAATGTCATCTTCTATTCCCGTGTTCCCCGCCCCCATCCCTCTCTGTTCCACAGATCTCCTATTGTCTCTGTTCCTCACTGTTTGTCTTTCCCTCTCCCACCCCTCTTGTCTCCTGCTCCCCTTGTATTTCTGTGTGTTAGCTCTCAAATGAGCATTGACAATTTATACAAAAAAAAAAGTGGTGGGAGAGTGAGGATGAGTTGAGAGGGGGGGGGGGCTAGGAAAGGGGGGAGGAATGGGGAGAGCGAGGAAAGGGAGGGGAGGAGGAGTCAAAGATTAATTTATGTTATGCTTTTACAACACACACACGCACGCACCACGCACGCACGCACGCACCACGCACGCACACACACACACACACACACAACACACACACACCACCACACACACACACACACACACACACACACACACACACACACACACACACTTCCAGGTACTTACGTCATACATGCATTCCTGGAAAAACCGTTTAAATGGAACTTGAAAATCCCATTGATTTGTAAGATGGATAAAGGGGAAAATACATTCCTGACAGAAAAAAAAATTTGAGTGGGAAATTTTCAAATTGCTTTACTCACCATAACCTGTTGCTTCGCTCACCCTGGTCATCCTGTTAGTCAATCGTTCATTGTTTCTTTTAATTCGATGTTTAATTTAATTTATTTTGCCTTCCGAACCCGGAGATTCCCAACGGAGAACCTAGAGTGGCCGCCTTTTGGGGTCGATCCCACTGGTTATAATAATTATTTATGTTGCACCAATGAAAACCAACTCAATGAAGCTAGTTAATTTTGGCACGCTCCTAAATTTTTGGTTCACTCAATTATAATTCTCCAAACAGTATAATAAAATAGTTAATGCTTTGGAAACTTCAAGTATTCTATATATTTTGAGGAATGGAAATATATACTTTCGACCCCAACCAGGTAACCAGAAATGCCTTAGGACCGCAGAGAGCGAGGTGTCCGAGGATCACCTGATAAAGGATATAATTAAATAATACCATAATTATCTTCAAAAGGGTGTTTTAATTAACCTAAAAAATCCAATTTCACTTTTGCACTTCCTTCGAGTTTTCTTGGGATGCATGAAAAGTTTCAGGCTGCTAGGTTTCATGGTTTTGAGTTATGGAGGAATACACACGCACGCACACACCATTGACATTTGTTAGTATACCAGTAGATAGATGGCTCAAACACACTACCAACCACCCCCCCACCCGCCCACCAAAAAAAAACAAACAACAAACAAACAAAACACAAAAACCAGATCTATTTGTCTTCCATATGCATCACATTGATTTCTGCAACCCTCAACTTTGATTCTGCACTATCCCAGACGGCACAAGTCATGTGGTCTTTAAAAAACTTGCTCTGTTTCTCTTGCAGAACATTCTCCCTGCTCTGTTCACCTATAATTTGCCTGAATCATCTTCCGTCTGCTCGGAAGTCAGCCCACATCACCGATTTCGATAAACAAGGTGGCAAAAACAGATCCTCTAACCACAGATCCATTAGCTTACATCCAATCATCAGCAAGTCAACGGAATCAATCATCGCAGTTTGATATCAAATCCTTCCTTTTCTCCAATGGCATGATCGCAGACCATCAGTTTGTATTCAGACCAGTGACTCAACCCTGGACATGCTACTTCTGCTCTCCCAAAAATCGTTCTTTGACATTAGCTCTCTGCACACACTCTCTGACATGAGATGAGGGTCGATCTCTCCAGATATACCTCGAGCGTTTGATGCAGTCTAACACCCCACCTAGCTCTCCAAATTCTCTGCCGATGTCATCCAGGCCACTCCAACATGGGCTCACTGACTTCCTCTTCTCTCATAGCCAATGTATGCTTTCAACAGGATCCTCTCATCTTCTCTCCATGCCAGTCAAGGCTGGAGTGCTCCAAGGCAGTATCTTGGCTTCAGTCATATTCCTAATATTTATCAATGATATTTCTGACTCTCTTGCAAATCCGCTTTATTTATTTTCTGATGACTCAACACTCAATGAAGCATCTCTCATCCCTTCAGATATGAAAGGCAGCAGACTCTTCCCTTTCACAGATCTTCATAGAATCAGAGCTGGTTCTATACTTGGAATATGTCGCTCAATCCTGACAATCTCACACTCTCACGCTATCTCCCCTCGTCCGCAGCCTGATGGAGTACTGCTCTCCCCTCTGGGCTGGTGCTCCTGCCTCTCACCTTTCTCCCCTTCATGCTGTGGAAACCAACGCATTTTGGATCATTGGTATCTCCCATGATAAGACTGACTCTCTCTCACCGGTGAGTGGACCTCTCACTCTCTCACCGCAGGCAGGTCGGTGGTCTTTGTCTTCTGTCGTCTCCTCTCCAGCCTCGCCCTCCCCCCGCTCTGTCTGCGATATGTCCCCACCATATTTCCGCAGGGTGCTCAAGGTCTGCCAGAAACCCGTTTCTGGTAAAATTACGAAAATCACAAATCACTGCTCAACTTCACTCCTTCAATCATCTTTTTCCAACCTTTGGAATAAACTCCCACACTCTCTTCAATCCCAATCTTCCCTCCAGGTCTTCAAAACAGCTGTTCACCACCACCTCTGATCTTCCCCCGTCCAAAACAACAATCTTTTCTACTCCCTTAATCCACCCAAACCCACCTCCTTCAAATTCCCTGCTTTCCTTCCTGAAAGTTCCCTGTCGTGTAGGTCTCTGAAGTCCTGTAATGTCATCTTCTATTCCCGTGTTCGCCCCCATCCCTCTCTGTTCCACAGTCATTCCTATTGTCTCTGTTCCTCACTGTTTGTCTTTCCCTCTCCCACCCTCTTGTCTCCTGCTCCCCTTGTATGTCTGTGTGTTAGCTCTCAAATGAGCATTGACAATGTATACAAAAAAAAGTGGGTGGGAGAGTGGAGGATGAGTGAGAGGGGGGGGGGGCTAGGAAAGGGGGGAGAATGGGGGAGAGCGAGGAAAGGGAGGGAGAGGAGGAGTCAAAGATAATGTTATGTTATGCTTATCAACACACACACGACACACGCACGCACCACGCAACGCACGCCACACACACACACACACACAACACACCACACACACACACACACACACACACACACACACACACAGTTCAGGTACTTACGTCATACATGCATTCCTGGAAAACCGTTTAAATGGAACTTGAAAATCCCATTGATTTGTAAGATGGATTAAAGGGGAAAATACATTCCTGACAGAAAAAAAAATTTGAGTGGGAAATTTTCAAAGTTGCTTTACTCACCATAACCTGTTGCTTCGCTCACCCTGGTCATCCTGTTATGTCAATCGTTCATTGTTTCTTTTAATTCGATGTTTAATTTAATTTATTTTGCCTTCCGAACTCCGGAGATTCCCAACGGAGAACCTAGATGTGGCCGCCTTTGGGGTCGATCCCACTGGTTAATAATAATTATTTATGTTGCACTCAATGAAACCAACTCAATGAAGCTAGTTAATTTTGGCACGCTCCTAAATTTTTGGTTCACTCAATATAATTCTCCAAACAGTATAAAAAGATAAGTTTAATGCTTTGGAAACTTCAAGTATTTCTATATATTTTGAGGAATGGAAATATATACTTTCGACCCCAACCAGGTAACCCAGGAAATGCCTTAGGACCGCAGAGAGCGAGGTGTCCGAGGATGCACCTGATAAAGGATATAATTAAATAATACCATTAATTATCTTCAAAAGGGGTGTTTTAATTAACCTAAAAATCCAATTTTCACTTTTGCACTTCCTTCGAGTTTTCTTGGGATGCATGAAAAGTTTCAGGCTGCTAGGTTTCATGGTTTTGGAGTTATGGAGGAGATACACACGCACGCACACACATTGACATTTGTTAGTATACAGTAGATAGATGGCTCAAAACACACTACCAACCACCCCCCCCCACCCGCCACCAAAAAAACCAAACAAACAAACAAAAACACAAACAACCAGATCTATTTGTTCTTCCATATGCATCACATGATTTCTGCAACCCTCAACTTTGATTCTGCAACTATCCCAGACGGCACAAGTCATGTGTCTTTAAAAACTTGCTCTGTTTCTCTTGCAGAACATTCTCCTGCTCTGTTCACCCTATAATTTGCCTGAAGTCATCTTCCGTCTGCTCGGAAGTCAGCCCACATCACCGATTTCGATAAACAAGGTGCAAAAACAGATCCTCTTAACCACAGATCCATTAGCTTACATCCAATCATCAGCAAGGTCAACGGAATCAATCATCGCAGTTGATATCAAATCCTTCCTTTTCTCCAATGGCATGATCGCAGACCATCAGTTTGTATTCAGACCAGGTGACTCAACCCTGGACATGCTACTTCTGCTCTCCCAAAAATCGTTCTTTGACATTAGACTCTCTGGCACACACTCTCTGACATGAGATGAGGGTCATCTCTCCAGATATACCTCGAGCGTTTGATGCAGTCTAACACCCCACCTAGCTCTCCAAATTCTCTGCCGATGTCATCCAAGGCCACGTCCACACATGGCTCACTGACTTCCTCTTCTCTCATAGCCAATGTATGGCTTTCAACAGGATCCTCTCATCTTCTCTCCATGCCAGTCAAGGCTGGAGTGCTCCAAGGCAGTATCTTGGCTTCAGTCATATTCCTAATATTTATCAATGATATTTCTGACTCTCTTGCAAATCCGCTTTATTTATTTTCTGATGACTCAACACTCAATGAAGCATCTCTCATCCCTCAGATATGAAAGGCAGCAGACTCTTCCCTTTCCACAGATCTTCATAGAATCAGAGCTGGTTCTATACTTGGAATATGTCGCTCAATCCTGACAAATCTCACACTCTCACGCTATCTCCCCAAAGAGACCACCTGGTAAACTCTTCCAACTACCTCCTCGACAATCCTCTTTAAGAAGATCAGTCACTCAAACTTATAGGCCCCACTATTAGCTATGATCTTTCGTGCGCAGGCCACATATCAAAATTGACTTCCAATGCCAGCATCCTCCGTTGTGCAAAGTCTTTCCTTCAAACATCTAAACTTTTATCTACTTGCAAGCCCTTCATCCAAAGGTTGATGGAATACTGCTCGCCCCACTGGGCTGGTGCCACTGCCTAACATCTTGCTCAGCTTGAGGCTGTGGAAACCGAGGCCTGCAAACTCAATGGAATCTCCAGTGATGAAGCTGATTTTGCTGGGCTGATCACTTTGAAATCACAGATAGATCGGTGTTCTCTCTGTCTCTACCACATCTTTTGGTCTGACCTTTTCCTTTCTGTGCTCTGTCGCCCCCTCCCCCTCTCCATCCAGGTTTCCATTGGGTGCATTTGGTTGCCAGTGACTCTCTCTGGTGAACTTCCAAAATACAGACGACCTGCTCACTCCTCATTTCTTTTCTTTTTCCAGTCTGTGGAAACAACTTCCTCAGCTCTTCCACATCATTTCCTTTCAGGGCTGCAGACGGCTGTTCACAGCATCTCGCTTATCCCCTGACATCCACAAAGTGGAGCCACATCAGCATCGTTTCTCCCTACTACCTCCCTAAGCCCAACTCTTTGTTTTTTTTCAGTTTTTTCTTCACTTCTGTGATTAGGATTTGTGGGCTGTATCCATGTTGTTCACCCCCCCCCCCGTTCTCTTTTGCGTTCACTCAATAGTTCCCATGATTTTGTCCCTCAACCTTGCGCTGTTGGCGTGTTCCCCTGTCCGTCTGCACCGATGTAGCATGACATAGGCAGCATAGACAAGAGGGGAAAAATGTGTGTTAGTTGTGCACACATGTGTATCGTATTACATATAGCACCTCACCATCTTAAGCATAATGCCAAGGACCTCAAACCACCGCAACATGTTCAAAGGCAACACAGAGCAAAAGAGCAAGAAAGAAAAACCTCGAGAACCAAAGCCTGAGAATTAAGGGACAAGCAGGAAAATACATATACCGCATCCGCCCTCCCACAACATACCTCGGAAGACGATGGCTGGACGCTTTTGAGCATTCCGGATATGGATTCAGTGAGGCAGCGTGCGGCCTGAAGCAATGATTTCCCATTGCCCCCTTCCTCATCCAGAAGTGCAGAGAGAAGACGCACACCACGTGACATCTCGGTTAGATTGGAAGAGATCGTCACCACAGCACAGCCTACAGCCGTGTAGTCCGTGTCAGCTGCATCACCTAAATGGGGGGGGGGGCGATTCAAGAGCACATGGCTCAGGGCACAGTCGGTATCAACTCACCCTATCACAAAAAGGTCTCTTAAGGCCCTGTCACACCTTGACGATTTAGCCAACGTATGCCTGACGTATGCAAAATTGGGCTAAAACGCTGCACACGTCGAATACGTTATGGGTAAGTTTGTATACGTTAAGAGCACGCTGAAAAACACTGCCATACGTCGTAGTACGCTGGCTTTCATCGTTGTACTTTGCGGTTGTCCTCAAATTTAGCATGCTTGAAATCCCGACGTATGCCAGCGTATGACTCACACGTTCCGCTATGCTGGCCATAAGTTGTAGGCACGTTATGCGATCGTTGACACACGTCGACACACGTTACTTGTAAGTTACTCATAAGTCGAAACACGTCGAGGTATATGATGCGTACCCGAAACTTATTTCTAACCTAGAGTAACGTGTTGTAGGCACGTTACACGTACGTTGACACCGATCGCCATTATATCGTTGACACACGTCGAGGCACGCTACTTGTAAGTTACTCATAAGTCCAAACACGTCGAGGTAATGCTTAGCGTCCCCAAACTTATTCTAACCTATGAGTAACGTGCTTGAACCTATGTGTAACGTACCTCCAACGCATATTGACGTATGTAGACGTATTTGATTGACGTCTTCCGGACGACCACAGAACTTACTGAACGTGTTTCTAATTTACAGCTACCGTATAATGGCGTATTGGCAGCTTTAAAAAAAAAAAAAAAAAACAACAATAACTTCCGATATTTCGTCACGTGCCGTTACGTCACGTCCAATTGCCTCTTCAGTTTGCTCAGTTCTATTCTTAGTTCCTCCTCTGTGAATATTTTCTGTTGAGGATATTGTCATGTCGACGTCGAAACTTAAAAGCAAATCCGAATATATTTTAAAATTCGTGATAGACTAAAAAAAAAAACTAAAAAAGAAAACAACAACAACAACTCCGATATTTCGTCACGTGCCTTCATCGTTGTGCAAAGTCGGCACGCTCCAAATTTTTGGAGCCAAGGCGAAAAGGCGGAGCCAAGAGAGAAAAAAGAAAATGTGCCTTGACGGAGAAAATAAGTTTCGGGTATGCTAAACATTACCTCACGTGTTTCGACTTATGAGTAACTTACAAGTAACTTGTTTCAACGTGTATCAACGATCGCATATCGTGCCACAAAATTCCCAGCGTAGCGGAACGTGTGAGCCATACGGCGAGTACGTCGTAAAATTTCAGCATGCTTGAAATTTCACGACGTACGAGATGTACCACGAAATATGACAGCGTACTTCATCATTTTTCAGCGTGCTCTTAACGTATACACAACTTACCCATACCGTATTCGACGTGTGCCAGCGTTTTAGACACATTTTTCATAGGTCGGCAAACGCTGGCTAAGTCGTCAAGGTGTGACTGCGTGGTTGACACTTCCAATTCTCAGGCGGTTATGATTTAAATCGGCGTGCGGCAGGTTTTTAACAGGCTACGCCACGAGTTCTCGGCGATACGTGCAGCGCGCTATGCCTAAGTTAAATATCGTTGGCATAGGTTGTCAACGCCGACAACAGGCTAAGCATTCGTTGGTATAAGTTATCTATAAGACAACGAAACGTTCTGTGCCCGTTACTAATATGTTATGCATACGACCAACACGTTATGAATACGACCAAAACATTAAAAAAACATCAAAATTTCGCGTACGCCAACGTTTTACATACATTTTTATACGTTGCCATTGCTGGCTAAATCGTCAAGGTGTGACAGTGCCTTTACCACCATGAAAAAAAGAAATCCTTAAACTATAAAAGAAGTCTTAGCAACTCGTCAGATTTTACAGAGGTTGCGATGCCTTTTTTTCATCCACAAACAACAAAAATCAAGTAATTTCCAACAACTGTGCTAAATCATGAAAGAAACAATTTCATTTCCAATCATACCAACATAATACTCATACCGCCTCCAGAATTCATCCACAGCAACCGCATCCAAAATCTGTCCAAATCCGTCAAAAATCTGTCCGTCACAAGGTGCCCATGGTAACCACCACCAAAATCTTCCCACAGTAACCTCCGCCGAACAGCGTCCATGGCAACTACCTCATTATGCCAGAATCTACACTGCCTGGATTAAAGTAACACCAAACAATGTACGATCGCTTCACAAGGCCAACAAAATGGAAAATTCACTCCAATGATTTGTGGTTGTGGCGGACGGTATGGTTGTTTGTGTTTGGGTCCAAGTCACAGCTTGTGGTTATAATCAGTAAGACATTTTGTGGGGTGGTTAATGTGGTGCTGGTGGTTATAAGTGAAACAGCTTTCCGTTTAGTCAGTGAGGTGATGCTGGTGCTGCTGGTGGTGAATGTCGAAGATAATATGGACGCTCCACTTTAGTGGAGCAGGATACCACGTGATACGTACCCGATGTGAGGTTGACAATGGATGCCGTGCTGGCGTTGATGGCGTCGAGCTGGGAGTAAATTTCATGTTTTGCTTCCTCCATTTTATTTTTTCGCCAGAGCATCGAGGCCTGGATGATGGAACAAAATGAACATATTTTGCAACGACTGCTTGCAGTTAATTCAACAAGAACCAAATTCAGATCAAGCTGAATGTGCTCAGCACCGAGATAGCGTATAGCGCCACAACTCACCTGGTCCTGACCTAGCTGCGGCAGCACATCTGCTTGATACATATCAGTGCTGGCCTGGCTGACGGCGTGCATGCTCGAAGTTATTGTACCCAGTAGTACCTGCTGGTTGCTCGACTGCAGGACATAAAAAAGGGGAAAAGACAAACGCATCAAAGACAAAATGAAACCGAGATGAAATAGGATTAGTAAACAGAAAACGTTATAGTTTCAAAAACTTTGCGAGTTTTTTTTTGTTTTTTCAAATGACATCCAATGTCACCTTTGCACAAATCACAGTTGTAGCATCATCCGATGAGATGACCATGTCATTACCGTGTGACGATGAGGAAACATTCACTCTTTGCAAACTAACACATTGTTTGGTGAGAATCATCAGCGACAAAGCAGACAGAAATTCCCACAACAGAGGGTACCAAATATGTACCAGGTGCAATGTCGATAGCGATCAACACATAAATACTGAAGTCCAAATCAGGTCCCTCACCCGTAATTGGAGGTAACAACCAATGAGCTCTCACCAAATCAATTATCACCAGCTGCGGCTCTGACTTGATAATTAACTACCACTCCGACTTAGCCAACGGAAGCTGCATAAAACAAGCAAGAAAAGCTGCACAAGAAAAGCCCTTCGCCGTTTCAAACCCTACCGAGTTCCTCCACAAGTGCAGACATCATCTACAACTAGCACACCCTTCCTCAACGCACTCAATCAGAAACTGCTTCATAAAACTCCAACAAAACTGTTCAACATGATCTCCCTTTTCTAAATACGTGCTGATAATTACCTTTAATTAGTTTGAAAATATTCAAATGGTTCCGTACCCATTGCTAAATGAATGCCTCCAACATTTTCCCCACAACTGAAATCAAATGAACAGTCGATAGATTCCCCAATTCATCTCTGGATCCTTTCTTAAGTAGCATGGTATTACGTTACATTTGCTGCTCTTCAATCCTCTGGCACCTGCCCGAACTCCAACGAGTTACTTAAGATATCCGCAAACAATAACCTTGGATGCAAATTATCCAGCGCTGGAGAAATATCATCCCTTAATGTTTCTCGCTGTTTCTTCACTTCCTCGACTCCAACCTGGATCTCTTCTAAAAGCCCTTGCTCACCCCTGACATAGATACTGTCAGCCGTTGGAAGTTCCCCTGACTATTTCCGGGTAAATTTAGAAACAAAATAAATATTTAATAAGCCTGCCGTCTCACCTTCATCATCCACCAATTTTCCTGTGCTATTTCTCACCGGGCCCACACTCCTCTTAACCATAAACTTACTTCATACATTTAAAGAATATCATGCTGTTGTTTAATATTATTGGCTATGTCCTTCTTTTTTTGTGTACCTTGTCGAGGCTCGTGTGAGAACTAACACACAACACACAGCAAGGGGGGCAAGAGACAAGAGGGGCGGGAGTGGGAAGGACAAAACAGAGGGGAACAGAGACATTAGGAGATCTGTGGAAGGGAGGGATGGGACGGGGAACATGGGGTATACAAGATGGACATGACAGGGACTTTCAGGAAGGAAAGCAGGTAATTTGAAGGAGGTGGGCTTGGGGTAGATTAACGGGGGTAGAAAAGATCGAGGATTTGGATGGGGGACGATAAGAGGTGGTGATGAGCTGTTTTGAAGGCCTGGAGGGAAGAATGGGATTGAAGAGAGTGCGGGAGTTTATTCCAAAGGCGGGAAAAAAGAGGAATGAAAGAGTGAAGGTGAGCAGTGATTCGTGATTTTGGTAGTTTTACCAGAAGGGGGTTGTTGGCGGACCTTGAGCGCCCTGCGGAAATGTGGTGGAGACAAATCGCAGAGAAAGCAGGGGGGGGGGGCGAGACTGGAGAGGAGACGGTAGAAGACAGAAAGACCACCGACCAACCTGCCTGCGGTGATTGAGTGAGAGGCCCAAAGATTCCCTTTTGACTTGCCGAGATATTTTCTTAACTCGTCTCTGTTTCCTCCTATACTGAAGTGAGTCAGATTCAGATCTTGTTACTTTGTACTTAATGGATACCTACTGTTTATCCTTAATTATACTGCGTACCTCCCCGTTCAATCACCCTGTTCTCTCACTGCCTCTACATATACACCGAACTGGAATATATTTACTCTGTGCCCGACACATTTGCTCCTTGAAGGTTGTCCATTTCCCCGATAGAGACCGCACACTCATTAACTTTACCCAATCTAAAGCTCACAAGTCACTTCTTATTGCCCACAAAGTTTTCCCTCCGAAAATCCAACATCTTGAAACGACTATCTCGAGCTTCACATTTCAACAATAGAGTTGTGCTTAAAACGTCACGGTCGGGTATCCCCACATATTCTCCCACCTTCACCTCCTCAACCATCTTGGGATTATTACTTAAGTAGAGGTCAAACGCTGCACTCCCCCCTCACAGGCTTCTTTCCAAAATGGGGTAAAAATCAATCTTGGACAAGAGACTTCTCGTCTTCATCTGCTCTCCCTTTCCCCTGTTCCACAACCCAGTCTATCCCTGGTAAATTTAAATCCCCCATGACTAATACTCTTCCCTGATCACATGACTTTTTGAATTCTTCATGTATCCATCTTTCCTGCTCTGCCCTCACACCAGGAGCCATGTAAAAGCGTCCTACAACTAACTTACCATTCTTGCAATCTTCTTTATCGAGACACACAGGACCCTCTACATCAATTCCCTCCTTAATGTCAAGCCATTCTCTCACTACAACCCCGTCATTCATCCATATTATGACACCTCCTCCATTTTTAGCTCACCTGGAACGTAGTTCCGGGGAGCTTATGGGATGGCGCGTCGTCCGTCCGTCAGTCCGTCCGTCCGTCCGTCCGCAAATACTTGCAACTTCTTCTCTGAAACTACACATACGATTTCATTGAAACTTTACCACAACGTTCATTACCGTGTATGTACCAAACAAAGTTTGTTTATTGCATTAACAACAAAAATATATATATATATATAATTAAAAACAGGCCCGAAGGGGGTCTAACATTGCTTGCCTCGCAAAATAGGTATTTGCTTTCTTCTCTGAAACCACACACACACACAATTCTGATGAAACTTGACCACAACCTTCATCACCTGTGATGTACCAAAGTTTATCCATCCATCCATCCACTGGGACCATACTCTGTGCAGAGCGTTGGTGCTGCCTAAGAACTCTCCTTGGCTATTGGGCACAATCCTGGACGGGTCGCCACTCCGACGCAGGATTCCAGCAAGCTGGCACTCATTTTGCCGACCTCGGAAGGATGACAGGCAGTCAACCCCACCTGGTATTAATTCAACAGCCGAGTGGGATTTGAACTCAGGATCCCAAGCCAATCACCCGAACCGCTAAGTCAACCCCAGGCATAAGTTTGTTCATGACATTGGAGAAATCAGGGTCTAAGGGGGTTTAGCCCCCAAAACATGTATTTCCTTTCTTCTCAGAAACTACACACACAAATTCCGATGAAACTTGATCACCACCTTCATCACCCGTGATGTACAAAAGTTTGTTCACGACATTAAAAATTGGGGTCTAAGGGGTTCTACGTGGGGGGGGGGGGTTGCCCCCCAAAATATGTATTTGCTTTCTTCTCTGAAAGCACACATACAATTTTGATGAAACTTGACACAACCTTTATTACCCATAATGTACTAAAGTTTGTTCATGGCATTAAAAAAAAAAATCCATAGGTACAGTGTCTATAGAAAGTCTACACCCCCTTTCAAAATTTTCACCTTTGTGACCTTATAGCCTGGAATTAAATTACATTAAATCAGACTTTTTCCACCTTTATTTACACATCATAACCCACAACTTCAAAGTGAAACACAAATTCTACAAATTTCAGAAAATTAATTAAAAATACAAAACGAGAATATCTTGGTTGGATTAGTGTCCACCCCCTGAGTTATTACTTGCTGGAAGCACCGTTGACAGCAATTACAGCTGTGAGTCTGTTGAGAATGTCTCTATCAACTTTGCACACCTTGATTGGGTGATATCTGCCCATTCTTCTGTACAAAACTGTTCAAGCTCAGTCAAGTTGTGTGGGGAGCGTTGATGGACACCAATCTTCAAGTCATGCCACAGATTTTTGATTGGATTTAGGCCGGGGCTCCGACTGGGCCACTCAAGGACATTTATATCTTTTTGTTCCTCAGTCACTCCAGTGTAGCTTTGGCTGTGTGCTTCAGGTCATTGTCATCCTGAAAGGTGAACGTCCTTCCTAATTTTAACTTTCTTGCAGAGGGCAGCAGGTTTTCCTCTTGGATTGTTCTGT
>CM068962.1:48967913-48979384 GCA_035128595.1 Eptatretus atami
AGTAGAGATGGTGTTCTTTGGGCGATGTGCTGTGTTGGGTTTGCACCAAACGTAATGTTCTGCATTTCAGCCAAAAAGTTCCATCTTGGTTTTGTCGTCCCACAACACTTGTTGCCACGTGGCTTCATAATCTCCAGAGTGGTTTTTGCATGCCTCAAATGGTATTCAAGGTAGGCTTTTGGGAGTAATGGCTTCCTTCTTGCCACCCTATTGCACAGGTCAGTCTTGTGGAGTGCTTGGGATATTGTCGTCACATGCACACAGTGACCAGTCTTTGCCATAAAGGCATGTAGCTCTTTCAAAGCTGCCATTGGCCTCTTGGTGGCCTCTCTGATCAGTCTCCTCCTTGCTTGGTCATCCAGTTTGGAGGGACGGTTTGAACTAGGCAGGGTCTTGGTGGTGGTACCATATGCCTTCCACTTCTTAGTGATTGTCTTGAATGTGCTCCAAGGGATATTCAAAGGCTTTGAAATATTTTTATATCCATCCCCTGATTTGTGCCTTTCCACAACTTTATCCCGGAGGTCTTTTTAAAGCTCCTTGGAGCTCATGGTCGAGTCTTTGTTGTGAAATTCACTACCCAGCAGAGGAAACCTACAGGACCAGCTGATTACCTCCACCACCGAAGGTGAAGGAGGTTATGTTTTCACCCCTTTCTGTCTGTCTGTCTGTTTGTGCACAGGATATCTCAAAAAGTTGATGACGGATCCACATGAAATTTTGTGGACAGGTTCGGTGTGTGACAAGGACAAACCGATTGGATTTTGGTGAAGATCCGGATCCAGGTCCGACTACTAGAATTTTAAAATTGCTTCTTCACCATTGAGAGATCGGGCTAAACCAATATATAACACGATATCTCAAAAAGTTGCAGACGGATTCGAATAAAACTTGGTGGACATGTTGTGTGTGTGGCAAGGACGAATTTATTCGATTTTGGTGAAGATCTGAATCCGAATCTGGATACGAGAATTATTTAATTTTTAAAGTGATTCCTCACCATTGATAGATTTGGCGAAACCAATACATAACAAGATATCTCAAAAAGTTGTGTACGGATTCGGATGAAACTTGGTGGACACGTTGGGTGTCTGACAAGGAAGAATTGATTCGATTTTGGTGAAGATCTGAATCCGGATCTGATAATTTTTAAAAAGTGATTCTTCACCATTGAGAGATAGGGCTCAAAAATAATACATAGCATAATATCTCAAAAATGTATTGGGCCAGATATGTTCTCTTGGATCAGGCATTGCGTGTCGGAGGTATGCGCTCTACTGAATGCCCTTCTAGTTTTATTCTGAAATAATCAGAATCACAACACTTTAACACAGGTGGAGGCCAAGTAACTAGGTGTGTGATTTTGAAGCTGATTGGTTACAACTGAGCTAATTTACAATTGCTATTTTAAGGGGGGTGAACACTTATTCAACCAAGACATTCTCGTTTTGTATTTTTAATTAATTTTCTGAAATTTGTTTTTCACTTGGAAGTTGTGGGTTATGATGTGTAAATAAAGGTGGGAAAAGCCTGATTTAATGCAATTTAATTCCAGGCTATAAGGCAACAAAAGGTGAAAATTTTAAAAGGGGTTGTATACTTTCTATAGGCACTGTACTTACTTTCTTCTCCATTTCATATTTTGTGTGTCATCCATGCCCACCAATGGTTCCCTGGTTACCTTATCTAGCCGCTACCAGGTGAGCAACCAGGGTTATTGCCCCTATGTCTTTCTCTGTCCTGTCACAACTATAATCCCTGCAGCCTCAAATTCTTGCCCTCCAGTTGGATTGTTCCCTAAACCACATCTGCATCTATGTCATACCCCTTGCCATCCATCCTCTCGATTCCAGCTCAACCATCTTCCCATTCAAACTCTGAGCATTCGCATAAAACACCTTCAACGTTTCCTTTCTATTAACCATCCTCTTTCTCCCAAGCGTCCAACCACATCCTCAGCTTCTCGTCGAAAAAAAAAACAAGTCCCAATTTATTTCTCAAGAACCACTGTGAATGTTTCTGCCAAAAATGGCTTTGGAAACCTTTTTTGGAAAAATTGTCAGCCCCCCCCCCCCCCCCCCCCCCCCCCCCCACCAGGAAAGGAATCAATCCATAGACGCATTTTTGGCTCTCCGGCCATCACCTTTGTTGAGAGATTCCTTTTTTTTATACAAAAGGTAAGGAATCAAATGCCAAAATAAAGATAATGGCATGCATCTCGGCCCTATGACCAAAGTACAGAGTCCAACAAAGCTTTTCAAATCAATATACACCTGTACTTCGGCCCGAAGGCCAAAGCACATGGTGAAACACATACGCGCTATCACACAGGGCCACAATATATGGCCATCTCATCAACATTGAATACCACTGCCCATGATCAGATGAAATGGCCTTCCCCCAGAAAGTGAACTGATATGTTGTCCCATGAGGGAGTATATACCTCCAGAACCCCTCAACTGTAATGGTGATTATTAACCCATATACCACACCATCACTTGCTTCTAGATGTATAGGTCAGTAGGATAAGGCAGCACAGCACAAAAGCTGCAATCACAATTGCATATGCGTAAGGGAAGCGAGCACTGCTATCAATATGAACAACAGAAAATTATCCTTGTCTGCTAAAGGCTTCTGTCTATCAAACTACCCTTTGATATGAATGGTTAATCCACTACGATGCAGACATGTTTGATGAAGTCATCCTCCTGATGGCTTCCTTGAACATTTTGCAGCCACTCCTTTTTGGCCGTAACCATGGCCTGAATAAATTAGGGCTCTATAACAGTTTATCGTGGTGATTTTATTTCACAAAAGCAATACATCATCAGCATCCAAGCTGTTATTGAGCTTTTGAAACACGACACAACCCTGCTATAAATTTATTTAAATCATTTTTTTTTAATGGTACAGTACGAGACTTCCGAAAAGTGCAAATTGCCGTATTCTTAATTGATGCCGATCAGCATTTTCATCTTCCACAAGTAACCGTAAAGGTGTTATTCCCCTTTCTCTGTTTAATAGGAAAACCAAACAAAAAGAAAACATGAAACAAAGTAGTTGCAAGTATCATGAAGGACGCACCATGGGGGGCAGGTGGCCATGATGCATCTGTCCGCTCACGATGAGTTGCTGGGAGCCAGGCAGTGTACCACGTGTAAGCATCTCAGGTCCGCCAGTGCCACGCAAGATGGCCGGCAGTGCCACAGAGCCATGTTCTACCCTCCCCATGTGGTTAGACTGCTGCTGCATGATGGTGGACCTAAACATTGAAACAAAATTACATTAGCGACAATTTTCAGGCCCAGTGGCCTGAAGTATTGGGGGCGGGGGTCCTCTCTTCGGTTTTCCATGTGATTCTTACTGTGACAGCACTTTATAGAACAGGCTTTAAGATAACCATGCATGAGATGCAGATGGGAGATCACATGAGGAATCAAACAAGGAACTTCAATGCACCAGGGGGGCACTAAGCCCATCAAGTCAGCGCAAATCTGCCAACATTCATATACCCCTCTATCCCCACTGCTTCTAGATGCCTATCCAATTCTAATTTAGGTCATTCTTAAAAACGTACCTTGCAAGTCATAACTAAGTGCTGCCTCCGAAAGATTAGCACCTCAACAAAATCCAATCCAAATCCATTGGGACCATACTCTGTACAGTGTCAGTGATGCTAAAGTGGTCTCCTGGGCTATTGGGAACAATCCTGGATTGGGTCACCACTCCGACGCAGGATACTTGAACGGCTCAATCATCCCAGCAAGCTGGTACTCATTTTGCCGACCTCAGAAGGATGGCAGGCTGAGTCAACCCCACCTGGTATTAATTCAACAGCCGAGCAGGATTTGAACTTCGGACTCGAGGATCCCAAGCCCACCACCTTTACCATTAAGCCAACACCTGGCGTACAACAAAATGTCCCTCCTCAGAAAGGCATTTCCACCAAAAAAAATGGGTCAAGGGAAGTTTAAAAACAAACAAACATACTTCTTTGGTGCTACTGAGTCTTCCAACATGGTCGATTCTTCGTCACCTTCCATCCCAAAACGGTCTTTGCTCTTTTTCTGAAACCGGGTGAAATGAAATAAACTTTTGAAATGGTTCATGTACCTTCCGTTCATATCCTTTGTACGTACAAACAAAAGCTCCGGGCATGCTTGCCAGACTGGCATGCGTACACGCCAGGAGATGGGTGCGTTTGCCATTACAATCCGTGCTGTTAAAATAGCAAAACGAAACCTCATTATTATCACAAAACATTAACCACATGGCGAGCAGACAGCGCTCCAACTGCTCTCAGCCAACAGAGGCACCTGTGAGTCAGTGAAGTGTGCTCGCTTGGCACAGAGCTCCGGTGTAGTACATTTGGTCTTTCATTTGATAAGGGAAACTCGAACCCGGACAATCATGGCCTCTTTGTCACAAATCATCTCGAGTCTGTGTGATCGCAGAGGATGGAATTTTCAACATCTTGAATCCAAAATCGTCAAGCTTTTCCATTATAATTGATTTTCTGCATTACAACAGCAGCTTCTGATTGGCTTGTGCCGTGGGTGGTGCCTGCTAGCCACGGGTGAGAAGCATAAACGGCGGACGATGTGCTTCTCACAACATACGAGGTGTACATTAAGACTTATCGGACACTGAGGCTTTTCCATCTTTAGCATTGTACTCAATTCCAGCCGAGAGGTCGGATTGACAGAAACTAGGCCACATTGCAAACCGTTATCTCAAGATTGCAAAACCAATTTGAGCTGGAAAACGCCCACGTGGTTTCACCTTCTTTAGGATGATGTCAATGTAACCGGCGATGAGCTTAGCGATCTGCTCGCCCTCAGTGGTTTGCACCGAATAGTACCCATCGCTGTAGTCACCAAAATCCTGCAATTTCACACAAACAGTGTGGCCATGTGACCAGTTCGCAAAAAACTCCTCATTGGTAAATCAGTTTGTATCATAAAATCCTCAAAGAATTGCAATCGGCAAAACATTTTCTTATACATCCATCCATCCATCCATTCAGGATCATACTCTGTGCAGAGCGTTGGCGCTGCCTAAGCAGTCTCCTTGGCTATTGGGCACAATTCTGGACGGTCGCCACTCCGACACAGGATACCAGCAAGCTGGCACTCATTTGCCAACATCGGAAGGATGACAGGCAGAGTCAACCCCACCTGGTATTAATTTAACAGCCAAGGGGATTTGAACTCAGGATCCTAGGATCCAAGCCACCACCCTAACCATTAAGCCAACACCAGGCATATTTTCATATCATTTCCCCTTATAGACTAACACAGTTACACCGTTTCATGTCGAAATGAATTACTTGTAACTGACAAATCCTCAAAATATTTTGTTCAATGATCATAATTTCTTTTCCGTTTACAAATGATTTTTCTGCATCGTTTAAGGCTCTCGGAAGATCGTGTGCACGTTTACGTGCAGGAGAAGGACATCAGTGCATTTTCACATGAATCACAAGGAAATTAGTAGATGATGGTGGACAAATCAACATCCAGCATATGAGGTTTGAACTCAGCATCCCAACATGGAAACCCCAGCCAGAATGACCCGAGTGACTCGTCAATCAATAGAGACATCACAGGCTGCACGGGTGCATAATCCACGCAAAGGTCATCACAAGGGTTAATTACTGCACCTGCACGCACTTTTCTCAGGAAACCACAAACAAACAATGAGTCCTTCAAGAATTCACACCCTTGACATGATGTAAAAAAAGACAAAAAAATATTCGTGCCGGGACCCGTAGACATGACGGACACCCTTTTGTGCATAAAGTGGAAAAGGTGATGCAACGGACACCCGTACATACCAGCGTAAAGCTCTTAGGAGATGCTGCCCAACGTTTAACAGTCGTTAACGGCCATTCTTGAACTTCCTCCTTCGTTCGTTCTTCTACCCTCATCACGCAATCCTTTGTGATGCCAAGAAGTCGTGGAACAAGCTTGTTCTTTCCTTTCATTTTTTCCTGCACATCACCGAATGTGGCATTTTTATTGTACACTCCACAAACATGCGGCCACAAGAACAGAGCCATATTATCTCACTTAGACTTCCCCACCAAGACCATGCCTCTAAATATAGCATCCCCTCTAGAAATGGGATGATAATGATGACGACGACGATGACGACGACGTCACAGAACATCCATCCTGCCAGATCGTTGAGGCTTAATAGGCCCGAGGCATGCTCATCCTTCATATGGATGTCATCCAGACGTGGCTGTCCATTAAGGTTCGGCCTGTCGACACATGGTCAACAGGCCGAACCAAAAGAGGCCTCACAAAAGTGTGTACAGCTGCTTGAGAAAATTACAGTTCATAAAGCTCTCTCTAAAACAGTTCCTTTAAAACATGTGCCTTGCATCCACGCAGAGGTGATTCATCCGTCTTACCTTCACGAGAAAGAACGACACTCCGTAGGTCTTGAGAGAGCGGGCCAGCCTGACGTAGCGCACTTTGGCCTCCATTTCACTCATGTTCTCATATTTCTTATGCTCCTGTTAACAAGGTGAACACAGAAAGGTTCATCGTTTGACAGTGACCCAAATCTTGCCCGATTTTAACAGCGCCAACGACCAACGTGCCACTTTAAGATCACATGACGATCCTTGTGCAGGTCTTGCCTGCTGTGGCTAAATTAAAGCCAGCAGTAGGCGACGTGGTATTATGATTTGAGGTCTCTCAACAAACACGGTCTGTCAAATTTTCCTTTCCTTACCCGGAAACAGAAAGCTCTTGTTCCCAGAAGCTATTTCTTACAACCGAGCAAACTATGATTACATTAGCGACGAAACAAAGACCCAGACTGCTTTTCCAAGAACCTTAAAGTCGCTAATGCATTCACCAAGTCCCATGCAGGGAACATGTGCTGCCACCTGCGGTACTGCCTCACACAGTCGGAACACAAGCTTTTGGCCAGTTCCATGAATACATTTCATGCCCTTAAAGTTCTCTGCACGGAGGCCTGTGCGATTATTATTCCATTCTCCACGCGGTTAACACAATGCAAGCACCACACCTTGTGCACAATGAACACCGCACACAACACCCATCACGTCACTCTCACGGTGCACCCCGTACCTGAAAGATTCTCTTCTCTGCCCCCCGTTGTTTCACGTACTCCTTTGGCAGAAATTCCTTCAAGCTGTGAATGGATCGAAGCACAAGGGAACGTGAGGAACGCTTGTTGCGTTGAAGGAATAAAATGATCTCCACCGCACAAATTACTTCTTGAACATCTGCTAATGAAGTTCTTAAACTGCAAAGATGAGCAACGGTTCAACATAATGGCCAATTTTGTCAGACAGTGTGAATTTCATTGTGTGTTTTGATTTTTCTTTTTCTGTTACACAGAAGGGACTGGCATGATGGCCTCGAGGTACGCACACTAGCTTTCTAGCCTGGGTCTGAATCCAGACCCAGCTATAAACTGTAGTCCTGGTGTTTCACAGGCAGGGCGATTCACCAATGTGTGTGCTGTCCCTCGGATGGCCATTAAAATGGGCGTCCCGTCTGCCAGTATTAGGTGGTGGACGTTAAAGGTCCCACGGTGTCCTTCGTGCAGAGTAGGCGAACTGTCGTCGGCAACATGGCCAAATTACAAATTCCTGCCCTAACTACTGCTGGAAAAGCAATGGCAAACCACCCAGTACAATCCTTGCCAAGAACCTGCTTCTGTAACAGAGTATGGTACATCAGTATCAGAATTAAACAGAAAATATCTGGAAAAGTGCTGGAAAAAACGACACAATGAACTATGACCCAACAGATATCATGTAAACACAATGAAGACTACAAAACATCGGGAGAACAGTCAGATGACAAAAATCCTGAATTAAGTTATGATTATTCTCATCAAGAGATGAGAATGCAGGTGAATGTTAATTCCTCGTTCGACCATGAGGCCCGCAACAATTGACAGTCCCAGTGAGACCATGAGGCACATTTTGCAACAAGTGGCAATTAAAACGGCACGCACTCACTCGAGAAAGCCCGGTTTGTGTTTGTTTTCAGAGTGAGGGCCAAACTGGATCTGCACTTGGTAACCGCCAAATTCGCATGCCTTCTCAAAGGACACAGGGTGCAAGCCATTGAGAATGTCATCACGAGCCTGCAGGGAAAGCACAGAGACAAATACGTTATTGAGGAATCTGGCCATAAACAGCCTTTGAGGGACCAACGTGTGCTCACACCAAAATAAGAGGCAATAGTTTAAACAAAGGATGTCATGGATTGTTGATAATAGATCAAATGTGGGAATTAAAATGGCATGTTTCACTGCTTGCAATAAGCTCGACAGTTTGCTCCGTTTGGGAGAACCATTACCTGAACGTACAGCAAGTTCAGCTGAACAGGATCTCTGGAGTCGACATTTTGGTCTGAGTAAAAGAATTTGCGCCGCAACAGGAGCATTTCCGTGTTATCCACACCCTGCTCACGCAGCGTGCGACCATGGTCCAGCCAATTCACTGAGGATGACACGAAAGCACCAATAAAACATCGTACCACCATAAAAAATTCACGCTTTAACAGGCTAGTGTGCCTCCTATATTTTAATATTATTATTACTACTACTACTACTACTACTACTAACTACTTCAATAGCCACAATTATTCCCACCTTATTGTGGGGTCAGCCATAGAACCTTTTTTGCCCAAGTCTTTCACGAATCGGCTGGCCAGGCCCGACGTTCGACTGAAGGTGGCAGAAATTTGGGATTTCTCCTGGGTGCAAGTGATAACTTGGCTACTCTTCACATAAGCCACCGTGGAATATTTTACGAATAAATAATTCTCGCAGACGAGACACCCAGCTTAACGTGCACCCAAGGGACAGTGCACTTTGTGATGCAACCTCCTACTTGCGAAATACCAATCGGACAGTTTATAGTTGGCTGAGAATTGAACCAAGGCTGACGACTCAAAGGTAAGTACGCTAACTCTGTACCACCCTGCCAGACACATCCGGTCTCTTTATTGCTGACATCTGTCAATGGGATTGAGGATTGAACAAACTATCTTGAATGGCAGACACAACTTTCCGTTAATGACACAGACACACAGACATCTGACGTCCATAACAAATGACCCACTGTCATCATCCGTGTGAAGCTTCTGTTTCAGTTTCTCCATCTTCTTTTCATCCCGGAGCATTGAGCGTTCCTTTTTCAGGGTACCCATGCTGTCGTCCTTTTTGGCGTCCAGCTCATCATGCACAAGCGAGTATTCCTCGCTGTTGGTAATACCTACACCACAACCACCACCAAGGACTCACCATTACATGTATATAGTACCTCTAAGATCAATGCATATTCCCTCATTGCTCTGAACATGTAGATGCTGAATCATGCTGCAATATTGACAAACCATGAAAATTGTACAGGGAACTACTCCGTAGTCTATCTCACATCTCAATGTGGCTCGAACTGTGAAACACTATTTTTGGAACATTTTCAACAGAAATGTAAAAGGGGGTAAAACAACAAATCAAATTAAAACAAAACTTCTCCAAGCTGAAAGTTCGAAAATAGAAGCCTCTTGAACAGTGAGTGAGCTGTGTTAAGGAAGATGTAAAAGGGATTGTTTCTCACCAATCCTGCTACAAACAGTTAGCAACATGTCTCCCACGTTCTTCGAGTCATCAACCATGACAGTCTTCACGGTGCCGTCCAGCATACGTACCTTGAGGGGCCGCTGTTTCTTGCAAAACTCCAGGAGATCCTGATACAAAGTAACAAAACGTTTGTCACATTCAAAATACAATGACAGAAGTAAAACTTTTTATTATTTTTTTTGGCAAATTGATACAAGACAGCAAAATGATAATTTTTGATTATCAACAATAGAACAATCCAACAATGAACCAACAATGAAACAATCCAACACGACAACGCAAGCACAACTAACAATCCAACAATGGAAGCCAACAATGAAACAATCGGCAAACGACTTTCCCATTCAAAACACTTTGTACAACACGTCCATGACGTGAACCATTTAACCGTATGATTTGAAAAACCCCAAAAATGTGTGACGAGAGCGAAGTTGATAGCACGCCATCGCAAATCCCCCGCGCTTATAAAATTTTGAGTTAATTTTTTTCCCCCCATTTTGGCCCCTGTAATCCAAAGCATCCATCACATAGGGCATGAACCAGAGGTCAAATCCAAAAACTCGCTGCATACTTTATGCATCCCCCAATGTTGATTGCACATACAGTACAAAGTTTCATCCCTTAATGGCATTTTTTGGTATTTGACCTTTTGACCCCACCCCAGGAATGATAATGCCTTTCCACCTTCTTGCCATGTGGTGATCATAACTACCAAGTTTGATGAATTTCTGCACAACTGTTTAGGAGGAGATAGCGTGACGGACGGACGGACAGACTGCAATATCCCCCCGTGTTTTTTTCAAAAAGCGTGGGAATAAAAAATTAAACGAGGAACTCAACGGATATTTTCCATTACTGTTCAGCATAAAGCTTTGTTCCACTGCATGACAACGCAAGCACAACTAAAGTGATGACACAAGATTATTCACGGAAATAATGACAATGTAAAGGAAAATAAAAGTGAAGTCACCCCATTCCGGAGCATGTAGTGGTCCAGAGTGCGGCTGGAATCAAGCCATATTCCCTTCTTGGGGTCTTCATCCGCAAGGAAAAGCCCGTATTCACTGGCTGAATAAACCCGGGACAAGCAATGCAGACACAAACACCTTTGTAAGCATTTTATTTAAAAATAATCACAATCTCGTTTATTAGAAGAAAATATACAATCTATTATCAAATTAAAAAAAAACTCACAAACTCTCTGCAGGAAAATATCTTTATAAAAATAAAACTGTAGAATGAAGAACTACGGTAGTGTTGCTAGTGAAGGCTGGTGTCGATGTGCAATGGCGGACAGGGAGAACAATAAATGAGGTCAACGACAACGTTGATCGAGGAATGCTAACTGCTGTAGGAAGCAAGGAGAAGCAGACATTTCAGATGTCTGCTTCGTCTTTTGCCCTTCGTTGGAGCAAAAGAGGGTTAATGTCAGAAACGTCAGCTTCGCCTTGCTTCCCTTTGAGTATTTACTCATTGCAGCTGTTCCTGTGCTCTTCTGTGAAAGTTGAAAGCAGAAACAAAAGGAGGAGAGAGAAAGAGAAAGAGAAAGAGAAAGAGAAAGAGAAAGAGAAAGAGAAAGAGAAAGAGAAAGAAGAAGAGAAGGAGAAAGAGAAAGGAAGAGAGAGAGAGAGAGAGAGAGAGAGAGAGAGAGAGAGAGAGAGAACACAGAATCTCCAAATAGGGTTAATGAGGGTGGAAAAGATTGCAGGGAGGAATGTGGGATGACATGAGATGATGGTGCACCGACTAGTTGAAACCCTGGAGGGTAGAGTGCGCAGGCAGTTTCACAGATGGGAGTAAAGAGGAACAAAAGAGTGGAGATTGGTGGAAAG
>CM068962.1:48979394-49004798 GCA_035128595.1 Eptatretus atami
GTTCAGGGTGTCGGTGATAACTTGCCTATTCCTCGTGAAAGACACCATGGGATCTTTAATATCCACTAGTTAATGGCAGCACTCAGGTCCCCAGCTTAACTTATATGCGAGAGACAAATACGTAATAATAATTTTATTATTATTTAATATGCAGCGATGGCTGTTGGTTACATCATTGCTGGGAGCTCAGCTGTGCCACTGATGCAGTGCCCCTTGTTTCCAGTAAGCTGGCAATCATTTTGCCGACCTCTGACAGGATGACAGGCTGAGTCAACCCTTCTGGTTATTTTAATGCATGACAGGGGCTCAAACTCAAGACCCTAAGTTATTTTTAGACATAAAGTTTTTCTACCCCCCCCCGCCACAACACAACCTCTCATATTCTTGCTGGATAGGTGAACATCACATACCATTCAAGCAAAATAAAGTCAATGAAGGTGTCAGGCCATGGGATTCTTGCAGCCTGGCCAGTGCAATGGACGGCTCATTTCCACCCTGTATCTTCGATGACTTGATTTCTCGTGGACACAGATGAGAATGCATGACTATTGAGAAGAAGAAAAGCGTCACACTCGATGCTTCTTCCAAATATGCTTTTGTTTCTGCTTTCAGCTTTCACAGAAGAGCACAGGAACAGCTGCAATGAGTAAATACTCAAAGCCTTGTGACTCGCTATGTGCTCTTCTAAAGGTTGGACAAACTCATCTCCACGAATAATAAACATCAAATCTGACAATGGTTTGGCTAAAAACCACACTCTACGGTCTTCTTCTTCTATCGTACGCAGCACAAGGCTGCGGGGTAGCATCATTAGCTGATGGGGTGCAGCTGTACCATGCAATGCCCTGTGTCGGTTCGGGCAGGAATTTGGAATTTGTTCAGTGTACCGGTGATAGACCGCATCTTCTTCATGAAGGACACCGTGGGTTATTTTACGTCCATCCAAGGGACTGCACACACATTGATGAATGACCCTGCCTGTGAAATACCAGGATGACAGTTTATAGCTTGGTCAGGATTCAAACCGAGGCTCGAGAGCTTGTGTGTACCTCCAGGCCATCCTGTCAGCCTGGTTCTCTGGTCAAAGTGTTAGTTAAAATAAACTTTCCAAACACATCAAGTGGGATGGCAGTACAGCATAAAATTTTGTCAGAAACTACACCTTCTCTGCCCTCATTTCCACATTGCATTTCCTCTTCACCATTGAGCATTTCTTGCAAATTACTGTGTGTGAGATCTGGAGGATCATGCAAAAGGGAAGTTCTACTATAAACCTCACAGGATCCCAGCTATAGATAGACAGTGATGGTTGCAGGGATGCTCCCTGTTCGGTGATCCATCTGCACAAGCTCTGCTCAGTGCCAATGAGGATCCATCCATCCATTCCATTGGGACCATACTCTGTGCAGAGCGTTGGTGCTGCCTAAGCAGTCTCCTTGGCTATTGGGCACAATCCTGGATGTGTCACCATTCCGACACAGGACACCAGCGAGCTGGCACTCATTTGCCGACATCAGAAGGACGACAGCCAGAGTCAACCCCACCTGGTATTAATTCAACAGCCGAGAGGATTTCCAAGCCAACCACCCTAACCGTTAAGCAAACACCAGGCATAATGAGAATAATGGGAGCCATTTTGGTAACTTATCCAAGTCTTCAAGTGTTCAAACGTAAAGATGGTCAAAAAAAAAAACTCCAAAATGAATCCAGATTGTTCAAACAAGAGGATCAGCTCCAGAAAGACATTAAGGAATCCAATTCGCCTGCGACTCGATGATGCATCCTTGTGGGGAACTCCATAATTAAAAAGGGTGACTGATCAGAATTCCAACTGGTCTTCATTTTGGATCAAATAAACAAAGAAACCACCTGAAGGACACACACACACACACACACACACACACACACACACAACACACACACACACACACACACACCAACACACACACACACACACCACACAAAAATGAATACATTTTCGGCTGTAGAGTCTTGGAGTTCACACGAAAGGGAAACTGGGAGCAATTTTTGATGTGTTCATGTGCTTGGGTAAGGAGCTGAGTCCATTCGAACAGCTTTTCAGACATAGCCATCACATACACTCCAAATGGGAAGCATTTTACAATGTAGCCCTGCCACGTTTACAATCGAAGGATGTCTTCAAATTCCATCAGGACACGTGAGTACATGTAGACGAAAGGAAGTGGAACGACCTAATGGGGACTGTAGCCAAGCCGTGGACATGACTCAAGGAAGGAATACTTGGGCCAAGAATGTGCCTCGGCCAACCCCCCCAAAAAGGTGGAAATAATTGGGGACATTAAATAAGTAGTAGCGGAAGTAGTAGTAGTAGTAGTAGTAGTAGTAGTAATAGTAGTAGTATAGTCAACAATTGTAACTCACTGCGTTTCATTTTCTAGAAGCAATTAATTACTTGGCTAGTAACACAGATCAGTTGGCACCATGTTTGTCTCTGAGGTCTCTGGTTCTATTCTCAATTCCTGATCGAATTTAACAAAACTGCCGTTCTGGTGTGGTACCAGTGGGGGGCGCTGCATCTCGGCGTGTACTCCTTCAGGCGATTGCATTAAGCTGGCTATCCTCTCGGCATACTGTGAACATGAAAGATCCCACATATAGTACAGTATTGTTCACAAGAGTGCCACACCATGCAGATGCTGCTAATAAATTAGATGCGATTTCAATGGGATATCTATTGGCATTCAATTTCATAACATGCAAAGGAGCAAAAGGTAACTCGAGAGTTCATAGAATACCTCACCCCATGCAGACTTGACAACAACAACAAAAAAGACGTGGGCGGGGAGTGGGGTCTGCGAGCAGTAAATTTGATTGGTCGATATGATGTAAAATGACATAATATTTTGACAAAGTACTGCGAAACGGAATGCTTTGGAAGTGCTAAAAAGCCAATTTGTGTTCTGCAGTGTTCAAGTATATAATTCAATTGAAATAAAATAAAGATTTTAAATGTTGTGGGAAAAACTTTTTTTCGGAAGTTTACCGCCGTTCATGCAGCGTCTTTTACACGATACATTAGTTCTTCATATCTGTTGTTTGTGTCCTTTATAACATCCTTAAAAACTTTAAGTTTCCTGTTTGTAGTGATTTTAAATTTTGTTTGGCTGCCAGACAGGTAGATGGAGTAAAATATTATCTCACTCCTCTCTGCGCATGTGCGGTGGGACAAATTCAGTCAAAGTACTGCTGAACTACAGGTTCGTTTTCCGATTCATGTTCCAAAATATAACATTCAATTGAAATGAAGTTGTTCCTCGATCATAAACTGCCATTTGTGGGCAGACACAGACAGACAGAAAGAAGTGAACAAATTGCTTAACCCCGCTTTTCGCTCCGCACACGCGCCACAGTTTACCTCGTTTTGATCACGTGACCGAAAGTGAGGTATGTAGATGTAAAAAGAAAGTGTGGATATGAAACAGACAAAACCAGCCAATTGGCCCCTTTCCTGTGTTGATTGTGTCGAGGTGGCAGGAAAACTCTGGAGAGACAGTGTTGTCACAGAGTAAATAGGCCCGGCATACAGATATCGACCGGGCCTCAAACTCCTACACACTTATGTAAGGGAAGGAATCCAAACTCCAATGTTAAATAGAGAGGTTTATAGCTTGGTAAAACAAAAAGGCCTGAGCAAATAAAAGTTTCTTCGCGAAACATTGTGAACACATACATATCATGGACCACTGCGTTTGCCCTGTGCATGAGTAAAGCTGTAATTTCGATAACAAAATACAATTTCACATGCATTTGTGTTCTTCAGGATTTCTGTTGTACAAGACAAATCCTCAAAGTAGCAATTACATTTACAAAGAGTTAGGCTTTGCTTACACAAGACAAAGCATCGCCAGGAATGTTGCAAATCCTCTAGGAGTCAGCACGGCAGTGCTAGTACACACACGTGCACCCAGGTCCACAGCCTAAGGGCAAAACTCACCCCTGCCATCCTGTGCCTCCTGTACACGCTCCTGAATAATGCAACAGGCGTCTTGTATGACCATCGACGGCTCAAACTGCATGGTCTTCACCACATTGCAGTGACGTATGCAAATCTTGAGTGAAAGGGCCACCATGGTGTTGGCGTCAGCAAGGAACTACGCCTGGTCAGCTGAAACCTGTTGGCGAGGAAACAGAAACAATATGTGCAAGAGGTCCGGGGACAAAAAGTAGCTTCCCCATGCACAAGGAACACACAGATCCCCATTTGGTCTTGTCCGTGTGCCAGTGGGGGTGAGAAAGTGTCAAAGGCATGCACAAGAAATCAATAATACACTCAGCTCTTGCACATTTCACAACAAGCAATGCTGCATTAAATCGCTTACAAATCACGATGTAGTGGTATAGTCGGACCGTTGGACCGAATGAAGAACGCTATGCATGGGAAAGTGAGTTAAAGATGAAACACTGCAAACAGCATGTGTATGAATGGATCTCACTAACAAGGAGCCATCATGGTGCCAAGGCAGGCAAAAGGAAAGCCAAAATACGGTGTTACACACGATGGACGTGATGATATGGTTCGCACCTTTCGCAGGGATTCAACTGATCGAAACAGGTGTTTACCTATTTCCGACCCGATGTACCATACGGAGTGTCTGTTCTGCAAAAGCAGTTTCTTGACAAGGGCCATGCTGGGCGGTTTGTCATTCCTCTCGCAGAAGTAGTTAGGGCAGGAATTTGTCATTTGTTCAGGGTGCCGGCGATGGCTCGCCTACTCGTCACGAAGGACACCGTGAGATCGTTAATGTCCAATAATACCGGCAGACGGGACACCCAGTTTATAATCTATCCGAGGGATGGCACACACATTGATGAATCATGCTGCCTGTGAAACACCAGGATGACAGTTCATAGATGGGTCAGGATTCAAACCCAGGCTTGACAGCTTTGAAACGAGTATTTTTTTTAAGCTTATCTGGAATTGGAATTCCAGATTAAAGGTATTGTCATCGTCCGTCTGTCCGTCCTTTTCTTATTTCGACTTCTCCGGCCAACCCACCGGGCTCGTTCCGGTCACGTGACTTAAAGTAGGTCAAAATGGTGGACTTAGTAAATTCCTTCAAAAATCTTCTTCTCCAGACCCACCAGTCAGAATGCCACCAAATTTGGGTTACAACATTAGGCCAGGGCCCAGATAAGCTACAGTACGTGTCTAGTCGTCCTATTTTTTATATTGACCCTGTAAATCAAACAATTACCATGATGACCTTAAGTCGACCCATCCAGGAGGTATTTTTGGCATAAATCCGAAAACAAATATTTTGACAAGGTTCTCACATTTTGCATCACGACCCACAACCTAATCGAGCTTGAGTGGAATGAGCTGCCACTTTTACAAACCGACGAGGGCGAGCACAAGTGGGCCTTTTCATTCCTGACTGGCCGTCCATTTCTCATCAGTCTCATCTCATTGGAATGCGTCGATTGACTGCTACAAAGCACGACTCGCTCTTCCTCACATGTGTCCTCGTTTCTCGGCCTACATTCTCACCTGTTGAGCCACATACCTGTGTGCCGCTTCACCTGCTTTCTCTATCATGTTGATTTAGCCGCAGCACTTTGTCCTGAAAATTCCCTTAGAACTTCCCTCTGCATGCGTTGGTGAGGGTCTACTGAAACACATTGCCTTGTGCATACCCCTCGGGACTCGTTGGTAATAGCAGTGAGAATACCTTTCAGTGCGATGAAAATAACTGCATCAAAAAGTTAGACATGTCATGGAGTACAGGTTGTCCAGTAAACAGCTGGTGCATCGTGCCATCATCCCTGTGAATCAGACGGCATGAGGGTGGTTCGTTTTAACCATCTAATTATTCTAAAGCGAACCACCTTGCAATTATTGCGTCTAAATCGAAGTACGTCTCAGCCGAGGCAATCAAGGTCGGACAAAGATGTTGGCGACTCAAGTCAAATTGGGATTGTGGTCCCTTTGCGAGGGCAGTGTGGAGAGGCCATTTTGTGCAGTGCTTGCAAAGTGGAACAAACATGGCATGAAATCACACGTGCACCAACACGCACTGGAAAATAAAAACCCACAAAATCAACAACCACTGAAGAACCGCAAACGACTCAACCCAAACACAAGATCTTAACACAGGAGCAAGGCAAAAACCACCCGTTATTGATCTGCCATTGGCAAACTAAACGTGTCAAACCACCTGTTAGCAAAGCAAACTTGTGCAACACGTATGCTGATCCGACATGGCCGGTCTGACTCAAACTGGGAAACAGCATGGGAAAAGGGAAGGGGGGCAAGGCCGGATGTACCATGATGTTATTTATACTGAACAAACATTTCCCAAATAAAAAACGTGTTCAGAAATAAAGTAAGAACAAAGCATTCGGGCTCGATATGTTTTCCCGTAAGTTTGCAAACTATTTTGCTTTCCTTGCTTGCACAAGTTTTGCTCATCGAACTCTGAAAGCAGAAGGGACAGCACAGGTTCGACGGGTGAAATTATTATTATTCTTTGTAGAAAATTTTATCACCAACTTGTTTATCGTTTCAACATATCACAGATCGATGAGTTATAATAAGCGGGATTAATACCTGGTCTAAAGGGTGGAAGGAGAAGAGCAAGGGGTTATCAAATGGGGGAGGGAGGGACAATGAGAGGGTCATGGCTAACTGCTATCCCCTTAATCCTGCCATGCATTCCCAATTAAATCCACTGCCGATATGATCTGCCATCATGGTAAACCTTGGAAAGCTGACTCCTTTCGTCAAAATGGCTCCTTTGCATATTAAACCAAATGCAATACCCTCTCCTTCGGCGAGGGTAACAACAAATGATATTTAATATTAAATTATTTGCGTGGAAGGGAGCAAGGAAAGTTACAGTAGAAGCCTGCAAGTTACAAGACGAATGACAGAGACAACAGGATGCAAGAGCTATAATGATGAAATATTTGAACTTGTGACCTGTGCATGTAACCGCTTAACTAAAACCACGATACCAATCCATCCACCCCCCAAAAGAGTCAGTTTTACTGAAATGGCAGCTGCTAATGCCAGATAGTCACCATGGTAACATTTTGTAAATAAATATAAACAATTAAAAAGGCCAGTCATATTTTCAATACCCATTTACAAGTGAATATATATATATATATGTATGTATATACAGAGAACATCAAAAGCAGACCTTTTGAGAATGTTTTTGTCGTATTTGTCAGAAATTTGAAGTTAAAAAAAAAGTTGCTTTCAGAAATATAGGCTCATGGGCGAGAAAAGCAAAACAAAACAGAGAGAAACAGCTTTACTGACAGATATATGGGAACAGGCAAACAAAAAAAGCATGGACACAACACAAACTAGAACGGCACTCGGTAGAGCACGTACCTCCGCCAGGCTGAACAGTTTACGTTTTGTATCCCACTGATAGGACGGATCTGGATCCGGACTTGAACCAAAATCAAATTGGCTTGTTGTTGTCACTGAGCCAATTCATCCACATAGTTTTGTCATAACTCGTCCACAACTTTTTGAAATATCATACTATATTTTGTTTTTGGTCCTATCTCTCAATAGTGAAGAATCACTTAAAAAAAAATTTTTTTTAACCACGTATCCACATTCGGATCTTCACCAAAACCGAACTAATTTGTCCTTGTCATACACCCAACCTGTCCAACAAGTCTCGTCCAAATCAGTCCATAACGTTTTGAAATATATAGTGCTCGATCGGTTTTAGCCAATATCACTCAATGGTGAAGAATCACTTAAAATAAAAAAAATCATTTAAAAAAAACCTTAAAATAAGGTTGGAACGAGGCCAGAAGCAAAGCAACATATAACCAAGTCCACCAACTTGCAGTGGGCAAAAAGCAGACCTTGGGATGCATCCTCCTGGCAGATGCCAAAAATGTGAGGAGCTTTGGATTCAACAACCTCTAGAAGAGTAATAAGGCAAGCAGCTGCACCAGTCCAGAGTGGTGAACCATACTCCATAGTGCATAGTACTTTGGATGAAGGCTTTGTACGAGTTCACCTTGATGAGCTCTGCATGGACTTGGCTGGACGGGAGTACCAAATATCGGCCACCTTAGAAGCCAGTGTGGAGATATGGTCTGTCCAAGACAAGTGACAGATTGTGAATGCGAGGCCTGGGGTCTCCAGAGATTTCACCTCTTCCAGGCATTGAACAGGTAATTAAACTGAGTGTCTCGACAGCTGATCCTTAGGAAGGAACAGAGTGAGAGCTTAAGACTTTCACGGAATGAGAGATGTTTTCATTTAGCTGACCAACAACTTGTTTTTCTTTCCAGATTTGTAGACAGGGATGCTTTGGAAGTCTGTCATTCAGTAGGGTGCTATACTGTTCTCCACAAGGTGGAATTATTAGGAAAATAATAAAGATTTTCCAGGGAAGCAGAGAGGTCATTGATGGAGATTGTAGACCAATAATAAGAATGTTCCTAAAATATTACCTTACGGCACATTGCCATCAAGATGTAGACATACAAGACAAAATACCTTCAAGAGAAAGTTCACTGACTGAGTCACAGATAAAAATTGGATGATCATTCCAGGAAAGCTTCCTGAATACTATTGGAAACAGCTATAGGAAAGGAAGGCTGGGTGCTAGAGGAGTGGCCGAAGGAAACGGGTCTTTATACATTGGAAAGGAGGCAATTATGAGGAGATCTGATGGGGATCTGTGTCGGAGTGGCGACTCATCCAGGATTGTGCCCGAAAGACTGCTTCGGCAGCACCAACGCTCTGTACAGAGTATGGTCCCGATGGATGGATAGGGATGTTTAAGATAGTCAAGGGTTTCGACAAAATCAATACAGAAGAGTTTTTCAGGAGGATGTACAGTGATAGAACCAGGCGCCACATCCTGAGAATAAAGAAGGAGGATGTACAGTGATTAGAACCAGGCGCACATCCTGAGAATAAAGGGGAGGATGTACAGTGATAGAACCAGGCGCCACATCCTGAGAATAAAGAAGGAGGATGTACAGTGATAGAACCAGGCGCCACATCCTGAGAATAAAGAAGGAGGATGTACAGTGATAGAACCAGGCGCCACATCCTGAGAATAAAGAAGGAGATGTACAGTGATAGAACCAGGCGCCACATCCTGAGAATAAAGAAGGAGGATGTACAGTGATAGAACTAGGTGCCACATCCTGAGAATAAAGAAGATGGTAGTTAGGATGGTAGTAATGCAGGCGTCTTTCACTCAGAGTGTAGTAAATGAGTGGAATGGCCTCCCTGTAAAGGTTGTGGCAACAGAATCAGTAGATGGGTTTAACGTGGAATTAAATAGGTACCTGGAAGCATTGGTGATGGAAGGGTACATGGATATTATCAGTACTGGTTGGTAGCTTCGGAATGGATGAACGATTGTCCACATGTGCAGTAATTATGATGTCTGTGAGCGCGTTGTCTCAAAAAATGAATGTGTTGGTGTTTGTTCATTCCTCTCCCTACAAGCCCCCCCTCCCCCCCCCAAAAAGACAATTCAGACACAAGTATCATCCTAGTGGTGTGTGCCCGTCCCCACTCCTCCTGTCTCACTCCCAGTAAAATTAAGCCAATAAAATGAGAGATTAGATTAATGTGATGCTGATAGAGCACAGGCATGATGAGCTAAATGGCCTTTCCCTGTGTCTATCTAGCTTCCTTGTATATCAGAAGAGCCATGAAAGTATGGAGGAGGAACAGGACAGGTTTTCGGAGAGGTTTGACAAGACCACATCAAACAGAGAATGGCTGCCATTTAGAGATTTTTTGGAGAGATGCAAGTTTGAAAAGAAACAGACTAAGGCCAGATATTTCGCAGACAGCCTTGGCTGCAACCTCACAGTTTGAGGACTGACTCCCAGCCAAGTGATATTGGTCGCTATTGAAATATCCACATGATGAAAAAAATTAATAAATAAGTGGTGTAGGAGGACAGCAGAGTCATGTTTGAGGGAAGCTACCTCGTCAATGGAGTCATCACAAATGGTTAACTTGTTAATTAATTTGATTTCAATGATGGATTTCTAATTCCATTTCCTTCGTGGATTTTTTTTTCCGACTTATCATCTTTTCTATCAAATATACAAGTCTCAAAATAATTTAACTTTAATTTTTGAAATTAACAAAACAGAAAGGTCAGACTTTAATTAAACATTACAAAATTTCCACGTGGTTATGGCATCAACTCAGCAGGGTAATGAGAAGCTGCCTCGCTGATATCCAACAAGTGGCAAAGTATTTATATCAATCAATATTTGATGGGTTCATTTTCATCTCGTTCAAAGGTTGTTCTGTATATTATGAGCATGTACGAACAACACAGTGAAATAACTCAAATAACCAAAATGCTAATGAGCTGGTCATGAGTTACATTTGACAACACATCTCACAGTCTCACCCTGTCACTCCGGAAGCATCAAAAAACGAACCCACCTATCTATTTCCAAGGTCAACCGCTGCAAGAGGTTCAGTCTCTTGAACTTTAAAGCCAAACTTTCAGTAATAAGGTCTCCTGGGCCAACCACACCACATAGCTGGCCTCCAAATCCATCCACAGACTGTGAATCCGAAGTCATTCAAAGTGAGCATAACGACTCACAGCCTACAAGGACTTTGCCCATACCTCAATGGAGTGCTGTTCTTCCCTATGGCCTGACATCCCAGCATCACATCTGTTGCTCCTGGAATCTGTGCAATCTAAAGCTCTCAACATTATTGGCATCTCCAACAATGATGCCAAAGCACAATGCATGTTGTTCTACCATCAGAGAAATATCGATGGCCTTTGTTTATTAGTGCTTCTCTTCTGCTTCAGCTCCCTTTGATCTCTCAGCCCTCCATCCCTCTCCAGCATTTCCAGGATGTACGTGTTCTTGCATTAATCCCCTCCTGGTTAAACTCCCACAATCCAGGCATAATACATGCCTCAACTCTTTTGTTCCTCTTTTCTCCCGTTTGTACAACTGCCTTCCCAAGGCTGTTCAATCCCACTCTTCCTTGCAATGCTTGAACCAAGTGTACTATCTCATGTCATCCCCCATTCCCACTCAGAATCTTTTCTATCCCGAGTAACCTTACCTAATCTAACCTAACCCAACAAAACAAATTCTGATAAGCCAAACAGCTCTTTTAAATCCATCCATCCATTGGGACCATACTCTGTACAGAGCGTCGGTGCTGCTGAACCAGTCTGCTGGGCTATTGGGCACAGTCCTGGATGGGTCGCCACTCTGACACAGGATACTCGAATGGCTCTTTTAAATGCTACCTCATTATGACAAATTTTGGTTAAATGAGACATGTGGTTGAGAATTGTTCTGTACTAGTTAAAAATGTTTCACACTCGCAATTGGATTGGATTATAGGGAAAATTAACTCATTTCCCTTCAAATTGTTCTTTGCTTCTACAACTGCCCTATGAAGGACTTTGAGACTTATCAGGGTGGTGGTGGTTGTTTATTATCCCGTTCCCCCGCATAGCGGTTTTACAATGCGTGTGTGTGTGTGTGTGTGTGTGTGTGTGTGTGTGTGTGTGTTTGTGTGTGTGTGTGTGTGTGTGTGTGTGTTGTGTGTGTGGGGGGGGTGTGTGTGTGTAGTGTGTGATGGACGCACACAGTGAGGCCATCAATTTTTTTTTTTTTTACCATTTGAGCTTTTGTCATCAAAGTTTCAAAATAGCTGTATTATGAGAATATGGGAAAGCAAAATAAATAATTTTGTCAAAAGGTCAAAGGTCAACATCACATAAAATCATCAATTTTCATCCCAATTGACCTGAAATTTGAAGAATTTGCAGATTGGGTCACTAAATTGGTTCACCAATCAAAAGCTAGAAGCTGATTGTTTTCTTTTTATTAATATCAAAAGGTAAAAGGTGAAGGTGGCATAAAATCATTTTCATCTGATTGACTTGAAATTTGAACAGGGTTTGCATATTGGGTCAATGAAGCTGATTGCTTTTGAGGTCAAAAGGTCATCCCCTAAAATAGTAATTTTTTTTAGCTGTTTGCATCATGTGGAGCATACAGAAGAAGTCTGAATACAAAGTGGATGCGGACAGGCTTTGCATTTTCATGATGCTTTCTAGTTGTTTGCTGTTAATCCGATGGATAATTATCCAGGAGCTCAGAATTTAAGGAAAACTACATCACAACTCACAAAAAAAGCAAAGTATACACCCACACCAAAGTTGCAGATTGTTGGAACTGAAATGAGTTTGAATTATGTTGCAGTAATGTGAAAGCTCACAGTACAGAGGGGCTTGAAGGCAGTCAAATGGATTAAGTTTTCACACTACGAATGATTTAAATTCAGCTCTTGCAATGTGGATTTCATAAGGATGAAATCTGACTACAAGAATCTGGGTGAAAAAACAAACAAATGGAAGTGAGAAATGGGCTTTAGAAGCAAGTGCTCGGTTTCACACACCTCTGTACGAAATGTAATTCCTACTGCACCGTTCACACATATTCACCTGCCTTTGTTCTCAATGGTACATTTGACCAACCTCAGGCTTTGCTGCATTGAATCACCATGCTTATGCTTCGCTTCAGAAAGAAAGTCAAAGTGAAAAAAAAGAGCACTGAACCGCAAAAGGTTCAGTCTAACTGCTCACCTCCACCCATTTGTTCCTCTTTTTTCCCCTTCCCACCTGTGGAACCAACTTCCACATTTTCTTCAATCAAATTCTTCCCTCCAGGTCTTCAAGACAGCTCTTCATCACCATCTCACATCATCCCCCATCCAAAACCATGATCTTTTCTACCTCCGTTAAAACACCCCACCCCAAATTCCCAGTTTTTCCTTCCTGAGATTTGCTTCTGTATTCATCTTATCCATGCCCTTGCACTCTCCCCTACCCCATCATCATTACCCATATCCCTTCTTGTCCATCTCCTTCAGCCCTGATGTTGACATTTCCTCTTCTCCTCCTGCTGTTCCTTTTGTTCTGTTGTGTTCTGATCCGTTCTGTGTTTTAACTTTTCCACAAGCCTACACTGGATACAAAAAAGTACAACTTGGACAAGGGAGAAGAAATGAATCACTGTGACCTACGGTGATGACGATGAACAGCATTCCATCATGACATCGGAACAAAAGCGGGCCAGATTTGCCAATGGAAGGAGGAGGAAGCCAAGCTGTTTGCTGGTGACAAAAAGTTGTGCTTGTGATGCAAAAGTTTCCCAATTATTTATTACCGCAGTGCCATGCTCCATTTGAGATGTCGTCATGGCCTGAACTTCTTTTTATGAGTAACTATACTGGAACTCTGCAGCTTTATCAAAGTGAGCGACGACAATTCGTTACTGCACTTTAAAATTTATGGCATTAAAACCCTCCACATGGATTGTGTATCATAAACTGTGTCCAATTTCCAATTAATTATTGGGTGCCTTCAGTGTATTATTACCTCCACCACTGAAGGTGGATGGAGGTTATGTTTTCACACATGTGTGTCTGTTTGTTTGTGTGGCTGTGTGCAGGATATCTAAATAAGTTAAGGACGGATTCAGACAAAACTTGGTGGATAGGTTGGGTGTGTGACAATGACGAATTGATTAGGTTTTGGTGAAGATCCGGATACTAGAATTTTTAAAGTGAACTTTCACCATTGAGAGATAGGGCACAAAATGATACATAGCACGATATTTTAAAACATTGTGGACAGATTATGACAAGATTTGGTGGATGAGTTCGGGACAGTAGGTGGCAAGAACCACCAGATCAGATTTTGGTTAAAGTCCGGATGCAGGTCTGGCTTAACAGTGGGATACAAAACGTAAACTGTTCAGTCTGGCAGAAGTATGTGCTCTACTGGGTGTCATTGTAGTTGTATACAGCATCGAGTGGGTGACATACTGGGCTAGATTTATTATACCAACCCAAGTTTGAAAAATAATGACTAATTCTTGGACAACCAGCCAACTATGTTGAAGATGAATATAATCGTTATTACGTTTTTACTTTTTCCCAATATACAAGCATATAAAGATGTAAGGAAATAACTACATTTTATAGTGGGGCAACTTAGCATAACAATTGTGCATTTTGTGAGGAAAGCACCAAATTTGGCACACTAAGTTAGCCTATTCATATTATGAACAGATTTGGATATTGGGCCATCTCAAATTTTTTGATGGCAGTGGAAAATGGCTGCCACAGCCATCAGCGGCTGAATTTGAGATGGCCCAATATCCAAATCTGTTCATAATATGTTAGGCTACTACTAGTGTGCAAATTTGGTGCTTTCCTCACAAAATGCACAATTGTTATGCTATATTTAGCTAAGTTGCCCACTATTATTACCAACTAGCAAAGGTACGTGGCATTGCCATCCCACCTCCACCTTTCACCCCCCCCCTCCTCCCACAAAGGTATGCGGCATTGCCGTCCCCCTCCACCCTTTCACCCCCCCCTCCTCCCACAAGGTATGTGGCATTGCCATCCCACTTCCACCCTTTCACCCCCCCCCCTCCTCCACAAAGGTATGCGGCGTTGCCATCCCACCTCCACCCTTTCACCCCCCCCCCCTCCTCCCACAAAGGTATGTGCATTGCCATCCCACCTCCACCCTTTCACCCCCCCCCTCCCCCACAAAGGTATGTGGCATTGCCGTCCCACCTCCACCCTTTCACCCCCCCCCTCCTCCCACAAAGGTATGCGGCGTTGCCCGAGATTTAACGCACATCGATTGGACTACAACAATTAAGGAAGCAATATTTAGAGAGAAGTATTTTATTTATCAAGCTGCAAAACATTGAACAGTAATATCAACAAAACTTAACATATTATTGTAATGCTTTGGGGTAGGAAATTTTGAATGTTTTTCCATCAAGGGCCAGAACATGTATACTGATGAAAATTGCTTGTTATAATTTTTTTTGCAGGGGGGTATATATAGAGAAGTCGGCTAAGGTGGTAACCATTTTTTCTACAATCTCTTCTTTCACCTTTGAGAGTTGAATCATTAGATGAGCAGTAACATTACCTTTAAATTGATGTCTAGGTTGTGTTTGCACTATTTTCGGTTTTTGAATAACTCGCGATTAGCGCATTGACTCCTTCGCCGATCTTACCGATCATTGTAATGTCCTAATTAAGTAATTTTTCAAATCGGATACCATATTGGATGGTCGGAGCTCACCCTCTCACCAATTACATAGGTATCCGGGTTGAAATCTGATAAAAAAAATGGGGCTTTTTATAAAGCATTGTATATATGGATCTATCCTTGGATGCCGAAGCGGACACGACAGGTGGTGGCTCATGCATTTATAAAGGTGTGAGAAAATGACTGTTTAAAACACTTAGTAAGGCACATCGTGGTAAAAAATGTGATCCTATAAAGTTTTGTCGCAATTAACCTTGGGAGCTCAGAGGAGTCGGGAAAATTGCATCATGTAATGCAGAGGAGTAGAGAAAAATTGCATTTCTCCAAACTCCTAATTTGAAACCCGTAGCACCTACAAAAAAGTAATGCATCAAGTAATTAGTAGGTATGAAGATCAGGCATTCGATGATCTGAATGAGAAAAGTGAAAAAAAAAATTTGAGCACTTTATCGTACAGAAAGTGTTGCGGCCTGTTCCAAGTCAAAGCATTGTTGAGCAGGCCGAAACAAAATGGTGGCTTCAGATCCCTGTGAGGTGACAGCGGGTTGACCAAGATGGCATGCGTCAATGCCTCTGTTGTTGAGTGGGTGGCGTGCTGCCATCTTGGTGAGGCTTTTTTTTTATCATCAAGAGCACCCCCTAAAATATCTTCAAAAGGGGTGTTTTAACCAAATACCCAGTTTTCATTAATGCACTCCCTTGGTGTACCCATAGTATGCATGCAAAGTTTTGGGCTGCGAGGTTTCATGGTTTTGGAGTTATGGAGGAGATACACGCACACACAATTATAGATTAAAAATAGTCGTACATTGAAAAAACAAAAATACAACTTTGATGTCTTGGACTATTGTGAATATCTTGTTCATGCAACTTTATAAATGCTCCTTGAATGCATCTATTGAGTTGAACAGAAGTCTACATCATTGTTCAAGGAACGGGGCCTCTCTAATTTACTGTACACTGCAGCCACCAGAGGGATGATGCAATTTTACTGTTAATTATGGTATGGGTAATGGCACAGCTGATTCTGTGTTTTGCCAAGCGTGGTTGAACAGATATGAGTTTTGAGTGATCAACGTCGATGAGTATATAAACCTACACTGGAAGTTACACAAGTAACCAAATAGAAATAATCAGATCTGTTAGTGCTACGGACAAAAACATGATAAGAGGCATGTTCTGTGTGTTGCCATATTGTCTGGCAGTGTGTGGCTAATGCTGTTCATCAAGAACACAAGTTGGAGGCACATGTAACTTACTGTTAATTGACTGGCCTGGTATTGTTTGAGCTGAAACTCCTGTTAGGGGGTTTGGTTCTTTTTCCCATCCATCAGCACATACTATTGCGTGACTCAATAAATGGCAGACACCCAATGCCTGTGTTGTTGAGTCTTTCATCAGACCTCACTTGGTCAAGTCACACTGGTGTCAGAAGTGGGATGTGCCTGTCAACATGGAAGGAATCACCCCTGACTGGTAGATGTCCTGTATGACATGGTCACCCTGATGAGGTCATCTGGAGACGGCTGAAGAAAAAAGAAGAAAGGCCTACAAGTAATCAATGAACTGGATAAGGGCACTCATTGACCTTTATGTTTTGTACGAGTATTGATTTATTTGTTTATCTTAAATCTCGACGTTTTGATTTTGCATTGTGACCCATCACCTTGATTTTGTCGAGAGACAAGCATTGTTAGACATCGTGTTTGCGTATTCCACCAAAGATGTCAGTCGAGCAACAGCTCCAGAAACTCAAGGCAGAGTTGGAAAAAGAGAGACAACGAGATGCAGAACAGAGACAACTACAGATGCCGAAGCGGCCAAAGCTGAGCTCAGGAGAATGATACGTGATCCTGAGACAGTCCTCTACCCCAGCCGCACCCTGTCCCGTTTGATTGAGACACAGAGAAAAGTGTATAAATTTAGATGATGCAGGAGACTGCCAGCTAGCCGAAGGTCGAAGAATGTATTGCAGATGTGAAGAGCTCCTTATCAGTTTGCAAACTCTCCAAGGAGGAACATTAAGTTGCCTACACCCTCAGAATTGTATCCAGGAAGACCTGCCAAGAAGTCTTGGGCAGGGGAGACAGTATAGCTGGGGATGCAGACACGATTTCTGGCATTTTGTCAAGGGTGTTTGGAGATGGCAGCACACTGGTCCAATTACAACAAAAGTTTTTCTCCTTAGGGAAAGAAGAGGATCTTCTGATATGTTCTTTGAAACTTGTTGAGATCTACAATCGGGTCACTGAACTTGATCAGTCATTTAAGGCTCATCATAATAGCAAACTAAAATGCCCGACAGAGGCAGTAACAAGTTAGGGCCTTCAGCATAAAATCAGAAGACTTAATGTTGAGTTCCCAGATATTAATTTCTTCCATACCCGTGACAGTCATAAGGTGGATGGGAGCCAATACGGCACAGGCTCAGGTGAGTGGGAAGAAACCTTTGAAAGTTCAGGAATTGGCTGAACTGCTTCAAACATCAAAGCAGTGAAAACAGCAGGCAAGTCGGATATCCAAACAGCAGCGACAGATTGATGAGTTGACAAATCGTTTTAAAACATATGAGATACCTGTAAAACATGACAAAGCCTCAGTCAGAAGCGGTATGGTGATTCCCCTAAACTCTGGGAATGTGGATCCCTGAAGAAATGTCCATTTAGAAAGGATGTTGTGAAATATCCTGTTCATACATCTCGAGCACAATGGAAGAAAAATGGTCCTGGAGCGATTGGAGCCAACACATTTAATCATACAATCAAAACTTTGGCAAACGAATTAAGGAGTGATTCTCTTCAACAATTGGCAAGATCAGGGGAAACTCATTGGAGTCAAGCCTTAGCACTATACAGTGGGACAGTAGCAGTGCAGAGAAGCACAGAATCGTCTGGAGACATACGAAGTCGGGTCCGTGTTTCTGGTAGATTCCCCATTGTTATACCTATTCGTACAGTGAAGGTCATCGAGGGCAGTGCCAAACTTGTGCTAAAGAGGAGTCAATACAACACCATGGTAGAACATGTCGTGAAATATTCCTTTCCGCTAATATGAGGATCGGCACGATGTACGTCATGTGCCACTGAGGGTTCAGATGGTAATGTTCTGGTGCAGATTCGTAATTTTGGGGACACAGACATTAATATACGACCAATTTACTAGACTGGAAGTTTGTTGAAAAAAGAAAAGTGCAAACATATTCATTATATAGATTTCTTTCCTTATCTGACAAAATACAAATAAGAGCCAGGCAGCAGCTTTGTTAACGGTCACACTCATGACATATAATTGGCCTATCTTTCTTCAGAAGAAAACAGCAGCACAGCAAGCAGACAGGAAGGGCAGACAGCTGGCCTATCTGGAACCATTTCCTGTGCTGCAATGGAAACACCTCGACCCTTCCTCCACGCAAGCACCATATAAGGCGAACAGAAAGAATTCCACACACTGCCATACAGAAAACCGTTAACAAAAACAACAACAATCATCTTGTAATTAATATGATAAATAAATAAACATGAGTCCCCATCTAAGGAACTTCAACACAGAAGGCCATTAGGCTCATCAAGCCTGCCACAATGGTTGCTTGTCCGTGCTCCATACTTTTAAAATGGTGAGCGTCAAGCAAGGAAGCAGCACGTACCACTTATAAAGTGTTTGGTATGACTCGGCTAGAGTTTGAACCAATGACCTCCCAGTCTCAGAGTGGACACTCGAACCATTACGCTACAGAGGATGGTTGGAACCGAATTGTCATCATCATCATAAATGGCTAGCATATTGCAAGCTCACTTGGAAACATTTGCCAGAAGTAAGCTGTAAGGTCAGGGTTGAAAGAGATGAATAGGAAGGGAGCCGGCTGTCCTATATCCTTGCAACTTTTTTGAAAAATGTGAAAGACCCCCATATATATATATATATATATATATATTCACTAAAATTGCATTGGAAAGCCAGCTGTCCCACATCATTCCACTTGTTTAAAAAGAATATTCACTGAAATAGGTTCGGAATGTTGGTATTTTAACCACTTTCCCCTGGCAATGACACCCTACCATCATATTTCTTTTATTCTCGTGTCCAGATGGACAAATGAATATGAATTTGGATCATTTGGAGGGGTTTCATGTCACAATAATCATAATAGGTCTACAAATGATCATAATACTGTAAAAAAAAACAATTGAAATTGGTTAAAAAGGCATGATTATTTAATCCTCCAGCATTTATGTATGTATTCAAAATGAATAAAACATGAAGTTTGAAATTTATCCTCAATAAAGCTGTTTATATATATATATATATATATATATATATATATATATATATATATATATATATATATATATATATATATATATATATATATATATATATATATATATATGTTTAAATAATGATGATGTCAATGGTGTCAAAACGTGAATATAGAGCAAAACGTTCAGGTGTTTAAAGGTTCAGTACAGCTGAACGTCTACAGGTGTTTAAAGGCTCATATAACAGGCACTTACTAATAACCACACTTTTCAACCAAACAGTGATGTGCGTGCCCGGATTGCTGGTTTAGGGACCCTGAGACAAAACAATCTTGCCATAAATACAGATTCACAGTTCCATCCTTTTCCATCACCCCACACCCACTTTCTCCTGTCTCTTCTGTTCTTACCCATGCAAAGCCCCCACCATCCTTGCATGCACCCCATCCCATGACCCATTCTCATACTGCCATGGCTTGTGCTACCAACCCCACCCACCTCTCACTCCACGACCCATCCCTTCACCACCTTTCCAACACACCACCCAAGTCTCGTTCACAAGAATCAGTTCACATCTCCAATGTCATGGATATTTTCCTACAGGTTTCTGCCTCATCTCCAGATTTTATCCGTCAAACAAACTTTTCTTTCACACGATGTCCCGATATCACTCGTTTTACTTCCTGGTTTTTCCTTTGTACCATGTTAGCAGTGCCAATGTTTGTGCTGTTGGCTGTTTTGCAGTCTCCATCAGAATCTTCCTTTCCCATGGTCTTTCTTCTGCACTGCCCTCTCCCCAAATTCTTACGGAGCATCTCTGCATCTGTATCTTGTTTATGCGTGTGGTGGTGATCTCCCTCACAACTGTGATGGCTCCATGTACAGTATGAGGCTCTATAAGCCAACTTTGACTCCCTCAGATCTATCCCATCTCTCTTTCTCTTCATAATCTGCAGTGACTTCAACTGCCACCAATAAAGCTGGCTTGTCGGTCCTCACACCACTGCCCATGCCATTGCATCAAAGGCCTTTTGCGACATTTCAGGTAGAACCCAATCTGTTGCACTCCAATCCATATTTTCCTTACTGGTTGACAAACCTATTAACCTGATGATTTCCAACATGTCCTCCAACTTTCCCTGCTCTTCAGATTCTGTACTCTTGAAATGTCCATCTCCATTGTGGTCTTCAAGGATCCAAAAGGCACCATTATATCTGACATTTTAATCAAGCAGCTTCGTCATGCCTGTACTCCACCATCTCTTCTACTGACTGATCCATTATCTCTTAATTTCCAAACATAGACATGATACCTGGGGCATATTTCTCAACAAAGTACCCTCTCTCCTTCATCAGTTCAAGCCTTCACAGCTCCAGCAATACTGCTCAACATCTCATCCCTGGTAGAATGATTTATGAGGTGAAGCAATTGCCAGAAAGCAGTTCGCCCTTTCTTGACAGAAAGTTAACCCCAGTGATGGAAACTTGCAATCTCTCCACAAAGCTCACAAGCATTGTGTCGCCATATGGGCCAGAATACTCAAATGTGCCAGAATTCAGCATCAGGCCTACTTTACGTTCAAACTCACAGATCTTTTAGCATCCACAAAGACTTGGTATAGCAGTTGATCAAGTTTGTCTCTGGAACACGCTCCTCATCTGTTCCTTCACTCAGGAAGGATGAAGGATAGGGTGATGGTGGACACGCTCATGCTCAAGCTGACTTCTCTTAATTCTATATTTGCAGAAAAGACCACAGGTCCCTAATCCTTCTCTTCTTGTACTCATCCTACACCCCTAAAGCACGTGAACTTCCCTCCTGCCAAGGTAAATAAATTCCTGGCCCTCTCGACTCTCCCACCGCTGCAAGTCCTGACATCATCTGTATGCTCATACTCAAAATATATTCATAACCTTGTCAGTCCTGTTTCTATGCTCACTTCCAGGTCATTTTCTGAGGGCTGCTTGTTTGCATTATGGGAATTGGCCAACATTAGCCCCAATTTATAAGAATGGGACCAAAGCCGACCATCCTAACACCAGTCCAGTCAGACTTGCTCGGTGATGGAATCGATAATTGCAGAAGACCTCACATCGTATCTATAACTCTGTGATCTCTCCAATACAGGCTCTCACCTTGACAAATATGAGTATTCCTGTGTCTCAATCTTCCGAAGACTTTCAACTACCCTTAACCAAACTACTTTACAATGCATTAAAATTCACACGAGTAAACAAACAACTTTTTTGTCCACAAAATCTCGGCTCATGGAAGAGCGAAGTAACGGAGGGTGGAAAGGCAACCGACTGGACTGGCAGTGGAGCAACAATTGGATAATACAAGCAGAGGGGATGAACAAATAGGAAAAGAGAGAGAGGGACAGAGAGGGGGGAGGAAATGAGGGAGCTAAAGAGGGCGAGAGGAAGGGAGAGAGGGAGAGAGGGAGGGAGGGAGGGAGAGAGGGGGAGAGGAAGAGAGAGACACAGGAGTCAAAATCCCTGATATTTGCATGTCACAAAAAGAAGGGTGAGGAGGTTATGTTTATGCCTTTCATTATCTCCACCACCGAAGGCGAAGGAGGTTATGTTTTCATCCCTCTCTGTCTGTCTGTTGGTGTGCATGATATCTCAAAATGTTGTTGATGGATTCGGATGAAACCTGGTGGACATGTTGGGTGTGTGGCAAGGAAGAATTGATTCGATTTTGGTGAAGATCTGAATCTGGATCTGGATACGAGAGTTATTTAATTTTTAAAGGGATTCTTCACCATTGAGAGATAGGGCCAAAAACGATACATTACTGTATATCATGATATTTCAAAAATGTATTGGGCCCGATATGTTCTCGTGGATCAGGCATTGCGTGGCGGAGGTATGCACTCCACCGAGTGCCCTTCTAGTTTACAATGAATCTCTCAAAGAGATGACTTCCTGCCTTTGTGAGTACGTGTTTGTGATAACATCGCTTACGTACAAATTCTAGTGAAAAGAAAAATTCTCAACACACAATTGTCAGTATATTGAGAAAACCAATGGGTGGCATCGAAAGGAAATGAAATGAAAGTTTACCTTCTGCTTCAAGTTTTTCAACCATTCACAAGCCAGGAAAGGAATGGAAAGTGACTCTGTCTCAATCCTCCGGTCTTCAATTGTAGGACAGAACCGAGCTCTACCTGCCACAGGCCAAGTCAGTCCGGTGCAATGGAAATGTCACAACGGACACTTATTTCAAAGGAAGAAAATGTTATAAAATTAGCCACAGGCGTTTACGATGAATCAAAACACTCATTTGTGGCATGAAAACGGCCCATGCACTCAGATTATCCTCTTATTTAGGGAGTTGTATCAGCCAAAGAATGGAATGTAAGTGGGAAACCCGAAGGCTTTTTTCATCATGCACAATCTCTCACCTACGGAAAGGAGACACACACGAACAAAAACCCACGCAAATCCCGCTCTTTTCTCGAAACCAAAGCGATAACGGTGAACAGAAATCGTGGCTAAACCCACGCTTGTTCACCGTGCACGATCTCTCCATTTATGGTTCATTGTCTTCCTCCGCCTTCTGTCAAATCTCACGCTCGTCAGCAAATCCTGTCTACACTGTGGGTGTGGACACAGAAACCTTCAGCGTTGTGAAAACCCAATCACAAGGTTTGGTCCGTATTTAAAAATAAAAACAAAACTATTTGTGAAGGTAAGGGAGAGAGAGCAGAGAGAGGGGTGATCAGATTCAGGTAGTCGAGAACTATCATCGACTGTGCAAAACATTGGAAAATGCAGTTTAACATCAAGAAATGTAAGGTGCTGCGGAATGGGTAAGAATTATGAATGTAGCGATCACATGATGCAAGGGGCAATCTTTGAGCGTGTCACAGAGGAAAGAATACTGGGGTGATGAAGGATACCCGGGGGTGGGGGGGGTGAGCAGACAGCACAGTGCCAGGTAGCTACAGGTAAAATGAGCAGAGCTTTAGGTTGTATTCGTAGCGGGATAAATGAAAGATCAAAAGAGGTAGTGTTAACATGGTATATGAATTTAGTGAGGCCTCATCTAGAATGTTGTGTTCAACTTTGGTCACCACATATGGGGGAAGTACATAGCTTCAACAGAGAGGGTTCAGCATATGGGTTACTAGATTGATTCCAGGCCATGCGAGACTCAGCTATGAGGAGCGACTGAAGGAGACGGGGCTTGAAACATTAGGAGGGAGGGGATTACGAGGGGACTTGATTGAGATGTTTAAGATAATAAAGGATATGCACAAGATAGGTGCACTGCAGTTTTTCAGCAAAATGGACAGTGTTAGGCCAAGGGGTCACGGGCTTGAGGGTAAACAACATGAGAGTCAGGACAGCTTTAAGGCAGGGGTCTTTCAGTCGGAGAGTGGTTAATGCCCATGGAATGGTCTCCCCGGAAAGGTAGTGGATGTGCAGCGGGTGGATATAAATGTGAATAAGATAGATACCTGGATGCATTGGAGATAGAAGGGTGTGCGGATATTGGCAGGACTTGTAGGTAGCTTGTGTGTGGATGGCTGATGGATGCTGGTGCTGGTGCAGTGTAGGCATTATGAGCCAAATGGCCTCTCTTCCTGTGCAAAAGTTCTGTTTATTCGTGTGTGTGTGTGTGTGTGTGTGTGTGTGTGTGTGTGTGTGTGTGTGTGTGTGTAAAGTTGTGTGAATCGACACTACGGCCACAGAAAACTGAAAAGTTGTGGTCAGTTCTGCAAAACCGTTTGCTTTTATTTCATCGATGGGGTTGGGGAGAGTTATAATATAAAAAAAACATAATGGAATGTGGACAGGTGTGCACAGCCATCTGAGCAGAAACACATTACGAGATAACATTCTTTGAACGCATCAGGTCACCGTAATTACATGCCTCAAGCATGTCAGACAGCACAAGAAAAGAAGGGGAGGAAGAGAAAGAGGAAGGCAAGTGGGTGGGAGTTCATACATGGAAAATAATAGGTGGTGTCTGACCCTCCTACGATCGCACCATCACAACCACGACCACCACCACACGTATTCCTTAAAGGGTTCGTTGCATTCATTTTTTTCAATTTCCATTCGCCCGAAGCACCATCTGCACAATCCAGGGCCAAGTATGTATTTAACCAATAGTATAACAACCCCACAATATCTACCGGGACTTGCGTGTTCAAAATCTCACAAAGACTCTGAACAGATACCAACCACCAGAGTGATCTTTGGTTTTTTTTTTTTTCCCTCATTCCGCCAATTCCAGGAACATGCATGCAGAGGAAAAAAGAGCCGGCGTGGAATAGGAAATGTACAAAGGCTCAAACAGAAGTTCGACAATGCAATCTCCCTGGCTATTCTGGGGGTGAGAAAACTGCTGCATCTCTCATACAAAAGGGAAGCTCACTTCGTGGAAATTTCAACACATCCTCAACATATCTGGCAGAGCATGTGATAATGTGATTCGGGTGAGTGTCATCAGGCTCGGAGTCATTCTCTTGGCATCTCGAGTTCACAAAAAAAAACAACATTAAAAAACAAACAGGGGATCGAAAACAATCCAACATTTACATGTTGACCATTTGCTCCTCTGCTGTTGTACTTTCACAAACTTCTGGAGTTCCGTTGAACGACGTACCCTTTAGTGCTGACGGTGTTGAGGACAAACAAAAGAATAATATTCTCTTTGTCGGAGTGGTTGTTCAAACGAAATGGGGAAACTTTCCACCAAGGGAAACTTTTCGCAATGCAAATGAGATTCACTCGACTGACTAGATGGCAAGAACACACAAAACGTTTCAGGAAGTAGCAATTCAGAACTTTGGCTGACATTATCTAGGTTGTGTTAGTGAGTGTTAAAACCTCCGCCAAATCGGTTCTGCTGAAGCATTTTTGAGATAAGGAAATACACTTGTGCCAAGTTTGCCATTGCCTGGCCAGGTGAGGAGGGAATGAAACCCAAACCAGCAGAAGCAATGCAACAAGGACTTGCCCACTCTATCACCAAACCACTTGGTTTAGTATATATATATATATATATA